>JAVIAB010000102.1:762584-1375084 GCA_032433765.1 Megaustenia siamemsis
AAGAACAATATATGGTCCGAAGCAGGATCGAACCCGTACTCCATGGCACTGCGCCTTGCACGAGAAGCGAACGCTTGGTACACTGCCACTCAGCTAATTACAAAATTAGCTGTTGTGAGCAGTGTCTTACATGCAGGTCTTAACACAAGTATTCAGCCTTACTGGGAGATACTTGCATTAATAGGAAAGTACAGAAATACAATTTATTTCGATCTGTGATCGTAACCCTATGCTATAGTCATGAGAACGCCTTCGTGTAAGACCTGCTCACAATAGCTAATTTTTAATTAGCTGAGTGGCAGTGTACCAAGCGTTCGGCTTCTCGTGGCAAGGCGCAGTGCCATGGAGTACAGGTTCGATCCTGCTTCGGACCATATATTGTTCTTTGTTTTTTTCTGTTGTTGTTTATTTGACATTTTTTCTGAGTGCTAACACATACCTCTTTCTCTATGATTCGATAAAATATTGGTTATTGTTATGGAAGGCCTCCGCATCACAGCAAACGAATTAAAATCCATAATTGCTCAACCGCCCGTGCCAGTGGAATCATCCGAATTACTAACTCATCTCCCAAACAAAGAAAGGTAACTGTAGTCCCCCATCGTAGCAGTCTCAGCACACGCCAAAAGACATAAGGCGAAACCGCGCAGAAAGTGAACACAGCCAACTGTTCCCCGTCATACGATATCATAATCATCGTAAATAAGCGGGATATCGAAGCAGGATCAAAACGGATGAGACACACAGCTCACGGTGTGCACAGAGCACTTAACTCAGTAGCTCCTGCAACAAGCCGGACTTGGAATATTACTTGGAAGTTTTCAACTACAGTGATCCCATTTAAGGCAATTCTGGGATAGCAGGCAAGTCTCCTTTATAGCAGCAGAACTTGATGATGTTCTCCGCTCCCTTCTTGTAGCTGCCGCCACACGATTCTGATGTCTCATTAGATTGGACATCATTCAAGACAATGTCAGATTAACATTCCATAGATATGGCTCTGCTGATGAAATGCTTGGTGCAACAGTTGTATCAATCATGCTGGAGGCTCCTGGTCTGTGGTCATTAATATCACAGACGGCACATGATGTTGTTATATTCAGTATTTCTTTCTGGGGTGTAAATATGTGGCACACACGTGGAGAGTGTTTGTGGTCACAGTAATCCCATTAAAGGCAATTCTAGGGTAGCATGGCATAGCTGTTTCAGAACAGCACAATCCTGTGATGTTTTCTGTGTTCGCTATAAAGCTGCTGCTGCTACACAATCCTGACCATTATAGGTGTGGACATTATTCACTTGCAATGACAAAACTGCTTTGTTTACATCATAAACCTCTGGAAGCGATTCATTTATGGACTAATAGTACAATTTATTCTTCCATCGGGGATATCTTCCTTGAGTCCCCCCAAAAAGTCTTTGGTTAAAAGCACATATGCTTTTGAGTTAAACACAAAATGAGCCCACTTCATAGATTCAAAATGATCCTTGCCAATGCCATCCGTTTGCACAAGTTAGGTCCTTAGCTACCAAGGTCACACGAAGCCATCAAATTAACGACTTTATCTACAGCGAAGGTTAACGAACTGTGGACAAACATTTATGTTCAAAACCTTGAATACATTTTCAAAAATCTGCCAACTCGCTGTAATAACATATATCGTGGTGTTCAGAGTAAATATTGCTTAGTCCATAGCTCGAATATAAATAAGCTGCCATTTTGTGCGTTCCATGACGTCCTCGATAAAATATATCCTTGTTTAAACCCCAGTTTCTATTGGGAAACATTCGCTCAGTCCTTCCTCTGTTCGAACTGCACATGTGTAACCATCATACATGTCTTTAATAATATTTATTATTTTTGATGGTAAGCCATATTGCTTCAGAATTTTCCACAAAGAATCTCGATGGAATACTGTCGAATGCTTTTTTGAAGTCGATGAAGTTAAGTACAAAAGGTTTTTGCTTTTCAATGTGTTCCTCCAATATAAGTCGTAGAGTGAAAATGTGGTCAAGGCAGCTTCTCCCTTTTCTAAACCAGCCTGTTCTTCACACATTACTGTATCTATTGAATCCTTTATTCTATTTAGGATGGTTTTGCAGAATAACTTTGGGGCAACTGACAAAGTGTCACGCCTCTCCAGTTGTTACAATTTCTGAGATTGCCCTTTTTGGAATCTTAACAATGATTCCTTTTTCCACTTATGAGGCACCTTCTCAACTTTTCAAATGATGTTGAACATTTCCTGGAGGTTATCAGGTCTACGTTATATTAACAACATCGTTTTCACGATAGCGGCTTGTTAAACCTCTGATCAACGGTTCTATACCAAGTTGGAGAAAAATAATTCCTCCATTTGGATCCAACCGGAAACAGATTTAAAGAAAATAAAATAGACAAGAAAGGTAAAAAAAAAAGGGGGGGGGGACAGATGTAGCGAACAGAAGTTACTCAAAAAACAATAGAAATACCCACGGAAAACTTCAACATTATACATTGGGTGACGTCTTCACACCGAGGGTTGGCTACCATACTTTGGCCATCTCTCCACATCGAAGGTTGGCTACCATTGGGTGCCGTCTCTCCACATCGAAGGTTGGCTACCATTGGGTGCCGTCTCTCCACATCGAAGGTTGGCTACCATTGGGTGCCATCTCTCCACATCGAAGGTTGGCTACCAATGGGTGCCATCTCTCCACATCGAAGGTTGGCTATCGTGAGGCGAAATTATTCATTGGGTGCCGTCTCCACATGTAGTTCATCTCGTAATCCAGATGGTAGTTTGGGCATCACTGATGTTCTGTATTACATTAGTTCATGTATTTGTTCCTGACTAACCCCTGGTGTTCTGTATTCCATTAGTTCACGTTTTTGTTCCTGACTAACCCCTGATGTTCTTATTCCATTAGTTCGTGTATATTTTACTGACTAACCCCTGATGTTCTGTATTACATTAGTTCATGTATTTGTTCCTGACTAACCCCTGATGTTCTGTATTACATTAGTTCATGTATTTGTTTCTGACACACCCCTGTTGTTCTGTATTCCATTAGTTCATGTATTTGTTACTGACAAACCCCTGATGTTCTGTATTACATTAGTTCATGTATTTGTTCCTGACTAACCCCTGGTGTTCTGTATTACATTAGTTCATGTATTTGTTCCTGACTAACCCTTGATGTTAACCAAACTGAACATAAACTCAACGATTAAGAACAAACAGACAACTGCCAGAACGTAGGAGCACAAACTCTATGGTGGAGACACATTTTGTATTGGTGGTCACAGACAAAGAGACGAAACAAGGTGGTTGTCGATCTACGCTTCTTCAGGTCCTATAGGTTTAACAACCAACAGGGGAAGCAACTGCATGCATTGTTTGTGGTGTCTCGGGCGCTCTCGGAGCAGGGCCGGCTTCAGCCCACAGTTGTCTGGTAGGGAAGCCACAGGCTAGACACCGCAGTGGGATCGTAGTTGTTCAAGGCCTTGGCTATGTCAATGGGTCGGAAGAATTCCAGTCTGTGGCTGAAAGGAGGTGTGGATAAGGAGGTGAATGAGGATAACGAGGTAAAGAAAAGGTAAGGATAAGGAGGTGAGGATAAGGTCGTGAATGAGGATAACGAGGTAAAGAAAAGGTAAGGATAAGGAGGTGAATGAGGATAATGAGGTAAAGAAAAGGTAAGGATAAGGAGGTGAATGAGGATAACGAGGTAAAGAAAATGTAAGGATAAGGAGGTGAATGGGGATAACGAGGTAAAGAAAAGGTAAGGATAAGGAGGTGAATGAGGATAACGAGGTAAAGAAAAGGTAAGGATAAGAGGTGAATGGGGATAACGAGGTAAAGAAAAGGTAAGGATAAGGAGGTGAATGAGGATAATGAGGTAAAGAAAAGGTAAGGATAAGGAGGTGAGGATAAGGTCGTGAATGAGGATAACTAGGTAAAGAAAAGGTAAGGATAAGGAGGTGAGGATGAGGTCGTGAATGAGAATAACGAGGTAAAAAAAATGTAAGGATAAGGAGGTGAGGATAAGGTCGTGAATGAGGATAACGAGGTAAAGAAAATGTAAGGATAAGGAGGTGAGGATAAGGTCGTGAATGAGGATAACGAGGTAAAGAAAATGTAAGGATAAGGAGGTGAGGATAAGGTCGTGAATGAGGATAACGAGGTAAAGAAAATGTAAGGATAAGGAGGTGAGGATAAGGTCGTGAATGAGGATAACGAGGTAAAGAAAATGTAAGGATAAGGAGGTGAAGATAAGGCGGTGAATGAGGATAACGAGGTAAAGAAAATGTAAGGATAAGGAGGTGAAGATAAGGTCGTGAATGAGGATAACGAAGTAAAGAAAATGTAAGGATAAGGAGGTGAAGATAAGGCGGTGAAGATACGGAGGCGAGTATAAGTAGGTCAGGATAAGATGGTGAGGATAAGGTGGTGAGGATAAAAAGGTGAGGATAAGATGATAAGGATAAGATGATGAGGATAAGGAAGTGAAGATACGGATGTGAAGATAAGGAGATGAAAATAAGTAGGTGATGATAAGGAGGTGAAGACAAGTAGGTGAGGATAAGGAATTGAAGATAAGTAAGTGAGGATAAGGAAGTTAGGATAAGGTTAGTAAAAGGGGGTGATGAGAATGAGGTGAAGATACAACGATGACGATAATGAGATGAAGATACAACGATGACGATAATGAGATGAAGATAAGGAGGTGAAGATGAGAATGTAAAGATGATAAGGAGGTGAAGATAAGGAGGTAAAGATAAGGAGGTGAGGATAAGGAGGTGAGGAGAAATATAAACATAAGGAGATGAATGTTAAACAGACAGGAAGTGGATTGAGTGAAAGGTTGAATTAATGGAGTTATGAGTTTCAGAAATGTCATTTGTATGCCATGATAGCTGCAGCTACGGCTAACAGTAACCTCCGTCAGTCATAGTTGATTATAGATTTTGTAGTAGTAGCCTCCGTCAGTCATAGTTGACTATAGATTTTGTAGTAGTAGCCTCCGTCAGTCATAGTTGACTATAGATTTTGTAGTAGTAGTCTCCATCAGTCATAGTTGACTATAGATTTTGTAGTAGTAGCCTCCGTCAGTCATAGTTGACTATAGATTTTGTAGTAGTAGCCTCCGTCAGTCATAGTTGACTATAGATTTTGTAGTAGTAGCGTCCGTCAGTCATAGTTGACTATAGATTTTGTAGTAGTAGCCTCCGTCAGTCATAGTTGACTACAGATTTTGTAGTAGTAGCCTCCGTCAGTCATAGTTGACTATAGATTTTGTAGTAGTAGTCTCCGTCAGTCATAGTTGACTATAGATTTTGGTAGTAGTAGTCTCCATCAGTCATAGTTGACTATAGATTTTGGTAGTAGTAGTAGTCTCCATCAGTCATAGTTGACTATACATTTTGTAGTAGTAGTCTCCGTCAGTCATAGTTGACTATAGATTTTGTAGTAGTAGTCTCCGTCAGTCACAGTTGACTATAGATTTTGTAGTAGTAGTCTCCGTCAGTCATAGTTGACTATAGATTTTGTAGTAATAGTCTCCGTCAGTCATAGTTGACTATAGATTTTGTAGTTAGTCTCCGTCAGTCATAGTTGACTATAGATTTTATAGTAGTAGTCTCCGTCAGTCATAGCTGACTATAGATTTTGGTAGTAGTAGTCTCCATCAGTCATAGTTGACTATACATTTTGTAGTAGTAGTCTCCGTCAGTCATAGTTGACTATAGATTTTGTATTAGTAGTCTCCATCAGTCATAGTTGACTATAGATTTTGTAGTAGTAGTCTCCGTCAGTCATAGTTGACTATAGATTTGGTAATAGTAGTCTCCATCAGTCATAGTTGACTATAGATTTTGTAGTAGTAGTCTCCGTCAGTCATAGTTGACTATAGATTTTGTAGTAGTAGCTTCCGTCATCATAGTTGACTATAGATTTTGTAGTAGTAGTCTCCGTCAGTCATAGTTGACTACAGATTTTGTAGTAGTAGTCTCCGTCAGTCATAGTTGACTACAGATTTTGTAGTAGTAGCCTCCGTCAGTCATAGTTGACTATAGATTTTGTTGTAGTAGCCTCCGTCAGTCATAGGTGACTATAGATTTTGTAATAGTAGCCTCCGTCAGTCATAGTTGACTATAGATTTGGTAGTAGTAGTCTCCGTCATTCATAGTTGACTATAGATTTTGTAGTAGTAGTCTCCGTCATTCATAGTTGACTATAGATTTTGTAGTAGTAGTCTCCGTCAGTCATAGTTGACTATAGATTTTGTAGTAGTAGCGTCCGTCAGTCATAGTTGACTATAGATTTTGTAGTAGTAGCCTCCGTCAGTCATAGTTGACTATAGATTTGGTAGTAGTAGTCTCATCAGTCATAGTTGACTATAGATTTTGTAGTAGTAGTCTCCGTCAGTCATAGTTGACTATAGATTTGGTAGTAGTACCCTCCGTCAGTCATAGTTGACTATAGATTTGGTAGTAGTAGCCTCCGTCAGTCATAGTTGACTATAGATTTGGTAGTAGTAGCCTCCGTCAGTCATAGTTGACTATAGATTTTGTAGTAGTAGTCTCCGTCAGTCATAGTTGACTATAGATTTAGTAGTAGTAGTCTCCGTCAGTCATAGTTGACTATAGATTTGGTAGTAGTAGTCTCCGTCAGTCATAGTTGACTATAGATTTTGTAGTAGTAGTCTCCGTCAGTCATAGTTGACTATAGATTTAGTAGTAGTAGCCTCCGTCAGTCATAGTTGACTATAGATTTTGTAGTAGTAGTCTCCGTCAGTCATAGTTGACTATAGATTTAGTAGTAGTAGCCTCCGTCAGTCATAGTTGACTATAGATTTGTAGTAGTAGTCTCCGTCAGTCATAGTTGACTATAGATTTTGTAGTAGTAGTCTCCGTCAGTCATAGTTGACTATAGATTTTGTAGTAGTAGTCTCCATCAGTCATAGTTGACTATAGATTTTGTAGTAGTAGTCTCTGTCAGTCATAGTTGAATATAGATTTTGTAGTAGTAGTCTCCATCAGTCATAGTTGACTATAGATTTCGCAGCGCCCTTAGACATGCTATTTTTTCTTTACTTTCGCCGTGCATTCTCTTTCTCTATGAATCTGTCTGCTTCTTGTTTGAGTTGCAGCTTTAGAGTGTGTTTCCAAAGATTGCGGTCTGCCGCCATTTCTTCCCAGGCTGCAGGGTTTATGTTCAGTGACTATTTCATGTTTACACACGTCTGCAAATCTAAGTTTTGGATGTCCCTTTTTCCACATGCTATTTGTCCATAGAATATATCTTTTGGTATGCTGTAATCATTCATAAGGTGTGAGTGGCCAGGCCAGCAATACATACGTTGTTTGAGCAGCGTGTAGATGTTCGGGAGACCTGCGTCAGCTATCACTATGGCAGTTGTAACTAATTATATTGTTATTAACTACAACCATTACATCTTCAAGTTTTTTTACTAAAGCTACCATTACTACTAATTACTATTACCAGTGACATTAATTAATTTAATATGTATAGTGAGATTAATTTTAAGATCCATAAAGGACATGACTGGAATAACAATTGGAGGTCATAAAATAAATAATCTAAGGTATTCTGATGATACAGTCTTAATCGCTAAGAGTGAAAATGAGTTACAAGAAATGTTAGACATTATAGTGGAAGAAAGCAAAAATAAAGGACTCAGCCTTAATAGCAAACAGACAGAGGTAATGGTAACAACAAAGAAATAGACATCACCTCAGTGCACAATAAAGACGAGTGCAACAATATCACATCAGGTAAATGAAAGTATGTCCATTTCTCTTATTTCTGCGATGATGATGTTGGATGAATGTCCATTTCTCTTATATCTGTGATGATGTTGAATGTATGTCCATTTCTCTTATTTCTGCGATGATGATGTTGGATGAATGTCCATTTCTCTTATATCTGTGATGATGTTGAATGTATGTCTTTTCTCTTATTTCTGTGATGATGATGTTGAATGAATGTCCATTTCTCTTATATCTGTGATGATGTTGAATGTATGTCATTTCTCTTATTTCTGCGATGATGATGTTGAATGTATGTCCATTTCTCTTATTTCTGCGATGATGATGTTGGATGTATGTCCATTTGTCTTATTTCTGCGATGATGATGTTGGATGTATGTCTATTTCTCTTATTTCTGCGATGATGTTGTTGGATGTATGTTCATTTCTCTTATTTCTGTGATGATGTTGAATGTATGTCCATTTCTCTTATTTCTGCGATGATGATGTTGGATGTATGTCCATTTCTCTTATTTCTGCGATGAATATGTTGGATGTATGTCCATTTCTCTTATTTCGGCGATGATGATGTTGGATGTATGTCCATTTCTATTATTTCTGTGATGATGTTGAATGTATGTCCATTTCTCTTATTTCTGCGATGATGATGTTGAATGTATGTCCATTTCTCTTATATCTGCGATGATGTTGAATGTATATCCATTTCTCTTATATCTGCGATGATGTTGAATGTATATCCATTTCTCTTATATCTGCGATGATGTTGAATGTATGTCCATTTCTCTTATATCTGCGATGATGTTGAATGAATGTCCATTTCTCTTATATCAGCGATGATGTTGGATGAATGTCCATTTCTCTTATATCTGCGATGATGTTGAATGTATGTCCATTTCTCTTATTTCTGCGATGAATATGTTGAATGTATGTCCATTTCTCTTATATCTGCGATGATGTTGAATGTACATCCATTTCTCTTATATCTGCGATGATGTTGAATGTATGTCCATTTCTCTTATATCTGCGATGATGTTGAATGTACATCCATTTCTCTTATATCTGCGATGATGTTGAATGTATGTCCATTTCTCTTATATCTGCGATGATGTTGAATGTATGTCCATTTCTCTTATATCTGCGATGATGTTGAATGTATATCCATTTCTCTTATATCTGCGATGATGTTGAATGTACATCCATTTCTCTTATATCTGCGATGATGTTGAATGTATGTCCATTTCTCTTATATCTGCGATGATGTTGAATGTACATCCATTTCTCTTATATCTGCGATGATGTTGAATGTACATCCATTTCTCTTATATCTGCGATGATGTTGAATGTACATCCATTTCTCTTATATCTGCGATGATGTTGAATGTATATCCATTTCTCTTATATCTGCGACGATGTTGAATGTACATCGATTTCTCTTATATCTGCAATGATGTTGAATGTACATCCATTTCTCTTATATCTGCAATGATGTTGCTGAATGTATTTGTTTACATTCCTACCCTAGACTCCAATCTGACTATAATATTGAAAGTAAACAAAGCAATTAAAACTTTTGAGGGCAAGTATCGCCGCGATAACAACATATGGTTGTGGATCATGGACAATCTCGCACACAACAAAGAAAGAATAATGTTTCATTCGAAACAAATTGCTAGAGAAGAACACTGGGGACACCTTGGATAATAAAAAAGAGCAATGAAGACATTACAATATTTAAAACAATAAAAAGAACTCGCTTATAAACACCATTCTACAGAGGACATTAAAATACTATGGTCACGTCAAAAGACACAGTGGGCTGGAAAGAACAATAATGGAAGGAATAGTTCCTGGGCGACGCATCAGGGGCAGACCAAGAAGAAGGTGGTTTCAAGACATATAATAAGAGGCTGACCTAGAGAAACACTAAGAAGAACACTGAGGCGAGAAGCAAGAACAATAAGCATCAACTCCATTGTAGAGGTTGAGAGGCTCGCCCAGAACAGGGACGTGTGGCGAGATACACTGCGGGTCCTGTGCAAGGTCTGGCACTTGATAACATAGATCATCAGACGCGGAGAGTCTAGAACTTCTACCCTATGTGACGTCATCGGTTGGAAAGGACAGTTGATTGATCTATTTGTTGAATGATGAGTTCATACCAGTCGGGACTTACAAGTCGGGTTGGCTGAGGTTGGTTGCTGGGTAGAGAGCGTCGTACTCCCGGGCAGCCCCTTCTCCGTGGATGGCATAGGCGTTGAACTTGGTCACTCCGGGTGGGAAGTAGTCCCGGGGGATGATGGCTTCTCCTGCCCATCTGTTGCCAATAATAGTTGACTTGAATGTGGTCAACGGCAGCTGGTCCTGGTATATAACATGTACATGTACACACATCTGATATAACATGTACATGTACACACACTCTATATAACATGTACATACATCCGATAAAACATGTACATGTACACACATCCAATATAACAAGTACACGTACACACATTCGATATAACAAGTACATGAACAAACATCCGATGTAACAAGTACACGTACACACATTCGATATAACAAGTACATGAACAGACATCCGATGTAACAAGTACATGAACAGACATCCGATGTAACAAGTACATGAACAGACATCCGACGTAACAAGGCAAACAAAATATTGTTACAGCTATCCCCTATACTCCAATACAAGACAATACATATTACCTCCAAGGGGCGTGTCTAAAGAGTATATTCATTCCAATATTGTGCTACCAATACCAAACATGGTCACTTACGTCTAAGCATACAAAAAAGCTTGTCCCCACAGAGATGAGATGTCTGAGAAAAGTGCTTGGAGTGACCAGAAAAGACAGAATCAGAAATGATATTATAAGAGAAAGAGTAGGCATTGAACCAATCCTAAGCTACATACAGAAACAACAAATAAACTGGCTTGTCCATCTAGAAAGAATGTGTGATTCCTTACCGTACAATGCATATATTAAAAGAGGAGAAGGGAGAAGAGCAAGAGGCAGACCCAGAGTAAGATGGACAGACAACATCAATGAAACGCTACAACAACATCAATTGACAATGAGTGAAGCCGACAAAAGGGAGAGAACCAGAACTTGGTATCTCCCTCGACACACGATGGGTACAAGAGGCAGTGGAGACACGAATGTCAGCCATGAAGATAATCATCCACTTGAAAGCGGCCGACAGTCACTTTCGTGGGGTAGATAACTGGTGTTATCATATGGTAAATAACTAGTGTTATCATATCTACAAAACGTCAAAACAATGACATCACACAAGTATGGCACTTCCAATGACAGACGAGCATATATCGGACAAGGTTGGTTACAGTTGCAATGTCACGAAATGTTTCGTTTACTGCAGGGCTGTACTACGACGCTCCCATGGGTGCTATAGCTCCCCGACTTACTTTCCTGACTCCTGCAACTTATTTTTAGTCACTAAATAGTACTCAGCGACAGCTACAACGTAGGAGCCACGTTAGCTCGTTGGTTAGTGAACTGGACTACAAAGGACTAGAGGTCTAGTACGATCCTGATCGACGGCTTCCGGGTTCACGCAGCCTCAAATGGGTACTGGATTTTTTCTTGGAAAGTGAAGCGGCGCTGGCGTAATACTGACCATATTACTACATAATATAATATGCGGAAGGACTATAAAAATGATGGTCACTAACACAATATTCCCTAGACGCCACTCGGCGTGACGGGTCACTAACACCATATTCCCTAGACGCCACTCGGCGTGACGGGTCATTAACACCATATTCCCTAGACGCCACTTGACGTGACGGGTCATTAACATCATATTCCCTAGACGGCACTTGACGTGACGGGCCACTAACATCCTATTCCCTAGACGGCACTTGACATGACGGGTCACTAACATCATATTCCCTAGGCGACACTCGGCGTGACGGGTCATTAACACCATATTCCCTAGACGCCACTTGACGTGACGGGTCATTAGCACCATATTCCCCAGACGCCACTTGACGTGACGGGCCACTAACATCCTATTCCCTAGACGGCACTTGACGTGACGGGTCATTAACACCATATTCCCTAGACGCCACTTGACGTGACGGGTCATTAACACCATATTCCCCAGACGCCACTTGACGTGACGGGCCACTAACATCCTATTCCCTAGACGGCACTTGACGTGACGGGTCATTAACACCATATTCCCTAGACGCCACTTGACGTGAGGGTCACTAACACCATATTCCCTAGACGGCACTCAATGATGATGATGATGATAAACGTCAATTAGAATGTCAACATTTAGTTGTAAGTGAAGAAGACAATCCTCTTTTCAGAGTTATCATCTGTTAGTTTCAACAACTGAAATGTTACTATGAGTGTTACTTCTATTATTATTGCAATAGTAACATGGCGACCGCGCCGACTACCAGATGTGCCCCTCGGCGGACAGCGATCAGATGGTGATGACATTGATGGAATTGCGATCAGACGAAATGAAGCAACACACAAATATTCTAGACATACTTTGACCATGTTTCTCTGTCCATTTAGCAGCAGGAGGTAGTGCTGTCCATACCTGTGACGAGGAGTAACGTTAACACAAGCTCTTATCAAAACACGCAGTCGAGCTATAATCTAGAAACTTTTATCAAAACATGCAGTCGATCAATAATCTATAATCTAGAATCTGTTATCAAAACACGCAGTCGATCTATAATCTAGAATCTGTTATCAAAACATGCAGTCGATCTATAATCTAGAATCTAGAAACTTTTATCAAAAACATGCAGTCGATCTATAATCTATAAACTTTTATCAAAACATGCAGTCGATCTATAATCTAGAAACTTTTATCAAAACATGCAGTCGATCTATAATCTAAAACTTGTATCAAAACATGCAGTCGATCTATAATCTAGAAACTTTTATCAAAACATGCAGTCGATCTATAATCTAGAATCTGTTATCAAAACATGCAGTCGATCTATAATCTAGAAACTTTTATCAAAACATGCAGTCGATCTATAATCTAGAAACTTTTATCAAAACATGCAGTCGATCTATAATCTAGAATCTGTTATCAAAACATACAGTCGATCTATAATCTAGAATCTGTTATCAAAACATGCAGTCGATCTATAATCTAGAATCTAGAATCTGTTATCAAAACATACAGTCGATTTATAATCTAGAATCTGTTATCAAAACATACAGTCGATCTATAATCTAGAATCTGTTATCAAAACATGCAGTCGATCTATAATCTAGAATCTAGAATCTGTTATCAAAACATACAGTCGATCTATAATCTAGAATCTGTTATCAAAACATGCAGTCGATCTATAATCTAGAATCTGTATATCAACATACAGTCGATCTATAATCTAGAATATGTTATCAAAACATGCAGTCGATCTATAATCTAGAATCTAGAAACTTTTATCAAAACATGCAGTCGATCTATAATCTAGAATCTAGAATCTACTATCAAAACATGCAGTCGATCTGTAATCCATAATCTAGAATCTAGAATCTACTATCAAAACATGCGGTCGATCTGTAATCCATAATCTAGAATCTAAAATCTACTATCAAAACATGCAGTCGATCTATAATCTAGAATTTAGAATCTAGAATCTACTATCTACTATCAAAACATGCAGTCGATCTATAATCTAGAATTTTGAATCTACTATCAAAACATGCAATCGATCTATAATCTAGAATCTAGAATCTAGAATCTACTATCAAAACATGCAGTCGATCTATAATCTAGAATCTAGAATCTACTATCAAAACATGCAGTCGATCTAGAATCTAGAATTTAGAATCTACTATCAAAACATGCAGTCGATCTAGAATCTAGAATTTAGAATCTACTATCAAAACATGCAGTCGATCTATAATCTAGAATTTAGAATCTACTATCAAAACATGCAGTCGATCTATAATCTAGAATTTAGAATCTACTATCAAAACATGCAGTCGATCTGTAATCTATAATCTAGAATCTACTATCAAAACATGCAGTCGATCTGTAATCTAGAATTTCATGAAAACATGGAGTCGATCTATAATCTAGAACATCTTATCCAAAATTGTTGTTCTCCATGTTTCGCAGCCATATAAAAGAACTGATAACATTGGAGCTGAACATTGTATTTATCCCATTTCTTTGGACTTCCATGTTTTCTATTGCAACGAAGACTCCTATTGCTTTTTGTATCCTTATTTTGTATTTTTATATTGTGCCTTATTTTTGTGTCCTTATTTTGTATTATTATTTTTGTATCCTTATTTTGTATCATTATTTTTGTATCCTTATTTTGTATCATTATTTTGTATCCTTATTTTGTATCATTATTGTTGTATCGTTGAAGGGGTATTTTCGTCCAACGATTATTTCCTGTTCAATGCACGGTCGTTAAACTGACGTTAAATGTGCGTGGATGTGTTCTGGCAAAGCTCTCAACACCAACGTTAGAAGACTCACATTCAGTCAACCCTGGATGCTCGAGTTCTGAACTAAGTCAGTTCTGATCACGAGAATGACCGGATACGATTGACTGACTCTGGTCGACCTTGACACGTTCCTCCAGAAGATATGACCAAGGCCATCCAACCATCACAAACATTGAGACGTTTACTTACGGGCCGAGCTCCACCTCCAGGTACTGTTTCTTGTCGTTCAGAAAGAAAGCCTCAACAACTGCGGATCATGACATTAATGTTGAATGGATAGTGACAGTAATTGATTAATGAGTTCTAGTTTTATAATGAACGGGCTATTTCATTAATACGCCATTGATCATCATCAAGTGCCAAGCTTGCTGGCGTAGGTGATCATGTCTCTCTACTGCTTTAATTAGCAGCAAGGATTGCTCAAATGTGGAAGTGGAGATAGGCATTGTGATTATAGGGAGGAAATGGAGTTAGATAGGTCAGGGCTTAGAATTGATCAAGAACCGACCACCACAAGAACTGACATATAGAGGACTGTTGGTGGGAGATGGAGTTTGAGAGGTCATGGGCATAGAACTGATGCAGAAACGACCACAAGAACTGACATATTGTGCACGGTTGGTAGGAGACGAGAGTGATGCAAACCATGGACAACTCGGTGGAGGGCAGCAGAGATGAAGAATGTGGGCTAGACATTTTACATTATGGCTGTAGTTAGTCGAAGGCCCCGGTATCACTGCAAACTCATTAAAATCCACAATTGCTTAACCACCCTGCCTGTGGAATCATCCGAATTAACATCCCACTGAAGAATCCAAACAAAGGAAGGTAACCGTAGTCCCCTTCATAGCAGCTACAGCACACGCCAAAAGAAATACGGCCAAGCGGCACCGAAAGTGAACGCAGATAAACTGTCTTTCGTCATACGATACCATTATTCATCGTACGCAATCAGAATATCGAACCACGATCCGGATGAAATACACAGCTCACGGTGTGCACAGAGCACTAAACTCAGTAGCTCCGGCAGCAGCATGCACACGTATGTATCGACCAGGAGAGAATAGAAAGAGTAGCGGACATCGGCAGTAGCCTTCCGTTCATGAGTCCGTGATTATTTTATTGAAAATCATAATAATGTTGTTGTTGTGTAGAAGGTTTGAATAGTTGGAGCGGAGAGAAAACACGGAGAAATCAAGAAGGTGAAATGTGGATAGACAGGTGGGTACAAATAGGCAGATGGGTACAGATGAGCAGATGGGTACAGATAGGCAGGGTGGTTGTGAGGCAGAATTTTAGTTAAAGACAGACGTTTGTTCAGTTCAATGTGAAGTGAAAACACGAACAAGAAGATGAATTGAAGAAGATGTTTGTGGTGACATCACACAGGTGAAGTTTGTAAAGTGAATGGTTGTGATGACATTACACAGGTGAAGTTTGTAAAGTGAATGGTTGTGATGACATTACACAGGTGAAGTTTGTAAGTGAATGGTTGTGATGACATTACACAGGTGAAGTTTGTAAAGTGAATGGTTGTGATGACTTTACACAGGTGAAGTTTGTAAAGTGAATGGTTGTGATGACATCACACAGGTGAAGTTTGTAAAGTGAATGGTTGTGATGACATTACACAGGTGAAGTTTGTAAAGTGAATGTTTGTGATGCCATTACACAGGTGAAGTTTGTAAAGTGAATAGTTGTGATGACATTACACAGGTGAAGTTTGTAAAGTGAATAGTTGTGATGATATCACACAGGTGAAGTTTGTAAAGTGAATGTTTGTGATGATATTACACAGGTGAAGCACTTAGATGGTCATCAATAAATGATGAATGTGGAGATGGCCATGTTGGTAAAGTTGTTGCAATGGTATACAAGTAGTATAGCAGGGTCCATTTGACCCGAATTGTGGCGCTAAATTAACAAAGATATATAGTGTGGCGCGCGGCGCGCATAAAGCGTGCGGCGCAGGGGGAGTTAACCATGACAGCTCGTGTCGGGGCGTTGACCTCTAGTCCCGGTGACCCCGGAAGTGACGTGTTTATGTCTGGTGTATGCTGACTTTGGAGCTCTTGGTGTACTTGAGCGATAGTGATAGGTTAGTAGATTATACAACATCAGGTTTCTCATAATGAGGTTTCTTCTGGGCGCCTAATGTACTGTAGGCGCAGGGGGAGTTAACTGTGACATTTCGTGTCGGGATGTTGACTGGGGGTGTCTGAGAAATTTCACAGAGAAATAGGGTCTTTGATCATAACAGGTCCCCCACTGCGAGAGCTCACCCCGACCTCGGCGCTCCGTATTTAAAAATTCCGAATTATTTTAAAAAAACAGTCTCTATCTGATTTCGAACACGGGTCTACGGCGTGCCAGGCCAGACACTTACCACTATGCTACAGGCGATCACAGAATTAGAGGCTGAATGAGACAGGTGAATCGTGATGCTTTTGTTGGTACCTGACAGCTAGCTAGTAGTAGAGAAAGATTGACCCGCATTTAGGCGCTAAATTAACGAAGATATATAGGGCGGCGCCCCGCGCGCATAACGCGTGCGGCGCAGGGGGAGTTAACAGTGATATTTCATGTCGGGATACCCGGTGACCTCTCGTTGACCTCTCAACCTCTCGGCGCCATGGTCGGGGTGAGCTCTCGCAGTGGGGGACCTGTTATGATCAAAGACCCTATTTCTCTGTGAAATTTCTCACTTGGGTAACTTAAGCTGGTCTAGCTGTCTAACAGAGAGACAGTAAATTAATGTACTTTTGATATTCTATTACTGTTGTGTTTTTTTTTTGTAGTGGTTGTAGTAATAGTAGTAGTAGTTAAAGTCGTTATTGAAGTTGTACAACTAGTGTGACTTGTATTTTGTAGAGTTATAACAGACAAGTGGGGGCTATGCCTTTTTTTCATGTATAGTAGAGAGACGGTAGAGTCTTATAGTTATTTTTATGCATGACAACTTTAATGTATCTATAAAATTCATTTTGAAATTAATGGAAACATACAACTTACTCAGGGCTTGGCCAACTAACAGCAACGGTCT
Organism: Megaustenia siamemsis; assembly: GCA_032433765.1. Lineage (NCBI taxonomy): Eukaryota > Metazoa > Mollusca > Gastropoda > Stylommatophora > Ariophantidae > Megaustenia > Megaustenia siamemsis. The sequence goes on from JAVIAB010000102.1 coordinate 779,872, forward strand.
TGCTAATATATTTAACCCGTGGAAACATCAGCATCATGAGACTTATTAATGTCCAAATTGACCGCTTGTTCATAACACGGATACGACAGCGATGATGACTTTAACGGGTACACAATCAAAGATCCCGTGGGTTTTGTTTTAGTCGATGACAACTTTTGAAATAGTAGCTGACATCTTTTGTATTAGCAGGTGACAGCTTTCAATGACTGTTTACATGCTATGTCATTGTAGCAGTCATTTATGTCATGTCGAGGTAGTAGACACGTATGTCATGTCATTGTAACAGTCATGTCAATGTAACAGTCATTTCGTTGTAATAGTCACCTCGTTGTAACAGTCACGTATGTCATGTCGTTTTATCAGACACGTATGGCATGTCGTTGTAACAGACATGTCGTTGTATCAGTCATGTCGATGTAGTAGACACGTATGTCATGTCATTGTAACAGTCATGTCAATGTAACAGTCATGTCAATGTAACAGTCATTTCGTTGTAATAATCATCTCGTTGTAACAGTCACGTATGTCATGTCGTTTTATCAGACACGTATGGTATGTCGTTGTAACAGACATGTCGTTGCATCAGTCATGTCGATGTAGTAGACACGTATGTCATGTCGTTGTAACAGACACGTATGGTATGTCGTTGTAACAGACATGTCGTTGTATCAGGCATGTCGATGTAGTAGACACGTATGTCATGTCATTGTTAACAGTCATGTCAATGTAACAGTCATGACAATGTAACAGGCATTTCGTTGTAATAGTCATCTCGTTGTAACAGTCACGTATGTCATGTCGTTTATCAGACACGTATGGCATGTTGTTGTAACATACATGTCGTTGTATCAGTCATGTCGATGTAGTAGACACGTATGTCATGTCATTGTAACAGTCATGTCAATGTAACAGTCATTTCGTTGTAATAGTCATCTCGTTGTAACAGTCACGTATGTCATGTCGTTTTATCAGAGACGTATGGTATGTCGTTGTAACAGACATGTCGTTGTATCAGTCATGTCGATGTAGTAGACACGTATGTCATGTCGTTGTAGCAGACACGTATGGTATGTCGTTGTAACAGACATGTCGTTGTATCAGTCATGTTGATGTAGTAGACACGTATGTCATGTCATTGTAACAGTCATGTCAATGTAACAGTCATGACAATGTAACAGGCATTTCGTTGTAATAGTCATCTGTTGTAACAGTCACGTATGTCATGTCGTTTTATCAGACACGTATGGTATGTCGTTGTAACAGACATGTCGTTGTATCAGTCATGTCGATGTAGTAGACACGTATGTCATGTCATTGTAACAGTCATGTCAATGTAACAGTCATGTCAATGTAACAGTCATTTTCAATGTAACAGTCATTTCGTTGTAATAGTCATCTCGTTGTAACAGTCACGTATGTCATGTTGTTTTATCAGAGACGTATGATATGTCGTTGTAGCAGACATGTCGTTGTATCAGCATGTCGATGTAGTAGACACGTATGTCATGTCATTGTAACAGTCATGTCAATGTAACAGTCATTTCGTTGTAATAGTCATCTCTTTGTAACAGACACGTATGTCATGTCGTTTTATCAGACACGTATGGTATGTCGTTGTAACAGACATGTCGTTGTATCAGTCATGTCGATGTAGTAGACACGTATGTCATGTCATTGTAACAGTCATGTCAATGTAACAGTCATGTCAATGTAACAGTCATTTCGTTGTAATAGTCATCTCGTTGTAACAGGCACGTATGTCATGTCGTTTTATCAGAGACGTATGGTATGTCGTTGTAACAGACATGTCGTTGTATCAGTCATATCGATGTAGTAGACACGTATGTCATGTCATTGTAACAGTCCTGTCAATGTAACAGTCATGTCAATGTAACAGTCATTTCGTTGTAATAGTCATCTCGTTGTAACAGTCACGTATGTCATGTCGTTTTATCAGACACGTATGGCATGTCGTTGTAACAGACATGTCGTTGTATCAGTCATGTCGACGTAGTAGACACGTATGTCATGTCATTGTAACAGTCATGTCAATGTATCAGTCATGTCAATGTAACAGTCATTTCGTTGTAATAGTCATCTCGTTGTAACAGTCACGTATGTCATGTCGTTTTATCAGATACGTATGGTATGTCGTTGTAACAGACATGTCGTTGTATCAGTCATGTCGATGTAGTAGACACGTATGTCATGTCATTGTAACAGGCATGTCAATGTAACAGTCATGACAATGTAAAAGGCATTTCGTTGTAATAGTCATCTCGTTGTAACAGTCACGTATGTCATGTCGTTTTATATCAGAGACGTATGGTATGTCGTTGTAACAGACATGTCGTTGCATCAGTCATGTCGATGTAGTAGACACGTATGTCATGTCGTTGTAGCAGACATGTATGTCATGTCGTTGTAACAGACATGTCGTTGTATCAGTCATGTCGATGTAGTAGACATGTATGGCATGTCAATGTAACAGGCATGTCAATGTAACAGTCATTTTCAATGTAACAGTCATTTCGTTGTAATAGTCATCTCGTTGTAACAGTCACGTATGTCATGTCGTTTTATCAGACACGTATGGTATGTCGTTGTAACAGACATGTCGTTGTATCAGTCATGTCGATGTAGTAGACACGTATGTCATGTCATTGTAACAGTCATGTCAATGTAACAGTCTTGTCAATGTAACAGTCATTTCGTTGTAATAGTCATCTCGTTGTAACAGGCACGTATGTCATGTCGTTTTATCAGAGACGTATGGTATGTCGTTGTAACAGACATGTCGTTGTATCAGCCATATCGATGTAGTAGACACGTATGTCATGTCATTGTAACAGTCCTGTCAATGTAACAGTCATGTCAGTGTAACAGTCATTTCGTTGTAATAGTCATCTCGTTGTAACAGTCACGTATGTCATGTCGTTTTATCAGACACGTATGGCATGACGTTTTATCAGACACGTATGGCATGTCGTTGTAACAGACATGTCGTTGTATCAGTCATGTCGACGTAGTAGACACGTATGTCATGTCATTGTAACAGTCATGTCAATGTAACAGTCATGTCAATGTAAGTCATTTCGTTGTAATAGTCATCTCGTTGTAACAGTCACGTATGTCATGTCGTTTTATCAGAGACGTATGGTATGTCGTTGTAACAGACATGTCGTTGTATCAGGCATGTCGATGTAGTAGACACGTATGTCATGTCGTTGTAACAGACATGTCGTTGTATCAGTCATGTCGATGTAGTAGACATGTATGGCATGTCAATGTAACAGGCATGTCAATGTAACAGTCATTTTCAATGTAACAGTCATTTCGTTGTAATAGTCATCTCGTTGTAACAGTCACGTATGTCATGTTGTTTTATCAGAGACGTATGGTATGTCGTTGTAACAGACATGTCGTTGTATCAGGCATGTCGATGTAGTAGACACGTATGTCATGTCATTGTAACAGTCATGTCAATGTAACAGTCATGACAATGTAACAGTCATTTCGTTGTAATAGTCATCTCGTTGTAACAGTCACGTATGTCATGTCGTTTTATCAGAGACGTATGGTATGTCGTTGTAACAGACATGTCGTTGTATCAGTCATGTCGATGTAGTAGATACGTATGTCATGTCATTGTAACAGTCATGTCAATGTAACAGTCTTGTCAATGTAACAGTCATTTCGTTGTAATAGTCATCTCGTTGTAACAGGCACGTATGTCATGTCGTTTTATCAGAGACGTATGGTATGTCGTTGTAACAGACATGTCGTTGTATCAGTCATATCGATGTAGTAGACACGTATGTCATGTCATTGTAACAGTCCTGTCAATGTAACAGTCATGTCAGTGTAACAGTCATTTCGTTGTAATAGTCATCTCGTTGTAACAGTCACGTATGTCATGTCGTTTTATCAGACACGTATGGTATGTCGTTGTAACAGACATGTCGTTGTATCAGTCATGTCGACGTAGTAGACACGTATGTCATGTCATTGTAACAGTCATGTCAATGTAACAGTCTTGTCAATGTAAGTCATTTCGTTGTAATAGTCATCTCGTTGTAACAGTCACGTATGTCATGTCGTTTTATCAGAGACGTATGGTATGTCGTTGTAACAGACATGTCGTTGTATCAGTCATGTCGATGTAGTAGACACGTATGTCATGTCGTTGTAGCAGACACGTATGGTATGTCGTTGTAACAGACATGTCGTTGTATCAGTCATGTTGATGTAGTAGACACGTATGTCATGTCATAGTAACAGTCATGTCAATGTAACAGTCATGACAATGTAACAGGCATTTCGTTGTAATAGTCATCTCGTTGTAACAGTCACGTATGTCATGTCGTTTTATCAGACACGTATGGTATGTCGTTGTAACAGACATGTCGTTGTATCAGTCATGTCGATGTAGTAGACACGTATGTCATGTCATTGTAACAGTCATGTCAATGTAACAGTCATGTCAATGTAACAGTCATTTTCAATGTAACAGTCATTTCGTTGTAATAGTCATCTCGTTGTAACAGTCACGTATGTCATGTTGTTTTATCAGAGACGTATGATATGTCGTTGTAGCAGACATGTCGTTGTATCAGGCATGTCGATGTAGTAGACACGTATGTCATGTCATTGTAACAGTCATGTCAATGTAACAGTCATTTCGTTGTAATAGTCATCTCTTTGTAACAGACACGTATGTCATGTCGTTTTATCAGACACGTATGGTATGTCGTTGTAACAGACATGTCGTTGTATCAGTCATATCGATGTAGTAGACACGTATGTCATGTCATTGTAACAGTCCTGTCAATGTAACAGTCATGTCAATGTAACAGTCATTTCGTTGTAATAGTCATCTCGTTGTAACAGTCACGTATGTCATGTCGTTTTATCAGACACGTATGGCATGTCGTTGTAACAGACATGTCGTTGTATCAGTCATGTCGACGTAGTAGACACGTATGTCATGTCATTGTAACAGTCATGTCAATGTATCAGTCATGTCAATGTAACAGTCATTTCGTTGTAATAGTCATCTCGTTGTAACAGTCACGTATGTCATGTCGTTTTATCAGATACGTATGGTATGTCGTTGTAACAGACATGTCGTTGTATCAGTCATGTCGATGTAGTAGACACGTATGTCATGTCATTGTAACAGGCATGTCAATGTAACAGTCATGACAATGTAAAAGGCATTTCGTTGTAATAGTCATCTCGTTGTAACAGTCACGTATGTCATGTCGTTTTATCAGAGACGTATGGTATGTCGTTGTAACAGACATGTCGTTGCATCAGTCATGTCGATGTAGTAGACACGTATGTCATGTCGTTGTAGCAGACATGTATGTCATGTCGTTGTAACAGACATGTCGTTGTATCAGTCATGTCGATGTAGTAGACATGTATGGCATGTCAATGTAACAGGCATGTCAATGTAACAGTCATTTTCAATGTAACAGTCATTTCGTTGTAATAGTCATCTCGTTGTAACAGTCACGTATGTCATGTCGTTTTATCAGACACGTATGGTATGTCGTTGTAACAGACATGTCGTTGTATCAGTCATGTCGATGTAGTAGACACGTATGTCATGTCATTGTAACAGTCATGTCAATGTAACAGTCTTGTCAATGTAACAGTCATTTCGTTGTAATAGTCATCTCGTTGTAACAGGCACGTATGTCATGTCGTTTTATCAGAGACGTATGGTATGTCGTTGTAACAGACATGTCGTTGTATCAGCCATATCGATGTAGTAGACACGTATGTCATGTCATTGTAACAGTCCTGTCAATGTAACAGTCATGTCAGTGTAACAGTCATTTCGTTGTAATAGTCATCTCGTTGTAACAGTCACGTATGTCATGTCGTTTTATCAGACACGTATGGCATGACGTTTTATCAGACACGTATGGCATGTCGTTGTAACAGACATGTCGTTGTATCAGTCATGTCGACGTAGTAGACACGTATGTCATGTCATTGTAACAGTCATGTCAATGTAACAGTCATGTCAATGTAAGTCATTTCGTTGTAATAGTCATCTCGTTGTAACAGTCACGTATGTCATGTCGTTTTATCAGAGACGTATGGTATGTCGTTGTAACAGACATGTCGTTGTATCAGGCATGTCGATGTAGTAGACACGTATGTCATGTCGTTGTAACAGACATGTCGTTGTATCAGTCATGTCGATGTAGTAGACATGTATGGCATGTCAATGTAACAGGCATGTCAATGTAACAGTCATTTTCAATGTAACAGTCATTTCGTTGTAATAGTCATCTCGTTGTAACAGTCACGTATGTCATGTTGTTTTATCAGAGACGTATGGTATGTCGTTGTAACAGACATGTCGTTGTATCAGGCATGTCGATGTAGTAGACACGTATGTCATGTCATTGTAACAGTCATGTCAATGTAACAGTCATGACAATGTAACAGTCATTTCGTTGTAATAGTCATCTCGTTGTAACAGTCACGTATGTCATGTCGTTTTATCAGACACGTATGGTATGTCGTTGTAACAGACATGTCGTTGTATCAGTCATGTCGATGTAGTAGACACGTATGTCATGTCATTGTAACAGTCATGTCAATGTAACAGTCATGTCAATGTAACAGTCATTTCGTTGTAATAGTCATCTCGTTGTAACAGTCACAGATGTCATGTCGTTTTATCAGACACGTATGGTATGTCGTTGTAACAGACATGTCGTTGTATCAGTCATGTCGATGTAGTAGATACGTATGTCATGTCATTGTAACAGTCATGTCAATGTAACAGTCTTGTCAATGTAACAGTCATTTCGTTGTAATAGTCATCTCGTTGTAACAGGCACGTATGTCATGTCGTTTTATCAGAGACGTATGGTATGTCGTTGTAACAGACATGTCGTTGTATCAGTCATATCGATGTAGTAGACACGTATGTCATGTCATTGTAACAGTCCTGTCAATGTAACAGTCATGTCAGTGTAACAGTCATTTCGTTGTAATAGTCATCTCGTTGTAACAGTCACGTATGTCATGTCGTTTTATCAGACACGTATGGTATGTCGTTGTAACAGACATGTCGTTGTATCAGTCATGTCGACGTAGTAGACACGTATGTCATGTCATTGTAACAGTCATGTCAATGTAACAGTCTTGTCAATGTAAGTCATTTCGTTGTAATAGTCATCTCGTTGTAACAGTCACGTATGTCATGTCGTTTTATCAGAGACGTATGGTATGTCGTTGTAACAGACATGTCGTTGCATCAGTCATGTCGATGTAGTAGACACGTATGTCATGTCATTGTAACAGTCATGTCAATGTAACAGGCATTTCGTTGTAATAGTCATCTCGTTGTAACAGTCACGTATGTCATGTCGTTTTATCAGACACGTATGGTATGTCGTTGTAACAGACATGTCGTTGTATCAGTCATGTCGATGTAGTAGACACGTATGGCATGTCATTGTAACAGTCATGTCAATGTAACAGTCATGTCAATGTAACAGTCATTTCGTTGTAATAGTCATCTCGTTGTAACAGACACGTATGTCATGTCGTTTTATCAGACACGTATGGTATGTCGTTGTAACAGACATGTCGTTGTATCAGTCATGTCGATGTAGTAGACACGTATGTCATGTCATTGTAACAGTCATGTCAATGTAACAGTCATGTCAATGTAACAGTCATTTCGTTGTAATAGTCATCTCGTTGTAACAGTCATGTATGTCATGTCGTTTTATCAGAGACGTATGGTATGTCGTTGTAACAGACATGTCGTTGCATCAGTCATGTCGATGTAGTAGACACGTATGTCATGTCGTTGTAACAGACACGTATGGTATGTCGTTGTAACAGACATGTCGTTGTATCAGGCATGTCGATGTAGTAGACACGTATGTCATGTCATTGTAACAGTCATGTCAATGTAACAGTCATTTCGTTGTAATAGTCATCTCGTTGTAACAGTCACGTATGTCATGTCGTTTTATCAGAGACGTATGGTATGTCGTTGTAACAGACATGTCGTTGCATCAGTCATGTCGATGTAGTAGACACGTATGTCATGTCGTTGTAACAGACACGTATGGTATGTCGTTGTAACAGACATGTCGTTGTATCAGGCATGTCGATGTAGTAGACACGTATGTCATGTCATTGTAACAGTCATGTCAATGTAACAGTCATTTCGTTGTAATAGTCATCTCGTTGTAACAGTCACGTATGTCATGTCGTTTTATCAGAGACGTATGGTATGTCGTTGTAACAGACATGTCGTTGCATCAGTCATGTCGATGTAGTAGACACGTATGTCATGTCATTGTAACAGTCATGTCAATGTAACAGTCATGTCAATGTAACAGTCATTTCGTTGTAATAGTCATCTCGTTGTAACAGTCACGTATGTCATGTCGTTGTAACAGACACGTATGGTATGTCGTTGTAACAGACATGTCGTTGTATCAGTCATGTCGATGTAGTACACACCTATGTCATGTCATTGTAACAGTCATGTCAATGTAACAGTCATGACAATGTAACAGGCATTTCGTTGTAATAGTCATCTCGTTGTAACAGTCACGTATGTCATGTCGTTTTATCAGACACGTATGGTATATCGTTGTAACAGACATGTCGTTGTATCAGTCATGTCGATGTAGTAGATATGTATGGTATGTCAATGTAACAGGCATGTCAATGTAACTGTCATTTTCAATGTAACAGTCATTTCGTTGTAATAGTCATCTCGTTGTAACAGTCACGTATGTCATGTTGTTTTATCAGAGACGTATGGTATGTCGTTGTAGCAGACATGTCGTTGTATCAGGCATGTCGATGTAGTAGACACGTATGTCATGTCATTGTAACAGTCATGTCAATGTAACAGTCATTTCGTTGTAATAGTCATCTCTTTGTAACAGACACGTATGTCATGTCGTTTTATCAGACACGTATGGTATGTCGTTGTAACAGACATGTCGTTGTATCAGTCATGTCGATGTAGTAGACACGTATGTCATGTCATTGTAACAGTCATGTCAATGTAACAGTCATGTCAATGTAACAGTCATTTCGTTGTAATAGTCATATCGTTGTAACAGTCACAGAAGTCATGTCGTTTTATCAGACACGTATGGTATGTCGTTGTAACAGACATGTCGTTGTATCAGTCATGTCGATGTAGTAGACACGTATATCATGTCGTTGTAACAGACACGTATGGTATGTCGTTGTAACAGACATGTAGTTGTATCAGGCATGTCGATGTAGTAGACACGTATATCATGTCATTGTAACAGTCATGTCATGTAACAGTCATGACAATGTAACAGGCATTTCGTTGTAATAGTCATCTCGTTGTAACAGTCACGTATGTCATGTCGTTTTATCAGACACGTATGGCATGTTGTTGTAACAGACATGTCGTTGCATCAGTCATGTCGATGTAGTAGACATGTATGTCATGTCGTTGTAGCAGACACAGAAGTCATGTCGTTTTATCAGACACGTATGGTATGTCGTTGTAACAGACATGTCGTTGTATCAGTCATGTCGATGTAGTAGACATGTATGGCATGTCAATGTAACAGGCATGTCAATGTAACAGTCATTTTCAATGTAACAGTCATTTCGTTGTAATAGTCATCTCGTTGTAACAGTCACGTATGTCATGTCGTTTTATCAGACACGTATGGCATGTCGTTGTAGCAGACATGTCGTTGCATCAGTCATGTCGATGTAGTAGACACGTATGTCATGTCATTGTAACAGTCATGTCAATGTAACAGTCATGACAATGTAACAGGCATTTCGTTGTAATAGTCATCTCGTTGTAACAGTCACGTATGTCATGTCGTTTTATCAGATACGTATGGCATGTCGTTGTAACATACATGTCGTTGTATCAGTCATGTCGATGTAGTAGACACGTATGTCATGTCATTGTAACAGGCATGTCAATGTAACAGTCATGACAATGTAAAAGGCATTTCGTTGTAATAGTCATCTCGTTGTAACAGTCACGTATGTCATGTCGTTTTATCAGAGACGTATGGTATGTCGTTGTAACAGACATGTCGTTGCATCAGTCATGTCGATGTAGTAGACACGTATGTCATGTCGTTGTAACAGACACGTATGGTATGTCGTTGTAACAGACATGTCGTTGCATCAGTCATGTCGATGTAGTAGACATGTATGTCATGTCATTGTAACAGACATGTCGTTGTATCAGGCATGTCGATGTAGTAGACATGTATGTCATGTCGTTGTAGCAGACATGTATGTCATGTCGTTGTAACAGACATGTCGTTGTATCAGTCATGTCGATGTAGTAGACATGTATGTCATGTCGTTGTAACAGACATGTCGTTGTATCAGGCATGTCGATGTAGTAGACATGTATGTCATGTCGTTGTAGCAGACATGTATGTCATGTCGTTGTAACAGACATGTCGTTGTATCAGTCATGTCGATGTAGTAGACATGTATGGCATGTCAATGTAACAGGCATGTCAATGTAACAGTCATTTTCAATGTAACAGTCATTTCGTTGTAATAGTCATCTCGTTGTAACAGTCACGTATGTCATGTCGTTTTATCAGACACGTATGGCATGTCGTTGTAGCAGACATGTCGTTGCATCAGTCATGTCGATGTAGTAGACACGTATGTCATGTCATTGTAACAGTCATGTCAATGTAACAGTCATGTCAATGTAACAGTCATTTCGTTGTAATAGTCATCTCGTTGTAACAGTCACAGATGTCATGTCGTTTTATCAGACACGTATGGTATGTCGTTGTAACAGACATGTCGTTGTATCAGTCATGTCGATGTAGTAGATACGTATGTCATGTCATTGTAACAGTCATGTCAATGTAACAGTCTTGTCAATGTAACAGTCATTTCGTTGTAATAGTCATCTCGTTGTAACAGACACGTATGTCATGTCGTTTTATCAGACACGTATGGTATGTCGTTGTAACAGATATGTTGTTATATCAGTCATGTCGATGTAGTAGACACGTATGTCATGTCATTGTAACAGTCATGTCAATGTAACTGTCATTTCGTTGTAATAGTCATCTCGTTGTAGCAGACACGTATGTCATGTCGTTTTATCAGACACGTATGGTATGTCGTTGTAACAGACATGTCGTTGTATCAGTCATGTCGATGTAGTAGACACGTATGTCATGTCATTGTAACAGTCATGTCAATGTAACAGTCATGTCAATGTAACAGTCATTTCGTTGTAATAGTCATCTCGTTGTAACAGTCATGTATGTCATGTCGTTCTATCAGACACGTATGGCATGTCGTTGTAACAGAAATGTCGTTGTATCAGTCATGTCGATGTAGTAGACACGTATGTCATGTCATTGTAACAGTCATGTCAATGTAACAGTCATGTCAATGTAACAGTCATTTCGTTGTAATAGTCATCTCGTTGTAACAGTCATGTATGTCATGTCGTTCTATCAGACACGTATGGCATGTCGTTGTAACAGTCATGTCGATGTAGTAGACACGTATGTCATGTCATTGTAACAGTCATGTCAATGTAACAGTCATGTCAATGTAACAGTCACGTATGGCATGTCGTTGTAACAGACACGTATGGTATGTCGTTGTAACAGACATGTCGTTGTATCAGGCATGTCGATGTTGTAGACACGTATGTCATGTCATTGTAACAGTCATGTCAATGTAACAGTCATTTCGTTGTAATAGTCATCTCGTTGTAACAGTCACGTATGTCATGTCGTTTTATCAGAGACGTATGGTATGTCGTTGTAACAGACATGTCGTTGTATCAGTCATGTCGATGTAGTAGACACGTATGTCATGTCATTGTAACAGTCATGTCAATGTAACAGTCATGTCAATGTAACAGTCATTTCGTTGTAATAGTCATCTCGTTGTAACAGTCACGTATGTCATGTTGTTTTATCAGACACGTATGGTATATCGTTGTAACAGACATGTCGTTGTATCAGTCATGTCGATGTAGTAGACATGTATGGTATGTCAATGTAACAGGCATGTCAATGTAACTGTCATTTTCAATGTAACAGTCATTTCGTTGTAATAGTCATCTCGTTGTAACAGTCACGTATGTCATGTTGTTTTATCAGAGACGTATGGTATGTCGTTGTAGCAGACATGTCGTTGTATCAGGCATGTCGATGTAGTAGACACGTATGTCATGTCATTGTAACAGTCATGTCAATGTAACAGTCATTTCGTTGTAATAGTCATCTCTTTGTAACAGACACGTATGTCATGTCGTTTTATCAGACACGTATGGTATGTCGTTGTAACAGACATGTCGTTGTATCAGTCATGTCGATGTAGTAGACACGTATGTCATGTCATTGTAACAGTCATGTCAATGTAACAGTCATGTCAATGTAACAGTCATTTCGTTGTAATAGTCATATCGTTGTAACAGTCACAGAAGTCATGTCGTTTTATCAGACACGTATGGTATGTCATTGTAACACACATGTCGTTGTATCAGTCATGTCGATGTAGTAGACACGTATGTCATGTCATTGTAACAGTCATGTCAATGTAACAGTCATGTCAATGTAACAGTCATTTCGTTGTAATAGTCATCTCGTTGTAACAGTCACGTATGTCATGTCGTTTTATCAGAGACGTATGGTATGTCGTTGTAACAGACATGTCGTTGTATCAGTCATGTCGATGTAGTAGACACGTATGTCATGTCATTGTAACAGTCATGTCAATGTAACAGTCATTTCGTTGTAATAGTCGTCTCGTTGTAACAGACACGTTGGTCACCAGTACAATGAGTATTCTGTTATTGGATCATAGGTCACAATCTATTTTTAGTAACTAATGAGGTATTGCATCAGAGATCAAAATCTATTTTTAGTAACTCAACATCCCCATTATTGGGGAACTGAGTAACACCATCTCTTTTTTGCTCCAGCATTGAAATCTGAAATTTTCACAAAAAGAGATGGTGTTACTCAGTTCCCCTATAATGGGGATGTTGAGTTACTAAAAATAGATTTTGATCTCTGATGCAATACCTCATTAGTTACTAAAAATAGATTGTGACCTATGATCCAATAACAGAATACTCATTGTACTGGTGACCAACGTGTCTGTTACAACGAGACGACTATTACAACGAAATGACTGTTACATTGACATGACTGTTACAATGACATGACATACGTGTCTACTACATCGACATGACTGATACAACGACATGTCTGTTACAACGACATACCATACGTCTCTGATAAAACGACATGACATACGTGACTGTTACAACGAGATGACTATTACAACGAAATGACTGTTACATTGACATGACTGTTACATTGACATGACTGTTACAATGACATGACATACGTGTCTACTACATCGACATGACTGATACAACGACATGTGTGTTACAATGACATACCATACGTGTCTGATAAAACGACATGACATACGTGCCTGTTACAACGAGATGACTATTACAACGAAATGACTGTTACATTGTCATGACTGTTACATTGACATGACATACGTGTCTACTACATCGACATGCCTGATACAACGACATGTCTGCTACAACGACATACCATACGTGTCTGATAAAACAACATGACATACGTGACTGTTACAACGAGATGACTATTACAACGAAATGACTGTTACATTGAAAATGACTGTTACATTGACATGCCTGTTACATTGACATGCCATACATGTCTACTACATCGACATGACTGATACAACGACATGTCTGTTACAACGATATACCATACGTGTCTGATAAAACGACATGACATACGTGACTGTTACAACGAGATGACTATTACAACGAAATGACTGTTACATTGACATGACTGTTACATTGACATGACTGTTACAATGACATGACATACGTGTCTACTACATCGACATGACTGATACAACGACATGTATGTTACAACGACATGCCATACGTGTCTGATAAAACGACATGACATACGTGACTGTTACAACGAGGTGACTATTACAACGAAATGACTGTTACATTGACATGACTGTTACAATGACATGACATACGTGTCTACTACCTCGACATGACATACATGACTGCTACAATGACATAGCATGTAAACAGTCATTGAAAGCTGTCACCTGCTAATACAAAAGATGTCAGCTACTATTTCAAAAGTTGTCATCGACTAAAACAAAACCCACGGGATCTTTGATTGTGTACCCGTTAAAGTCATCATCGCTGTCGTATCCGTGTTATGAACAAGCGGTCAATTTGGACATTAATAAGTCTCATGATGCTGATGTTTCCACGGGTTAAATATATTAGCAAGACCGTTGCTGTTAGTTGGCCAAGCCCTGAGTAAGTTGTATGTTTCCATTAATTTCAAAATGAATTTTATAGATACATTAAAGTTGTCATGCATAAAAATAACTATAAGACTCTACCGTCTCTCTACTATACATGAAAAAAAGGCATAGCCCCCACTTGTCTGTTATAACTCTACAAAATACAAGTCACACTAGTTGTACAACTTCAATAACGACTTTAACTACTACTACTATTACTACAACCACTACAAAAAAAAAAACACAACAGTAATAGAATATCAAAAGTACATTAATTTACTGTCTCTCTGTTAGACAGCTAGACCAGCTTAAGTTACCCAAGTGAGAAATTTCACAGAGAAATAGGGTCTTTGATCATAACAGGTCCCCCACTGCGAGAGCTCACCCCGACCATGGCGCCGAGAGGTTGAGAGGTCAACGAGAGGTCACCGGGTATCCCGACATGAAATATCACTGTTAACTCCCCCTGCGCCGCACGCGTTATGCGCGCGGGGCGCCGCCCTATATATCTTCGTTAATTTAGCGCCTAAATGCGGGTCAATCTTTCTCTACTACTAGCTAGCTGTCAGGTACCAACAAAAGCATCACGATTCACCTGTCTCATTCAGCCTCTAATTCTGTGATCGCCTGTAGCATAGTGGTAAGTGTCTGGCCTGGCACGCCGTAGTCCCGTTTTCGAAATCAGATGGAGACTGTTTTTTTTAAATAATTCGGAATTTTTAAAATACGGAGCGCCGAGGTCGGGGTGAGCTCTCGCAGTGGGGGACCTGTTATGATCAAAGACCCTATTTCTCTGTGAAATTTCTCAGACACCCCCAGTCAACATCCCGACACGAAATGTCACAGTTAACTCCCCCTGCGCCTACAGTACATTAGGCGCCCAGAAGAACCTCATTATGAGAAACCTGATGTTGTATAATCTACTAACCTATCACTATCGCTCAAGTACACCAAGAGCTCCAAAGTCAGCATACACCAGACATAAACACGTCACTTCCGGGGTCACCGGGACTAGAGGTCAACGCCCCGACACGAGCTGTCATGGTTAACTCCCCTGCGCCGCACGCTTTATGCGCGCCGCGCGCCACACTATAAATCTTTGTTAATTTAGCGCCACAATTCGGGTCAAATGGACCCTGCTATACTACTTATACAGCCTGACGTTTGGAGTATTTGGGACACGGTTGGGTGGTTGGGACACTGGTGGGTGGATGGGACACTGGTGGGTGGATGGGACACTGGTGCGTGGTGGTGTATTTCAAAGTGTGTTGTGTGTGTCCGCCAGCGTCTGGACAGGAGCAACTATAAATATTATTGGTTCCCTTTCTCCCATGACACTATTTGATGTACAAGATAGGAGAACTTGAAGAGACTGTATATTATTGGTTCCCTTTCTCCCATGACACTATTTGATGTACAAGATAGGAGAACATGAAGACCCTGTATATTATTGGTTCCCTTTCTCCCATGACACTATTTGATGTACAAGATAGGAGAACATGAAGACCCTGTATATTATTGGTTCCCTTTCTCCCATGACCCTATTTGATGTACAAGATAGGAGAAGACCCTGTATATTATTGGTTCCCTTTCTCCCATGACCCTATTTGATGTACAAGATAGGAGAAGACCCTGTATCGATCAGCTCTATAAGTGACATGGAAGGTAGTGAGTGGACGAGCTGGCTGGATAAGTGAAGTTTGATAGAAGTAGAGGCCGGCAATTAGGAGAAGTGTGTTTAATCAGCGAGCAGCATGAGCAATCAGCATGTATGTTCTTCCATAGAAGGAGCTGATTACTTTTGAGGCTGCCAAAAGTGCAATGTTGTTGGTTCTGTTATAAAAACGGAACTCAAATTAAACTAAACATAATCATTCAGATTTGTTAGCCGTGAAATGACAACCTGGCAACATGTTATCAGCCATTCTGTACCTTCATAATTAAATAGGCCAGGGAATGGCTGCCCAGCGGGGCCGTTAGGTTTGGGCGGGCTGTTGAAGAAGGGCGCCACGATTTTAATTAACAAGCCTCCATCAGACGATGGTGACAGCTGCAGATCAATAGGGCCATGGCTGTTAATGTGTCCATCCCAGCTGGTCGTGATGATATAGTTCCTGTGGAGAGAGAGGAGAGGGGAAACGGTTCAATTCATTCTGCCCGCTTCACAAATGCGTACATTCATATTTGAACAGCCGACACAATTTGTGTAAATAGGACAAACAGTTTGTGTCTGATTCCCACCCGTCTCTCCATTCCCCCCTCCCCTGGTCTAGTTTTGGCCCCTACCTCCAGATAATGTTTTCCTCAGGCAATTTTCTGGATCTGTACTTCTTACCTCGACGATAATCCTCTATCACGCCCCACTTATCGTTACGGATTCTTAGTAATGTCTGGCTGGCTCGTCTGATTTCACACCCCTCAATATCTCTAATCAGTACCTGTCCCTCATTACGCCTCCACTTATCGCTAGGATATGTACCTGGACTGTGTCGGCTTAGTCTGTTTGCATTCACACCCACAGATCTCTAGTCTTTACCTGTGTCACGCTTGAGTGCTTAACTACTCGTCTGACCTCTGGTCTAACCATGTGACTGATTATCCAGTAGTCTCTTCCTGTAGCATTTGACAGCCACTTTACACTGTGAGCGGACGGATCCTGCCTACAAGCTAAGCCTTATGTTTATATATAATCATTTCTCTATATAGTCATGTGTATATATATATATTCATTTTTCTATATAATCATTTGTAAATAGAATCATTTTTCTATATAATCATTTGTAAATTGAATCATTTTTCTATATAATCATTTGTAAATTGAATCATTTTTCTATATAATCATTTGTAAATATAATCATTTCTCTATATAGTCATGTGTATATATATATTCATTTTTCTATATAATCATTTGTAAATATAATCATTTCTCTATATAGTCATGTGTATATATATATTCATTTTTCTATATAATCATTTGTAAATATAATCATTTCTCTATATAGTCATGTGTATATATATATTCATTTTTCTATATAATCATTTGTAAATAGAATCATTTTTCTATATAATCATTTGTAAATAGAATCATTTTTCTATATAGTCATTTGTAAATAGAATCATTTTTCTATATAATCATTTGTAAATAGAATCATTTTTCTATATAATCATTTGTAAATAGAATCATTTTTCTATATAATCATTTGTAAATTGAATCATTTTTCTATATAATCATTTGTAAATAGAATCATTTTTCTGTATAATCATTTGTAAATTGAATCATTTTTCTATATAATCATTTGTAAATAGAATCATTTTTCTATATAATCATGTCTCTATAGTAATCATTTCTCTCTCTATATATGTAAACGTGTATGATGACACAGGCAGCCACTTATACTTTCATATTTCCACATTACACCTACCCTCCAATATGTAGAACCACTCTTCCTCATTTCATTATCTCTGATCTGTCCACTTTTTACTTCTGTCCCAATCATCCTAGATGTAGTCATATTTATCTGTGTTTCATCGTTTGCTCTCGTTGTCCTCGTTCTCTGAAGGCCCCATGTTGGCCGAAACGTTATTATTTTGTTGTGTTCCTTTTTTGAAAACTGTCACCATACCTTGTAGTAATGAACGTTACGCATTACAATTGGCTCGTTGCTACCAGCTTTACGCAGCACTGCACTTATTTGCACCTCCCCTAGTTTAATTTGAGTTGAGTTGAGTTATCCGATTATCCTTACAGCGCATCGGACACGCCCAAAAGTGCTGAGATCTCCCCTCTTGTCCTTCAGTGTGTGGAGACATGTCCCTCAGTGTGTGGAGACATGTCCCTCAGTGTGTGGAGACGTGTCCCTCAGTGTGTGGAGACATGTCCCTCAGTGTGTGGAGACGTGTCCCTCAGTGTGTGGAGACATGTCCCTCAGTGTGTGGAGACATGTCCCTCAGTGTGTGGAGACGTGTCCCTCAGTGTGTGGAGACATGTCCCTCAGTGTGTGGAGACGTGTCCCTCAGTGTGTGGAGACATGTCCCTCAGTGTGTGGAGACGTGTCCTCAGTGTGTGGAGACATGTCCCTCAGTGTGTGGAGACGTGTCCCTCAGTGTGTGGAGACATGTCCCTCAGTGTGTGGAGACGTGTCCCTCAGTGTGTGGAGACATGTCCCTCAGTGTGTGGAGACGTGTCCCTCAGTGTGTGGAGACGTGTCCCTCAGTGTGTGGAAACATGTCCCTCAGTGTGTGGAGACGTGTCCCTCAGTGTGTGGAGACATGTCCCTCAGTGTGTGGAGACGTGTCCCTCAGTGTGTGGAGACGTGTCCCTCAGTGTGTGGAGACGTGTCCCTCAGTGTGTGGAGACGTGTCCCTCAGTGTGTTGAGACGTGTCCCTCTATGGAGACGTGTCCCTCAGTGTGTGGAGACATGTCCCTCAGTGTGTGGAGACGTGTCCCTCAGTGTGTGGAGACGTGTCCCTCAGTGTGTGGAGACGTGTCCCTCAGTGTGTGGAGACGTGTCCCTCAGTGTGTGGAAACATGTCCCTCAGTGTGTGGAGACGTGTCCCTCAGTGTGTGGAGACGTGTCCCTCAGTGTGTGGAGACGTGTCCTCAGTGTGTGGAGACGTGTCCCTCAGTGTGTGGAGACGTGTCCCTCAGTGTGTGGAGACGTGTCCCTCAGTGTGTGGAGACGTGTCCCTCAGTGTGTGGAGACGTGTCCCTCAGTGTGTGGAGACGTGTCCCTCAGTGTGTGGAGACGTGTCCCTCAGTGTGTGGAGACATGTCCCTCAGTGTGTGGAGACGCCAGTTCTGTTTTAATTTCTTAATCTTCTGTGTCTCGCGGTTCCGTGCTCTTTTCTGGTACCCTGGTTGTGACTGATGTTGTGACCTGATGTTGTGACCTGATGTTGTGACCTGATGTTGTGACCTGATGTTGTGACCTGATGTTGTAACCTGATGTTGTGACCTGATGTTGTACATTCTCAAAATAGATATACGGCGACCTGGTCACGGAACTACACCAAGATAGAGATACAATGACCTGGTCACGGAACTACACCAAGATAGAGATACGATGACCTGGTCACGGAACTACACCAAGATAGAGATACGATGACCTGGTCACGGAACTACACCAAGATAGAGATACAATGAGCTGGTCACAGAACTACACTAAGATAGAGATACAATGACCTGGTCACAGAACTACACAAAGATAGAGATACAAGGAGCTGGTCACAGAACTACAACAAGATAGATATACTCACAATGAGCTTGTAACAGAACTACACCAGGATAGAGATACAATTAGCTTGTCACAGAACTACAACAAGATAGAGATACTGACAATGAGCTGGTCACAGAACTACACCAAGATAGAGATACAATTAGCTGGTCACAGAACTACAACAAGATAGAGATACTGACAATGAGCTGGTCACAGAACTACACCAAGATAGAGATACAATGAGCTGGTCGCAGAACTACAACAAGATAGAGATACTCACAATGAGCTGGTCACAGAACTACACCAAGATAGAGATACAATGAGCTGGTCGCAGAACTACAACAAGATAGAGATACTCACAATGAGCTGGTCACAGAACTACACCAAGATAGAGACACTCACAATTAGCTTGTCACAGAACTACACCAAGATAGAGATACAATGAGCTGGTCGCAGAACTACAACAAGATAGAGATACTCACAATGAGCTTGTCACAGAACTACACCAAGATAGAGACACTCACAATTAGCTTGTCACAGAACAACACCAAGATAGAGATACTCACAATGAGCTTGTCACAGAACTACACCAAGATAGATATACTCACAATTAGCTTGTCACAGAACAACACCACGATAGAGATACTCACAATGAGCTTGTCACAGAACAACACCAAGATAAGACACTCACAATGAGCTTGTCACAGATCAGCATCAAAATAGAGATACTCACAATGAGCTTGTCACAGAACAACACCAAGATAGAGATATAATTAGCTTGTCACAGAACTACACCAAGATAGAGATACTCACAATTAGCTTGTCACAGAACTACACCAAGATAGAGATATTCACATTTAGTTTGTAACAGAACTACACCAAGATAGAAATACTCACAATTAGCTTGTCACAGAACTACACAAAGATAGAGATACTAACAATTAGCTTGTCACAGAACTACACCAAGATAGAGATACTAACAATTAGCTTGTAATAGAACTACACCAAAATAGAGATACTCCCAATGAGCTTGTCACAGAACAACACCAAGATAGAGATACTCACAAT
Source organism: Megaustenia siamemsis (assembly GCA_032433765.1). Classification (NCBI taxonomy): domain Eukaryota; kingdom Metazoa; phylum Mollusca; class Gastropoda; order Stylommatophora; family Ariophantidae; genus Megaustenia; species Megaustenia siamemsis. The sequence goes on from JAVIAB010000102.1 coordinate 800,545, forward strand.
GAGCTTGTCACAGAACAGCATCAAAATAGAGATACTCACAATGAGCTTGTCACAGAACAGCACCAAAATAGAGATACTCACAATGAGCTTGTCACAGAACAGCACCAAAATAGAGATACTCACAATGAGCTTGTCACAGAACAACACCAAAATAGAAATACTCACAATGCACTGGTTGCCACCTCGACCCCTCCAACCATCACGAGAAAACACACCGCGATGGAGAACATGATACCTTCACAGCAAGCGGTAACAAGAATGACTTGTCAAAAAACTGTCCAAGTTAACAGTACTTGCATTTACCCCTCCTTATCTGTGACTGAATTTAACTTTTTTGATAGTTATCTTTGAAAGTTTCTTATCTTGTTCGAGAAAGCATGTGTGTAAACAAAAGTCGGACTGGTTCATGTTAACACGCAGGACAATTACCTGATGTTAATCTTCTCAAGGTAAGTATAAGTAGATTGATGTCCACCTGACCTGGGTCAGTTTCATGTCAAGGACACGGTCTCACTGACAGCCGGATCAATAGACGTTTAAGCAACAATCTTTGGTTATCAGTGGTTCCCAACTTTCATGTCAGGGGCCCACATACACAATTCTTCTACGTTACACGTGACGTTGCATTGTGGTATCGGAAAGTGGTTGTTGTTGTTGTTGACGGATTGCCATGAGTTGATGCGGGCAGGTTGCCCTTTGACTCATAAGATGTGGCGGGTCGTAATGGCTTTCTTGACATTCCCGGCTCTTATTGGAAAAGTTGGAGTTCGTCTGTCCCAGGCTACGCTGGGAAACTACTAGTCCAGCCCAGAGGTACTGCAATACTGGGTCCTCTATATCAGTAACAGCCACCACTACAGGGAACACATCTGTCCCAGGCTATGCTGGGAAACTACTAGTCCAGTCCAGAGATACTGCATTACTAGGTCCTCTATATCAGTAACAGCCACCACTACAGGGAACACATCTGTCCCAGGCTATGCTGGAAACTACTAGTCCAGCCCAGAGGTACTGCAATACTAGGTCTTCTATATCAGTAACAGCCACCACTACAGGGTACACGGCGATCCTAGCTTCTGTTAGCCAGTCTGTGTGACTAGTCCAGCCCAGAGGTACTGTAATACTGGGTCCTCTATATCAGTAACAGCCATCACTACAGGGAACACGGCGATCCTAGCTTCTGTTAGCCAGTCTGTGTGACTAGTCCAGCCCAGAGGTACTGCAATACTGGGTCCTCTATATCAGTAACAGCCACCACTACAGGGAACACGGCGATCCTAGCTTCTGTTAGCCAGTCTGTGTGACTAGTCCAGCCCAGAGGTACTGCAATACTGGGTCCTCTATATCAGTAACAGCCACCACTACAGGGAACACGGCGATCCTAGCTTCTGTTAGCCAGTCTGGTTTGACGCAGACTGTTACCAGGGGAGACCACGAGGAGGTAGATCTGCTAGGTCTTGGTCGGCTGATGGTGAGCCGAATCTGCTATTGCGACCGCAGGTCGTAGGCGCTTATGATCCCCCACCAGAAAGTGGTAAATCTCGCATTAGGTAGCGAGGATAACAACTGGAGATAAGACCAGAAATGTAGACCGAAAGAAAGAGCTAGGAATAATTCTTGTTATAAAATACATAAAGAAACAACAGATAAATTTGTTTGGTCACGTAATGATACAGAGAGATCAAAACATAACCAGCGAGCCTTCAATAACGCTGTGAGAACACCAGACGCAAGGGCCGACAACAAAAAAGATATATTGATGGAATGTTAGAAACACTAGGAAACGTAATAGCAGGAGAGGGCAACAGAAGAGCAAAAGATCGAAAATTATATCTTTCCTAGACGCTGAAAGACAAATGAGGAAGGAAAGAGGAGGAACAATAGTCACAAACATCTACAATCACCATCACTGACATCAACAACTTTCCAATCTTCGTGTAGAGCAGACTCCAACATCTACAATCACCATCACTGACATCAACAACTTTCCAATCTTCACGTAGAGCAGCCTCCAACATCTACAATCATCATCATTGACATCAACAACTTTCCTATCATCACGTAGAGCAGCAGACTCCAACATCTGCAATCACCATCATTGACATCAACAACTTTGCAATCTTTGTGTAGAGCAGACTACAACATTTACAAGAAATCAACAACTTTCCAATCTTCACGTATAGCAGCTGACTCCAATAACTACAATCACCATCACTGACATCAACAACTTTCCAATCTTCAAGTAGAGCAGCAGACTCCAACATCTACAATCACCATCACTGACATCAACAACTTTGCAATCTTCACGTAGAGCAGCAGACTCCAACATCTACAATCACCATCACTGACATCAACAACTTTCCAATCTTCACGTAGATCAGACTCCAACATCTACAATCACCATCATTGACATCAACAACTTTCCAGTCTTCACGTAGAGCAGACTCCAATATCTACAATCACCATCACTGACATCAACAACTTTCCAATCTTTGTGTAGAGCAGACTCCAACATCTACAATCACCATCACTGACATCAACAACTTCCCAATCTTCACGTAGATCAGACTCCAACATCTACAATCACCATCACTGACATCAACAACTTTCCAATCTTTGTGTAGATCAGACTCCAACATCTACAATCACCATCACTGACATCAACAACTTCCCAATCTTCACGTAGAGCAGATTCCAACATATACAATCACCATCACTGACATCAACAACTTTCCAATCTTTGTGTAGAGCAGACTCCAGCATCTACAATCACCATCACTGACATCAACAACTTTCCAATCTTTGTGTAGAGCAGACTCCAACTTCTACAATCAACATCATTGACATCAACAACTTTCCAATCTTCACGTATAGCAGCAGACTCCAACATCTACAATCACCATCACTGACATCAACAACTTTCCAATCTTTGTGTAGATCAGACTCCAACATCTACAATCACCATCACTGACATCAACAACTTTCCAATCTTTGTGTAGAGCAGACTCCAACATCTACAATCACCATCACTGACATCAACAACTTCCCAATCTTCACGTAGAGCAGATTCCAACATATACAATCACCATCACTGACATCAACAACTTTCCAATCTTTGTGTAGAGCAGACTCCAGCATCTACAATCACCATCACTGACATCAACAACTTTCCAATCTTTGTGTAGAGCAGACTCCAACTTCTACAATCAACATCATTGACATCAACAACTTTCAATCTTCACGTATAGCAGCAGACTCCAACATCTACAATCACCATCATTGACATCCACAACTTTCCAATCTTCACGTAGAGCAGACTCCAATATCTACAATCACCATCACTGACATCAACAACTTTCCAATCTTTGTGTAGAGCAGACTCCAACTTCTACAATCACCATCATTGACATCCACAACTTTCCAATCTTCACGTATAGCAGCAGACTCCAACATCTACAATCACCATTATTGACATCCACAACTTTCCAATCTTCACGTAGAGCAGACTCCAATATCTACAATCACCATCACTGACATCAACAACTTTCCAATCTTTGTGTAGAGCAGACTCCAACTTCTACAATCACCATCATTGACATCCACAACTTTCCAATCTTCACGTAGAGCAGCAGACTCCTACATCTACAATCACCATCACTGACATCAACAACTGCAACAAAGCGGAAAAGATCCTGACTTCTCACTCTGATTATGTTTGTCCCCATTAAAACGGCGTTTTCTAACTCGCTACATCACAGACAAGTCGCATCGACCTAACTGTACGACACTATACAAATCCCTATTGTACATATCCCCGTATTCAGCTCCTGATGAAGACTTCAGCAGTAGAAACGTATTTTCATCACTGTTCATCATCATCATCGAGTGCCGTCTCCGCAACGAAGGTTAGTTACCACGTAGCGCCATTCTGCTCTGTCTCATGCTTTGATGGTGCAGGTTGTCATAGGCTGATTTGTCCATCTTTTAATGTTACTCGTCCATGTTACTCTTGGTCTGCCTCTTTTACCTTGTATTTTTCATGACTATTACATAACCAGAACGCTGGGATGAAACATGTTTAAGATGTTTACAGGCCGTTGCCACATTCTCGTTAGTCTACTATTACGTCACATCTGTCAGGATGACGTTATTTGGGCTATCGTTAATTGCGTCATTGTTGATTTCTTACTAGACCTGAACGAACACTATTTTCGTGTTTCTACAAATGATGTCAGAATATCTGGGGAGGCGAAGGCGCGCCTCCCAGCACCAGAGCTGGAAGTTGTCAGCGACCCACAGCTGATGGCTTGCGCCAGGATCAGTGAACCAGAATCATCCAGATCCTGCTCCACCTCTCCGTGGTGTCTCTAGTAACAGACTAACCTGTCTAGTCTGGCCAAGCGAGTAGGGATCGAAGAGGGAAGACAACCCGGTACTCAAAAATGTCGTGCTGAAGTCGGATGTGTTAGGCCGAAAGGCGCAAATATAACAGTTTTACTGCAAACCACAACACAACGCAGACACACCCACTTAAGGTCATTTTAAGGGCGGATGATGACGAGGTACACTCCTTAAGTCATCGGGCGAACGCAAGCAAAAGCAGCAAAGAATATCTGCGGGAACAATTGATCGCTTTTACGATGAGTTTATTGCAAGTGTTCTCATTTCTTTGTGCCATTATTGAATCATCACATTTTCTTTCTTTCTTTCTCCAGACAAACTCGCTGTGCTGATGGTTGAGGTGAGTGGAAGAGGAATGGACCGGAATGACATTCTTAATGTCCTGAAGGAGACAGGGCGAGTAGAGGCGATGAAGGAGTAGGGCGAGTAAGTGATTGAGGCGATGAAGGAGACAGGGCGAGTAAGTGATAGAGGCGATGAAGGAGACAGGCGAGTAAGTGATTGAGGCGATGAAGGAGGCGGGGCGAGTAAGTGATAGAGGCGACGAAGGAGACAGGGCGAATAAGTGATTGAGGCGATGAAGGAGGCGGGGCGAGTAAGTGATAGAAGCGATGAAGGAGGCGGGGCGAGTAAGTGATTGAGGCGATGAACGAGACAGGGCGAGTAAGTGATTGAGGCGATGAAGGAGACAGGGCGAGTAAGTGATTGAGGCGACGAAGGAGACAGGGCGAGTAAGTGATAGAAGCGATGAAGGAGGCGGGGCGAGTAAGTGATTGAGGCGATGAACGAGACAGGGCGAGTAAGTGATTGAGGCGATGAAGGAGACGGGGCGAGTAAGTGATAGAGGCGATGAAGGAGGCGGGTCGAGTAAGTGATAGAGGCGATGAAGGAGACATGGCAAGTAAGTGATTGAGGCGATGAAGGAGACGGGGCGAGTAAGTGATAGAGGCGATGAAGGAGACGGGGCGAGTAAGTGATAGAGGCGATGAACGAGACAGGGCGAGTAAGTGATTGAGGCGATGAAGGAGACATGGCAAGTAAGTGATTGAGGCGATGAAGGAGACAGGGCGAGTAAGTGATTGAGGCGATGAAGGAGACAGGACGAGTAAGTGATAGAGACGATGAAGGAGGCGGGGCGAGTAAGTGATAGAGGCGATGAAGGAGACAGGGCGAGTAAGTGATAGAGTCGATGAAGGAGACGGGGCGAGTAAGTGATAGAGGCGATGAAGGAGACAGAGCGAGTAAGTGATAGAGTCGATGAAGGAGACAGGGCGAGTAAGTGATAGAGGCGATGAAGGAGACAGGGCGAGTAAGTGATAGAGGCGATGAAGGAGACAGGGCGAGTAAGTGATAGAGGCGATGAAGGAGACAGGGCGAGTAAGTGATAGAGGCGATGAATGAGACAGGGCGAGTAAGTGATAGAGGCGATGAAGGAGACAGGGCGAGTAAGTGATAGACGATGAAGGAGACAGGGCGAGTAGGTGATTGAGGCGATGAAGGAGACGGGGCGAGTAAGTGATAGAGGCGATGAAGGAGACGGGGCGAGTAAGTGATAGAGGCTATGAAGGAGACGGGGCGAGTAAGTGATAGAGGCGATGAAGGAGACGGGGCGAGTAAGTGATAGAGGCGATGAAGGAGACGGGGCGAGTAAGTGATAGAGGCGATGAAGGAGACGGGGCGAGTAAGTGATTGAGGCGATGAGGGAGACGGGGCGAGTAAGTGATAGAGGCGATGAAGGAGGCGGGGCGAGTAAGTGATAGAGGCTATGAAGGAGACGGGGCGAGTAAGTGATAGAGGCGATGAAGGAGACAGGGCGAGTAAGTGATAGAGGCGATGAAGGAGACGGGGCGAGTAAGTGATAGAGGCGATGAAGGAGACGGGGCGAGTAAGTGATTGAGGCGATGAGGGAGACGGGGCGAGTAAGTGATAGAGGTGATGAAGGAGACGGGGCGAGTAAGTGATAGAGGCGATGAAGGAGGCGGGGCGAGTAAGTGATAGAGGCGATGAGGAGGCGAGGCGAGTAAGTGATAGAGGCGATGAAGGAGGCGAGGCGAGTAAGTGATAGAGGCGATGAAGGAGGCGAGGCGAGTAAATGATAGAGGCGATCAAGGAGGCGAGGCGAGTAAGTGATAGAGGCGATGAAGGAGACGGGGCGAGTAAGTGATAGAGGCGATGAAGGAGACGGGGCGAGTAAGTGATAGAGGCGATGAAGGAGACGGGGCGAGTAAGTGATAGAGGCGATGAAGGAGACGGGCGAGTAAGTGATAGAGGCGATGAAGGAGGCGGGGCGAGTAAGTGATAGAGGCGATGAAGGAGGCGAGGCGAGTAAGTGATAGAGGCGATGAAGGAGGCGAGGCGAGTAAGTGATAGAGGCGATGAAGGAGACGGGGCGAGTAAGTGATAGAGGCGATGAAGGAGGCGAGGCGAGTAAGTGATAGAGGCGATGAAGGAGACGGGGCGAGTAAGTGATAGAGGCGATGAAGGAGACAGGGCGAGTAAGTGATAGAGGCGATGAAGGAGACAGGGCGAGTAAGTGATAGAGGCGATGAAGGAGACAGGGCGAGTAAGTGATAGAGGCGATGAAGGAGGCGAGGCGAGTAAGTGATAGAGGCGATGAAGGAGCGAGGCGAGTAAGTGATAGAGGCGATGAAGGAGGCGAGGCGAGTAAGTGATAGAGGCGATGAAGGAGGCAGGGCGAGTAAGTGATAGAGGCGATGAAGGAGGCGAGGCGAGTAAGTGATAGAGGCGATGAAGGAGACAGGGCGAGTAAGTGATTGAGGCGATGAAGGAGACGGGCGAGTAAGTGATAGAGGCGATGAAGGAGACAGGGCGAGTAAGTGATAGAGGCGATGAAGGAGACGGGGCGAGTAAGTGATAGAGGCGATGAAGGAGGCGAGGCGAGTAAGTGATAGAGGCGATGAAGGAGGCGAGGCGAGTAAGTGATAGAGGCGATGAAGGAGACAGGGCGAGTAAGTGATTGAGGCGATGAAGGAGGCGAGGCGAGTAAGTGATAGAGGCGATGAAGGAGACGGGGCGAGTAAGTGGTAGAGGCGATGAAGGAGACGGGGCGAGTAAGTGATAGAGGCGATGAAGGAGACAGGGCGAGTAAGTGATAGAGTCGATGAAGGAGACAGGGCGAGTAAGTGATAGAGGCGATGAAGGAGACAGGGCGAGTAAGTGATAGAGGCGATGAAGGAGACAGGGCGAGTAAGTGATAGAGGCGATGAAGGAGACAGGGCGAGTAAGTGATAGAGGCGATGAATGAGACAGGGCGAGTAAGTGATAGAGGCGATGAAGGAGACAGGGCGAGTAAGTGATAGACGATGAAGGAGACAGGCGAGTAGGTGATTGAGGGCGATGAAGGAGACGGGGCGAGTAAGTGATAGAGGCGATGAAGGAGACGGGGCGAGTAAGTGATAGAGGCTATGAAGGAGACGGGGCGAGTAAGTGATAGAGGCGATGAAGGAGACGGGGCGAGTAAGTGATAGAGGCGATGAAGGAGACGGGGCGAGTAAGTGATAGAGGCGATGAAGGAGACAGGGCGAGTAAGTGATAGAGGCGATGAAGGAGACAGGGCGAGTAAGTGATAGAGGCGATGAAGGAGACAGGGCGAGTAAGTGATAGAGGCGATGAAGGAGGCGAGGCGAGTAAGTGATAGAGGCGATGAAGGAGGCGAAGCGAGTAAGTGATAGAGGCGATGAAGGAGGCGAGGCGAGTAAGTGATAGAGGCGATGAAGGAGGCAGGGCGAGTAAGTGATAGAGGCGATGAAGGAGGCGAGGCGAGTAAGTGATAGAGGCGATGAAGGAGACAGGGCGAGTAAGTGATTGAGGCGATGAAGGAGACGGGCGAGTAAGTGATAGAGGCGATGAAGGAGACAGGGCGAGTAAGTGATAGAAGCGATGAAGGAGACGGGGCGAGTAAGTGATAGAGGCGATGAAGGAGGCGAGGCGAGTAAGTGATAGAGGCGATGAAGGAGGCGAGGCGAGTAAGTGATAGAGGCGATGAAGGAGACAGGGCGAGTAAGTGATTGAGGCGATGAAGGAAGCGAGGCGAGTAAGTGATAGAGGCGATGAAGGAGACGGGGCGAGTAAGTGGTAGAGGCGATGAAGGAGACGGGCGAGTAAGTGATAGAGGCGATGAAGGAGACAGGGCGAGTAAGTGATTGAGGCGATGAAGGAGGCGAGGCGAGTAAGTGATAGAGGCGATGAAGGAGGCGAGGCGAGTAAGTGATAGAGGCGATGAAGGAGGCGAGGCGATGAAGGAGACGGGGCGAGTAAGTGATTGAGGCGATGAAGGAGGCGAGGCGAGTAAGTAATAGAGGCGATGAAGGAGACGGGGCGAGTAAGTGATAGAGGCGATGAAGGAGACGGGGCGAGTAAGTGATAGAGGCGATGAAGGAGACGGGGCGAGTAAGTGATAGAGGCGATGAAGGAGGCGAGGCGAGTAAGTGATAGAGGCGATGAAGGAGACGGGGCGAGTAAGTGATAGAGGCGATGAAGGAGACAGGGCGAGTAAGTGATTGAGGCGATGAAGGAGACAGGGCGAGTAAGTGATTGAGGCGATGAAGGAGACGGGGCGAGTAAGTGATTGAGGCGATGAAGGAGACGGGGCGAGTAAGTGATAGAGGCGATGAAGGAGACGGGGCGAGTAAGTGATAGAGGCGATGAAGGAGACGGGGCGAGTAAGTGATAGAGGCGATGAAGGAGATGGGCGAGTAAGTGATAGAGGCGATGAAGGAGACAGGACGAGTAAGTGATAGAGCGATGAAGGAGACGGGGCGAGTAAGTGATAGAGGCGATGAAGGAGGCGGGGCGAGTAAGTGATAGAGGCAATGAAGGAGACAGGGCGAATAAGTGATAGAGGCGATGAAGGAGACGGGGCGAGTAAGTGATAGAGGCGATGAAGGAGACGGGGCGAGTAAGTGATAGAGGCGATGAAGGAGACGGGGCGAGTAAGTGATAGAGGCGATGAAGGAGACGGGGCGAGTAAGTGATAGAGGCGATGGAAGGAGACGGGGCGAGTAGTGATAGAGGCGATGAAGGAGACGGGGCGAGTAAGTGATAGAGGCGATGAAGGAGACGGGGCGAGTAAGTGATAGAGGCGATGAAGGAGACGGGGCGAGTAAGTGATAGAGGCAATGAAGGAGACGGGCGAGTAAGTGATAGAGGGGATGAAGGAGACATGGCGAGTAAGTGATAGAGGCGATGAAGGAGGCGAGGCGAGTAAGTGATAGAGGCGATGAAGGAGGCGAGGCGAGTAAGTGATAGAGGCAATGAAGGAGACGGGGCGAGTAAGTGATAGAGGCGATGAAGGAGGCGAGGCGAGTAAGTGATAGAGGCAATGAAGGAGACGGGGCGAGTAAGTGATAGAGGCGATGAAGGAGACGGGCGAGTAAGTGATTGAGGCGATGAAGGAGACAGGGCGAGTAAGTGACAGAGGCGATGAAGGAGACATGGCGAGTAAGTGATTGAGGCGATGAAGGAGACATGGCGAGTAAGTGATTGAGGCGATGAAGGAGACAGGGCGAGTAAGTGACAGAGGCGATGAAGGAGACGGGGCGAGTAAGTGATAGAGGCGATGAAGGAGACGGGGCGAGGAAGTGATTGAGGCGATGAAGGAGACGGGGCGAGTAAGTGATAGAGGCGATGAAGGAGACGGGGCGAGTAAGTGATAGAGGCGATGAAGGAGACGGGGCGAGTAAGTGATAGAGGCGATGAAGGAGACAGGGCGAATAAGTGACAGAGGCGATGAAGGAGACAGGACGAGTAAGTGATTGAGGCGATGAGGGAGACAGGGCGAGTAAGTGATAGAGGCGATGAAGGAGACGGGGCGAGTAAGTGATAGAGGCGATGAAGGAGGCGGGCGAGTAAGTGACAGAGGCGATGAAGGAGACAGGACGAGTAAGTGACAGAGGCGATGAAGGAGACAGGGCGAGTAAGTGATTGAGGCGATGAAGGAGACAGGGCGAGTAAGTGATTGAGGCGATGAAGGAGACGGGGCGAGTAAGTGATTGAGGCGATGAAGGAGACGGGGCGAGTAAGTGATTGAGGCGATGAAGGAGACGGGGCGAGTAAGTGATAGAGGCGATGAAGGAGACGGGGCGAGTAAGTGATAGAGGCGATGAAGGAGACGGGGCGAGTAAGTGATAGAGGCGATGAAGGAGGCGAGGCGAGTAAGTGATAGAGGCGATGAAGGAGACGGGGCGAGTAAGTGATAGAGGCGATGAAGGAGATGGGGCGAGTAAGTGATAGAGGCGATGAAGGAGACAGGACGAGTAAGTGATAGAGGCGATGAAGGAGACGGGGCGAGTAAGTGATAGAGGCGATGAAGGAGGCGGGGCGAGTAAGTGATAGAGGCGATGAAGGAGACAGGGCGAGTGAGTGATAGAGGCGATGAAGGAGACGGGGCGAGTAAGTGATAGAGGCGATGAAGGAGGCGGGGCGAGTAAGTGATAGAGGCAATGAAGGAGACAGGGCGAGTGAGTGATAGAGGCGATGAAGGAGACGGGGCGAGTAAGTGATAGAGGCGATGAAGGAGACGGGGCGAGTAAGTGATAGAGGCGATGAAGGAGACGGGGCGAGTAAGTGGCAGAGGCGATGAAGGAGTCGGGGCGAGTAAGTGATAGAGGCGATGAAGGAGACGGGGCGAGTAAGTGATAGAGGCGATGAAGGAGACGGGGCGAGTAAGTGATAGAGGCGATGAAGGAGACGGGGCGAGTAAGTGATTGAGGCGATGAAGGAGACGGGGCGAGTAAGTGATAGAGGCGATGAAGGAGACGGGGCGAGTAAGTGATAGAGGCAATGAAGGAGACGGGGCGAGTAAGTGATAGAGGGGATGAAGGAGACATGGCGAGTAAGTGATAGAGGCGATGAAGGAGGCGAGGCGAGTAAGTGATAGAGGCGATGAAGGAGGCGAGGCGAGTAAGTGGTAGAGGCGATGAAGGAGACGGGAGTAGTATACAATGTCAATTAGGACCGTGGAAAGTGCGGCCATCTGCAGCCAAATCGCTGCAGCCGGGTTGTTTTTTCTTATATAAATAGTCTACCGGCAGATTTGTTTTTCCTTATATAAGAGTCTACCCGCCCATTTTTGTTCCGGTCGTGGTGACCTCACGTGGTGGTGGTGGTGGTGACCTCCCGTTGACCTCTCGTGGCGGTGGTGGTGAAGGGGTGGTGAAGGGGTGGTGAAAGGGTGGTGAAGGGGTGGTTGTGGTATCATAAATCTATTATATTCTTTGTAGTTTAAATGGTTCCGTAACTTTCATAAATCTATTCTTTCTTTATACTCTCATTCAATAAAAAAAAAACAGTGACAAGTTTATTTATTTATTTATTTATTGTTTTATTCGTATATATTGAACAATAGATAATACATGGTTTAGACAAAAATGTATTCTTTAACTAATGTATATTATACACATATTTAATACATAGAAAACAAAGTAGTTTATTTACAAGCAGTAATACATGATTTAGACAAAAATGTATTCTTTAACTAATGTACATTATACTCATATTTAATATATAGAAAACAAAGTAGTTTATTTACAAGCAGTAATACATGATAGTGTTAAATGGATAAAGGGGAGGTGGTCACATCAGAATGGAAGTTTATTGTTTCATTCGAATATATTGAACAATCGATAACACATGGTTTTGACAAAAATGTATTCTTTAACTAATGTACATTATACTCGTATTTAATATATAGAAAACAAAGTAGTTTATTTACAAACAGTAATACATGATAGTGTTAAATGGATAAAGGGGAGGTGGTCACGTTGTCAGAATGGACCTGTCGCTTGATGTAGAAATAGGAGAGTGAGTTCCGATGTTGTGTATATGTGTATACCGACCCCTTGTATGTTTTAAACCCTATGTTTTTACCACCCCCGGCTTGTTTTTTGGTTAGAACCTCTGTGAATGTATCCTTATCTAAATTGTTGTGACGTTTATTAAGGCCCTTGGTGCTAACTTTAGCATAATCCCCAAAACAGTAATAGGTCTTGCTACACAAGGAAATCATCCCATCCCCCGAATACTCCAACTTGAACAGACCAGGAGTCCGTTTGTCGTATAACTGTCTGGCCTTACAATCTGAACAGTCATACTTTACGCCCCTGTGTTGAATGAAATCGGCCCGATGGACTTCACAAGTCTCTGAAGGGAACCATTTGTCGTACTGTGAGAAAAACTCATCTACCTTATCGGTTTTAACGACCTCTTCTAACGATGACTCGCTGAGGGCCAAGTACAGGCTATCGGTATCCATCTCACAGAGTTGAAAGTTGGACCTAGCTACAAACTTATCGAGGAAGTCATAATAAAATTCCAACATCCGCAATTTCGCGTACTGGTAGACGAAAAAACCAATCTGCGAAGGAAGATCCCACATGATACCTCTTTTGCCTATCGATACCTCGTACAGGTCCTCACCAATAGATGTCATGTTTTTAAATCGTGGGTTATTTACCAACTTGGTTGTATCAGCACCCTCTTTAACATAGGAGACGTCCACGTGTTTCGCCATATTCGTCAAGGTCTTCCCGTAGGCCGAGTTTCCTAAGAGCTTCATCGTGTCGCTTACTATAGATTGACTTGGATCTAAATCACCAGCCAGACGCGCCTCTGTGACCTTGTCGCCAAACTCCTTAAAGCAACTAATGGGTAGGTACTCTACCACCTGATAAATTTTTGTTACCTCTAGCCCATGCTCTAAATACCACTTTAACAGCGGTGTGGCCAACAGAATCTTTGTTCCACTATAACTACCCACGAGAGTACGTCTGGGGGTACGTAATAGTTTGTTTTTGGTGGCGTACTCCCGCATAAAGGGACCGATATCATCTAGACCTACATCTACATTTTTAAAGATGGGGGTCATCTCACTAAAATACTCTTTTAACTTGTCGGGAACGTGAATGTCACACTCGACGAGCCCAAAAAACGACTCGTCTGAAACTGAATCTATAATGGCTTTATCAGTGATTGGTTTATATTTACCAAAAGATGGTTTAGAACCACGTAGGTTCTCATCTATAAAGACCTGGATAGCTGGCGTTGTTTTCTTTAACCGTTGCCACTCACACTCCCACATAACTACTACGCGAACACGGTCGAGGCTCTTTAAATAAGCCGTTATTTCACAGGTTTTCGCATACAAATCAGCCAACTGTATATTATTCACCGGATTGACTTCTCGATCCCTGGTGATGTCACAGTTTGGATGACCGTGAAAGAGACAGCCATGGAACTGATACACGGTCCTACTGGATTTATCCCACCCATCCACTCTAATCTTGCGCTCACCCAAAGCGATCTCGCGAGCATTAAACTGGGTTCTCAAATGAACCTGGTTTTGGTGGGCAATCCAAGTCAGATACTCTCTGCACTGACTCGTGTAGTAGTTCATTTTAAGGGGTTTATACCCATCTTCAGCCTTACGTATGACCGTATAATCGGTGGGCATCTTTTGCATAAGTGCCCATAGATAAAGGGCGTTGGCATCATAGCCTTTAATGGCTTTGACCAGCTTTCCGCCCCTAATAAAGGTTTTATCTTTCTCGTGGTACCGATGAAAGATAATAGAGGGGCCTCCGTCAATATTCTGTCTTATGGTATGATGCAAATCGGCTTCCTTTTTTGCAATCAGGGAAAACCCCACATCTCTGGAGAGAGTTTTAAATAGATACCTCAGAGTTATTCCGGGGACCGAAATCGCATTCTTAAACATATCGATGTCTAATTTCCTATAAAACCAAAACTGTTGTGCTAAGGCCTCTAAGAAGGGGACTACATCTTTGTTGTTATACCAAACTAAAAAGTCCCTAAGGGTCGTCATTTTATTGTCTTTCCAGACCTTTTTACACAGAGCATACTCCTCCTCGGAAATATTACAATTTTTTAGTTTTGAAAAGAATGCTTCGTATGGGGGTAACTCCCTCTCATTCAACTTATTTAAATCTGTTACGTACTCGTAACAGAAAACACCCTTTGTCTCCTCTACTTTATAGGCTGCCAGATATTTACTATAACTAAACCCAGGGGCTAAATAATTTACTATATCTAAGAATTTTAGATTCTGTGTTGCGAGACACATGACATTATTATTTCGTTTAACTATAAAATTTATTTCACCAAGTCGGTTTTTCTTCTTCTTCTATCCGCTCCTCCTCAGCATCCTGTATCACACTTTCCTGCTCGTGCTCCTCATCCTCTCCCTCGTCGTCCTGATCGCTATCCTCAATGTAGTTGTTACCCTTTCCAGCTGTTTCATGTACGGAGGCGGCAGCGAAGTAATGTATTAAATACGGCTTTATTAAATTTATGTCGTACTTGCCCGAGTTGAAACCTATCACTGGGAGCTGCTTCAAGTAAGCTTTTAGACGACCTCTTGGGTCAGATTTCTTCCGATCACGCCTTTGCGCACATCCGACCAGCTTTTCAAACAATTCTCTGAAATCCTCTTTTAAAATTTTATACGCCTCCTTCGAGATAGATTTTAGATACTTAATCATTTTATTGACCAGTTTCTGAGGATCACCCTCGCTTACAAAACAGACGGGATCTTCAAACCCAGGAACGTTAGACGCCACAGATACAGACAGAGGGACATGTTTTGCTAAAAAATGTGTACTAGCAGAGGTACCTTTGATGGTGGGCAAGTTGGTATTTTCAAAATAACATTCCATATCAAAGGTGGCCCTAAACGGATACACGAAACCGCCGGGTGCATCAATACCCTCTTCCTCTATTACATCCCCAATAGTCTCGCTTGGTGTATAAATTCCACCTCTAAAATAATCTTTAGGTTTACCACCATTACATGTTTGGGCATGCCTGGTCATCATAGAATAGCAAGCCCATAATTTCCCACACTGTGGACAAGAGAAAGCACTAGCTGCTTTATTAATATTACTAATGTACATGAAATGGTCCTTGTAAAACAAGACCCGCATAGTATCATCATGCGATCCCCTGCTTCGGAGTTTTGGACAGAGGGCCTCTTCAGCATTGAATTCAAATACATCAATGTTTATATTGAAACATTCTTCCAAGTGTGGTAGTTGTTGTAACGTCACACCTGGAAAAGTGTCAACGAAAAGAATGTCCCAGTGCAAGTGCCACTGACTCACGAGATGACGAGTAGTCAATTCTAGATTGTCGATATCGCTCCCTTTAAATAACGCCAAACAGCGGAAAAAACAGAGATTGTCATTATAAGAAATAGAACTATAGTTCTTTTTCTGCAAGGTGTAAATGTGCCTATTATTAGTAATATAAGATGGTAATTCCTCTAGGCAACATCCAATCGGGAAGTCACGTATGTGGAATAAATAGAAACTAGTTGATGGAATACTCTCCATCATCCACTTAGTATCAGGTCTGTTGATCATGGAAATGTCTACAGGGTTCTGTTCGTTTAGAGAATCAACGAAGCTGTTGAAATCGCCAAGATTATTGATTAATTGAGGAAATTCTAGAACAGCCGAGTTGTTGAGGGAAGAGTGGAAGAAACGTAGATCACCGGTGTCCCGGTGTCTAAGGATCAGGTGGTGACCATAGTTAATTTTGAATCGGGTTGTCTGACTGTCAAATATAGTGTTTAAAAGAGCAGACCAGTCTGTGATAAATGGACGTGCTGGTGAATGGAAAAAAGTATAGGTTGAAACTGTCTTGTTGATAGTTGCGTGGGTGTTTATAGCTGCCCAATTTTGCTCATATACAACCCGTACATCATCAGGCAGTGTTGCTAATGGGTCATCGTCCTTGAATTTTTTACTTGGAGTTGAATGTTCTGCATCTATCTTTCGTTTGTTTGTTGTAGAAGTGGTCGAGGGTGAAGCGGGTGATGTTGTTTCAGTCGCTGATGCTGTTGTTGATGGTAAAGTGGGTGTTTTAGAAGGCACCATTGGTGAAGCTGGTGTTGTTGTTGTAGAATGTTTTAGTCTTCTATGGCTGGCTAAAGAACTTCGACTCGTATACGTACGTTGACAAATGTCACACACGTGTCGTATATGACGATGTACAGCGCGAGTGTGTTGCAACATATTTTTGTGCCATTTAAACATCTTTGGGCACAAGGGACATTGATATTCGCCTGAAGGTACTTCGTTGTTAGAAACCATCTGTAGAAAAATAAATAACCCTTTGTCAATGATACTTTACATATCTAGTTTAAAAACATGTTAATAACATCAACTTGCAAGACTTAAAATACTTAGTTTAATCATCCAATAAACGAAGGAATTAAACAATACTTAGCATACCTACATTAAACACCTTGAATAACCTATTATCGATAACCCTTAACATACTTTAAGAGAAAACAATCCAACTTATAACGCAAAATATAGTCTCAATCATCTACACTGAATTAATAGAAAACAATCCAACTTATAACACAAAATATAGTCTCCAATCATCTACACTGAATATAACCTATTATCGTTAAGTCTTACCATACTTTAAGAGAAACAATCCAACTTATAACGCAAAATATAGTCTCCAATCATCTACATTGAATATAACCTATTATCGATAACCCTTAACATACTTTAATAGAAAACAATCCAACTTATAACACAAAATATAGTCTCAATCATCTACACTGAATATAACCTATTATCGATAACAGTTAACATACTTTAATAGAAAACAATCCAACTTATAACGCAAAATATAGTCTCCAATCATCTACACTGAATATAACCCATTATCGTTAAGTCTTACCATACTTTAAGAGAAAACAATCCAACTTATAACGCAAAATATAGTCTCCAATCATCTACATTGAATATAACCTATTATCGATAACACTTAACATACTTTAAGTGAAAACAATCCAACTTACTGTGTAAAACTCCGCTAGAATGAATAGTAACTTTCCTTGAAGCAACCAAACTTATGACACAAATTCTCACATGAGACTAGTTTAAATATATCCTGGTACAAGATTTTAACCAATCAGCGAGTGACTATGAAAACCTCGACTGATATCTGGATTAACCAATCAGAGAAGAGTATTAGTATAGGAGGCGGGGCAAAGAAATGACTGACAGCTAGATTAACCAATCAGAGAAGTGGGTGAATACTGACCTCATTTCCCGGTTGACAGGCCGTCGACTCTGGTTCATCGGTGGGGTCGGCAAATAGGGGTGGTGGCGGTAAAATTTCATCATCCTCCGCGTTATATGTAGTGGCTGTGGGTTCAGTGGTGGGGTCAAGTAATGCGGGTGGTGAGTTAGTTGAACTGACAGGGGAGGGTGGTGCAGAGTCAGCTCCTTCCCAATTAATGTATTCCTTTATTCGTTGGGCTAAATGTTCCCCACACAAGAAGACTACATCCTCTTTCGTGAACTCATGATATAAAATATCATTTATTTGCGCGCTAAGGCGTTCCTCAAACTCTAGAAGACACGAGTGAGGTAACGTGTTGTCATCTTTCACCTGACACCCTTTACAATAGTCATATGGTTGATACTGTAGAATGCACAACACCTTGTCAAATAGGATGTAAGGTCTGATAGATGCCATTTTATGGGAATCTGTAATATAAGAAAACCACATCACAAATATTTGGAATGGGACAGAACATGTAATACATGATAAAAATACTTTAAATGTGATAATACTCAATCAAAGTGTCATTAGTGACGATGGACCCTCGGTGGAAACACCCCTTCACTGCTCTTATTGCTGGTCCCACCGGTTGTGGAAAAACTGTATTTGTTCAAAAGTTTCTACAGAATCTACAAGAGCTAGTTGTCCCCGTACCCGAGGAAGTTATATGGTGTTACGGGGAATGGCAACCAATATACGAGACTATGGAGAAAGTGAGATTTATCGAGGGTCTACCAGATATCGATAACTTGGAAGGGGGTAAGAAGAGAAGACTCATCATCCTCGACGACTTGATGTCAGAAACAGATGAGAGGGTGACAAAATTATTCACCAAAGGTAGTCATCACAGAGATATGAGCGTGATCTACATTGTTCAAAATCTATTTGGAAAAAATAAGGAACATCGAACTATAAGCCTCAATACTCATTATATAGTCCTTTTCAAGAATCCAAGAGACGGAAGTCAAATTACAAATCTGGCTAAGCAAATGTACCCTGGTCAAGTGGCGTACCTCCAAGAGAGTTTTAAGGACGCGACAGCGTCTCCCCACTGTTATTTGCTGGTAGACCTTCGACAGGAAACACCGATCATCTGAGGCTGAGAACAAAGATATTTCCAGGGGAGAGACAAATCGTCTACGTTCCAAAGTAATAGAATGGAAGCTTCACTTAGACGACACGGTGAAATGTTGAAATGTCTGCGCTCAGCTACGCCGAGTGGTTTAAGAGCCATATTGAAAACGGCCTCTCCAGAACTCATTCGCTTTTTATGTGAGTGTTGTCATAACATATTAAAAGGTAATGTTAGACTCACTAAGCATCAGAAGTGCGAGCTACGTCGACACAAGAACAAGCTGAGATTCCTCACTAAAAAGAAACCGAATCTTACGCAGAGGAAAGCAATTCTACAAACTGGTGGATTCATAGGTGCTTTGATCAAGCCTATATTAAGTGTTCTAGGCGGTGTATTAGGTCTGTAAACATGGCCAAGAAAATGATTTTGATGGATCCTCGGTTATTAGAGGGTTTGAAACAGACTTCCACGTATACACCACCCGAGGCGATCAATGATAACTTGAGAGATTTAGACGATGAAATGCAACGTATCTTAGACCGTAACGATTTAGCCCCTGCTGATAAGGCCAGAGTGTACCAACGTACTTTGCAACAGTATTTAACTAGAATGGAGCAGTATAAACGACGTCCTTTGGGATCAGTCGATCTCATTCAACATAACTCGTCAACAGAAAGAATACCTTCTCCTCCACCTTCACCACCACCCGTCGATGTGCAACCAGAACAAGCCAAGGTACCCGAAACCCCAAAGACAAGTAATGAAAACACTTCACGGCTAACCTCGTATAAATTGAGGTCCAAAAGAAAAAAGTCCAAAATCCCAACACCAAAATGGGAAAGGTGGACAAAGTATTGAGACGTTATTACTATGACCCTAATCAACCAGGGTCGTATAGTGGTGCAAGAGCCTTGCAACGTAACACCAAAGTAGGAATTAAAGAGATCAATCGTTGGTTGAGTCACCAGGATACCTATACCCTTCATAAACCGATTCGACATAAATTTGAACGGCGTCCGATTATAACGAGTGGACCCAAACAGCAATACCAAGCAGACTTAATCGATTTAAGACATTTGAAAAAACACAATGATGGGTACTCCTATTTGGTTTCTTGTGTAGATGTTTTCAGTAAATTAGCGTGGGCCGTCCCAATACGAACAAAAACGGGGAAATCGTTAGTGGAGGCTGTTGGTAAAATATTTATCGATGGGAAACCTGTGAGTTTTCAAACCGACAAGGGGTCAGAGTTTCTGAACAAAACATTTCAGAAATTTCTCGAAGACAACAATATTCACTTTTTCACCACCCAGAATGAAGATATTAAGGCTGCTGTTGTGGAACGTTTTAACAGGACTCTGAAACAAAGGATGTGGAGATTTTTTACGAAATCCAATCGACTTTGTTATGTTCATGTGCTACCCGCCCTAATTCGAAGTTATAATCATTCGTACCACAGAAGTATAAAAATGGCACCGGTCGACGTTAGCAGAGACAATCAAGAACAAGTGTGGAACACGTTGTATAGCAAACACAACTTGAAATTTGAAAGACCCCTGTATAAGGCTGGTGATCGAGTTAGAATGGTCCTGGGCAGAGCTAATTTTAAAAAGGGTTATGCCCCAGCTTGGACGGAGGAACTCTTTACCATCAGTCGAGTAACTGAAACAAAACCCGTTACATATGTGCTGAAAGACGATAAGGGTGATGAAATAGAGGGGTCATTTTACACACAAGAAATTCAAAAGGTTGGAGACAAGAATGAGTACAGGGTCGAGAGGGTTATAACCCAACGTCGCACGTCATTGGGACGAAAAGAGAGTTTAGTCAAGTGGTTTGGTTATGGTTCCTCATTCAACAGTTGGATACCGACCAAGGACATTGTCAGATACAAAAACTAGAGATGGTGGAAGAAGAAGGTGAATCGTTTGAAGATCCTGTTTTGCGAACCCTGAGCTCTGGTGGGGAGAGAACCTCGCTCTGGCCAGTATTTGGGAAACTATTCCCCCGTTTAGAGATTGTCTTTATGTGTCAAATGCTTGTTATATATGCCGTTGTCGCGGTCTCGCTATTCAATCTGTCCACTGAAAAGCCAGACGCGAAGGACGGAAAACTGTGGATAGCCCTACTGAGCAGTTGTTTAGGTTACATGCTCCCGAATCCAAAGTTGGAGACGAGAAGGTGAATAGAGGAAATGAGTTTTTATGTCACGTTACCCAGCAATGCTTCTATGGATATTTTTAAGGAAAATAATCCTGGCCACTTTTTCGTCAAGCTTCCTCAGACCATTGATATTACAACACAATATGAGATTGCACTGGTCGAGATACAGTTTCCGCTAAATTATTTCAATGTAATAGAGGGTGATGTCTGGATTCGGTACGAATCTCTCGCTAACGACGATATTTACGACGCTAGATTTTATTTCAACGTGACATTGGAGCCTGGGTTATATACGAAACCCGATGCATTCATCGGCGCGTTGAATGCGTCGATCATAAAAGCGGAGGATGAGGCGAATGGGGATGTGAAAGGAAAAAAATGAGATTCATTTACGCAAAAGAGGTGAATAAAGCCATCTTGAAACTTTACGAAAAAGGAGTCAGTGTTACCATAAGCGACACTTTGAAAAATATGTTAGCCTTCCCCACGACCTCAATAGCAGACACGGCTCCCGATATCTTCAGCGTGGGTGAAATGGAGTTGGAAAGTGTTGCAAAAAATGTCTACGTCTACTGCGATCTCGTTTCCCCCAGACCCGTCGGGGATGTGATGGTACCTCTCCTCAGGAGCGTGCCTGTTCTCAATAGAAATCACACCTCGGTGTTTCAGATCTACGATAAGCCTCACTACCTGCCCCTGAGTAGATTTTCCTTCGATGCCGTGGAAATCCTTTTAGCCAACGAACACGGAAAAACCATTCCATTCACCAGTGGGACGTCGGTGCTAACGGTCCACTTTCGAGTGAAGAAACATCTCGAGCTGGTATAATGGTGAGACATACACCCTTTCACCGCAATGCCAGGTTATACGAAGACTTTTATTGCTGTCAGGCGGGTGATGGGATGCCTGTGTTTATAGGAGGTCGAAATCAACGAGGACGAGGAATCGGTAGTTTCTTTGGTGGAATCGGGAGGGCTATTTTACCTTGGCTAAAAACAGGGGGTAAAGCCTTACTCAGAGAAGGCGTGGGGACCGGTCTGCAGGTCGCGCAGGACGCCTTAGCTGGCAGAAATATCGGCGATGCTTTCAAATCACGAGCTAAGGAGGCCGGTATGCGGTTATTAGACGGGGCCGTAGACCACCTGACGGGTAACAACCAATCAGGAAGTGGTTTACGACGACGAATCAGAAAGCGAATCGGGAAGGCAGCCCCACCTGGCCAACCCGTTACGAAGAGAATAAAACCATCAGCTAGACTGTTCCCCCTTCATTCCACAAACAAGAGGCGAACAAAGCTGTCGGTACCAAAGGATATATTTGGTTAATGATGTCTCTCATTCACCCCAAGTCATGTGAATGTCTTCATTCTGGTTTGGATTATTTAGCGTTCCACCAACTCAGACTGCTGTAGACTCGGGCCAATTTACTGAAATTCGACCTCTTGCCTCGTTAGCGCATGGGCTCCCATAGAGTTTTTTCATTTCTGGAAACACTGAAGAGTATCTAGATCTTTTCAACACGTTTTTACATCTGCGGGCCAGGATCACCCTCCCCAATGGTGAAAGTTTACCGTTGGATGCCGAGGTAGGACCAGTCAACAATTATCTTCACAGTCTATTTTCTCAAGTCGATGTTTCTCTGAATGATACATTGATTACACCATCTGAGAATACCTATCCATTTAGAGCAGTGTTCGAGACTTTACTAAACTATGGGGAGGATGCGAAAACGGGGCACTTGACGGCTGCTCTGTTCTACAAAGATACAGCAGGCCACCACGATGATATGCAGGCTAACGAGGGATTTAAAATACGACGTGCTTTGACTTCGGATAGTAAGAGGTTGAAATGATGGGTCGTTTGCACTCTGATCTCTTTGTGCAGGACCGTTACATGTTAAACAGAGTAGATGTAAAGATTAAACTCACACCCTCTAAGGACGTGTTCAACATCATGGCTCAGGATAAGTCTGTGGGTTATAAGAGTGTAATCACTTATGCTGCCCTCGTGGTCAGGAAAGCCAAGCTAAACCCAGCAATTTCTCTGGCCCACGAAAAAGCGCTTTTAAGTGGGAATGCACGGTACCCAATCAGCGGGTTACCCTGAAAACATTTGCCATTGCTCGTGGGATGTATTCCCACAACCAAGACAATTTATTCCTATCTCAAACGCCAACACGTATAGTGATAGGTCTGATTACCGCCGGTGGGTTTAATGGAGTTTATAACATTAACCCATTCAATTTTCAACACTTTGGTTTGACTTATATGAACCTGATGGTTGACGGGAGATGTGTATCCGGAAAACCCCTAGCTATGGATTTTGAACACAATCACTATGCGCGAGCCTTTTTTGGTACAAATTTGGCCATGGGTTTGATTGGTAGAGATGCTGGCAATGGTATTGATTATCATCAGTTCAAGGATGGCTTTTGTCTATTTGGTTTTGACCTCTCACCCAGTCTGCTAGATGGAACCCAGTTTGAGCTAGCCACGAGTGGACCCTTGTCGATAGAGCTCAAATTCGCCGCTCCCACGACAACTCCCCTACAAGTTATTGTCTACGCCGAGTTGGATTCAGTACTGGAAGTGTCCAAGACAAGACAGGTTCTAACAGACTACGCTATTTGAGAAAATGAACACGGGGGATATTTACAGTCTCTTGATGTCCGATGTTTTTGTTCGACGTTGCGCCCTTGTTAGTGTCATCCCACGAGACCACTTACCGCCCATCATCGATCAAACCAAGACTGCAGCCTTTGTCGTAAACACCGACCCTGCCCACAAACCTGGTGAACACTGGGTGGCCATCTTTTACAATGGCCTCGGCCAAATAGAGTATTTTGATTCCTACGGTTTACCTCCCAGGCATATTGATATTTTAAACTTTATCGAGAGGAATTCACATGTTCGATTCGTCTACAACTCACGAGTGTTACAAGACTTGTTTAGCAACACGTGTGGTCTATATTGTGTTTATTATATAATTTTAAAGTGTCGTGGTGCGAGCATTAACAGAATTCTCATGCCATTTTCAACGAAACAACATATTAACGACCGTATCATTTATCGGTTCATCACGCCGGGATCCATCGACTGAGTGGAACAAACTTCCCATGACTCATCAAAGATGGCGGCTCTCTGAACATGTCTCAACATGTCCGATGACGTATTGCATCAGTTACTATAAATAGAACGTATTCCATTGGTTACTATAATTAGGCTGGCCACGCCCCACTTGTTACAGGGTATAAAGGTCAGCCGTTCTCAGTTCTACTACATACAGAAAGTCAGAGCCCTGCTACCAAGTCGTGTGATTCAAACATGGAATCGGCTAGCGTTAATATGCCAGCTTCATTTGATGTATGTGATCAACGTATTTTCATGTCTCGTAGAAATGAGAATATAATTCCACTGTCCAAAGATGGTGTTAAGGCAGTCTCAGTTTCTGCTTTTCATAACAGACCATTGATAAACATAAGGTCATATCGTGGTGAGAGTCTTCTTAAGTTTCCTACCAGAACTGGAATAACACTCTCGAGAGATGAATTTATCACGCTAGTTGATATGCGAGATGACATTTTAGCAACTTATGATAACATCAACTATACTACGCCTCTTGTTGAGCAACCGAAAGAACCAAGCGATATGTATGCCTCGAGTGATTCAATTTCCACTCAGTCGCCAATTACCTACGCCGTCTTTGATCAAGGCTTTGTCAAAATGGAGGGTGGCTGTGTTTTGAACTCTAATCAACCTTCGTATTCACCCGTGTTTGATAACCATTTAGCCCAAACAGACAGTTCCAACAAAGCGAGGAAGCCGAGACGAGTAAAATTAATAAATTCTGCAGTGGGACAGTGACATTTTTTATTACTTATACATGACTATGTTGTTATTTGTGTACTTTTTTCAGATGATTTGAATTCATATTTGTACTATTGAAAGCATCATTGTTCAATTATAAACATTTGAATGTGTAACATGTGTTGTCCACGTTGATGTATTGAAATAAATTTATGTTTCATTGTGAAAATAAACATTATAAAAAGAGCATATTTGTTTGTTTTTATTTGAGTTGTTTTAATTTATTTAATTTTAAATTATTTTGTTAAATTAAAATAAATGACAGTATAGAATCTATGAAATAAGGTTCTACTTACGATTTGTAAAGTAAATTTACTTGCACAGCCAAGCACACTCTTGCTTGAGTTACAACCAAGACACTCGTTGAAACTGCTTCAGAGAGTGAGAATAAAATCCTGGCTGCTTGGATCTACTTATATACAGGTCTAACCTCTTTGATCGATCAAGTACTCTCTACTTCAAACATATTAATTTCCCCCTAAACATCCCACATTAAAACAACCACCCACTAAAATTCCCCTGATAAGTGGTATTCTAATCTTCAGATGATAAAAAGTTATTAACGTAGCCCTGGCCAGTCTGGCACTCAAACATTCAATCAAAACTTTTCACAGCGAAACAGCGCAAAGATATTAATTACCCCCAAACGTCTCACATTAAAACATCGGTATCGTAAAATTCCCCTGTTAAATGACACTCCTGATGAACACTTACCGTCTAACGGGAAGTAAGTACTCACGGGAGGCGGATTCTTTGATGTTCATACGGGAGGCGGATTCTTTGATCGCTCTTAACGTTAAACGCGGCCCCCTTGCTGCGCGCCTACCGTGAACTCTTTGATCTTGCGGCCGCTTGCGGCGCGCCTACAGGGAACTCTTTGATCTCTCGCTTAACGTTAAACACAGTGTTTCGCGTTTGGCGTGTAGTGTGTGTAACGGTCTAAGTTGTTACCTTTAATTCTAAAGGAAGTTTTTAAAAACAATAAATAAACTTGTCACTGTTTTTTTTTTTATTGAATGAGAGTATAAAGAAAGAATAGATTTATGAAAGTTACGGAACCATTTAAACTACAAAGAATATAATAGATTTATGATACCACAACCACCCCTTCACCACCCTTTCACCACCCCTTCACCACCCCTTCACCACCACCGCCACGAGAGGTCAACGGGAGGTCACCACCACCACCACGTGAGGTCACCACGACCGGAACAAAATGGGCGGGTAGACTCTTATATAAGGAAAAACAAATCTGCCGGTAGACTATTTATATAAGAAAAAACAACCCGGCTGCAGCGATTTGGCTGCAGATGGAAGCACATTCTGCAGGTAGACTATTTATATAAGAAAAAACAACCCGGCTGCAGCGATTTGGCTGCAGATGGCCGCACTTTCCACGGTCCTAATTGACATTGTATACTACTGACGGGGCGAGTAAGTGATAGAGGCGATGAAGGAGACGGGGCGAGTAAGTGATAGAGGCGATGAAGGAGACGGGGCGAGTAAGTGATAGAGGCGATGAAGGAGACATGGCGAGTAAGTGATAGAGGCGATGAAGGAGACGGGGCGAGTAAGTGACAGAGGCGATGAAGGAGACGGGGCGAGTAAGTGATAGAGGCGATGAAGGAGACGGGGCGAGTAAGTGATAGAGGCGATGAAGGAGACGGGGCGAGTAAGTGATAGAGGCAATGAAGGAGACGGGGCGAGTAAGTGATAGAGGCGATGAAGGAGACGGGGCGAGTAAGTGATAGAGGCGATGAAGGAGAAATGGCGAGTAAGTGATTGAGGCGATGAAGGAGACAGGCGAGTAAGTGACAGAGGCGATGAAGGAGACGGGGCGAGTAAGTGATAGAGGCGATGAAGGAGACGGGGCGAGTAAGTGATAGAGGCGATGAAGGAGACGGGGCGAGTAAGTGATAGAGGCGATGAAGGAGACGGGGCGAGTAAGTGACAGAGGCGATGAAGGAGACGGGCGAGTAAGTGATAGAGGCAATGAAGGAGACAGGGCGAGTAAGTGATAGAGGCGATGAAGGAGACGGGGCGAGTAAGTGACAGAGGCGATGAAGGAGACGGGGCGAGTAAGTGATTGAGGCGATGAAGGAGACGGGGCGAGTAAGTGATTGAGGCGATGAAGGAGACGGGGCGAGTAAGTGATTGAGGCGATGAAGGAGACAGGGCGAGTAAGTGATTGAGGCGATGAAGGAGACGGGGCGAGTAAGTGATAGAGGCGATGAAGGAGACGGGGCGAGTAAGTGATTGAGGCGATGAAGGAGACGGGGCGAGTAAGTGATAGAGGTGATGAAGGAGACGGGACGAGTAAGTGATAGAGGCGATGAAGGAGACGGGGCGGGTAAGTGATAGAGGCGATGAGGAGACAGGACGAGTAAGTGATAGAGGCGATGAAGGAGACGGGGCGAGTAAGTGATAGAGGCGATGAAGGAGACGGGGCGAGTAAGTGATAGAGGGGATGAAGGAGACATGGCGAGTAAGTGATAGAGGCGATGAAGGAGGCGAGGCGAGTAAGTGATAGAGGCGATGAAGGAGGCGAGGCGAGTAAGTGATAGAGGCGATGAAGGAGACGGGGCGAGTAAGTGATTGAGGCGATGAAGGAGACGGGGCGAGTAAGTGATTGAGGCGATGAAGGAGACGGGGCGAGTAAGTGATAGAGGTGATGAAGGAGACGGGACGAGTAAGTGATAGAGGCGATGAAGGAGACGGGGCGAGTAAGTGATAGAGGCGATGAAGGAGACAGGACGAGTAAGTGATAGAGGCGATGAAGGAGACGGGGCGAGTAAGTGATAGAGACGATGAAGGAGACGGGGCGAGTAAGTGATAGAGGGGATGAAGGAGACATGGCGAGTAAGTGATAGAGGCGATGAAGGAGGCGAGGCGAGTAAGTGATAGAGGCGATGAAGGAGGCGAGGCGAGTAAGTGATAGAGGCGATGAAGGAGACGGGGCGAGTAAGTGATAGAGGCGATGAAGGAGACAGGGCGAGTAAGTGATTGAGGCGATGAAGGAGACGGGGCGAGTAAGTGATTGAGGCGATGAAGGAGCCGGGGCGAGTAAGTGATAGAGGCGATGAAGGAGACGGGGCGAGTAAGTGATAGAGGCGATGAAGGAGACGGGGCGAGTAAGTGATAGAGGCGATGAAGGAGATGGGGCGAGTAAGTGATAGAGGCGATGAAGGAGACAGGACGAGTAAGTGATAGAGGCGATGAAGGAGACGGGGCGAGTAAGTGATAGAGGCGATGAAGGAGGCGGGGCGAGTAAGTGATAGAGGCAATGAAGGAGACAGGGCGAGTAAGTGATAGAGGCGATGAAGTAGACGGGGCGAGTAAGTGATAGAGGCGATGAAGGAGACGGGGCGAGTAAGTGATAGAGGCGATGAAGGAGACGGGGCGAGTAAGTGATAGAGGCGATGAAGGAGACGGGGCGAGTAAGTGATAGAGGCGATGAAGGAGACGGGCGAGTAAGTGATAGAGGCGATGAAGGAGACGGGGCGAGTAAGTGATAGAGGCGATGAAGGAGACGGGGCGAGTAAGTGATAGAGGCGATGAAGGAGACGGGGCGAGTAAGTGGCAGAGGTGATGAAGGAGTCGGGGCGAGTAAGTGATAGAGGCGATGAAGGAGACGGGGCGAGTAAGTGATAGAGGCGATGAAGGAGACGGGGCGAGTAAGTGATAGAGGCGATGAAGGAGACGGGGCGAGTAAGTGATAGAGGCGATGAAGGAGACGGGGCGAGTAAGTGATAGAGGCGATGAAGGAGACGGGGCGAGTAAGTGATAGAGGCAATGAAGGAGACGGGGCGAGTAAGTGATAGAGGGGATGAAGGAGACATGGCGAGTAAGTGATAGAGGCGATGAAGGAGGCGAGGCGAGTAAGTGATAGAGGCGATGAAGGAGGCGAGGCGAGTAAGTGGTAGAGGCGATGAAGGAGACGGGGCGAGTAAGTGATAGAGGCGATGAAGGAGACGGGGCGAGTAAGTGATAGAGGCGATGAAGGAGACGGGGCGAGTAAGTGATAGAGGCGATGAAGGAGACATGGCGAGTAAGTGATAGAGGCGATGAAGGAGACGGGGCGAGTAAGTGACAGAGGCAATGAAGGAGACGGGGCGAGTAAGTGATAGAGGCGATGAAGGAGACGGGGCGAGTAAGTGATAGAGGCAATGAAGGAGACGGGGCGAGTAAGTGATAGAGGCAATGAAGGAGACGGGGCGAGTAAGTGATAGAGGCGATGAAGGAGACGGGGCGAGTAAGTGATAGAGGCGATGAAGGAGACATGGCGAGTAAGTGATTGAGGCGATGAAGGAGACAGGGCGAGTAAGTGACAGAGGCGATGAAGGAGACGGGGCGAGTAAGTGATAGAGGCG
Organism: Megaustenia siamemsis; assembly: GCA_032433765.1. Taxonomy (NCBI): domain Eukaryota; kingdom Metazoa; phylum Mollusca; class Gastropoda; order Stylommatophora; family Ariophantidae; genus Megaustenia; species Megaustenia siamemsis. The sequence continues at coordinate 829,541 of JAVIAB010000102.1, forward strand.
ATGAAGGAGACGGGGCGAGGAAGTGATTGAGGCGATGAAGGAGACGGGGCGAGTAAGTGATAGAGGCGATGAAGGAGACGGGGCGAGTAAGTGATAGAGGCGATGAAGGAGACGGGGCGAGTAAGTGATAGAGGCGATGAAGGAGACAGGGCGAGTAAGTGACAGAGGCGATGAAGGAGACAGGACGAGTAAGTGATTGAGGCGATGAGGGAGACAGGGCGAGTAAGTGATAGAGGCGATGAAGGAGACGGGGCGAGTAAGTGATAGAGGCGATGAAGGAGGCGGGGCGAGTAAGTGACAGAGGCGATGAAGGAGACAGGACGAGTAAGTGACAGAGGCGATGAAGGAGACAGGGCGAGTAAGTGATTGAGGCGATGAAGGAGACAGGGCGAGTAAGTGATTGAGGCGATGAAGGAGACGGGGCGAGTAAGTGATAGAGGCGATGAAGGAGACGGGGCGAGTAAGTGATAGAGGCGATGAAGGAGACGGGGCGAGTAAGTGATAGAGGCGATGAAGGAGACGGGGCGAGTAAGTGATAGAGGCGATGAAGGAGACGGGGCGAGTAAGTGATAGAGGCGATGAAGGAGACGGGGCGAGTAAGTGATAGAGGCGATGAAGGAGATGGGGCGAGTAAGTGATAGAGGCGATGAAGGAGACAGGACGAGTAAGTGATAGAGGCGATGAAGGAGACGGGGCGAGTAAGTGATAGAGGCGATGAAGGAGGCGGGGCGAGTAAGTGATAGAGGCAATGAAGGAGACAGGGCGAGTGAGTGATAGAGGCGATGAAGGAGACGGGGCGAGTAAGTGATAGAGGCGATGAAGGAGACGGGGCGAGTAAGTGATAGAGGCGATGAAGGAGACGGGGCGAGTAAGTGATAGAGGCGATGAAGGAGACGGGGCGAGTAAGTGATAGAGGCGATGAAGGAGACGGGGCGAGTAAGTGGCAGAGGCGATGAAGGAGTCGGGGCGAGTAAGTGATAGAGGCGATGAAGGAGACGGGGCGAGTAAGTGATAGAGGCGATGAAGGAGACGGGGCGAGTAAGTGATTGAGGCGATGAAGGAGACGGGGCGAGTAAGTGATAGAGGCGATGAAGGAGACGGGGCGAGTAAGTGATAGAGGCAATGAAGGAGACGGGGCGAGTAAGTGATAGAGGGGATGAAGGAGACATGGCGAGTAAGTGATAGAGGCGATGAAGGAGGCGAGGCGAGTAAGTGATAGAGGCGATGAAGGAGGCGAGGCGAGTAAGTGGTAGAGGCGATGAAGGAGACGGGGCGAGTAAGTGATAGAGGCGATGAAGGAGACGGGGCGAGTAAGTGATAGAGGCGATGAAGGAGACGGGGCGAGTAAGTGATAGAGGCGATGAAGGAGACATGGCGAGTAAGTGATAGAGGCGATGAAGGAGACGGGGCGAGTAAGTGACAGAGGCGATGAAGGAGACGGGGCGAGTAAGTGATAGAGGCGATGAAGGAGACGGGGCGAGTAAGTGATAGAGGCGATGAAGGAGACGGGGCGAGTAAGTGATAGAGGCAATGAAGGAGACGGGGCGAGTAAGTGATAGAGGCGATGAAGGAGACGGGGCGAGTAAGTGATAGAGGCGATGAAGGAGACATGGCGAGTAAGTGATTGAGGCGATGAAGGAGACAGGGCGAGTAAGTGACAGAGGCGATGAAGGAGACGGGGCGAGTAAGTGATAGAGGCGATGAAGGAGACGGGGCGAGTAAGTGATAGAGGCAATGAAGGAGACAGGGCGAGTAAGTGATAGAGGCGATGAAGGAGACGGGGCGAGTAAGTGACAGAGGCGATGAAGGAGACGGGGCGAGTAAGTGATTGAGGCAATGAAGGAGACGGGGCGAGTAAGTGATTGAGGCGATGAAGGAGACGGGGCGAGTAGTGATTGAGGCGATGAAGGAGACGGGGCGAGTAAGTGATTGAGGCGATGAAGGAGACGGGGCGAGTAAGTGATAGAGGCGATGAAGGAGACGGGGCGAGTAAGTGATAGAGGCGATGAAGGAGACGGAGCGAGTAAGTGACAGAGGCGATGAAGGAGACGGGGCGAGTAAGTGATAGAGGCAATGAAGGAGACAGGGCGAGTAAGTGATAGAGGCGATGAAGGAGACGGGGCGAGTAAGTGACAGAGGCGATGAAGGAGACGGGGCGAGTAAGTGATTGAGGCGATGAAGGAGACGGGGCGAGTAAGTGATTGAGGCGATGAAGGAGACGGGGCGAGTAAGTGATTGAGGCGATGAAGGAGACGGGGCGAGTAAGTGATTGAGGCGATGAAGGAGACAGGGCGAGTAAGTGATTGAGGCGATGAAGGAGACGGGGCGAGTAAGTGATTGAGGCGATGAAGGAGGCGAGGCGAGTAAGTGATTGAGGCGATGAAGGAGACGGGGCGAGTAAGTGATAGAGGCGATGAAGGAGACGGGGCGAGTAAGTGATAGAGGGGATGAAGGAGACGGGGCGAGTAGTGATAGAGGCGATGAAGGAGGCGGGGCGAGTAAGTGATTGAGGCGATGAAGGAGGCGAGGCGAGTAAGTGATTGAGGCGATGAAGGAGACGGGGCGAGTAAGTGATAGAGGTGATGAAGGAGACGGGACGAGTAAGTGATAGAGGCGATGAAGGAGGCGAGGCGAGTAAGTGATTGAGGCGATGAAGGAGGCGAGGCGAGTAAGTGATAGAGGCGATGAAGGAGGCATGGCGAGTAAGTGATAGAGGCGATGAAGGAGACGGGGCGAGTAAGTGATTGAGGCGATGAAGGAGACGGGGCGAGTAAGTGATTGAGGCGATGAAGGAGACAGGGCGAGTAAGTGATTGAGGCGATGAAGGAGACGGGGCGAGTAAGTGATTGAGGCGATGAAGGAGACGGGGCGAGTAAGTGATTGAGGCGATGAAGGAGACGGGGCGAGTAAGTGATAGAGGTGATGAAGGAGACGGGGCGAGTAAGTGATAGAGGTGATGAAGGAGACGGGACGAGTAAGTGATAGAGGCGATGAAGGAGACGGGGCGAGTAAGTGATAGAGGCGATGAAGGAGACGGGGCGAGTAAGTGATAGAGGCGATGAAGGAGACAGGACGAGTAAGTGATAGAGGCGATGAAGGAGACGGGGCGAGTAAGTGATAGAGGCGATGAAGGAGACGGGGCGAGTAAGTGATAGAGGCGATGAAGGAGACAGGACGAGTAAGTGATAGAGGCGATGAAGGAGACGGGGCGAGTAAGTGATAGAGGCGATGAAGGAGACGGGGCGAGTAAGTGATTGAGGCGATGAAGGAGACGGGGTGAGTAAGTGATAGAGGCGATGAAGGAGACGGGGCGAGTAAGTGATAGAGGCGATGAAGGAGACGGGGCGAGTAAGTGATAGAGGGGATGAAGGAGACGGGGCGAGTAAGTGATTGAGGCGATGAAGGAGACGGGGCGAGTAAGTGATAGAGGCGATGAAGGAGACAGGGCGAGTAAGTGGTAGAGGCGATGAAGGAGACGGGGCGAGTAAGTGATTGAGGCGATGAAGGAGACGGGGCGAGTAAGTGATTGAGGCGATGAAGGAGAGTCTACAAAATTGAGTAGGCTACAAGAGCACCACGTCAAAAGTGGGGTTAGCAGACAAGTGTGCTACACATGGAGATTGGTCAACCAACACAAAACTAGGGTTGTCTGTTGTGGCTACACGTGGGGGAATATACTGGTGTTGTCAGTGGCTACATGTTGGTGTATATACTGGTACTATCAGTGACTACATGTTGGAGGAAATTCTGGGGTTGTCAGTCACTACACGTTGAGGCATATACTGGGGTTGTCTGTGGCTACACGTTGGGGCATATACTGGGGTTGACTGTGGCTACACGTTGGGGCATATACTGGGGTTGTCTGTGGCTACACGTTGGGGCATATACTGGGTTTGTCTGTGGCTACACGTTGGGACATATACTGGGGTGGTCTGTGGCTACATGTTGGGGCATATACTGGGGTTGTCTGTGGCAACACGTTGGGGCATATACTGGGGTTGACTGTGGCTACACGTTGGGGCATATACAGGGGTGGTATGTGGCTACACGTTGGGGCATATACTGGGGTTGTCTGTGGCTACACATTGGGGCATATACAGGGGTGGTATGTGGCTACACGTTGGGGCATATACTGGGGTTGCCTGTGGCTACACATTGGGGCATATACAGGGGTGGTATGTGGCTACACGTTGGGGCATATACTGGTGTTGTCTGTGGCTACACGTTGGGGCATATACTGGGGTTGTCTGTGGCTACATGTTGGGGTATATACTGGGGTTGTCTGTGGCTACACGTTGGGGCATATACTGGGGTTGTCTGTGGCTACATGTTGGGGCATATACTGGGGTTGTCTGTGGCTACATGTTGGGGAATATACTGGGTTTGTCTGTGGCTACATGTTGGAGCATATACTGGGGTTGTCTGTGGCTACATGTTGGGGTATATACTGGGGTTATCTGTGGCTACACATTGAGTGGTGGGCTGGGGTGGTTGCTCGGTGTGCAGCTCGTGACGTCATACTTCCTGCGATGAGAACCGCTGGGTCAGGTTGACCTCATGAGTCACTACACCTCACCGGCCGGACCTTTCTGGTTCTTGCCAGTTTTCCCACTTTGTTAACTGTTTGGTTCACGTTTCTTAAAGTGCTAAGGGAATGAAACGTCGCAGTCCACAAACCAGTCAATTGTTGTTGTTGTTGTTAGGATCATCATCACTGCACACCGGACAAACCTATAGGTACTTCAATATCCCCCTCCCAGAAGAACCCTGAGCCACGTGCACGAACTCCGTAGCACGGGGTACTCGGTGTAGGGGCCGGTTTCTGTTGACAATCTTCCCCGGGCAGCGGCATATATTTATGGCCTACTCTTTTAGATTTTAACTCCCAAGTGATTTTTAACGTGCGCAGGTGCACTCGGGACCTCCTGTTTATTGCCATTATCTGAGAGAACTAGACATGGGATCTCACTAACCAAGAGATCAGGGGAGGCTAATGTCATCAAGAAATCAGGGATTCATTTTTCTATTTTTGACAAAAATCATCACTTCATCTGGTGAACTTTGAACCGAGTCTTTCTTGTCCTGAGGCTGAGCCACGTTGATCTACCAATAAGAAATGACATTTAGGGATGTGACAAGTTGGCTCTCATGACATTTAGGGATGTGACAAGTTGGCTCTCATGACATTTAGGGATGTGACAAGTTGGCTCTCATGACATTTAGGGATGTGACAAGTTGGCTCTCATGACATTTAGGGATGTGACAAGTTGGCTCTCATGACATTTAGGGATGTGACAAGTTGGCTCTCACCCCATCCTTAGAAGTTGAAATCAAACAAGAGTTGGCAAGGGTTGGAGTTGAGTTCTTTGACAAAGTCTGTCCCAGAGATTGAGGCTCTCAGTCAAAGTCTGTCCCAGAGATTGAGGCTCTCAGTCAAAGTCTGTCCCAGAGATTGAGGCTCTCAGTCAAAGTCTGTCCCAGAGATTGAGGCTCTCAGTCAAAGTCTGTCCCAGAGATTGAGGCTCTCAGTCAAAGTCTGTCCCAGAGATTGAGGCTCTCAGTCAAAGTCTGTCCCAGAGATTGAGGCTCTCAGTCAAAGTCTGTCCCAGAGATTGATGCTCTCAGTCAAAGTCTGTCCCAGAGATTGAGGCTCTCAGTCAAAGTCTGTCCCAGAGATTGAGGTTCTCAGTCAAAGTCTGTCCCAGAGATTGAGGCTCTCAGTCAAAGTCTGTCCCAGAGATTGAGGCTCTCAGTCAAAGTCTGTCCCAGAGATTGTAATTCCCAGGTGCCAAATGAATGAATGACGCTCCATGGTAGAAAACCTTCGATGTGGAGACAGTACCCAATGATTGAATGGCGGTCTGTGGTAACCAACCTTTGATGTGGAGACAGCACACAATGATTGAATGGCGCTCCATAGTAGCCAACCTTTGATGTGGAGACGGCACCCAATGATTGAATGGCGCTCCATAGTAGCCAACCTTTGATGTGGAGACAGTACCCAATGATTGAATGGCGGTCTGTGGTAACCAACCTTTGATGTGGAGACAGCACCCAATGAATACATGACGCTCCATGGTAGCCAACCTTTGATGTGCAGACGGCATCCAATGAAGACCGGTCTATGGTAGCCAACCTTCGATGTGGAGACAGCACCCAATGAATGACGCTCCATGGTAGCCAACCTTCGATGTGGAGACAGCACCCAATGAATGACGCTCCATGGTAGCCAACCTTCGATGTGGAGACAGCACCCAATGAATGACGCTCCATGGTAGCCAACCTTCGATGTGGAGACAGCACCCAAAGAATGACGCTCCATGGTAGCCAACCTTCGATGTGGAGACAGTACCCAAAGAATGATGCTCCATGGTAGCCAACCTTCGATGTGGAGACAGCACCCAATGAATGACGCTCCATGGTAGCCAATCTTCGATGTGGAGACAGCACCAATGAATGACGCTCCATGGTAGCCAACTTTCGATGTGGAGATAGCACCCAATGAATGACGCTCCACGGTAGCCAACCTTCGATGTGGAGACAGCACCCAATGAATGACGCTCCATGGTAGCCAATCTTCGATGTGGAGACAGCACCCAATGAATGACGCTCCATGGTAGCCAACATTCAATGTGGAGACAGCACCCAACGAATGACGCTCCATGGTAGCCAACCTTCGATGTGGAGACAGCACACAAAGAATGACGCTCCATGGTAGCCAACCTTCGATGTGGAGACAGCACCCAATGAATGACGCTCCATGGTAGCCAACCTTCGATGTGGAGACATCACCCAATGAATGACGCTCCATGGTAGCCAATCTTCGATGTGGAGACAGTACCCAATGAATGACGCTCCATGGTAGCCAACCTTTGATATGGAGACAGCACCCAATGAATGACGCTCCATGGTAGCCAACCTTTGATATGGAGACAGCACCCAATGAATGACGCTCCATGGTAGCCAACCTTCGATATGGAGACAGCACCCATGAATGACGCTCCATGGTAGCCAACCTTCGATATGGAGACAGCACCCAATGAATGACGCTCCATGGTAGCCAACCTTTGATATGGAGACAGCACCCAATGAATGACGCTCCATGGTAGCCAACCTTCGATGGGGAGACGGCACCCAATGAATGACGCTCCATGGTAGCCAACCTTCGATGGGGAGACGGCACCCAATGAATGACGCTCCATGGTAGCCAACCTTCGATGGGGAGACGGCACCCAATGAATGACGCTCCACGGTAGCCAACCTTCGATGGGGAGACAGCACCCAATGAATGACGCTCCATGGTAGCCAACCTTCGATGGGGAGACGGCACCCAATGAATGACGCTCCATGGTAGCCAACCTTCGATGTGGAGACGGGACCAAGGGAATAAATGGTGGGTTATTGACAAATTTGGGAGCCGCGATAGCTCGCTGGTTAGTGAACTGGACTACAAAAGACAAGAGGTCGGGGTCGATCCTAATCGACGGCTTCCAGGTTCACCCAGCCTTAAATGGGTATTAGATTTTTTTCTGGGAGAGCAAAGCGGCACGGGCGTAATACCGACCCCATTACCCCAAAAATCATGTGCCGAAGGTCTGTAAAATTGATGGTCACTAACACCGTTTTCCATGTACGCCACTTGGCGTGAAGGGGTTCTTTACTTTTGATAAAATTTAACGTAAACTACAACATTACTGGCACCACCAACATAATTTAACTCATCTCTCTCCACTCACAACATAATTTAACTCATCTCTCTCCCATCACAACATAATTTAACTCATCTCTCTCCCATCACAACATAATTTAACTCATCTCTCTCCACTCACAACATAATTTAACTCATCTCTCTCCCCCCATCACAACATAATTTAACTCATCTCTCTCCACTCACAACATAATTTAACTCATCTCTCTCCCCCCATCACAACATAATTTAACTCATCTCTCTCCACTCACAACATAATTTAACTCATCTCTCTCCACTCACAACATAATTTAACTCATCTCTCTCCCATCACAACATAATTTAACTCATCTCTCTCCACTCACAACATAATTCAACTCATCTCTCCCATCACAACATAATTTAACTCATCTCTCTCCACTCACAACATAATTCAACTCATCTCTCTCCCCACACAACATAATTTAACTCATCTCTCTCCACTCACAACATAATTTAACTCATCTCTCTCCCCACACAACATAATTCAACTTATCTCTTTCCCCACAACATAATTTAATTCATCTCTCCGCTCACAACATAATATAACTGATCTCTCCCCTCACAACATAATTTAACTCATCTCTCTCCACTCACAACATAATTCAACTCATCTCTCTCCCCACACAACATCATTTAACTCACCTCTCTCCACTCACAACATAATTTAACTCATCTCTCTCCCCACACAACATAATTCAACTTATCTCTTTCCCCACAACATAATTTAATTCATCTCTCCGCTCACAACTTAATATAACTGATCTCTCCCCTCACAACTTAATATAACTGATCTCTCCCCTCACAACTTAATATAACTCATCCTCACAATTTAAATTAACTTATTTCTCCCCCCCCCCCCCCACACAATATAATTCAACTCATCTCTTTCCACACAACATAATTTAACTCATCTCTCCCCTCACAGCATAATTTAACTCAACTCTCCCCTCACAACATAATTTAACTCATCTCTCCCTCACAACATAATTCAACTCATCTCTCCCCTCACAACATAATTCAACTCATCTCTCCCCTCACAACATAAATTAACTCATCTCTCCACTCAAAACTTAAATTAACTCATCTCTTACATCACACGATAATTTAACTCATCTCTCTCCCCTCACAACATAATTTAACTCATCTCTCACTCCCCTCACAACATAAATTAACTCATCACTCCCCTCACAACATAAATTAACTCATCACTCCACTCACAACATAAATTAACTCATTACTCCCCTCACAACATAAATTAACTCATCACTCCCATCACAACATAAATTAACTCATCACTCCCCTCACAACATAAATTAACTCAACACTCCCCTCACAACATAAATTAACTCATCTCTCACTCAACTCACAACATACAATAACTTATCACTCCCCTCACAACATAAATTAACTCATCTCTCCCCTCACAACATAAATTAACTCATCACTCCCATCACAACATAAATTAACTCATCACTCCCATCACAACATAAATTAACTCATCTCTCACTCCCCTCACAACATAAATTAACTCATCACTCCCCTCACAACATAAATTAACTCATCTCTCCCCTCACAACATAAATTAACTCATCACTCCCCTCACAACATAATTTAACTCATCTCTTCCCCCCCCCTCCCGCCCATGTCAGCAGCTAACTCATCTCTATATTTCCAATTTAGCCAGCACATCCTGGACTAAGCTGAGCCTTAGAGCAAACACAGGACGAGGGGGTAGAGTTGAACACAAGCAAACACACAAACAAGCTGACAAGAGAGTAAGGAACAAACATGGGACACGCACCCAACTACCGACGACATGTTTTATTTACTTGTCCCTGTTCTGCACCAAATATTGATGTGCAAGTGAGAAAAGCACATTTCTCCTCCATTTACTACATCTCTACGACAATAAGATGGTCGCATAACGCTCGTGGCGTTGTTGGAGATGTCTCTGTTTGAGGTTACATTCACGTATCGACGCTGGCATCGTTTCACGTCAAGATTAAAGGAATATTTTATGGTTATTATGTCTCTCTGCGATCAGGACTCAGTCAGAGTAGGAGTCCAGACTCTCACATGAAGTCAGCTGTCAGGTTAAGTGTGTTGATCGCTCCCACAGACAGAACAGCACAGTTAGAGTCTGCCAGATCCACTCCGACTGAACACCCGTTAAAACGTTGCACTGTGTTCTGCGCCAGTGGCCCAGTGCATCCGATTTCAGCCAGCATTTTATTCAGGTTTGCTTTCCTTAGCCTTTGATTGTCCCAATCTTCCTGCAAGGTAGCAGATGATCTTTTCTGTAGGGGGATTCTGCCCTTAGATGGTCGGCCCTCCCAGGTTTACGAGCACCATCTGCCCGAGTCACTAGAGGTGACTAACACAGCCATGCGACTTGTAATGTGAGGAAACCAACAAGGAACGCTTTTCATGCATAGCTTTCAATTGTTCCTGCCGCCTATCCCCATATACCGGTAAGTCACGTCCTCTTGAAAATGATGATCGTCGTAGCACTAGATGATGTTAGGCCATCGTTGATGACTCCAATTCCGAATATTGAGACACACAGTCAGTCGTCAAATTATCCCCGTCGCACATCAAACAGCAGACCGTAAGATTTGCGCACGGCCGGTTTAGGGAACCATTACGATGACGTAGCACACAACAATGTCGCCCAACGCTTAATCAACGGTTATTATTATAGCAGGTCATGTCAAATGTAAGACAGAAATAAACAAAAAGGATTGTTCTGTTTGTGGGTTCAGTATCACTGCAGTCGAGCAGTTCCCATATCCGCTCCACTCATGTCACTGCTCACACCAAAGCGTGATGGCAAATTCTGTGATAATGTCGACTACTGTGTCTTCTGCTTCTTCTTCTTCTTTCCTTCCTCATCTGCCTTTCAGCGTCGAGGGGAGATATAATTTGCGGTCTTTTGCTCTTATGTTCGCCTCTGCTGCTGTTATGTTTCCTAGTGCTTCTAATATTCCATCGATCCATCTTTTTCGTGGTCGACCCTTGGGTCTGTTGTTCTCACAACGTTTGTTGAAGGCTCGTTGTGTTGTGTTTTGTTCTTTCTGCCTTGTCACGTGGCCGAACCATTTTATCTGTTGTTTCCTTATATATTCTATGGCTGGGGCTATTCCTAGCTTTTTTCTCAGTTCTACATTTCTGATCTTATCTCTCAGACTGTTTCCTGTCATTCGTCTAACACATTTCATCTCTGTAGAGGTTATTTTTCTTATTGTTCTTGCATCTAGAGTCCAGGTCTGGCATTGGTAGCACAACGTTGGAATGAAGATTGTATTGTAGAGTGCTCGTTTTGCCTCCAGAGTTATTTCCTTGTTGGACAATAGTGGTGATAACTGTCCGATGATTTGACAAGCTTTGTTGCATCTTGATTCTATCTCTGCTGTTTGGGAATTGTCGTTTGTCATTAGACTTCCTAGGTATTTGAATTCCTCTACTTGTTTTAGTTGTCTGCCTTCTATAGTTATGTTGATGTTCTGTTTATTTTGGCGACATTCATGACTTCTGTTTTGTTGATGTTGATTTTCATGTTGTATTTTGTTCCTAAGATGTTGAGTTTGTTTAAGTGTTCTTGTAGGTCTTCTATTGTTTCATGTATTAGTGCCTGGTCGTCTGCAAATAGAAGCTCGTTGATCTCCTCTGTCTCTGATGGGTTGGCTAGCTTGCATATATGGTCCATGTATGTAATAAACAGTAGGGGGGATAGTACGCACCCCTGTCTTACACCTGATCTAACTTCGAAGTGGTCTGTGTAGCCTGTTGCTGTTCTGACCCTGCAGCTGCTGTTGGCGTAGAGACTTTTAATAATGTTGGTTAGATGTTGGCTTACTCCGTATGTTGTTAGTATCTCCCACAGTTGTTCTCTGTTTACTCTGTCGAATGCTTTTTCCTGGTCAATGAAGGCTATGCATAAGTTTTGGTTGTGTTCTGTCGTTTTTTCTGCAAGCTGTTTTAGTGTGAATAGTGCGTCGGTACATCCTCTGTTTTTTCGGAACCCCATTTGAGAATCGCTTAACTGTAGTTCTATTATTGGTCTCAGTCTTTTTTCCAAGATTTTGGCGTATAGCTTTCCTACATGGCTGAGCAGAGATATACCTCTATATTGATTGCAGTCTCTTTTGCTACCTTTCTTTTTCCATATTGGTATGATGATTGCCTGTTGCCAGTCTTCTGGGGCTTGTTGTTGGTGCCATGCTGCATTAAATATTCTGTGCAGCCATTGCATTCCTGTTTCTCCCGCTGCTGCTATTATTTCTATTGGAATGTTATCTATCCCTGGTGCTTTGTTTCTTGGTGCATATTTGATTACTTCTTCTATTTCCTCTTTCATGATGTTGGGTTCAGTATTTGTGAGTTCTAGCGTGGTTTTTGTTGTCTTGTTGGTAGTTGGTATGTTTAACAGGTCTTCAAAATATTCTTTCCATCTCTGTTGCATACATTGGTTGTTTGATATTGGCTGTCCGTCTTTGTCATTTATCAGCTCAGTAGGATCATGGTTTTCTTTTCTCGCTCTTGTGGCTTTTACTGCTTTGTTGAAATCTCTTGTGGCTGTCTTGAAGTCCCTGCTCATGTTTTGTCCGAATTCTGTCCAATTCCTTTGCTTAGCTTCTTTGATCAGCATTTTAACTCTTTTTCGAACTAAGGCATATTTTTCATATTTTTCTTGGTTCTTGTTCTCCCTCCAATTTTTAAACAGTTTCTTCTTTTCTTAATTGCTTCTCTGATTGTTTCGTTCCACCACGGGGTGCTCTTTTTCCCTTCTCTTGTTCTTAGCTTCGTTCCACAAACTGTTTTAGAGATGTTGGTTACTGTTTCCTTAAATTGTTTCCACTCTTCTTCTACTGTGCCTACTTCGTTAGGGAGTTTCTTGAATTCCTCTGTTAGTTTTTCTTCTAGGGTTTTCCTTGTTTCTTGATCGTTTAATTGTTTTATTTTTATTGTCTGTTCTTTTCGCTTCTTTTGTTTGTTTTCGTGTTTTCTCTTTGTTTTTGGCTGTCTTAGTGTGATCATAACCATCTTGTGATCCGTGTCGTCTGTAATATTTGGGATTGCTCTACTGTCGGTTACTCTTTTCTTGTTCTCTTTTCTTGTTAGTATAAAATCTATCTGGCTTCTGCATGTTGTGTCATTCCATTTGTACCAGGTGTATACTTGCGACTCTCTGTGTTTGAAGAATGTGTTGGTGATAAATAATTTGTTTTGATTGCATAGTTCCAGCAGTCTGCTTCCGTTTTCATTTATTTCAGCTGTTTTATCGCCAAAGGGTCCTAAGATATCACTGTTCTCACTGTTGCGTTTCCCAAGCCTTCCATTAAAATCTCCCATCACTAACATGTCGTCGCTTTCGTCAATCTTGTTAATAATTTCACTCAATGTGTCGTAGAATTCTTCGCTGTCTTTTACATTGTTGTTGCATGGTGCATAGATTTGAATGTAATTTGTTTTTCGGTCGTCTTCTAGTAGTTTAATTGAGATAATTCTTTCTGAATAGTATTTTATTTCTAGAATGTTCTTTGCGTGTTCTGGGTCGATGATAAAACCTACTCCATGTGTTGCTCTTTCTGTGTTGTCGACTCCCGAGAATATTTTCGTGTAGTTCATGTGTGTTTTCTTTATCTGTTGTCCTTTTACTCTGGTGTCCGCTAATCCTAGTATTTTAATTTTCCTTTTTGTCATTTCTTCTATAAGTTCGATTTCTTTATTTTTTATCCCGCATATGTTTATCGTTGCTACTTTGATCTCCATATTCTATGTATTTCTCTGAGCATAAATACAATTATCCCTTACCGACCTGCTAAGTCAGTCGTAAGTTAAGGGCTTAGTTTAAGAGAAACACACGATGGGGGTTTAGCCCGGCTGATGTTTCCCCCCACGTGTGTGATCGCTAAGGTCTCACATGCGATCTTTTACGGTCTAAATATAAAACTTTAGTTGGTTACATTAAAAAAAGTACTTATCAGTTCTTATCCTCCTCCTTGGTAGAACATTTTACACAACTTTCTGAAAATTATATCCCGCTGGAAACACTATATTTAATCACATTAATCACACAGTCTACACTCCGAATATAAAAACACCCGCCATCTTGGATTTTCACCAAGGGGTTCAAGACTACTGTGTAGGCTGAAGTATTCAATACATTCATTCACCTACTAGAACATTACATCAACCCATGTCCTTGATGTATTCAATACACTATACCATCTACTAGAACATTACATCAACAAATGTCCCTGATGTATTCAATACATTAATTCATCCACTAGAACATTACATCAACAAATGTCCCTGATGTTTTCAATACACTCTATCATCTACTAGAATATTACATCAACAAATGTCCCTGATGTATTCAACTCACTCTTTCATCTACCAGGACAGTACACCAACAAATGTCCTTGATGTATTCAACTCACTCTATCATCTACCAATACAAAGGGTACAGTGTAAGCATTGAAAAGTCAGGTCACATCCACACTTAGTCACGACTAAAGAGAAAGGCCAGTGCTCAACTTTGATGATTAGATGCAACACAGTACGTTTATACTGTAGACAAGACATAGACGACAATTCGTCCGTTAGCTCGCAGACATCCAACACTATCAACCAGGTAATATAGAACTAGTACTAAAGTATTTTGCTCAAATACGATGACCTGCTAGTCAAACAGTGTCCCTGTTTTATTTGTGTAAATATGAAAGTTGTCATTAGTTTAGTGGAGTAAATATACAAGCTCTCATTATATTTTCTTTAAATATAATTTTGTAAAATTTCAAATTATTTGTGTAAATATAAAAGTTTATCCTCATGTCATTTGTGTAAATATAAAAGTAATTTCATGTCATTTGCGTACATATAAAAGTAATTTCATGTCATTTGTGTAAATATAAAAGTAATTTCATGTCATTTGTATAAATATAAAAGTAATGTCATGTCATTTGTGTAAATATAAAAGTAATTTCATGTAATTTGTATAACTATTAAAGTAATTTCAAATCATTTGTGTAAATATAAAAGTAATTTCATGTCATTTGTGTAAATATAAAAGTAATTTTATGTCATTTATGTAAATATAAAAGTTGTCCTCATGTCATTTGTGTAATATAAAAGTAATTTCATATCATTTATGTACATATAAAAGTAATTTCATGTCATTTATGTAAATATAAAAGTTGTCCTCATGTAATTTGTGTAAATATAAAAGTTGTCCTCATGTCATTTGTGTAAATATGAAAGTAATTTCATGTCATTTGTATAAATATAAAAGTAATTTAATTTCGTTTGCTTAAATATGAAAGTTGTTATCATATCATTTGTGTAAATATAAAAGTAATTTCATGTCATTTGTGTAAATATAAAAGTAATTTCATGTCATGTGTGTAAATATAAAAGCAATTTCATGTCATTTATGTAAATATAAAAGTTGTCCTCATGTCATTTGTGTAATATAAAAATAATTTCATGTCATTTTTTTAAATATAAAAGTAATTTCATGTCATTTATGTACACATAAAAGTAATTTCATGTCATTTATGTAAATATAACAGTTGTCCTCATGTCATTTGTGTAAATATAAAAGTTGTCCTCATGCCATTTGTGTAAATATGAAAGTAATTTCATGTCATTTGTGTAAATATAAAAATAATTTCATTTCGTTTGCTTAAATATAAAAAGTTGTTCTCATGTCATTTGTGTAAATATAATAGTAATTTCATGTCATTTGTGTCAATATAAAAGTAATTTCATGTCATTTGTGTAAATATAAAAGTAATTTCATGTCATTTGTGTCAATATAAAAGTAATTTCATGTCATTTGTGTAAATATAAAAGTAATTTCATGTCATTTGTGCAAATATAAAAGTAATTTCATGTCATTTGTGTAAATATAAAAGTAATTTCATGTCATTTGTGTAAATATAAAAGTAATTTCATGTTATTTGTGTCAATATAAAAGTAATTTCATGTCATTTGTGTAAATATAAAAGTAATTTCATGTCATTTGTGTAAATATAAAAGTAATTTCATGTCATTTGTGTCAATATAAAAGTAATTTCGTGTCATTTGTGTCAATATAAAAGTAATTTCATGTCATTTGTGTCAATATAAAAGTAATTTCATGTAATTTGTGTACATATAAAAGTAATTACATGTCATTTGTGTACATATAAAAGTAATTACATGTCATTTGTGTACATATAAAAAGCTGCACATCCACTGTTATCTATCAAATTACCCCACAGTCTGGCTCACACTGTCAAATGCTGTCCTTCTACTGTTATCTTTCAAGTTACCCCACAATTTGGCCCACACTGTCCATCCAGTGCTATCTGTCAAATTACCCCCACAGTCTGGCCCACACTGTCAAATCACGTCCATACACTGTTATCTGTCAAGTTACCCCACAGTCTGGCCCAAACTTTCTAATCCTGTCCATCCTCTGTTATCTGGCAAGTTGACCCACGCTTCGTTGGGTAACTCCAGGAACTCCCCTAATTAACACCATCCATTGTCGACGTCATCAACACCCCCCCCCCATTTATTTGTTGAAGAAACGGACGAGTCCAATCTTTAACCAAATGTGGGTGACAGTTTGAAGCAGAAAGTGTCTGTGACATCTCAGTATGGTGGCATGGGGGTCAGTCCGTTGTTCAAATTGACATAGCCCAGGTCTGTTTGCCGTTTCTTTACCGCCTGCTCTCTCTGTGTGCACAAGATGTCTGTCCCGGCTCCCAGTAACTGTATCCATCCTTCCAGCCTCTGCTCTGCTCGTTTTTGTACTAATCCATCCGAACGTTCTTCTCACGCCATATTTGTTGGCCATTTTCTCAGCGACCATTTTTGGAAACTCTGGCCTGATGGGAAATTACATTCTATATCCCGGATGTTGATTCCCGTCAAATCGTGACCCCCCAAACCAAAAATAATATGTGACTTGTGTTGCACATGAAAGTGTTTTCCCATATTACAGGTTGGATATGTAGGCAAGTGTGTTTATTATCTTGGAGCAGGCGAGTTGGAACCACTTCGACAAGAGGACATTTTGTGACGTGCATCGTGAGGTATCTCTACTTTGTGTTATTGTTCCATTGAATTAAATTTTTGTTAGTAAAATTAAAATTACATTTTCGGTAAATTACCAGTTTAGCGCCCCAATTATTTCTGCTAAACGAGTAATCTCCCCTCACTGACCGGACACAGTTGGATCGTTAAGTGTTTCTAGTTTTTGTGTGGATTTCACTCAATTTTTGTCAACAAGTTTAGGGTTAGTTCTAGTCTGTCACTATCCCAAACTCTAAACATAACCCAGAGATCTAATGACAGATTCAAGAGACACCGAATCAAGTTCAAGGGGACGTTACTTGGAGCAGAAATAATTTGGACGCTAAATTCGTAAAATTACCCAAATTAGAAATAATCTCCAAACAGAAGAGAGATAGAGAAGATAAAATGTCAAACACACACACACTTCTGTGTTAAGGAGAACACGTTTTCGGAGTTCGTTAGTTGATTACTTTCCTAATTGATTGTTGGAGTAGTTGATAGATTCATTAATTTTGATTGATTGTTGGAATAGTTGATAGTTTTATTAGTATTGATTGATTGATTGTTGGAATAGTTGATAGTTTTATTAGTATTGGTTGATTGTTGGAATAGTTGATAGTTTCATTAATATTGATTGATTGATTGTTGGAATAGTTGATAGTTTCATTAGTATTGATTGATTGATTGTTGGAATAGTTGATAGTTTTATTAGTATTGGTTGATTGTTGGAATAGTTGATAGTTTCATTAATATTGATTGATTGATTGTTGGAATAGTTGATAGTTTCATTAGTATTGATTGATTGATTGTTGGAATAGTTGATAGTTTCATTAGTATTGATTGATTGATTGTTGGAATAGATATATTTTTATTAGTATTGATTGATTGATTGTTGTAATAGTTGATAGTTTTATTAGTATTGATTGATTGTTGGAATAGTTGATAGTTTTATTAGTATTGATTGGTTGTTGGAATAGTTGATAGTTTCATTAGTATTGATTGATTGATTGTTGGAATAGTTGATAGTTTTATCAGTATTGATTGATTGTTGGAATAGTTGATAGTTTCATTTATATTGATTGATTGATTGTTGGAATAGTTGATAGTTTCATTAGTATTGATTGATTGATTGTTGGAATAGTTGATAGTTTTATTAGTATTGATTGATTGATTGTTGGAATAGTTGATAGTTTTATTAGTATTGATTGATTGATTGTTGGAATAGTTGATAGTTTTATTAGTATTGATTGATTGATTGTTGGAATAGTTGATAGTTTTATTAGTATTGATTGATTGTTGGAATAGTTGATAGTTTCATTAATATTGATTGATTGATTGTTGGAATAGTTGATAGTTTCATTAGTATTGATTGATTGATTGTTGGAATAGTTGATATTTGTAATAGTATTGATTGATTGTTGGAATAGTTGATAGTTTTATTAGTATTGATTGATTGATTCATGAGTGGTGTTCTTGATTATTTTTACATGCAAGATCAAAGTGGAAGTAGCTACACATAATCTATGAATGAATCAGCACTAGAATATACAGTTACAGTGAATTAACGTAATATGTAATAAATCAGCACTATAATTCACAGTTACAGTGAATTAACTTAATATGTAATAAATCAGCACTAGAATTCACAGTTACAGTGATTTAACGTAATATGTACATAAATCAGCACTATAATTCACAGTTAAAGAGAATTAACGTAATATGTAATAAATCAGCACTAGAATTCACAGTTACAGTGAATTAACGTAATATGTAAATAAACCAGCACTAGAATTCACAGTTACAGTGAATTAACGTAATATGTAAATAAACCAGCACTAGAATTCAGTTACATTGAATTAACGTAATATGTAAATAAACCAGCACCAGAATTCACAGTTACATTGAATTAACGTAATATGTACATAAATCAGCACTAGAATTCACAGTTAAAGTGAATTAACGTAGTATGTTAATAAATCAGCACTAGAATTCCCAGTTACATTTTAATTCAAATAATTTATGAAGGAATCGATACTTGAATTCAACGACATAGATGCACCAGTGAGCGTTTCATAGATGAAGTGTGTAATGTCCATGGAATAGGCGTGGTCTAAACGGCTCTGTGTCAAACATGGACGTGGTCTAAACGGCTCTGTGTCAAACATGGACGTGGTCTAAACGGCTCTGTGTCAAACATGGACGTGGTCTAAACGGCTCTGTGTCAAACATGGACGTGGTCTAAACGGCTCTGTGTCCAACATGGACGTGATCTAAACGGCTCTGTGTCAAACATGGACTATGTCCAAGTAGATCAGAACAATTTTATTTGACAATAATCGTTAGTATTGAATATATAGAACAACAACTTAAATGGTTGGACCACCTGGTCAGAACGAATCCTCACCAATCACCATCAAGGGCGTTCTTCTCAAGAATGCATGGAAAAAGACCAAGAGGAAGACCTAGAAGAAGATGGATAGATGCAGTGACAGAGACATGTAACGACAAAAGAAAATCACTAATTCTGACAGTTCGAGCAGCTCAAGAACGACAAATGATATAAACCACGACACCTTTTCGGCATCAGTGAGAAAGAGAAAAGAAGATGATTGCTAAACGAACGTACTGGCGTAGTGCTGTCAACTTAAAACAGAAATGAAGATGTGTTTTGGTCGAAAAATATAGGTAGTAGACCCTAGTCCCTGCATGCCATACTCGAAACGTCGCGGGGCTCTTATCTTTCTTCTATTATTTTGACGAACTTAACTGTAAAGCTTTAATTCTGACACAAACCGCTTGCCATACTTGTGATATGTACTGTGGGCTTCTAAATATGGGCTTTCCATGTCTCTGTAAGGGGCTTTTGATGACGTCAGCAGTTGAGAAACGTCCCCGTCGCTGAGAAACGTCCGTGTCCACCAGAAACCTGCACGCCCCATAGAAACGCTGTCGTCATAGATAAACACATCTGTCACAGAGAAACACTATCGTCATGGATAAACACATCTGTCACAGAGAAACACTATCGCCTAGATAAACACATCTGTCACAGAGAAACACTATCGTCATGGATAAACACATCTGTCACAGAGAAACACTATCGCCTAGATAAACACATCTGTCACAGAGAAACACTATCGTCATGGATAAACACATCTGTCACAGAGAAACACTATCACCATAGATAAACACATCTGTCACAGAGAAACACTATCGTCATAGATAAACACATCTGTCACAGAGAAACACTATCGTCATAGATAAACACATCTGTCACAGAGAAACACTATCGTCATGGATAAACACATCTGTCACAGAGAAACACTATCGTCATAGATAAACACATCGGTCACAGAGAAACACTATCGTCATAGATAAACACTTCTGTCACAGAGAAACGCTATCGTCATAAACACATCTGTCACAGAGAAACGCTATCGTCATAGGTAAACACATCTGTCACAGAGAAACACTGTCGTCATAGATAAACACATCGGTCACAGAGAAACACTATCGCCATAGAGGAACACCAGCATCACAGAGAAATACCACCTTCACTGAGAAGCACTATCACCGTACAGAAACACCCGCATCACAAAGAAACAGCAGCGCCGCAAAGAAATACCCGTTACATAAAAAAACGGTGTCACAGAGAAACAATTCCATCACATGGAAACACCAGCGTCACACAGATACAACCCCGTCACAGAGAAACAATTTCATCACATGGAAACACCAACGTCACACAGATACAGCCCCGTCACAGAGAAACACTTCCATCACATGGAAACACCAACGTCACACGGATACAACCCCGTCACAGAGAAACAATTCCATCACATGGAAACACCAACGTCACACAGATACAACCCCGTCACAGAGAAACAATTCCATCACATGGAAACACCAACGTCACACAGATACAACCCCGTCACAGAGAAACAATTCCATCACATGGAAACACTAACGTCACACAGATAAAACCCCGTCACAGAGAAACAATTCCATCACAAGGAAACACTAACGTCACACAGATACAACCCCGTCACAGAGAAACAATTCCATCACATGGAAACACCAACGTCACACAGATACAACCCCGTCACAGAGAAACAATTTCATCACATGGAAACACTAACGTCACACAGATACAACCCCGTCACAGAGAAACTCCATTTTTTCCTTCTACGTTTGCCTGACAGTCACCCCTAGGAGGGGCGCTCAGTGGGCGCTGCATCGTTATTCACAGCAAACCGCTGCTACTTTTGACCCGGGATATCCGGCTTTAGCACTGAATTTTGTGTACAAGTTGCCTTTCCTATTGGCTCTCACTCACTAGTTCAGACTGACCTTGACCCACGGTTATTCATTGACCCCGCTGTCAGCTTTGGGTCGCTGACCATTTACACCCCAGGCGCTGTCTTGGGCAGTGGGTCTAGTCGATCTCCCTTCGATAAAGTGATTGAGTTAACAGAAAACAAACACTGGTAACACATCGATTAAACGATACGTTCATTCAAAATAACACTAACGTTGTAAAGAGAACCACTAAACACAACTCAAACAAGACAAATGAGATTTTTGGGGCATGTTAAAAGACATAACAGCCTACTAAAAGTAATGGGATAAAGGCATAAAAATGCGAAGCTGCAGTAAAGCTGAATGTGAGGAAAAATTAAAAATTAGAAAAAAATGGTATGTAAGAATCTTTTAGTGATTTCACGACAGCCGCACGTGTTTGCTATTTCCTCTTGGTTTTGACCTCTGTTTACACACATGATAGATCATTTTGTTTTCTTTAACACATTTCGATTGTTTTTGTTTGGGTTGTTTCGTTATTAGTTGTGTGTGTGTGTGTTTTTGTTTGTTCCTGATGAAGGCCTATTGGGCCGAAACGTCGTTTAGTCTGTGTCGTCCACTTATCACGTAAAGCTTCTTACATACCATTTTTTCCCTATTTTTTAATTTTTCCCTACTAAAAGTAATACTGGAAGGGAAAATACAAGGTAAAAGAGGCAGAGGCAGACCAAGACTAACATGGACGAGTAACAACTAAAGATGGACAAGTCAACCTATGACAATATGCCACCATTAAAGCGAGAGAGAGAGAGAGAGAGAGAGAGAGTGGAATGGCGCTCCATGGTAGCCAACCTTCGATGCGGTGATGGCACTCGATGATGATGATGAATTAAAAAAAAAAACACTCGAGCAAACTGAGAATGTCAAAAAGAAAACACGAAAATAGTTGTTTAGATTAAAAAGAACAGAACATCTGATACCACCATTTCAGTAAAAAAAAAGAACATTCGATAAACTGATGGGGACAGAGAGAACACTTGCAGGATCGTCGTCGACCAAGTCTGGGCCAAGCAGTCAATCACTCTCAGTCAAGTTTGGAGAAGGTCAGCTCGCAGCCCAACTGGTGTGACGTCATCGGTCAAGGCTCACTGTTGCGAGCGATGGTGACATAACACTATCCATAGCCGGCCCAGCTCGTAAAGCTGACAACGTCACGCCAGTTGGGTTGCGTCAGTGTTTGAATCGCCAGGTAGCCGCTGCACTTAGTCGATCATCACTGTCTGGCCCAAACTGGGCGTCTCTTCCGTTCTTGTCTCTCTGGGATGTCCGTTCTTGTCTCTCTGGGATGTCTGTTCTAATGCCTGATTTACTCCAAGTATGATCTGTCTCAGTCTCAGTTCTTCTCTCTCTCTGGGATGTCCGTTCTTGTCTCTCTGGGATGTCTGTTCTAATGCCTGATTTACTCCAAGTATGATCTGTCTCAGTCTCAGTTCTTCTCTCTCTCTGGGATGTCTGTTCTTGTCTCTCTGGGATGTCTGTTCTTGTCTCTCTGGGATGTCTGTTCTTGTCTCTCTGGGATGTCTGTTCTTTTCTCTCTGGGATGTCTGTTCCTGTTTCTCTGGGATGTCCGTTCTTGTCTCTCTGGGATGTCCGTTCTTGTCTCTCTGGGATGTCCGTTCTTGTCTCTCTGTGATGTCCGTTCTTGTCTCTCTGGGATGTCCGTTCTTGTCTCTCTGTGATGTCCGTTCTTGTCTCTCTGGGATGTCCGTTCTTGTCTCTCTGGGATGTCCGTTCTTGTCTCTCTGGGATGTCTGTTCTAATGTCTGATTTACTCCAAGTATGATCTGTCTCAGTCTCCGTTCTTGTCTCTCTGGGATGTCTGTTCTTTTCTCTCTGGGATGTCTGTTCTTGTTTCTCTGGGATGTCCGTTCCTGTCTCTCTGGGATGTCTGTTCTTGTCTCTCTGGGATGTCTGTTCTTGTCTCTCTGTGATGTATGTTCTTGTCTCTCTGTGATGTCTGTTCTTGTCTCTCTGGAATGTCTGATCTTGTCTCTCTCTGGAATGTCTGTTCATGTCTCTCTGTGATGTCTGTTCTTGTCTCTCTGGGATGTCTATTCTTGTCTCTCTGGGATGTCTGTTCTTGTCTCTCTGGGATGTCTGTTCTTGTCTCTCTGTGATGTATGTTCTTGTCTCTCTGTGATGTCTGTTCTTGTCTCTCTGGAATGTCTGATCTTGTCTCTCTGGAATGTCTGTTCATGTCTCTCTGGGATGTCTGTACTTGTTTCTCTGGAATGTCTGTTTATGTCTCTCTGGGATGTCTGTTCTTGTCTCTCTGGGATGTCTATTCTTGTCTCTCTGGGATGTCTGTTCTTGTCTCTCTGGGATGTCTGTTCTTGTCTCTCTGGAATGTCTGTTTATGTCTCTCTGGGATGTCTGTTCTTGTCTCTCTGGGATGTCTATTCTTGTCTCTCTGGGATGTCTGTTCTTGTCTCTCTGGAATGTCTGTTCATGTCTCTCTGGGATGTCTGTACTTGTTTCTCTGGAATGTCTATTTATGTCTCTCTGTGATGTCTGTTCTTGTCTCTCTGGGATGTCTGTTCTTGTCTCTCTGGGATGTCTGTTCTTGTCTCTCTGGGATGTCTGTTCTTGTCTCTCTGGGATGTCTGTACTTGTTTCTCTGGAATGTCTGTTTATGTCTCTCTGTGATGTCTGTTCTTGTCTCTCTGGAATGTCTGTTCTTGTCTCTCTGGGATGTCTGTTCTTGTCTCTCTGGGATGTCTGTTCTTGTCTCGCTGGGATGTCTGTACTTGTTTCTCTGGAATGTCTGTTTATGTCTCTCTGTGATGTCTGTTCTTGTCCCTCTGGAATGTCTGTTCTTGTCTCTCTGGGATGTCTGTTCTTGTCTCTCTGGGATGTCCGTTCTTGTCTCTCTGGGATGTCTGTTCTTGTCTCTCTGGAATGTCCGTTCTTGTCTCTCTGGAATGTCTGTTCTTGTCTCTCTGGGATGTCTGTTCTTGTCTCTCTGGGATGTCTGTTCTTGTCTCTCTGGGATGTCCGTTCTTGTCTCTCTGGGATGTCCGTTCTTGTCTCTCTGGAATGTCTGTTCTTGACTCTCTGGGATGTCTGTACTTGTTTCTCTGGAATGTCCGTTCTTGTCTCTCTGGGATGTCTGTACTTGTTTCTCTGGAATGTCTGTTCTTGTCTCTCTGGGATGTCCGTTCTTGTCTCTCTGGAATGTCTGTTCTTGTCTCTCTGGGATGTCTGTACTTGACTCTCTGGGATGTCTGTACTTGTTTCTCTGGAATGTCTGTTTATGTCTCTCTGTGATGTCTGTCCTTGTCTCTCTGGGATGTCCGTTCTTGTCTCTCTGGGATGTCCGTTCTTGTCTCTCTGGAATGTCTGTTCTTGTCTCTCTGGAATGTCTGTTCTTGTCTCTCTGGGATGTCCGTTCTTGTCTCTCTGGGATGTCTGTTCTTGTTTCTCTGGGATGTCCGTTCTTGTCTCTCTGGAATGTCTGTTCTTGTCTCTCTGGGATGTCTGTTCTTGTCTCTCTGGGATGTCCGTTCTTGTCTCTCTGGGATGTCTGTTCTTGTCTCTCTGGGATGTCTGTTCTTGTCTCTCTGGGATGTCTGTTTATGTCTCTCTGGGATGTCTGTTCATGTCTCTCTGGGATGTCTGTTCTTGTCTCTCTGGGATGTCTGTTCTTGTCTCTCTGGGATGTCCGTTCTTGTCTCTCTGGGATGTCTGTTCATGTCTCTCTGGGATGTCCGTTCTTGTCTCTCTGGGATGTCTGTTCATGTCTCTCTGGGATGTCCGTTCTTGTCTCTCTGGGATGCCCGTTCTTGTCTCTCTGGGATGTCTGTTCTTGTCTCTCTGGGATGTCTGTTCTTGTCTCTCTGGGATGTCTGTTTATGTCTCTCTGGGATGTCTGTTCTTGTCTCTCTGGGATGTCCGTTCTTGTCTCTCTGGGATGTCCGTTCTTGTCTCTCTGGGATGTCTGTTCTAATGTCTGATTTACTCCAAGTATGATCTGTCTCAGTCTCCGTTCTTGTCTCTCTGGGATGTCTGTTCTTTTCTCTCTGGGATGTCTGTTCTTGTTTCTCTGGGATGTCCGTTCCTGTCTCTCTGGGATGTCTGTTCTTGTCTCTCTGGGATGTCTGTTCTTGTCTCTCTGTGATGTATGTTCTTGTCTCTCTGTGATGTCTGTTCTTGTCTCTCTGGAATGTCTGATCTTGTCTCTCTCTGGAATGTCTGTTCATGTCTCTCTGGGATGTCTGTACTTGTTTCTCTGGAATGTCTGTTTATGTCTCTCTGTGATGTCTGTTCTTGTCTCTCTGGGATGTCTATTCTTGTCTCTCTGGGATGTCTGTTCTTGTCTCTCTGGGATGTCTGTTCTTGTCTCTCTGTGATGTATGTTCTTGTCTCTGTGTGATGTCTGTTCTTGTCTCTCTGGAATGTCTGATCTTGTCTCTCTGGAATGTCTGTTCATGTCTCTCTGGGATGTCTGTACTTGTTTCTCTGGAATGTCTGTTCTTGTCTCTCTGGGATGTCTGTTCTTGTCTCTCTGGGATGTCTGTTCTTGTCTCTCTGGGATGTCTGTACTTGTTTCTCTGGAATGTCTGTTTATGTCTCTCTGTGATGTCTGTTCTTGTCCCTCTGGAATGTCTGTTCTTGTCTCTCTGGGATGTCTGTTCTTGTCTCTCTGGGATGTCCGTTCTTGTCTCTCTGGGATGTCTGTTCTTGTCTCTCTGGAATGTCCGTTCTTGTCTCTCTGGAATGTCTGTTCTTGTCTCTCTGGGATGTCTGTTCTTGTCTCTCTGTGATGTCTGTTCTTGTCTCTCTGGGATGTCCGTTCTTGTCTCTCTGGGATGTCCGTTCTTGTCTCTCTGGAATGTCTGTTCTTGTCTCTCTGGGATGTCTGTACTTGTTTCTCTGGAATGTCCGTTCTTGTCTCTCTGGGATGTCTGTACTTGTTTCTCTGGAATGTCTGTTCTTGTCTCTCTGGGATGTCCGTTCTTGTCTCTCTGGAATGTCTGTTCTTGTCTCTCTGGGATGTCTGTACTTGTTTCTCTGGAATGTCTGTTTATGTCTCTCTGTGATGTCTGTCCTTGTCTCTCTGGGATGTCCGTTCTTGTCTCTCTGGGATGTCCGTTCTTGTCTCTCTGGAATGTCTGTTCTTGTCTCTCTGGAATGTCTGTTCTTGTCTCTCTGGGATGTCCGTTCTTGTCTCTCTGGGATGTCTGTTCTTGTTTCTCTGGGATGTCCGTTCTTGTCTCTCTGGAATGTCTGTTCTTGTCTCTCTGGGATGTCTGTTCTTGTCTCTCTGGGATGTCCGTTCTAGTCTCTCTGGGATGTCTGTTCTTGTCTCTCAGGGATGTCTGTTCTTGTCTCTCTGGGATGTCTGTTTATGTCTCTCTGGGATGTCTGTTCATGTCTCTCTGGGATGTCTGTTCTTGTCTCTCTGGGATGTCTGTTCTTGTCTCTCTGGGATGTCCGTTCTTGTCTCTCTGGGATGTCTGTTCATGTCTCTCTGGGATGTCCGTTCTTGTCTCTCTGGGATGTCTGTTCATGTCTCTCTGGGATGTCCGTTCTTGTCTCTCTGGGATGCCCGTTCTTGTCTCTCTGGGATGTCTGTTCTTGTCTCTCTGGGATGTCTGTTCTTGTCTCTCTGGGATGTCTGTTCTTGTCTCTCTGGGATGTCTGTTCTTGTCTCTCTGGGATGTCCTTTCTTGTCTCTCTGGGATGTCTGTTCTTGTCTCTCTGGGATGTCTGTTCTTGTCTCTCTGGGATGTCTGTTTATGTCTCTCTGGAATGTCTGTTCTTGTTTCTCTGGGATATCTGTTCTTGTTTCTCTGGGATGTCTGTTCTTGTCTCTGTGGAATGCCTGTTCATGTCTCTCTGGGATGTCTGTTTATGTCTCTCTGGGATGTCTGTTCTTGTATCTCTGGGATGTCTGTTCTTGTCTCTCTGGGATGTCTGTTCTTGTCTCTCTGGAATGTCTGTTCTTGTTTCTCTGGAATGTCTGTTTATGTCTCTCTGGGATGTCTGATCTTGTCTCTCTGGAATGTCTGTTCTTGTTTCTCTGGGATGTCTGTTCTTGTCTCCCTGGGATGTCTGTTCTTGTTTCTCTGGGATGTCTGTTCTTGTTTCTCTGGGATGTCTGTTCTTGTCTCTGTGGAATGCCTGTTCATGTCTCTCTGGGATGTCTGTTCTTGTCTCTCTGGGATGTCTGTTCTTGTCTCTGTGTAATGCCTGTTCTTGTCTCACTGGGATGTCTGTTCTTGTCTCTCTGGGATGTCTGTTCTTGTTTCTCTGGGATGTCTGTTCTTGTCTCCCTGGGATGTCTGTTTATGTTTCTCTGGAATGTCTGTTTATGTCACTCTGGGATGTCTGTTCTTGTCTCTCTGGGATGTCTGTTCTTGTCTCTCTGGGATGTCTTTTCATGTCTCTCTGGGATGTCTGTTCTTGTCTCTCTGGGATGTCTGTTCTTGTCTCTCTGGGATGTCTGTTCTTGTTTCTCTGGAATGTCTGTTTATGTCTCTCTGGAATGTCTGTTTATGTCTCTCTGGAATGTCTGTTTATGTCTCTCTGGAATGTCTGTTTATGTCTCTCTGGAATGTCTGTTTATGTCTCTCTGGAATGTCTGTTTATGTCTCTCTGGGATGTCTGTTCTTGTATCTCTGGGATGTCTGTTCTTGTCTCTCTGGGATGTCTGTTCTTGTTTCTCTGGAATGTCTGTTTATGTCTCTCTGGAATGTCTGTTTATGTCTCTCTGGAATGTCTGTTTATGTCTCTCTGGAATGTCTGTTTATGTCTCTCTGGGATGTCTGTTCTTGTATCTCTGGGATGTCTGTTCTTGTCTCTCTGGGATGTCTGTTCTTGTTTCTCTGGAATGTCTGTTTATGTCTCTCTGGAATTTCTGTTTATGTCTCTCTGGAATGTCTGTTTATGTCTCTCTGGGATGTCTGTTCTTGTCTCTCTGGGATGTCTGTTCTTGTCTCTCTGGGATGTCCGTTCTTGTCTCTCTGGGATGTCCGTTCTTGTCTCTCTGGGATGTCTGCTCTTGTCTCTCTGTGACGTCTGCTCTTGTCTCTCTGTGACGTCTGTTCTTGTCTCTCTGTGATGTCTGTTCTTGTCTCTCTGGGATGTCTGTTCTTGTCTCTCGGGATGTCTCTTCTTGTCTCTCTGGGATGTCTGTTCTTGTCTCTCTGGGATGTCTGTTCATGTCTCTCGGGATGTCTGTTCTTGTCTCTCTGGGATGTCTGTTCATGTCTCTCGGGATGTCTGTTCTTGTCTCTCTGGGATGTCTGTTCATGTCTCTCTGGGATATCTGTTCTTGTCTCTCTGGGATGTCTGTTCATGTCTCTCGGGATGTCTGTTCTTGTCTCTCTGGGATGTCTGTTCATGTCTCTCTGGGATGTCTGTTCATGTCTCTCGGGATGTCTGTTCATGTCTCTCTGGGATGTCTGTTCATGTCTCTCTGGGATATCTGTTCTTGTCTCTCTGGGATGTCTGTTCATGTCTCTCGGGATGTCTCTTCTTGTCTCTCTGGGATGTCTGTTCATGTCTCTCGGGATGTCTGTTCTTGTATCTCTGGGATGTCTCTTCTTGTCTCTCTGGGATGTCTGTTCATGTCTCTCTGGGATGTCTGTTCTTGTCTCTCTGGGATGTCCGTTCTAAAATGTCTGCGTCACGAGCGAAAGAAACTGTCTCAATGACAACCATTGTCAAGCGTCAGCTTTGAACTAAAATTTCACGTTCATGTTGAGTCCAACAACCGTGCATGCAGTACCTGCCATTAATAATACATTGAGCATCACCCCTTCTCTGCCCCATCCCTTATACCCGTGACATCACTATCGACCTAGCCACGCCCTGTCACCAGACCCCGCCTAATCCCTCACAGACAAGCAGCCCTCGTCAGCACCTCGGCATGTCTCCACCGCTCGCGTCACACTTCCCTAATCTGGTCTCGCTCACTGCCACACACACCAACACACTACACACACACACCTACACGCACTCAACACACACGCCTGAACACACAACTACATACACCTACACACACTGTACACACAGTTACATACCACACCTACAAACATTTACACACACATACCTACACACAACCCTGCACACGTGCAAACATACAGAAAGCGTATTTTTGTCTCTCTCAGAACTTCTCTCTCTCAGAACTTCTCTCTCTCAGAACTTCTCTCTCTCAGAACTTCTCTCTCTCAGAACTTCTCTCTCTCAGAACTTCTCTCTCTCAGAACTTCTCTCTCTCAGAACTTCTCTCTCTCAGAACTTCTCTCTCTCAGAACTTCTCTCTCTCAGAACTTCTCTCTCTCAGAACTTCTCTCTCTCAGAACTTCTCTCTCTCAGAACTTCTCTCTCTCAGAACTTCTCTCTCTCAGAACTTCTCTCTCTCTCTCAGAACTTCTCTCTCTCAGAACTTCTCTCTCTCAGAACTTCTCTCTCTCAGAACTTCTCTCTCTCAGAACTTCTCTCTCTCAGAACTTCTCTCTCTCTCAGAACTTCTCTCTCTCAGAACTTCTCTCTCTCTCAGAACTTCTCTCTCTCTCAGAACTTCTCTCTCTCTCAGAACTTCTCTCTCTCAGAACTTCTCTCTCTCTCAGAACTTCTCTCTCTCAGAACTTCTCTCTCTCAGAACTTCTCTCTCTCAGAACTTCTCTCTCTCAGAACTTCTCTCTCTCAGAACTTCTCTCTCTCAGAACTTCTCTCTCTCAGAACTTCTCTCTCTCAGAACTTCTCTCTCTCAGAACTTCTCTCTCTCAGAACTTCTCTCTCTCAGAACTTCTCTCTCTCAGAACTTCTCTCTCTCAGAACTTCTCTCTCTCAGAACTTCTCTCTCTCAGAACTTCTCTCTCTCAGAACTTCTCTCTCTCTCTCAGAACTTCTCTCTCTCAGAACTTCTCTCTCTCAGAACTTCTCTCTCTCAGAACTTCTCTCTCTCTCAGAACTTCTCTCTCTCAGAACTTCTCTCTCTCTCAGAACTTCTCTCTCTCTCAGAACTTCTCTCTCTCTCAGAACTTCTCTCTCTCTCAGAACTTCTCTCTCTCAGAACTTCTCTCTCTCTCAGAACTTCTCTCTCTCAGAACTTCTCTCTCTCAGAACTTCTCTCTCTCTCAGAACTTCTCTCTCTCTCAGAACTTCTCTCTCTCTCAGAACTTCTCTCTCTCTCAGAACTTCTCTCTCTCTCAGAACTTCTCTCTCTCTCAGAACTTCTCTCTCTCAGAACTTCTCTCTCTCTCAGAACTTCTCTCTCTCAGAACTTCTCTCTCTCTCAGAACTTCTCTCTCTCTCAGAACTTCTCTCTCTCTCAGAACTTCTCTCTCTCAGAACTTCTCTCTCTCTCAGAACTTCTCTCTCTCAGAACTTCTCTCTCTCAGAACTTCTCTCTCTCTCAGAACTTCTCTCTCTCTCAGAACTTCTCTCTCTCAGAATCTCTCTCTCTCAGATCTTCTCTCTCTCAGAATCTCTCTCTCAGATCTTCTCTCTCTCAGAATCTCTCTCTCAGAACTTCTCTCTTTCTCTCAGAACTTCTCTCTGTCTTTCTCAGAACCCCTCTCTTTCTGAACTTCTCTCTCTCTGAACTTCTCTCTCTCGGAACTTCTCTCTCTCTCTCTCATAACTTCTCTCTCCCTCTCTCTCTCTCTCTCTCTCTCTCTCTCTCTCGTAACTTCATTTTCTCAGAACTTCTCTCTCTCTCAGAACTTCTCTCTCTCTTTCTCAGAACATCTCTCTCTCTTTCTCAGAGCTTTTCTCTCTCTTTCTATCTCTTTCTCTCTCTCAGAACTTATCTCTCTCTCTCTCTCAGAACTTCACTCTCTCCCTCTCTCTCAGAATTTCTCTCTTAGAACTTCTCTCTCTCTCAGAACTTCTATCTCTCAGAGCTTCTCTCTCTAAGAACTTCTCTCTTTCATAACTTTTCTCTCTGAACTTCTATCTCTTTCTCTAAGAACTCCTCTCTCTCTCAGAACTTCTCTCTCTTCCTCTCTCTCAGAACTTCTCTCTCTCAGAGCTTCTCTCTCTCTCAGAACGTCTCTCTCTCAGAGCTTCTCTCTCTCTCAGAACGTCTCTCTCTCAGAGATTCTGTCTCAGAACGTCTCTTTCTCTCAGAGCTTCTCTCTTTCAGAAATTCTCTCTCTCTCAGAGCTTCTCTCTCTAAGAACTTCTCTCTCTCAGAACTTCTCTCTCTCAGAGCTTTTCTCTGTCAGAACGTCTCTCTCTCAGAGCTTCTCTCTCTCAGAACGTCTCTTTCAGAGCTTCTCTATCAGAACATCTCTCTCTCAGAGCTTTCCTCTCAGAACGTCTCTCTCTCAGAGCTTTTCTCTCTCAGAACGTCTTTCTCTCGGAGCTTCTCTCTCAGAACGTCTCTTTCTCTCAGAGCTTCTCTCTCTCAGAACGTCTTTCTCTCGGAGCTTCTCTCTCTCAGAACGTCTCTTTCTCTCAGAGCTTCTCTCTCTCAGAACGTCTTTCTCTCAGAGCTTCTCTCTCTCAGAACGTCTTTCTCTCAGAGCTTCTCTCTCTCAGAACGTCTCTTTCTCTCAGAGCTTCTCTCTCTCAGAACGTCTTTCTCTCGGAGCTTCTCTCTCTCAGAACGTCTCTTTCTCTCAGAGCTTCTCTCTCTCAGAACGTCTCTTTCTCTCAGAGCTTCTCTCTCTCAGAACGTCTCTTTCTCTCAGAGCTTCTCTCTCAGAACGTCTCTTTCTCTCAGAGCTTCTCTCTCTCAGAACGTCTCTTTCTCTCAGAGCTTCTCTCTCAGAACGTCTCTTTCTCTCAGAGCTTCTCTCTCTCAGAACGTCTTTCTCTCGGAGCTTCTCTCTCTCAGAACGTCTCTTTCTCTCAGAGCTTCTCTCTCTCAGAACGTCTTTCTCTCAGAGCTTCTCTCTCTCAGAACGTCTTTCTCTCAGAGCTTCTCTCTCTCAGAACGTCTCTTTCTCTCAGAGCTTCTCTCTCTCAGAACGTCTTTCTCTCGGAGCTTCTCTCTCAGAACGTCTCTCTCTCTCAGAACGTCTCTCTCTCAGAGCTTCTCTCTCTCAGAACGTCTCTTTCTCTCAGAGCTTCTCACTCTCAGAACGTCTCTCTCTCAGAGCTTCTCTCTCTCAGAACGTCTCTTTCTCTCAGAGCTTCTCACTCTCAGAACGTCTCTCTCTCAGAGCTTCTCTCTCTCAGAACGTCTCTTTCTCTCAGAGCTTCTCTCTCTCAGAACGTCTCTCTCTCAGAGCTTCTCTCTCTCAGAACGTCTCTTTCTCTCAGAGCTTCTCTCAGAACGTCTCTCTCAGAGCTTCTCGCTCTCTCAGAACTTCTTACTCTCTCTTTCTTTCTCTCTTTCTCTCTCTTTCTCTCTTTCTCTCTCTCTCTCTCTCTTTCTCTCTCTCTCTCATTACTAGATCTTACATGAAACAAGCAGGAGTAACTATAACAAACACCCTATGTCATTGTTTTCTTTCTTTCTTTCTTTCTTTCTTTCTTTCTTTCTTTCTTTCTTTCTTTCTTTCTTTCTTTCTTTCTTTCTTTCTTTCTTTCTCTTCGTTCTTTTCTCTGTTTCTCTCCCACTTTCCGTCTCTCTTTCATTACCTCTAGTTCCCACAATCTCCCCCCCCCACCACCCCACCCCGCCCCACAACAAAATCGTTGTGACAAAACACTGGCCTCATCCAACAACCAGCCCTATAGAGACCGATAGTTGCAGATATTCCAGACCTTGTAAAATGCTGAACAACAAGGAAAGTAATCTCTCTCCCTCGCCCCCCCCTCTCTCTCTTTCTCTCCCTGACTATCTCTCTCTCTTTCTCCGTGCCTACCTCTCTCTCTCCTCTTTTTCTTTCTTCCCTCTCCTTTCCTCTTTTCATGGTTCTCTTTCTCTCTCTCCCCTCCTATTCTCCCTCTCGCTTTCTCCCTTCTTCTCTCTTTTACCTCTCACTCCCTCTCTCCTCTTTTTCCCTCCCTCTCTCCCCTCACCGTTCCTTCCCTCTTTTTTCTCTCCATCGCCATCTCCCTCTTCCTCTCCCTCCTTCGCTCACTCTCTTTCTCCCTTCCTCCATCTCTCTCTCTCCTCTTTTACTCCCCCCTCCTCGTTTTCTTTGTAAAACAAAAACAAAACAAAATCAAAACAAAACCACAGAGAAACCAACAGAAGAAATCAATGGGTTAGAATGTCGCTGATGGTGTCGATCAGCGGGAAGATGAAAGCTGTGATGTCGTTTTGTTGGTGCAGACGTAGCTTCGATTCAGTGAATTATTCATTGTGTGAATGTTTCACTTCACATGGGTCGTTCCAGTCAGTGGGTTGCGCTGTTGGATACATGGGTGGTGTGGGGAAAGGGGTCGTGTGGGTGTGTTTGCAAACCGTGACATGTGTGAAGATGTGCGGGGAGAGTCAGAGAGAGAGAACAAATATGTGAAGATGTGCGGGGAGAGTCAGAGAGAGAGAACAAATATGTGAAGATGTGGGGATAGAGACAGAGAGAGAGAACAAATATGTGAAGATGTGGGGATAGAGACAGAGAGAGAAAAAATATGTGAAGATGTGGGGATAGAGACAGAGAGAGAGAAAAATATGTGAAGATGTGGGGATAGAGACAGAGAGAGAGAAAAATATGTGAAGATGTGGGGATAGAGACAGAGAGAGAGAACAAATATGTGAAGATGTGGGGATAGAGACAGAGAGAGAGAACAAATATGTGAAGATGTGGGATAGAGACAGACAGAGAGAACAAATATGTGAAGATGTGGGGGGAGAGTCAGAGAGAGAGAACAAATATGTGAAGATGTGCGGGGAGAGTCAGAGAGAGAGAACAAATATGTGAAGATGTGGGGATAGAGACAGAGAGAGAGAACAAATATGTGAAGATGTGGGGATAGAGACAGAGAGAGAGAACAAATATGTGAAGATGTGGGGATAGAGACAGAGAGAGAGAACAAATATGTGAAGATGTGGGGATAGAGACAGAGAGAGAAAAAATATGTGAAGATGTGGGGATAGAGACAGAGAGAGAAAAAAAATATGTGAAGATGTGGGGATAGAGACAGAGAGAGAGAACAAATATGTGAAGATGTGGGGATAGAGACAGAGAGAGAAAAAATATGTGAAGATGTGGGGATAGAGACAGAGAGAGAGAAAAATATGTGAAGATGTGGGGATAGAGACAGAGAGAGAGAAAAATATGTGAAGATGTGGGGATAGAGACAGAGAGAGAGAGAGAGAGAGAAATATGTGAAGATGTGGGGATAGAGACAGAGAGAGAGAAAAAATATGTGAAGATGTGGGGATAGAGACAGAGAGAGAGAGAGAGAAAAAATATGTGAAGATGTGGGGATAGAGACAGAGAGAGAGAGAGAGAAAAAATATGTGAAGATGTGGGGATAGAGACAGAGAGAGAGAAGAAATATGTGAAGATGTGGGGATAGAGACAGAGAGAGAAAAAATATGTGAAGATGTGGGGATAGAGACAGAGAGAGAGAACAAATATGTGAAGATGTGGGGATAGAGACAGAGAGAGAAAAAAATATGTGAAAATGTGGGGATAGAGACAGAGAGAGAGAAAAAATATGTGAAGATGTGGGGATAGAGACAGAGAGAGAGAAAAAATATGTGAAGATGTGGGGATAGAGACAGAGAGAGAGAAAAAATATGTGAAGATGTGGGGATAGAGACAGACAGAGAGAGAGAAAAAATATGTGAAGATGTGGGGATAGAGACAGAGAGAGAAAAAATATGTGAAGATGTGGGGATAGAGACAGAGAGAGAGAGAGAAAAAATATGTGAAGATGTGGGGATAGAGACAGAGAGAGAGAACAATTATGTGAAGATGTGGGAATAGAGACAGACAGAGAGAAAAATATGTGAAGATGTGGGGATAGAGACAGAGAGAGAGAACAAATATGTGAAGATATGGGGAAAGAGCCAGAGAGAGAACAAATGTGTGAAGATGTGAGGGAGAGACATAGAGAGAACAAATGTGTGAAGATGTGAGGTAGAGACATGGAGACAACAAATGTGTGAAGATGTGAGGGAGAGACATAAAGAGAACAAATGTGTGAAGATGTGAGGGAGAAACATAGAGAGAACAAATGTGTGAAGATGTGAGGGAGAGACATAGAGAGAACAAATGTGTGAAGATGTGGGGAGAGACATAGAGAGAACAAATGTGTGAAGATGTGTGGGAGAGACATATAGAGAACAAATGTGTGAAAATGTGGGGGGGGGAGACATAGAGAGAACAAATGTGTGAAGATGTGGGGGGAGAGACATAGAGAGAATAAATGTGTGAAGATGTGGGGGGAGAGACATAGAGAAAACAAATATGTGAAGATCTGGGGGGAGAGACATAGAGAGAACAAATGTGTGATGATGTGGGGGGAGAGACACAGAGAACAAATGTGTGAAGATGTGGGGGGAGAGACATAGAGAGAATAAATGTATGAAGATGTGGGGGAGAGATATAGAGAGAACAAATGTGTGAAGATGTAGGGGAGAGACATAGAGAGAACAAATGTATGAAGATGTGGGGGAAAGATATAGAGAGAACAAATGTGTGAAGATGTGGGGGAGAGACATAGAGAGAATAAATGTGTGAAGATGTGGGGGGGGAGATATAGAGAGAACAAATGTGTGAAGATGTGGGGGGGGGAGAGACATAGAGAGAACACATGTATGAAGATGTGGGGGGAGAGACATAGAGAGAACAAATGTGTGAAGATGTGGGGGAGAGACATAGAGAGAACAAATATGTGAAGATCTGGGGGGAGAGACATAGAGAGAACAAATGTGTGATGATGTGGGGGGAGAGACACAGAGAGAACAAATGTGTAAAGATGTGGGGGGAGAGACATAGAGAGAATAAATGTGTGAAGATGTGGGGGGGGAGAGACAGAGAGAGAACAAATGTGTGAAGATGTGGTGGGAGACAAAGAGAGAACAAATAT
Source organism: Megaustenia siamemsis (assembly GCA_032433765.1). Taxonomy (NCBI): domain Eukaryota; kingdom Metazoa; phylum Mollusca; class Gastropoda; order Stylommatophora; family Ariophantidae; genus Megaustenia; species Megaustenia siamemsis. Next base: position 865,590 of record JAVIAB010000102.1, read on the forward strand.
GTGAAGATGTGGAGGGAGAGACATAAAGAGAACAAATGTGTGATGTGGGGGAGAGACAGAGAGAGAACAAATGTGTGAAGATGTGGGGGAAGACAAAGAGAGAACAAATATGTGGAGATGTGGAGTGAGAGACATAGAGAGAACAAATGTGTGATGTGGGGGAGACATAGAGAGAACAAATGTGTGATGTGGGGGAGACATAGAGAGAACAAATGTGTGATGTGGGGGAGAGACATAGAGAGAACAAATGGGTGATGTGGGAGAGACATAGAGAGAACAAATGTGTGATGTGGGAGAGACATAGAGAGAACAAATGTGTGATGTGGGCGAGACAGAGAGAACAAATGTGTGATGTGGGCGAGACAGAGAGAACATATGTGTGATGTGGGCGAGACATAGAGAGAACAAATGTGTGATGTGGGCGAGACAGAACGAGAATAACTCAAACGTGAGGGGTGGAGAGACTGAGAGAGAACAAATTTTTGAAGATGTGGGGGGTTGAGAGACAGAGAGAGAACAAATGTGTGAAGATGTGGGGGGGGGAAAGACATAGAGAGAACAAATGTGCGATGTGGGGAGACATAGAGAGAACAAAAATGCCATGTTGGGGAGACATAGAGAGAACAAATATGTGAAGATGTGAGGCGAGAGACATAGAGAGAACAAATATGTGAAGATGTAAAAGGGACAGACATAGAGAGAACAAATACGTGAAGATAAGAGGGGGAGAGACATAGAGGGAACAAATGTGTGATGTGGGGGGGGGGAGAGACATAGAGAGAACAAATATGTGAAGATGTGAGGGGGAGAGACATAGAGAGAACAAATGTGTGATGTGGGGGGGGGAGAGACATAGAGAGAACAAATGTGTGAATATGTGGAGTGAGAGACATAGCTAGAACAAATGTGTGATGTGGGGGAGACATAGAGAGAACAAATATGTGAAGATGTGTGAGGCGAGAGACATATAGAGAACAAATATGTGAAGATGTGAGGGGTAGAGACATAGAGAGAACAAATATGTGAAGATGTGAGGGGAGAGACATAGAGAGAACAAATATGTGAAGATGTGAGAGGAGAGACATAGAGAGAACAAATGTGTGATGTGGGGGAGACATAGATAGGAACAAATGTGCGATGTGGGGGAGACATAGATAGGAACAAATGTGCGATGTGGGGGAGACATAGAGAGAACAAATGTTTGATGTGGGGGAGAGACATAGAGAGAACAAATGTATGATGTGGGAGAGACATAGAGAGAACAAATGTGCGATGTGGGAGAGACATAGAGAGAACAAATGTGTGAAGATGTGAGGGGTAGAGACATAGAGAGAACAAATATGTGAAGATGTGAGGGGAGAGACATAGAGAGAACAAATATGTGAAGATGTGAGAGGAGAGACATAGAGAGAACAAATGTGTGATGTGGGGGAGACATAGATAGGAACAAATGTGCGATGTGGGGGAGACATAGATAGGAACAAATGTGCGATGTGGGGGAGACATAGAGAGAACAAATGGTTGATGTGGGGGAGAGACATAGAGAGAACAAATGTATGATGTGGGAGAGACATAGAGAGAACAAATGTGCGATGTGGGAGAGACATAGAAAGAACAAATGTGCGATGTGCGAGAGACATAGAGAGAACAAATGTGTGATGTGGGAGAGACATAGAGAGAACAAATGTGTGATGTGGGCGAGACAGAGAGAACATATGTGTGATGTGGGAGAGACATAGAGAGAACGAATGTGTGATGTGGGAGAGACATAGAGAGAACAAATGTGTGATGTGGGAGAGACATAGAGAGAACGAATGTGTGATGTGGGAGAGACATAGAGAGAACGAATGTGTGATGTGGGAGAGACATAGAGAGAACAAATGTGTGATGTGGGAGAGACATAGAGAGAACAAATGTGTGATGTGGGAGAGACATAGAGAGAACAAATGTGTGATGTGGGAGAGACATAGAGAGAACATATGTGTGATGTGGGAGAGACATAGAGAGAACAAATGTGTGATGTGGGAGAGACATAGAGAGAACAAATGTGTGATGTGGGCGAGACAGAGAGAACATATGTGTGATGTGGGAGAGACATAGAGAGAACGAATGTGTGATGTGGGAGAGACATAGAGAGAACAAATGTGTGATGTGGGAGAGACATAGAGAGAACAAATGTGTGATGTGGGAGAGACATAGAGAGAACAAATGTGTGATGTGGGAGAGACAGAACGAGAACAACTCAAATGTGGGGGGTGGAGAGACTGAGAGAGAACAAATGTGTGAAAATGTGGGGGGTGGAGAGACTGAGAGAGAACACATTTTTGAAGATGTGGGGGGTGGAGAGACTGAGAGAGAACAAATGTGTGAAGATGTGGGGGGTGGAGAGACTGAGAGAGAACACATTTTTGAAGATGTGGGGGGTGGAGAGACTGAGAGAGAACAAATGTGTGAAGATGTGGGGGGGTGGAGAGACTGAGAGAGAACACATTTTTGAAGATGTGGGGGGTGGAGAGACTGAGAGAGAACAAATGTGTGAAGATGTGGGGGGTGGAGAGACAGAGAGAGAACACATTTTTGAAGATGTGGGGGGTGGAGAGACTGAGAGAGAGACAAATGTGTGAAGATGTGGGGGGTGGAGAGACAGAGAGAGAACAAATGTGTGAAGATGTGGGGCATGGAGAGACAGAGAGAGAACGAGTGTGAAACTCTTGGAATAACAAAATTAAAGCTTCAGTAGCCCTGTAATCTAACATCCATGACATATGACATCTGACATCCCTGACAGCAGATTCCAGACCTGGCTAATTGATTCTAGTAGACAACCTTGCGTGTGGAGACAGCACGGCACCCAATGATGACTAATCGATATTAACTTTATAAAGAAAAATACGATCTGAAGGCTGCGAGTACTGGCTCTAGATAATGCTGCATTGATCGGCTGACCCAAATAAGAGAAAACGCTAAGCAGAGAAAGAGCCTGCCGAGATCGAGAGCAGATAACTGATAGTAATTGTTGGGATTAAGTGCGGCGCGGCATACAAATTGTTTCAGCTCTCGACCTCCAGTGCTGAACTCACAAGGGGAGCTAAGATTGCAGTTTAGGCTTCGCCCCAGCCCGAGTTATGTCGTTCGTGAGCTCTGCTGTCCTAGCAGTGCTGTCCTATCAGTGCTGTCCTCATAGTGCTGTCCTAGAAACCATGTCCTAGCAAGCTGTCCCCATAGCCCTGTCCTAACAACACTGTCCCCGCAGCCCTGTCCTAACAACAGTCCTCACAACCCTGTCCTAACAACACTGTCCTCACAGCCCTGTCCTAACAACACTGTCCTCACAACCCTGTCCTAACAACAGTCCTCACAACCCTGTCCTAACAACATTGTCCTCACAGCCCTGTCCTAACAACACTGTCCTCACAGCCCTGTCCTAACAACAGTCCTCACAACCCTGTCCTAACAACACTGTCCTCACAGCCCTGTCCTAACAACACTGTCCTCACAGCCCTGTCCTAACAACACTGTCCTCACATCCCTGTCCTAACAACACTGTCCTCACATCCCTGTCCTAACAACACTGTCCTCACAGCCCTGTCCTAACAACACTGTCCTCACATCCCTGTCCTAACAACACTGTCCTCACATCCCTGTCCTAACAACACAGTCCTCACATCCCTGTCCTAACAACACAGTCCTCACATCCCTGTCCTAACAACATAGTCCTCACAGCCCTGTCCTAACAACACTGTCCTCACATCCCTGTCCTAACAACACTGTCCTCACATCCCTGTCCTAACAACACTGTCCCCGCAGCCCTGTCCTAACAATACTGTCCCCGCAGCCCTGTCCTAACAACACTGTCCCCGCAGCCCTGTCCTAACAACACTGTCATCACAGCCCTGTCCTAACAACAGTCCTCACAGCCCTGTTCTAACAACACTGTCCTCACAGCCCTGTCCTAACAACACTGTCCTCACAACCCTGTCCTAACAACACTGTCCTCACAACCCTGTCCTAACAACACTGTCCCCGCAGCCCTGTCCTAACAACACTGTCCTCACAGCCCTGTCCTAACAACACTGTCCTCACAACCCTGTCCTAACAACACTGTCCTCACAGCCCTGTCCTAACAACACTGTCCTCACAACCCTGTCCTAACAACACTGTCCTCACAGCCCTGTCCTAACAACACTGTCCTCACAACCCTGTCCTAACAACACTGTCTTCACAACCCTGTCCTAACAACACTGTCCCCGCAGCCCTGTCCTAACAACACTGTCCTCACAGCCCTGTCCTAACAACACTGTCCTCACAACCCTGTCCTAACAACACTGTCCTCACAGCCCTGTCCTAACAACACTGTCCCCACAGCCCTGTCCTAACAACACTGTCCTCACAGCCATGTCCTAACAACACTGTCCTCACATCCCTGTCCTAACAACACTGTCCTCACAGCCCTGTCCTAACAACACTGTCCTCACAGCCATGTCCTAACAACACTGTCCTCACAGACCTGTCCTAACAACACTGTCCTTACAGCCCTGTCTAGGCAGACACCCACATTTGTGGTGGAAATAGCCGTGTCCATCTTGGATCTACCAGTGACATCTTCTTTGTTTGGACCGATGACGTTTGTGATTGTTCTTCTCTGTTACAACTAATTCTTGTTCCTGCTCAGAAATAATCCATTTCTTGATTTCCAAGAACTATTTCTGGCCTGTTTTTATGAATTATTTCTTGGATGTTATTAACTCTATTGACCTCTTGACTGTACTCATCTTGTAGCGACGATTTCATCAATTCTCATCTAATAGAACCCTTGATTTCATCAATTCTCACATAACAAAATACATGATTTCATCAATTCTCACCTAACAGAATCCATGACTTCATCAATTCTCACATCTAAAAGAACTCATGATTTCATCAATTCACGCACCTAACAAAACTCATAATTTCATCAATTCTCACTTAACAAAATACATGATTTCATCAATTCTCACCTAACAGAATCCATGATTTCATCAATTCTCACATCTAACAGAACTCATGAATTCTTCAATTCACGCACCTAACAAAACTCATGATTTCATCAATTCTCACTTAACAAAATACATGATTTCATCAATTCTCACCTAACAGAATCCATGATTTCATCAATTCTCACATCTAACAGAACTCATGATTTCATCAATTCTCAAACCTAACAGAACCCATGATTTCATCAATTCTCACCTAACAGAATCCATGATTTCATAAATTCTCACATCTAACAGAACTCATGATTTCATCAATTCTCACACCTAACAGAACTCATGATTTCATCAATTCTCACACCTAACAGAACCCATGATTTCATCAATTCTCACACCTAACAGAACACATGATTTTATCAATTCTCACACCTAACAGTACTCATGATTTCATCAATTCTCACAGAACAGAACCCATGATTTCATCAATTCTCACAGAACAGAACCCATGATTTCATAAATTCTCACCTAACAGAACCCATGATTTAATCAATTCTCACCTAACATGACCCATGATTTCATCAATTCTCACATCTAACAGAACCTATGATTTCATCAATTCTCACAGAACAGAACCCACGATTTCATCAATTCTCACCTAACATGACCCATGATTTCATCAATTCTCACAGAACAGAACCGATGATTTCATCAATTCTCATAGAACAGAACCCACGATTTAATCAATTCTCACCTAACAGGAACCATGATTTCATCAATTCTCATCTAATAGAACCCTTGATTTCATCAATTCTCACAGAACAGAACCCATGCTTTCATTAATTCTCACCTAACAGAACCCATGATTTCATCAATTCTCACCTAACAGAACCCATGATTTCAATAATTCTCACCTAACAGAACCCATGATTTCATCAATTCTCATCTAACAGAACCCATGATTTAATCAATTCTCACATCTAACAGAACCGATGATTTCATCAATTCTCATAGAACAGAACCCATGATTTCATCAATTCTCACCTAACAGGAACCATGATTTCATCAATTCTCATCTAATAGAACCCTTGATTTCATCAATTCTCACAGAACAGAACCCATGCTTTCATTAATTCTCACCTAACAGAACCCATGATTTCATCAATTCTCACCTAACAGAACCCATGATTTCATCAATTCTCACCTAACCGAACCCATGATTTCATCAATTCTCACCTAACAGAACCCATGATTTCATCAATTCTCACCTAACAGAACCCATGATTTCATCAATTCTCACCTAACAGAACCGATGATTTAATCAATTCTCATAGAACAGAACCCATGATTTAATCAATTCTCATCTAATAGAACCCATGATTTCATCAATTCTCACAGAACAGAACCCATGATTGATCAATTCTCATCTAATAGAACCCATGATTTCATCAATTCTTACAGAACAGAACCCATGATTTCATCAATTCTCACCTAACAGAACCCATGATTTCATCAATTCACACCTAACAGGACCCACGAAGTCCTCTATCAGACACAACATATCTTTGACTTCTTCCCTTCATTATTCACACCGACTTGACTGCGATGTTTCACTTCCCTGACTCCACGACATGGTCTTTCTCTGGTCGTGACTCACAAGAGAATCAATACAGACAAAGGCGGACGACAACGCCAAACCAGCGTTACGGAATTAAGACGTGAGCTGTGATGTCATTGTTGAGATTTCCACCAATCGACTCACAGATTAGACACTTGGGTACTTCTATTATTGTTGCATTAATTCATTGTTTGTCTTTTACCTGATCCTCTTATTTGTCCATTTCATCGTCTCATTATTTGTCCATCTTGTAATCTCCTTATTTCTCCATCTTATCATATTCTTATTTTCTCATGTCATCGTCTCATTATTTGTCCATCTTGTAATCTCCTTATTTGTCCATCTTATCATATTCTTATTTTCTCATGTCATCATCTCCTTATTTGTCCATCTTATCATATTCTTATTTTCTCATGTCATCGTCTCATTATTTGTCCATCTTGTAATCTCCTTATTTCTCCATCTTATCATATTCTTATTTTCTCATGTCATCATCTCCTTATTTGTCCATCTTATCATATTCTTATTTTCTCATGTCATCATCTCCTTATTTGTCCATCTTATCATATTCTTATTTTCTCATGTCATCGTCTCATTATTTGTCCATCTTGTAATCTCCTTATTTGTCCATCTTATCATATTCTTATTTTCTCATGTCATCATCTCCTTATTTGTCCATCTTATCATATTCTTATTTTCTCATGTCATCATCTCCTTATTTGTCCATCTTATCATATTCTTATTTTCTCATGTCATCATCTCCTTATTTGTCCATCTTATCATATTCTTATTTTCTCATGTCATCATCTCCTTATTTGTCCATCTTATCATATTCTTATTTTCTCATGTCATCATCTCCTTATTTGCCCATGTCGTCATCTTGTTATTTGTTCATCTCATAGTTTCCTCATTTGTCCATCTCGTCACCTGCTTATTTGTTCATATCGTAATCTCATTATTTGTCCATCTCGTCGCCTCCTTATTTGTCCATCTCGTCACCTCCTTATTTGCCCATCTCGTCACCTCATTATTTATACATCTCGTCATCTCCTTATTTGTACATTTCGTCATCTCCCAATTTGCCCATCTCGTCATCTCCTTATTTGTACATTTGGTCATCTCCAAATTTGCCCATCTCGTCATCTCCTTATTTGTACATTTCGGAATCTCCCAATTTGCCCATCTCGTAATCTCTTTATTTGTACATTTCGTAATCTCCCAATTTGCCCATCTCGTCATCTCCTTTATTTGTACATTTCGTAATCTCCCAATTTGCCCATCTCGTCATCGCCTTATTTGTACATTTCGTCATGTCCTTATTTATCCATCTCGTCACCTCCTTATTTGTCCATCTCGTCACCTCTTTATTTGTCCATCTCGTCATCTCCTTATTTGTCCATCTCGTCATCTCCTTATTTGTCCATCTCGTCACCTCCTTATTTGTCCATCTCGTCACCTCCTTATTTGTCCATCTCATCACCTCCTTTTTGTCCATCTCGTCACCTCCTTATTTGCCCTTCTCGTCATCTCCTTATTTGTACATTTCGTAATCTCCCAATTTGCCAATCTCGTCATCTCCTTATTTGCACATTTTGTAATCTCCCAATTTGCCCATCTCGTCACCTCCTTACTTATACATCTCGTCATCTCCTTATTTGTACATTTCGTAATCTCCCAATTTGCCAATCTCGTCATCTCCTTATTTATACATCTCGTCATCTCCTTATTTGTACATTTCGTAATCTCCCAATTTGCCCATCTCGTCACCTCCTTATTTATACATCTCGTCATCTCCTTATTTGTACATTTCGTAATCTCCCAATTTGCCCATCTTGTCATCTCCTTATTTATACATCTCGTCATCTCCTTATTTGTACATTTCGTAATCTCCCAATTTGCCCATCTCGTCACCTCCTTATTTATACATCTCGTCATCTCCTTATTTGTACATTTCGTAATCTCCCAATTTGCCCATCTCGTCACCTCCTTATTTATACATCTCGCCATCTCCTTATTTGTAAATTTCGTAATCTCCCAATTTGCCCATCTTGTCATCTCCTTATTTATACATCTCGTCATCTCCTTATTTGTACATTTCGTAATCTCCCAATTTGCCCATCTCGTCATCTCCTTTATTTGTACATTTCGTAATCTCCAAATTTGCCCATCTCGTCATCTCCTTATTTGTACATTTCGTCATGTCCTTATTTGTCCATCTCGTCACCTCCTTATTTGTCCATCTCGTCACCTCCTTATTTGTCCATCTCGTCATCTCCTTATTTGTCCATCTCGTCATCTCCTTATTTGCCAATCTCGTCACCTCCTTATTTGTCCATCTCGTCACCTCCTTATTTGTCCATCTCATCACCTCCTTATTTGCCCATCTCGTCATCTCCTTATTTGTACATTTCGTAATCTCGCAAATTGTCAATCTCGTCATCTCCTTATTTGCACATTTTGTAATCTCCCAATTTGCCCATCTCGTCACCTCCTTATTTATACATCTCGTCATCTCCTTATTTGTACATTTCGTAATCTCCCAATTTGCCCATCTCGTCACCTCCTTATTTATACATCTCGTCATCTCCTTATTTGTCCATCTCGTCATCTCCTTATTTGTCCATCTCGTTACCTCCTTATTTTCCATCTCGTCATCTCCTTATTTGTGCATCTCGTCATCTCCTTATTTGCCCATCTCGTCATCACCTTATTTGTCCGTCTCGTCATCACCTTATTTGTCAATCTCGTCATCTCCTTATTTGTACATCTCGTCATCTCCTTATTTGTCCATCTCGTCACCTATTTTTTTAACCATCTTGTCACCTCTGTATTTGTACATCTCGTCATCTCCTTATTTGTACATCTCGTCACCTCCTTATTTGCCCATCTCGTCACCTCCTTATTTGCCCATCTCGTCACCTCCTTATTTGCCCATCTCGTTATCTCCTTATTTGATTATCTTGTCATCTCCTTATTTATCCGTCTCATCATCGGGCAACGTGTCAGTAATAAAGTCCTCTTCCATCCTATTCTTGTAACTAGTTTCATTGCAGTTTAGGTATTTCCCATATCCGACTCCACCCTCACCATCACCATCAACCTACCGACTCCACCCTCACCATCAACCTACCGCCTCCACCCTCATCATCAACCTACCGCCTCCATCCTCAGCATCAACCTACCGCCTCCATCCTCAGCATCAACCTACCGCCTCCACCCTCACCATCAATTTACCGCCTCCACCCTCAGCATCAACATACCGCCTCCACCTTCAGCATCAACCTAACGCCTCCACCTCATCATCAACCTACCGCCTCCACCCTCAGCATCAACCTACCGCCTCCACCCTCATCATCAACCTAACGCCTCCACCCTCATCATCAACCTACCGCCTCCACCCTCACCATCAATTTACCGCCTCCACACTCAACAACAATCACCTGATCATCAATCTTTCGCGTCCACCCTCAGCATCAACCTACCGTCTCAACCCTCATCATCAATCATCCGCCCTTACCCTCAGCATCAACCTACCGCCTCCACCCTCATCATCAATCATCCGCCTCTACTCTCAGCATCAACCTACCGCCTCCACCCTCATCATCAATCATCCGCCTCTAGTCTCAGCATCAACCTACCGCCTCCACCCTCATCATCAATCATCCGCCTCTACTCTCAGCATCAACCTACCGCCTCCACCCTCATCATCAATATTCCGCCTCTACCCTCAGTATCAACCTACCGCCTCCACCCTCATCATCAATCTTGCGCCTCTACCCTCAGCATCAACCTACCGCCTCCACCCTCATCATCAATCATCCGCCTCTACTCTCAGCATCAACCTACCGCCTCCACCCTCATCATCAATCATCCGCCTCTACTCTCAGCATCAACCTACCTTCTCCAGCCTCATCATCAATATTCCGCCTCTACCCTCAGCATCAACCTACCGCCTCCACCCTCATCATCAATCATCCGCCTCTACCCTCAGCATCAACCTACCGCCTCCACCCTCATCATCAATATTCCGCCTCTACCCTCAGCTTCAACCTACCGCCTCCACCCTCATCATCAATATTCCGTCTCTACCCTCAGCATCAACCTACCGCCCCCACCCTCATCATCAATCATCCGCCTCTACTCTCAGCATCAACCTACCGCCTCCACCCTCATCATCAATCATCCGCCTCTACTCTCAGCATCAACCTACCTTCTCTAGCCTCATCATCAATATTCCGCCTCTACACTCAGCATCAACCTACCGCCTCCACCCTCATCATCAATCATCCGCCTCTACCCTCAGCATCAACCTACCGCCTCCATCCTCATCATCAATCATCCGCCTCTACCCTCAGCATCAACCTACCGCCTCCACCCTCATCATCAATATTCTGCCTCTACCCTCAGCATCAACCTACCGCCTCCACCCTCATCATCAATCTTCCGCCTCTACCCTCAGCATCAACCTACCGCCTCCACCCTCATCATCAATCATCCGCCTCTACCCTCAGCATCAACCTACCGCCTCCATCCTCATCATAAATCATCCGCCTCTACCCTCAGCATCAACCTACCGCCTCCACCCTCATCATCAATATTCTGCCTCTACCCTCAGCATCAACCTACCGCCTCCACCCTCATCATCAATCTTCCGCCTCTACCCTCAGCATCAACCTACCGCCTCCACTCTCATCATCAATCATCCGCCTCTACTCTCAGCATCAACCTACCGCCTTCACCCTCATCATCAATCCACCGCGCCTCCACCCTCAGCAACAACCACCTCCTCATCATCTCAACCAACCCGGCCTGCAGTAATCGAGCATGACTCACAGCTAGAAATACAGCAATCGATCCGGCGCGCCTCCCTAACCCCCACCCCTGCACCGTTCCACCAGGCTAACTTCTCACAGCGTCTATATCTTCATCATAACATTGTGTCTTCCCTCACAGCAGAGACGACTCCCTGGGAACTAATCACACGCGTTTCCTGTTAAACGCGTCAGGAAAGTTCACAGATATTGTCTTCTATTACAATTTCGGATCTATTACATCGTATTTTTTTTATTTGAGTCGTGTGTACATACATCAACGATAGCAGCGTCGCTTTGTTTCATTGTCTACATACATCAACGATAGCAGCGTCGCTTTGTTTCGTCGTGTGTACATGCATCAACGATAGCAGCGTCGCTTTGTTTTATCTTGTGTACATACATCAACGATAGCAGCGTCGCTTTGTTTTATCTTGTGTACATACATCAACGATAGCAGCGTCGCTTTGTTTTATCTTGTCTACATACATCAACGATAGCGGCGTCGCTTTGTTTCGTCGTGTGTACATACATCAACGATAGCAGCGTCGCTTTGTTTTATCTTGTGTACATACATCAACGATAGCAGCGTCGCTTTCATTCCGTGAAGGCTGTGTGGTCTAGCCCTCAATAAAGGTAAGCGTTCTAGTTTAAGATCGTCGTCTCATTTTCATGGGATATTTGTGGGTTGCATTGCAATGTATTAGTCACCTTGTGGTCCAGCGAGTTGGCTTTCTTTGGGACTCCTTCCGTTGTCTTTGAAGGTTTCCTTGTGTTTGATACTTTGAGTGTGGGTGTTTCTGTGTGTGTGTGTGGTAAGTGTGAGGTAAGTGTGAGGTAAGTGTGAAGTAAGTGTGAGGTAAGTGTGAGGTCAGTGTGAGGTAAGTGTGAGGTAAGTGTGAAATAAGTGTGCGGTAAGTGTAAGGTAAGTGTGAGGTAAATGTGAGGTAAGTGTGAGGTAAGTGTGAGGTCAGTGTGAGGTAAGTGTGAGGTAACTGTGAGGTAAGTGTGAAGTAAGTGTGAAGTAAGTGTGAGGTAAGTGTGAAGTAAGTGTAAGGTAAGTGTGAGGTAAGTGTGAAGTAAGTGTGAGGTAAGTGTGAAGTAAGTGTGAGGTAAGTGTGAAGTAAGTGTGAAGTAAGTGTGCGGTAAGTCTGAAGTAAGTGTGAAGTAAGTGTGCGGTAAGTGTGAAGTAAGTGTGAGGTAAGTGTGAAGTAAGTGTGAGGTAAGTGTGAAGTAAGTGTGAGGTAAGTGTGAAGTAAGTGTGAGGTAAGTGTGAGGTAAGTGTGAGGTCAGTGTGAGGTAAGTGTGAGGTAAGTGTGAGGTAAGTGTGAGGTAAGTGTGAGGTAAGTGTGAGGTAAGTGTGAGGTAAGTGTGAGGTAAGTGTGAGGTAAGTGTGAGGTAAGTGTGAGGTAAGTGTGAGGTAAATGATTTAGACATATCGTGGTGGATTGTGTGTCTTGTAGTTGATGTGTAACATGTTGTGTAGAGGAGAATGTGACAGAATGTGACAAGGAAGAGTGTGTGATCTGTAAGATAAGAGAAGACATTCGTAGAGTTGGTTAGTCTAGGACAAGAACAAATAGTTTGTTGAAGATCTGTAAGATAAGAGAAGAAATTCGTAGAGTTGGTTAGTCTAGGGCAGGAACAAATAGTTTGTTGAAGATCTGTAAGATAAGAGAAGACATTCATAGAGTTGGTTAGTCTAGGGCAGGAACAAATAGTTTGTTGAAGATCTGTAAGATAAGAGAAGACATTCGTAGAGTTGGTTAGTCTAGGACAAGAACAAATAGTTTGTTGAAGATCTGTAAGATAAGAGAAGATATTCGTAATGTTGGTTAGTCTAGGACAAGAACAAATAGTTTGTTGAAGATCTGTAAGATAAGAGAAGACATTCATAGAGTTGGTTAGTCTAGGACAGGAACAAATAGTTTGTTGAAGATCTGTAAGATAAGAGAAGACATTCATAGAGTTGGTTAGTCTAGGACAAGTAAAATAGTTTGTTGAAGATCTGTGAGATAAGAGAAGACATTGGTAGAGTTGGTTAGTCTAGGACAAGTAAAATAGTTTGTTGAAGATCAGTAAGATAAGAGAAGACATTGGTAGAGTTGGTTAGTCTAGGGCAGGAACAAATAGTTTGTTGAAGATCTGTAAGATAAGAGAAGACATTCATAGAGTTGGTTAGTCTAGGGCAGGAACAAATAGTTTGTTGAAGATCTGTAAGATAAGAGAAGACATTCGTAGAGTTGGTTAGTCTAGGACAAGAACAAATAGTTTGTTGAAGATCTGTAAGATAAGAGAAGACATTCGTAAAGTTGGTTAGTCTAGGACAAGAACAAATAGTTTGTTGAAGATCTGTAAGATAAGAGAAGACATTGGTAGAGTTGGTTAGTCTAGGACAAGAACAAATAGTTTGTTGAAGATCTGTAAGATAAGAGAAGACATTCATAGAGTTGGTTAGTCTAGGACAGGAACAAATAGTTTGTTGAAGATCTGTAAGATAAGAGAAGACATTCATAGAGTTGGTTAGTCTAGGACAAGTAAAATAGTTTGTTGAAGATCTGTGAGATAAGAGAAGACATTGGTAGAGTTGGTTAGTCTAGGACAAGAACAAATAGTTTGTTGAAGATCTGTAAGATAAGAGAAGACATTGGTAGAGTTGGTTAGTCTAGGGCAGGAACAAATAGTTTGTTGAAGATCTGTAAGATAAGAGAAGACATTCATAGAGTTGGTTAGTCTAGGGCAGGAACAAATAGTTTGTTGAAGATCTGTAAGATAAGAGAAGACATTCGTAGAGTTGGTTAGTCTAGGACAAGAACAAATAGTTTGTTGAAGATCTGTAAGATAAGAGAAGACATTCATAGAATTGGTTAGTCTAGGACAAGAAAAAATTGTTTGTTGAAGATCTGTAAGATAAGAGAAGACATTCGTAGAGTTGGTTAGTCTAGGGCAGGAACAAATAGTTTGTTGAAGATCTGTAAGATAAGAGAAGACATTCATAGAGTTGGTTAGTCTAGGACAAGAAAAAATTGTTTGTTGAAGATCTGTAAGATAAGAGAAGACATTGGTAGAGTTGGTTAGTCTAGGGCAGGAACAAATAGTTTGTTGAAGATCTGTAAGATAAGAGAAGACATTGGTAGAGTTGGTTAGTCTAGGGCAGGAACAAATAGTTTGTTGAAGATCTGTAAGATAAGAGAAGACATTGGTAGAGTTGGTTAGTCTAGGGCAGGAACAAATAGTTTGTTGAAGATCTGTAAGATAAGAGAAGACATTGGTAGAGTTGGTTAGTCTAGGACAAGAACAAATAGAGGTAGCCAGTCTTTTGCTCAAAATCACGAATATGCTCAGATTTGCATAGTTATGTACACACAGAGTTAGATTTGCATAGTTTATACATATCCTGTACCAACCTCCCCATAAATTTGGAACCCTTCCTTTCCGTCTTCTCACTTGACAGCCTGGTCAGTGAGATTTATAGTTGGTCATCCTGCCGTATCAATTTAGTTCATTTGAAGACTGACCACGCTCAGGAACACAGGGAAGTGACGTTATTTTATTTTCCTCTCTTGAGTATCTAGCATATTATCGCCATGTAGTTAGATTTGTTAATATATCATTATATATATTTTTTTGTGTTTGTTGTTCGTCCAGATGAAGGCCTACTTGGCCGAAACGTCGACTTTTGTTTCGTCCATTACACGTAAAGCTGTCACCATACCACATTTTTCTTCCTTTTTTTAGTATTGCAGGAACAAATAGTTTGTTGAAGATCTGTAAGATAAGGGAAACAGATATAAGAGGGAGGACATGGATGTGTCTTGTTTTTTGATGAAAGGAACAAATGTTTGTTGTAATAGATGTGACTGAACAACGATGTCCGTGTCAATGATCGTAACCAGCACTATTGTGAGAATCTTTGTGGAATCAATAGCCAGCAAGGGCTGAAGTCCCCTTGGGATACGGGGCTGGGAGAGACAAGCAGCTTAACAGCAAGTCTCCACGAGCAGTCGGGCTGTCACGGAGGATGTGTGTTGGGGAGAGAATAAATGTGCGAGAGCTCACGTAAGAGATACGTCATCATCACTACCAGGTCCCAGTATGTCATTCAACAGTCGCACGATGTTATTTCACATTAATTGGTTTTATCTGGTATGAGATCTTTGGCGTTGCTAGGACAGGGATGTGAGGACAGGGATGTGAGGACAGGGTTGTGAGGACAGGGATATGAGGACAGGGTTGTGAGGACAGGGATATGAGGACAGGGCTATGAGGACAGGGTTGTGAGGACAGGGCTGTGGGGACAGGGATGTTAGGACAGGGCTGTGAGGACAGGGGTGTGAGGACAGTGTTGTGAGGACAGGGCTGTGGGGACAGGGATGTTAGGACAGGGCTGTGAGGACAGGGATGTTAGGACAGGGCTGTGAGGACAGGGTTGTGAGGACAGGGCTGTGGGGACAGGGATGTTAGGACAGGGCTGTGAGGACAGGGTTGTGAGGACAGGGCTGTGGGGACAGGGATGTTAGGACAGGGCTGTGAGGACAGGGGTGTGAGGACAGTGTTGTGAGGTCAGGGTTGTGAGGACATGGATGTGAGGACAGGGATGTGAGGACAGGGTTGTGAGGACAGGGTTGTGAGGACATGGATGTGAGGACAGGGATGTGAGGACAGGGTTGTGAGGACAGGGATGTGAGGACAGGGATGTGAGGACAGTGTTGTGAGGACAGGCATGTGAGGACAGGGCTGTGAGGACAGGGATGTGAGGACAGGGCTGTGAGGACAGGGATGTGAGGACAGTGTTGTGAGGACAGGGATGTGAGGACAGGGCTGTGAGGACAGTGTTGTGAGGACAGGGTTGCTAGGACAGAGTTGTGAGGACAGGGTTCTGAGGACAGGGTTGCTAGGACAGGGCTGAGAGGACAGGGTTGTGAGGACATGGTATCTAGGACAGGGTTGTGAGGACATGGTATCTAGGACAGGGTTGTGAGGACAGGGTTGCTAAGATAGGTTTGCTTGGACAGGGTTGTGAGGACATGGTATCTAGGACAGGGTTGTGAGGACAGGGCTGTGAGGACAGGGTTGTGAGGACAGGGTTGTGAGGACCGGGTTATGAGGACAGGGTTGTAAGGACAGGGCTGAGATGGCAGGGCTTTGAGGACAGGGTTGTGAGGGCAGTGTTGTGAGGACAGGGCTGAGAGGACAGAGTTGTGAGGGCAAGGTTGTGAGGACAGGGTTGTGAGGGCAGTGTTGTGAGGACAGGGTTGTGAGGGCAGTGTTGTGAGGACATGGCTGTGAGGACAGCGCTGAGAAGACAGGGCTGTGAGGACAGGGTTGTGAGGACAGGGTTGTGAGGACAGGGCTGTGAGGACAGGGCTGTGAGGACAGGGTTGTGAGGACAGGGTTGTGAGGACAGGGCTGTGTGGACAGTGTTGTGAGGACAGGGTTGTGATGGCAGGGTTGTGAGGACAGGGCTGTGAGGACAGGGTTGTGAGAACAGGGCTGAGAGGACAGGGTTGTGAGGGCAGGGTTATAAGAACAGGGTTGTGAAGATAGGGCTGTGAGGACAGGGTTGTGATGACAGGGTTGTGAGGACAGGGTTGCAAGGACATGGCTGTGAGGGCAGCGTTTACGATAGCCAGGATAATGATACTGTTGCTATGATAGAGCATGCTTAGAATTCGTGATAGCCAGTATAATGATAATGTTTCTATGATAGAGCACATTGTTTATTCAACACACCAAACAGAATGATACTTTTGCTATGATAGAGCGGACTGAGAATTCATGACACCAAACAGAATGATACTTTTGCTATGATAGAGCGTACTGAGAATTCATGACACCAAACAGAATGATACTTTTGCTATGATAGAGCTACTGAGAATTCACAGAACCCAACAAAATGATACTGTTGCTATGATACGGTGTATCTGTAATTGCTCTTTTCTCGCAACACCGTCTAAGATGTTTAGAGCACCGGACTCGAAAGAAGTGTGAACAAATCACCCAAAAACATCCTACATGGAGAGACAGCAAAGTCTCTATTTGGCAAAGAAAACCAGAAAAACCTCTTCTACATTACAAAGACGTCTGTAAACGTGACACGAGGGCACTTGATGTAAACAAGGGAAAACCTCGTGGAGACAGACCCTACTGGTGACAGACATAAAACGCTGACCTGAAAGTAGACAGACTTAGTGTGAGAAGGTTTGTCAATTTTAGACGAACACAAAGAAAGGACAAAACCATCTCAGACAGAATCCCTTCAAAGGAGCTAAATACAATGTTTCTGGGAGTTAACCGGAACTGCCTGTTATTTGACTGACTACTTCCGGTTTTGAATGTCCAAATAAAATGGTCTCTGTTGATGTTATTTCCTGTCAGCTCATGAGCCTCAATTCACTTCTGCTGCCTACCTGGTTGATTTTGGACAAAGCTGGTGATCTCTTCCCTCTAGAGTTCTCTTGTCTCTAGAGTTCTCTTCCCTCTAGAGTTCTCTTCCCTCTAGAGTTCTCTTCCCTCTAGAGTTCTCTTCCCTCTAGAGTTCTCTTCCCTCTAGAGTTCTCTTCCCTCTAGAGTTCTCTTCCCTCAAGAGTTCTCTTCCCTCTAGAGTTCTCTTCCCTCTAGAGTTCTCTTCCCTCTAGAGTTCTCTTCCCTCTAGAGTTCTCTTCCCTCTAGAGTTCTCTTCCCTCTAGAGTTCTCTTCCCTCAAGAGTTCTCTTCCCTCTAGAGTTCTCTTCCCTCTAGAGTTCTCTTCCCTCTAGAGTTCTCTTCCCTCAAGAGTTCTCTTCCCTCTAGAGTTCTCTTCCCTCAAGAGTTCTCTTCCCTCTAGAGTTCTCTTCCCTCTAGAGTTCTCTTCCCTCTAGAGTTCTCTTCCCTCTAGAGTTCTCTTGTCTCTAGAGTTCTCTTGTCTCTAGAGTTCTCTTCCCTCTAGAGTTCTCTTGTCTCTAGAGTTCTCTTGTCTCTAGAGTTCTCTTCCCTCTAGAGTTCTCTTGTCTCTAGAGTTCTCTTGTCTCTAGAGTTCTCTTGTCTCTAGAGTTCTCTTGTCTCTAGAGTTCTCTTCCCTCTAGAGTTCTCTTGTCTCTAGAGTTCTCTTCCCTCTAGAGTTCTCTTCCCTCTAGAGTTCTCTTCCCTCTAGAGTTCTCTTGTCTCTAGAGTTCTCTTGTCTCTAGAGTTCTCTTCCCTCTAGAGTTCTCTTGTCTCTAGAGTTCTCTTCCCTCTAGAGTTCTCTTGTCTCTAGAGTTCTCTTCCCTCTAGAGTTCTCTTCCCTCTAGAGTTCTCTTGTCTCTAGAGTTCTCTTCCCTCTAGAGTTCTCTTCCCTCTAGAGTTCTCTTCCCTCTAGAGTTCTCTTCCCTCTAGAGTTCTCTTGTCTCTAGAGTTCTCTTCCCTCTAGAGTTCTCTTGTCTCTAGAGTTCTCTTCCCTCTAGAGTTCTCTTCCCTCTAGAGTTCTCTTCCCTCTAGAGTTCTCTTGTCTCTAGAGTTCTCTTCCCTCTAGAGTTCTCTTCCCTCTAGAGTTCTCTTCCCTCTAGAGTTCTCTTCCCTCTAGAGTTCTCTTCCCTCTAGAGTTCTCTTCCCTCTAGAGTTCTCTTGTCTCTAGAGTTCTCTTGTCTCTAGAGTTCTCTTCCCTCTAGAGTTCTCTTGTCTCTAGAGTTCTCTTGTCTCTAGAGTTCTCTTCCCTCTAGAGTTCTCTTGTCTCTAGAGTTCTCTTCCCTAGAGTTCTCTTCCCTCTAGAGTTCTCTTCCCTCTAGAGTTCTCTTCCCTCTAGAGTTCTCTTGTCTCTAGAGTTCTCTTCCCTCTAGAGTTCTCTTCCCTCTAGAGTTCTCTTCCCTCTAGAGTTCTCTTGTCTCTAGAGTTCTCTTCCCTCTAGAGTTCTCTTCCCTCTAGAGTTCTCTTCCCTCTAGAGTTCTCTTCCCTCTAGAGTTCTCTTCCCTCTAGAGTTCTTTTCCCTCTAGAGTTCTCTTCCCTTTAGAGTTCTCTTCCCTCTAGAGTTCTCTTCCCTCTAGAGTTCTCTTCCCTCTAGAGTTCTCTTCCCTCTAGAGTTCTCTTGTCTCTAGAGTTCTCTTCCCTCTAGAGTTCTCTTCCCTCTAGAGTTCTCTTCCCTCTAGAGTTCTCTTGTCTCTAGAGTTCTCTTGTCTCTAGAGTTCTCTTCCCTCTAGAGTTCTCTTGTCTCTAGAGTTCTCTTCCCTCTAGAGTTCTCTTCCCTCTAGAGTTCTCTTCCCTCTAGAGTTCTCTTGTCTCTAGAGTTCTCTTCCCTCTAGAGTTCTCTTCCCTCTAGAGTTCTCTTCCCTCTAGAGTTCTCTTCCCTCTAGAGTTCTCTTGTCTCTAGAGTTCTCTTCCCTCTAGAGTTCTCTTCCCTCTAGAGTTCTCTTGTCTCTAGAGTTCTCTTCCCTCTAGAGTTCTCTTCACTCTAGAGTTCTCTTGTCTCTAGAGTTCTCTTGTCTCTAGAGTTCTCTTCCCTCTAGAGTTCTCTTGTCTCTAGAGTTCTCTTGTCTCTAGAGTTCTCTTGTCTCTAGAGTTCTCTTGTCTCTAGAGTTCTCTTGTCTCTAGAGTTCTCTTCCCTCTAGAGTTCTCTTCACTCTAGAGTTCTCTTGTCTCTAGAGTTCTCTTGTCTCTAGAGTTCTCTTCCCTCTAGAGTTCTCTTCCCTCTAGAGTTCTCTTCCCTCTAGAGTTCTCTTGTCTCTAGAGTTCTCTTCCCTCTAGAGTTCTCTTCCCTCAAGAGTTCTCTTCCCTCTAGAGTTCTCTTCCCTCTAGAGTTCTCTTCCCTCTAGAGTTCTCTTCCCTCTAGAGTTCTCTTCCCTCTAGAGTTCTCTTCCCTCTAGAGTTCTCTTGTCTCTAGAGTTCTCTTCCCTCTAGAGTTCTCTTCCCTCTAGAGTTCTCTTCCCTCTAGAGTTCTCTTCCCTCAAGAGTTCTCTTCCCTCTAGAGTTCTCTTCCCTCAAGAGTTCTCTTCCCTCTAGAGTTCTCTTCCCTCTAGAGTTCTCTTCCCTCTAGAGTTCTCTTCCCTCTAGAGTTCTCTTGTCTCTAGAGTTCTCTTGTCTCTAGAGTTCTCTTCCCTCTAGAGTTCTCTTGTCTCTAGAGTTCTCTTGTCTCTAGAGTTCTCTTCCCTCTAGAGTTCTCTTGTCTCTAGAGTTCTCTTGTCTCTAGAGTTCTCTTGTCTCTAGAGTTCTCTTGTCTCTAGAGTTCTCTTCCCTCTAGAGTTCTCTTCCCTCTAGAGTTCTCTTCCCTCTAGAGTTCTCTTCCCTCTAGAGTTCTCTTCCCTCTAGAGTTCTCTTCCCTCTAGAGTTCTCTTGTCTCTAGAGTTCTCTTCCCTCTAGAGTTCTCTTCCCTCTAGAGTTCTCTTCCCTCTAGAGTTCTCTTGTCTCTAGAGTTCTCTTCCCTCTAGAGTTCTCTTCCCTCTAGAGTTCTCTTCCCTCTAGAGTTCTCTTGTCTCTAGAGTTCTCTTCCCTCTAGAGTTCTCTTCCCTCTAGAGTTCTCTTCCCTCTAGAGTTCTCTTGTCTCTAGAATTCTCTTCCCTCTAGAGTTCTCTTCCCTCTAGAGTTCTCTTGTCTCTAGAGTTCTCTTCCCTCTAGAGTTCTCTTGTCTCTAGAGTTCTCTTGTCTCTAGAGTTCTCTTCCCTCTAGAGTTCTCTTCCCTCTAGAGTTCTCTTGTCTCTAGAGTTCTCTTCCCTCTAGAGTTCTCTTCCCTCTAGAGTTCTCTTCCCTCTAGAGTTCTCTTCCCTCTAGAGTTCTCTTCCCTCTAGAGTTCTCTTCCCTCTAGAGTTCTCTTCCCTCTAGAGTTCTCTACCTTCTTTTTTTGAACGATTTTTTCCACACACTTTTGTTGACGTCATCAATACGTTTGCTTCTTCCACCTGTCACTCCACCTGTCACTCCACCTGTCACTGCACCTGTCACTCCACCTTTCACTCCACATATCACTCCATCTATCACTCCACCTATCACTCCACCTATCACTCCACATATCACTCCACCTATCACTCCATCTATCACTCCACCTATCACTTCACCTATCAACAATGTAGATTGGTTTCGTTCTCTTAGAACTTTATGAATAAGAAAACAATTGGAATCAATAAGAGAACTAATGGAATCAATAAGAGAACAAATGGAATCAATAAGAGAACAAATGGAATCAATAAGAGAATAAATGGAATCAATAAGAGAACTAATGGAATCAATAAGAGAATAAATGGAATCAATAAGAGAACTAATGGAATCAATAAGAGAACTAATGGAATCAATAAGAGAACAAATGGAATCAATAAGAGAACAAATGGAATCAATAAGAGAATAAATGGAATCAATAAGAGAACTAATGGAATCAATAAGAGAACAAATGGAATCAATAAGAGAATAAATGGAATCAATAAGAGAACTAATGGAATCAATAAGAGAATAAATGGAATCAATAAGAGAACTAATGGATTCAATAAGAGAACAAATGGAATCAATAAGAGAACTAATGGAATCAATAAGAGAACTAATGGAATCAATAAGAGAACTAATGGAATCAATAAGAGAACAAATGGAATCAATAAGAGAATAAATGGAATCAATAAGAGAACTAATGGAATCAATAAGAGAATAAATGGAATCAATAAGAGAACTAATGGATTCAATAAGAGAACAAATGGAATCAATAAGAGAACTAATGGAATCAATAAGAGAACTAATGGAATCAATAAGAGAATAAATGGAATCAATAAGAGAACAAATGGAATCAATAAGAGAATAAATGAAATCAATAAGAGAACTAATGGAATCAATAAGAGAATAAATGGAATCAATAAGAGAACTAATGGAATCAATAAGAGAACAAATGGAATCAATAAGAGAACAAATGGAATCAATAAGAGAACTAATGGAATCAATAAGAGAACTAATGGAATCAATAAGAGAATAAATGGAATCAATAAGAGAACTAATGGAATCAATAAGAGAACTAATGGAATCAATAAGAGAACTAATGGAATCAATAAGAGAACAAATGTAATCAATAAGAGAACAAATGGAATCAATAAGAGAATAAATGGAATCAATAAGAGAACAAATGGAATCAATAAGAGAATAAATGGAATCAATAAGAGAACAAATGGAATCAATAAGAGAATAAATGGAATCAAGAGAACTAATGGAATCAATAAGAGAATAAATGGAATCAATAAGAGAACTAATGGAATCAATAAGAGAACTAGTGGAATCAATAAGAGAATAAATGGAATCAATAAGAGAACTAATGGAATCAATAAGAGAACTAATGGAATCAATAAGAGAACAAATGGAATCAATAAGAGAACAAATGGAATCAATAAGAGAATAAATGGAATCAATAAGAGAACTAATGGAATCAATAAGAGAATAAATGGAATCAATAAGAGAACTAATGGAATCAATAAGAGAATAAATGGAATCAATAAGAGAACTAATGGAATCAATAAGTGAACTAGTGGAATCAATAAGAGAATAAATGGAATCAATAAGAGAACTAATGGAATCAATAAGAGAACTAATGGAATCAATAAGAGAACTAATGGAATCAATAAGAGAATAAATGGAATCAATAAGAGAACTAATGGAATCAATAAGAGAACTAATGGAATCAATAAGAGTACTAATGGAATAAATAAGAGAGCAAATGGAATCAATAAGAGAACAAATGGAATCAATAAGAGAATAAATGGAATCAATAAGAGAACAAATGGAATCAATAAGAGAACAAATGGAATCAATAAGAGAACTAATGGAATCAATAAGAGAACAAATGGAATCAATAAGAGAACTAATGGAATCAATAAGAGAACTAATGGTATCAATAATAGAACTAATGGAATCAATAAGAGAACTAATGGAATCAATAAGAGAACAAATGGAATCAATATGAGAACAAATGGAATCAATAAGAGGCTATCGATGTCTTGGCTATGGTGATGCTTGTCTCCGTGTGGCCGCGATTATTGCAACACCCAAACGTGCAATCATAAATCCATTTATCAATATCTATATTTTAATTCGTAGACAGAAATGTGCTCCAATTTTTGCAAGTTTTGTTTCTATTTATATCTTTGACGTGATTGCTGATCATCATGTACCGTGCCGACCGGCTGCATATTCTCCATCTCCCATGTATGGAAACAGCAAGCATGGGTGGAGCTTGGAGGGAAGCCATTGGATGACGGGACTGTGGGAGTTCATCAGTTGAAATAAACAGCCTTCAATGACGTCACTACTGTCATCATTATCATCAAGTTGCTTGTGAAGTTGAGAGCATAGATATTTCAACTGTCAGTCTGTCTATCCATGTCGAGCTCGGTTGTCTGTTAGTGAGTGTAGTCTGTCTATGAGTGTAGTCTGTCTGTGAGTGTAGTCTGTATGTGAGTGTAGTCTGTCTGAGTGTAGTCTGTCTGTGAGTGGAGTCTGTCTATGAGTGTAGTCTGTCTGTGAGTGTAGTCTGTCTGTGAGTGGAGTCTGTCTGTGAGTGTAGTCTGTCTGTGAGTGGAGTCTGTCTATGAGTGGAGTCTGTCTATGAGTGTATTCTATCTATGTGAGTGGAGTCTGTCTGTGAGTGTAGTCTGTCTGCGAGTGGAGTCTGTCTATGAGTGTAGTGTGTCTGTGAGTGGAGTCTGTCTGTGTGAGTGTAGTGTGTCTGTGAGTGGAGTCTGTCTGTGTGAGTGGAGTCTGTCTGTGAGTGGAGTCTGTGTGTGTGTATATTCTATCTGTGTGAGTGTAAGTCTTCAAGTTGTTCTTGATTTCTAGACCATCGTATTCTATGTCGCCCCCTTCTCCATCTTACAGGAACAATGCCCTCCTTTACAGTTCCTAATTAATGTGACGTTTCATATGATCGGTGTTGACCTGTTAACGAAAGCCGCTATCCAGTTCTGTGTTTGTTCTGTTCTCCTATAGAACTTCTCTTTATTTATGACGAATATCAGGAGAAATCATCGCTAGAATGTCGTCTCTGGTTACATTTTCTCCTCGGGTGTCTGAGTTAGTTTCCAGGTGTAACGTTGGAATCAGGCAACAATAGAATCATGCAACTTTGGAATCAGGCAACAAAAGAATCATGCAACGTTGGAATCAGACAAAAATAGAATCATGCAACGTTGGAATCAGACAAAAATAGAATCATGCAACGTTGAAATCAGACAAAAATAGAATCATGCAACGTTGGAATCAGACAAAAATAGAATCATGCAACGTTGGAATCAGACAAAAATAGAATCATGCAACGTTGGAATCAGACAAAAATAGAATCATGCAACGTTGGAATCAGACAAAAATAGAATCATGCAACGTTGGAATCAGACAAAATTAGAATCATGCAGCGCGGAAATTAAAAAGCGTAGGAATCAGGCAAAACTGGATTCATGCAACGTTGGAATCAGAAAAATTAGAATCATACAACGTTGGAATCAGCAAAATTAGAATCATGCAACGTTGGAATCAGAAAAATTAGAATCATACAACGTTGGAATCAGCAAAATTGGAATCATACAACGTTGAAATCAGCAAAATTAGAATCGTGCAACGTTGGAATCAGCAAAATTAGAATCATACAACGTTGGAATCAGCAAAATTAAAATCATACAACGTTTGAATCAGCAAAATTAGAATCATACAACGTTGGAATCAGCAAAATTAGAATAATACAACGTTGGAATCAGCAATATTAGAATCATACAACGTTTGAATCAGCAAAATTAGAATCATACAACGTTGGAATCAGCAAAATTAGAATCGTGCAACGTTGGAATCAACAAAATTGGAATCGTGCAACGTTGGAATCAACAAAATTGGAATCGTGCAACGTTGGAATCAACAAAATTGGAATCGTGCAACGTTGGAATCAACAAAATTGGAATCGTGCAACGTTGGAATCAACAAAATTGGAATCGTGCAACGTTGGAATCAACAAAATTGGAATCGTGCAACGTTGGAAAATGCAAAAATGGAATCAGGCAACATAAGCGTGGTATCAATGAACTTTTCCAAATATGATCACAAGAACCTGATGTGTGTAATAGAGTTCGAGGCCCGATAAGATCTGTCTATACAACCAGGACAGCGATTGACGTTTCTATACAACCAGGACAGCCATTGACGTTTCTATACAACCAGGACAGCCATTTACGTTTCTATACAACCAGGACAGCCATTGACGTTTCTATACAACCAGGACAGCCATTGACGTTTCTATACAACCAGGACAGCCGTTGACGTTTCTATACAACCAGGACAGCCATTGACGTTTCTATACAACCAGGACAGCCATTGACGTTTCTTTACAACCAGGACAGCCATTGACGTTTCTATACAACCAGGACAGCCATTGACGTTTCTATACAACCAGGACAGCCATTGACGTTTCTATACAACCAGGACAACGATTGACGTTTCTGTAAACAAGAACATCTGTGTAATCAAGAAAACGAATGAAGTACTGATGAACATTGTCAAAGAACATTGATGATGGGTCAACAAGAACATTGATGATGGGTCAACAAGAACATTGATGATAGGTCAACAAGAACATTGATGATAGGTCAACAAGAACATTGATGATGGGTCAACAAGTACATTGATAATGGGTCAACAAGAACATTGATGATGAGTCAACAAGAACATTGATGATAGGTCAACAAGAACATTGATGATGTGTCAACAAGAACATTGATGATGGGTCAACAAGAACATTGATGATAGGTCAACAAGAACATTGATGATAGGTCAACAAGAACATTGATGATAGGTCAACAAGAACATTGATGATAGGTCAACAAGAACATTGATGATAGGTCAACAAGAACATTGATGATGGGTCAACAAGAACATTGATGATAGGTCAACAAGAACATTGATGATGGGTCAACAAGAACATTGATGATAGGTCAACAAGAACATTGATGATGGGTCAACAAGAACATTGATGATGGGTCAACAAGAACATTGATGATGGGTCAACAAGAACATTGATGATGGGTCAACAAGAACATTGATGATGGGTCAACAAGAACATTGATGATGGGTCAACAAGAACATTGATGATGGGTCAACAAGAACATTGATGATAGGTCAACAAGAACATTGATGATGGGTCAACAAGAACATTGATGATGGGTCAACAAGAATATTGATGATGGGTCAACACGAACATTGATGATGGGTCAACAAGAACATTGATGATAGGTCAACAAGAACATTGATGATGGGTCAACAAGAACATTGATGATGGGTCAACAAGAACATTGATGATGGGTCAACAAGAACATTGATGATGGGTCAACAAGAACATTGATGATGGGTCAACAAGAACATTGATGATGGGTCAACAAGAACATTGATGATAGGTCAACAAGAACATTGATGATGGGTCAACAAGAACATTGATGATGGGTCAACAAGAATATTGATGATGGGTCAACACGAACATTGATGATGGGTCAACAAGAACATTGATGATAGGTCAACAAGAACATTGATGATGGGTCAACACGAACATTGATGATAGGTCAACAAGAACATTGATGATGGGTCAACAAGAACATTGATGATAGGTCAACAAGAACATTGATGATGGGTCAACAAGAACATTGATGATAGGTCAACAAGAACATTGATGATGGGTCAACAAGAACATTGATGATGGGTCAACAAGAACATTGATGATGGGTCAACAAGAACATTGATGATGGGTCAACAAGAACATTGATGATGGGTCAACAAGAACATTGATGATGGGTCAACAAGAACATTGATGATGGGTCAACAAGAACATTGATGATAGGTCAACAAGAACATTGATGATGGGTCAACAAGAACATTGATGATGGGTCAACAAGAATATTGATGATGGGTCAACACGAACATTGATGATAGGTCAACAAGAACATTGATGATGGGTCAACAAGAACATTGATGATTGGTCAACAAGAACATTGATGATAGGTCAACAAGAACATTTATGATGGGTCAACAAGAACATTGATGATGGGTCAACAAGAACATTGATGATAGGTCAACAAGAACATTGATGATGGGTCAACAAGAACATTGATGATGGGTCAACAAGAACATTGATGATGGGTCAACACGAACATTGATGATAGGTCAACAAGAACATTGATGATGGGTCAACAAGAACATTGATGATTGGTCAACAAGAACATTGATGATAGGTCAACAAGAACATTTATGATGGGTCAACAAGAACATTGATGATGGGTCAACAAGAACATTGATGATAGGTCAACAAGAACATTGATGATGGGTCAACAAGAACATTGATGATGTTGTGGACGTTGTGTTTCACAATTATAGTTGTCTGTCTGTCTGTCTCAGACATTGTTTTGCATAATTATAGTTGTCTGTCTCAGACATTGTGTTGCCACGTGCTGGTGGTTGTCTGTCTGTTTCGGGGACGTTGTGTTTCACAATTATAGTTGTCTGTCTGTCTCAGACATTGTGTTGCATAATTATAGTTGTCTGTCTGTCTGTCTCAGACATTGTGTTGCCACGTGCTGGCGGTTGTCTGTCTGTTTCGGGGACGTTGTGTTTCACAATTATAGTTGTCTGTCTGTCTGTCTCAGACATTGTGTTGCCACGTGCTGGTGGTTGTCTGTCTGTTTGGGGGCGTCGTGTTTCACAATTATAGTTGTCTGTCTGTTTCGGGGACATTGTGTTGCACAATTATAGTTGTCTGTCTCGGGGACGTTGTGTTTCACAATTATAGTTGTCTGTCTCGGGGACGTTGTGTTTCACAATTATAGTTGTCTGTCTCGGGGACGTTGTGTTTCACAATTATAGTTGTCTGTCTGTTTCGGGGACGTTGCGTTTCACAATTGTAGTTGTCTGTCTGTCTCAGACATTGTGTTGCCACGTGCTGGTGGTTGTCTGTCTGTCTCGGGGACGTTGTGTTTCACAATTATAGTTGTCTGTCTGTCTCGGACATTGTTTTGCATAATTATAGTTGTCTGCCTGTATTGGACTTGTGTTTCACAACGTTTGATGTTTACTCGTCCCGCTGCAGGTGTGTGTTCACTGGTCTACCTATCTAAACTTTAGATTTCTTCGGTCCCTGATGCCAGACACTGGAATTGTTGTCGGTGATGCTAGTTGGCTGAAACCCCACTCCCGTGACGTTACCTACCGATGCTGAGCACTGTTTATTTGTGACTCATAAATATGGCGCCTCCAACTATTCTTTCTGTGTCTTTATTTCTCCTGCTGCTGATATCAACGATATGCCTCAAATATCTCCTCTTTGATATTGTTATCTTCATCTGTCGATTCTTAGACGGTGACAATGTTTGACCTGGGTAATAACTGATTAGCAAAACTTGTATTAAACATCATTATCATGTGCCATACCGGTTGTCGTAGGAAATCATGTTCATGTCCTTCCACAGTCTTATATCCACAGTACATCGTATCAATTATGTCGTTGACTGTTTTCCATGCCATGACACCAAGCTATCTCTCTCTCTCTCTCTCTCTCTCTCTTTTATTTTGCCAGTTGTAACCAAGTATTCCAACTTTCCTCTTCTCATAATGTTCCCAAAAAATGTTGATTGCTTCTTTCTGATGTTTTTTACGAGCTTCCTTTTTGTGTTGACCTCTTTGATAATTTGATCGTTGACCTTTTTAGCTGTCCATGGAACTTTCAACATTCTTCTGAGAAATCCCATCTCTGTGACCTCTAATCATCATTTCATTTGTTTGTCTACTGTCCGTGTTTCGCTTCCATAGATCAGTATTGGCTCTATATAGCACCGATGAAAACGTTCTACGAGTCAGACTGCACTCTCAAATCTCCGGACAACTGCTTCAACGAAACCTGTGAACAGTTAATCGGGGCCTGCGTCTCGTATGTCGATGATTCCCACGTTAAGAAGAGTCTGCCGACTACAACACACCCAAGCATATGGATACCTTAATGTGTTTCTGTGCTAGACATGGTTCATTTCTTGGTGTTTTTCCGTGAAGCCATGGCTCATATCTTGATGTGTTTCTGTGCTATCCATGGCTCATATCTTAGCTTGTGTGTGTGTGTGTGTGCTGGCCTTGGCTCATATCTTGGTGTGTGTCATGTTAGTCATATCTCATATCTTGGTGTGTTCGTGTTAATCATGTCTCATATCTTTATGTGAGTCTGTGTTTAGTCATATCTCATATCTTAGTGTGTACCTGTGTTAGTCACATGTCATATCTTTGTGTGTGCATGTCTGGGCTAGTGATATCTCATATCTTTGTGTGTGCATGTCTGTGTATGTCAATATGGTGGATAGGCGGCAGGAACCATTGAAGGCTATGTCTGAAAAGTGTTCCTTGTTGCAGTTTCCTCATATTCCAAGTCCAGCTTGTTGCAGGAGCTACTGAGTTAAGGGCTCTGTGCACACCGTGAGCTGTGTGTTTCATCCGTTTTGATCATGTTCCGATATTTCAATTGTTTATGATGAATGCTGATATCGTATGACAGGAAACAGTTGGCCGTGTTCACTTTCTGTGAGGTTTCGCCTTATGTCTTTTGGCGTGTGCTGAGACTGCTATGATGGGGACTACAGCTACCGTTCTTTGTTTGGGAGATGAGTTAGTAATTCGGATGATTCCACTGGCACGGGCGGTTGAGCAATTATGAATTTTAATTCGTTTGCAGTGATGCCGGGGCCTTCAATAACCAAATAGCCAAATAACCAGCACCGATGAACTCTCTTTCTCATTTCTATTGACTTAGACTTTTTGTACAAGCTGTTTTTCATTTTCCGAAATGCTATTTTGGCCTGAGCTATTCTACTTTTTATTTCTGTGGTGCATCTTCCATCCGATGTTATTATTGTGCTCAAGTATTTGACACTTTGCACTGATGATTGTTCAGCTGCTTTATTGAGTTGTTGAGTTATTTGCTGGTCATCATCATTGCATTTCATGTCCAAGTGTGCGCAGATCACCTCCTTAGCAAGTCCCGCAGCGTCCAGCGACTGAGGACTCCAACTCTGTGTTACTTGATAAGTCCACCTTTCTGTCTCATTTTTGGCTGTACACATCTTAACTCCTATCTCTTTCATCCGAAGAAGTGACGTGGACTCATGGTTGTCGAAGTCCTGTGCCCTTCCCACATTTCTGATGGTATTGATGATGTCCTCCCGATCCATAGACTGACTGTCTTCAATGACAGCACAGCTAGCCAACCTGTCCGCTCTTTCATTTCCCCGTAATCCCGCAAGTCCAGGGACGTGGACAAAGGTGACTCCATGTACATTTGACTGTAATGACTCTACCCATTGCCTGCGTACAGAGACCGCCTCCACTTTTCTTATCATGCTCATCGAATCACTTAGAATGCAGGCTTGGGTGTAGTCTTGTGTGACTCTAACCAGATTAATGGTCACTGCCATCGTCTCCATCGTCAGCACGAGAAGGTGGAGGAGGGGAAAGAATGAGTAGGAGAAGAAGAAATAGGAGAGAGGGAGAGAAAAAGGATAAGGAGAAATGAGTAGGAGAAGAAGAAATAGGAGAGAGGGAGAGAAAAAGGATAAGGAGAAATGAGTAGGAGAAGAAGAAATAGGAGAGGAAGAGAAAAAGGATAAGGAGAAATGAGTAGGAGAAGAAGAAATATGATAGAGGGAGAGAAAAAGGATAAGGAGAAATGAGTAGGAGAAGAAGAAATAGGAGAGGAAGAGAAAAAGATAAGGAGAAATGAGTAGGAGAAGAAGAAATAGGAGAGGAAGAGAAAAAGGATAAGGAGAAATGAGTAGGAGAAGAAGAAATAGGATAGAGGGAGAGAAAAAGGATATGGAGAAATGAGTAGGAGAAGAAGAAATAGGAGAGGAAGAGAAAAAGGATAAGGAGAAATGAGTAGGAGAAGAAGAAATAGGAGAGGAAGAGAAAAAGGATAAGGAGAAATGAGTAGGAGAAGAGGAAATAGGAGAGGAAGAGAAAAAGGATAAGGAGAAATGAGTAGGAGAAGAGGAAATAGGAGAGAGGGAGAGAAAAAGGATAAGGAGAAATGAGTAGGAGAAGAAGAAATAGGAGAGGAAGAGAAAAAGGATAAGGAGAAATGAGTAGGAGAAGAGGAAATAGGAGAGAGGGAGAGAAAAAGGATAAGGAGAAATGAGTAGGAGAAGAAGAAATAGGAGAGAGGGAGAGAAAAAGGATAAGGAGAAATGAGTAGGAGAAGAAGAAATAGGAGAGGAAGAGAAAAAGGATAAGGAGAAATGAGTAGGAGAAGAAGAAATATGATAGAGGGAGAGAAAAAGGATAAGGAGAAATGAGTAGGAGAAGAAGAAATAGGAGAGAGGGAGAGAAAAAGGATAAGGAGAAATGAGTAGGAGAAGAAGAAATAGGAGAGGAAGAGAAAAAGGATAAGGAGAAATGAGTAGGAGAAGAGGAAATAGGAGAGAGGGAGAGAAAAAGGATAAGGAGAAATGAGTAGGAGAAGAAGAAATAGGAGAGAGGGAGAGAAAAAGGATAAGGAGAAATGAGTAGGAGAAGAAGAAATAGGAGAGGAAGAGAAAAGGATAAGGAGAAATGAGTAGGAGAAGAAGAAATATGATAGAGGGAGAGAAAAAGGATAAGGAGAAATGAGTAGGAGAAGAAGAAATAGGAGAGGAAGAGAAAAAGGATAAGGAGAAATGAGTAGGAGAAGAAGAAATAGGAGAGGAAGAGAAAAAGGATAAGGAGAAATGAGTAGGAGAAGAAGAAATAGGATAGAGGGAGAGAAAAAGGATATGGAGAAATGAGTAGGAGAAGAAGAAATAGGAGAGGAAGAGAAAAAGGATAAGGAGAAATGAGTAGGAGAAGAAGAAATAGGAGAGGAAGAGAAAAAGGATAAGGAGAAATGAGTAGGAGAAGAGGAAATAGGAGAGGAAGAGAAAAAGGATAAGGAGAAATGAGTAGGAGAAGAGGAAATAGGACAGAGGGAGAGAAAAAGGATAAGGAGAAATGAGTAGGAGAAGAGGAAATAGGAGAGAGGGAGAGAAAAAGGATAAGGAGAAATGAGTAGGAGAAGAGGAAATAGGACAGAGGGAGAGAAAAAGGATAAGGAGAAATGAGTAGGAGAAGAAGAAATAGGAGAGGTAGAGAAAAAGGATAAGGAGAAATGAGTAGGAGAAGAGGAAATAGGACAGAGGGAGAGAAAAAGGATAAGGAGAAATGAGTAGGAGAAGAGGAAATAGGAGAGGAAGAGAAAAAGGATAAGGAGAAATGAGTAGGAGAAGAAGAAATAGGAGAGGAAGAGAAAAAGGATAAGGAGAAATGAGTAGGAGAAGAAGAAATAGGAGAGGAAGAGAAAAAGGATAAGGAGAAAAGTGTTGGAGGAGAAAAAGAACTAGAAAAGTATAAGAGAAGAGTAACAAAAAGAAGTGATATCGATGTAATCGATCACAGGAACATATCCCGCCACAGCGCTGCTTTGACGTCGAGTGTCGCAGATTGATATTAAATTGGACAAAAGTATGCCGAGATAAGCTGCATTGCCGAATGTGTACCATCGACCAGCCAGACTTACCAACTGACAGCATTTCGACATTTATCAAAGTCTAAAAATGAGCTTCCAGTGTCTTCTCAAAATGTAGCCAGCGGCCAAAAAACACGAGCAGACCACTTTAATTATGTTGTTTGCTG
This sequence comes from Megaustenia siamemsis, assembly GCA_032433765.1. NCBI lineage: Eukaryota > Metazoa > Mollusca > Gastropoda > Stylommatophora > Ariophantidae > Megaustenia > Megaustenia siamemsis. The sequence continues at coordinate 898,594 of JAVIAB010000102.1, forward strand.
TGTAAAGGTATTGATGTCTTCCTTTCTGTTTGTCTGTATTTCTGTTTACAAGTCTGTACGCCTGTTTATATTCTGTGTCCATGTCTGTGTTCATTTTTCTAGCTCTAAGCGATCTGTTTCTAAATGATTAACATGGAGTAGTTGAAATATGTTATGTTGTATGTCTGTTGCTTTTCTGTTTTGTGTTGTCTGTCTACGTTTCATTCTGTCAAACAGCTCATATGCTAACAATACCTTTGTCTGTCTGCACTCTGAAATTGTAAGCATTTTCCTTCTGTATTTTTCTCAGCTTTTCTGTCATTTAAGCTTCGATTTGTTTGTCTGTCTATGTCTTTCTATCTACATTTAAATGTCGATCTGTCTGGTTACCTGTCTATCTGTCTGACAGTCAGTTAGTTTGTCTGCCTGCCTACCAGTCTGTATGCTCATTGTCAGTCAATCTATGCATTTGTCTGAATGTCATTTAGTCTGCCTGCCTAAATGCCTGTCCGCCAGTATGTCTGTCTGTCAGCCTGATAGTCTTAGCTCCAAGCTGTAGATAGTCTTAGCTCCAAGCTGTAGATAGTCTTAGCTCCAAGCTGTAGATAGTCTTAGCTCCAAGCTGTAGATTGTCTTAGCTCCAAGCTGTAGATAGTCTTAGCTCCAAACTGTAGATAGTCTTAGCTCCAAGCTGTTGATAGTCTTAGCTCCAAGCTGTAGATAGTCTTAGCTCCAAGCTGTTGATAGTCTTAGCTCCAAGCCGTAGATAGTCTTAGCTCCAAGCTGTAGATAGTCTTAGCTCCAAGCTGTAGATAGTCTTAGCTCCAAGCTGTAGATAGTCTTAGCTCCAAGCTGTAGATAGTCTTAGCTCCAAACTGTAGATAGTCTTAGCTCCAAGCTGTAGATAGTCTTAGCTCCAAGCTGTAGATAGTCTTAGCTCCAGACCATAGATAGTCTTAGCTCCAGACTGTAGATAGTCTTAGCTCCAGACTGTAAATAGTCTTAGCTCCAGACCATAGATAGTCTTAGCTCCAGACTGTAGATAGTCTTAGCTCCAGACTGTAGATAGTCTTAGCTCCAAGCTGTAGATAGTCTTAGCTCCAGACTGTAGATAGTCTTAGCTCCAAGATGTAGGTAGTCTTAGCTCCAGACTGTAGATAGTCTTAGCTCCAAGCTGTAGATAGTCTTAGCTCCAGACTGTAGATAGTCTTAGCTCCAAGATGTAGATAGTCTTAGCTCCAGACTGTAGATAGCCTTAGCTCCAAGCTGTAGATAGTCTTAGCTCCAGACTGTAGATAGTCTTAGCTCCAGACTGTAGATAGTCTTAGCTCCAGACTGTAGATAGTCTTAGCCTGAGGTTCAGCTGGGTTAAGGTTTGTATCCCAGCTGTAGGCAGTCATAGCTCCCATCTGTAGATAGCCGTAACTCCCAGCTATAGATAACCGTAGCTCCCAGCTGTAGATAACCGTAACTCCCAGTTGTAGATAGCCGTAACTCCCAGCTGTAGATAGCCGTAACTCCCAGCTGTAGATAGCCGTAACTCCCAGCTGTAGATAGCCGTAGCTCCCATCTGTAGATAGCCGTAACTCCCAGCTGTAGATAGCCGTAACTCCCATCTGTAGATAGCCGTAACTCCCAGCTGTAGGCTGTCATAACTTCCAGCTGTAGATAGCTGTAGCTCCCAGCTGTAGATATCATTTGAATTATCTAAACGACACATATTCATGGCTGACCCAATCTCTGACAGTTAAACAATAATTGTCTACCAGAAAGTGTGGCGAGCTGGCGTGATGCCGACCAGACCTTCCATCAATATAGCAACAGTAATGGCAACAAAAGACACGAACCAATTTAGTATTTCCCACAACCAATGAGAGTTTCCAGTTTTGACACATACCAGCCATGCCTCACTTAATGTTAACATTATTTTCACTATCACCCAGTGTTAACCATTATTTTGACTACCACCAAATGTTAACATTATTTTGACTACCACCAAATGTTAACATTATTTTGACTACTACCCAGTGTTAACATTATTTTGACTACCACCCAGTGTTAACATTATTTTCACTACCACCCAATGTTAACATTATTTTGACTACCACCAAATGTTAACCATTATTTTGACTACCACCAAATGTTAACATTATTTTGACTACCACCAAATGTTAACATTATTTTGACTACCACCCAATGTTAACATTATTTTGACTACCACCCAGTGTTAACATTATTTTGACTACTACCCAGTGTTAACATTATTTTGACTACTACCCAGTGTTAACATTACTTTGACTACTACACAGTGTTAACATTATTTTGACTACTACCCAGTGTTAACATTGCTTTGACTACTACCCAGTGTTAACATTATTTCCAACCCCACCCAGTGTTAACATTAGATTAACCCCACCTAATGTTAACATTATATTGACACACCCCCAATCAATGGTAACATTATATTGACCCCCCCCCCACCCAATGTTAATATTATATTGATCCCAACCCAATGTTAACATTATATCGACTACCCCAATGTTAACATTATATTGACACCCGATCTCAATGTTAACAGTATATTAAAAAAAAAACACACAATGTTAACGTTATATTTACCACCCCAATGTTAACATTATATTGAAACCCCCCTCCCCCCAATGTTCACATTATATTGACCACCCAATGTTAACATTATATTGACCCTCCCACCCACTGTTAACATTATATTGAACCCCCACACCCCATCCAATGTTAACATTATTTTGACACCCCATCCCATGGTTAACATTATATTTAAAAAAAACGCATGTTAACGTTATATTTACCACCCCAATGTTAACATTATATTGGCCCTCCCACACAATACTTGTATTAACATTATTTTGACCCCCACCCAATGTTAATATTATTTGACAACTCTCCTTAGACCCTGATCTCAGAAAAGATGGACAGCCTTGACCTCAACAGCATTGAGAAGACGGAACTGCTGACCAGCCAGGCCGCCAAAGACAAGATCTTGATCAAGCCGAAGAGAATGTTGTCAAGACACTCTCGCAAGACTTGTGACGTAAGTGACCGTTTCTTTTCCTTACTTGATTCCGTATCATCTAGTTTTCTTGCTAGTGTTCCAAAAGGACCTGTGGTGCAAGTGGTCAGCAGCTTAAATCTGGCTGCTTTGGTTTGGACCAGTGAATCATAACTGATAGAGATCCTACTCCGCTTCATCGCGTCGGGCTGGAAAATAGGCAGTCTGGGCAAGTGAGTTGAGATCGATGAGGAAAGCAAATCGGTACCAAAAATTTGTCTTGCTCAAATCGAATGTATTGGGCCAAAAGTTGTAGGTGCCGCAGTTTTTTTATGGAAGCGACAAGACAACGCCCGTACGCCCTAAAGCAAATGAGGATTTATCTGACACATAAGATCAAGAGAACGTTTTATAAACATTAACTCTGGTTGAAAACGTCACATACACCAGCTAACTAAAAACGTCATACACTTCAGCTAACTAAAAACGTCATACACTTCAGCTAACTAAAAACGTCATTCACTTCAGCTAACTAAAAACGTCATACACTTCAGCTAACTAAAAACGTCATACACTTCAGCTAACTAAACACGTCATACACTTCAGCTAACTAAAAACGTCATACACTTCAGTTAACTAAAAACGTCATACACTTCGGCTAACTAAAAATGGCATACACTTCATCTATCTAAAAACGTCATACACTTAAGCTAACTAAAAACGTCATACACTTTGGCTAACTAAAACGTCATATACTTCAGCTTAAAAACGTCATACACTTCGGCTAACTAAAAACGTCATACACTTCGGCTAACTAAAACGTCATTCACTTCGGCTAACTAAAAACGTCATACAATTCAGCTAACTAAAAACGTCATACACTTCAGCTAACTAAAAACGTCATACACTTAAAATCACGATTACAAAATAACGTCATAGTGGACTAGCTTGTGTTGTACCTTGCAGACATAGATTGTACTTGATCAAACTATACCTTGTAGACATAGATTGTACTTGATCAAACTATACCTTGTAGACATAGATTGTACTTGATCAAACTATACCTTGTAGACATAGATTGTACTTGATCAAACTATACCTTGTAGACATAGATTGTACTTGATCAAACTATACCTTGTAGACATAGATTGTACTTGATCAAACTAAACCTGTATTTGGTCCTCTCTTTTATCCACAATCAGAATCCACCAGTGACAAGTCTGCCCAGTCTGAGTGAGGAGACCAGAGCACTCTCTGACGTTCTTCACCACAGTCTAGGGTCAGGTATGTTCCAGTAGATTGTTGGTCAAGATTGATTTCTTTACGGTTGTACACACAGATTGTTGGTCAGCATTGATTTCTTTATGGTTGTACACACGGATTGTTGGTTAAGATTGATCTGTTTACTGTGGTACACACAGATTGTTGGTTAAGATTGATCTGTTTACTGTGGTACACACAGATTGTTAATTAAGATTGATCTGTTTACTATGGTACACACTGATTGTTGGTTAAGATTGATCTGTTTACTATGGTACACACAGATTGTTGGTTAAGCTTGATCTGTTTACCATGGGGGGAAAAAAGAGGGGAGAGAAGAATAGGCTCAGGGTCAGTTTGTGGTCCAGGGAGAAGAGGGGGGGGGGGCCATGTATTGGCAGGATAATAAGTAAGAGCTGAATATGAGAAAGTTAACACAAGGAAAGTTAACACAGGGAAAGTTAACACGGGGAAGTTAACACAAGGAAAGTTAACACAAGGGAAGTTAACACAAGGAAAGTTAACACAAGGGAAGTTAACACAAGGAAAGTTAACACAAGGAAAGTTAACACGGGGAAGTTAACACAAGGAAAGTTAACACATAGAAAGTTAATACAAGGAAAGTTAACAAAAGAAAGTTAACACAAGGAAAGTTAACACAAGGAAAGTTAACAAAAGAACGTTAACACAAGGAAAGTTAACAAAAGAAAGTTAACACGAGGAAATTTAATGGAAAAGTTAAAACAAGGAAAGTTAACACAAGGGAAGATAACACAAGGAAAGTTAACACAAAGAAAGTCAACAGAAAAATTAACACAAGGAAAGTTAACACAAGGAAAGATAACACAAAGAAAGTTAATGGAAAAGTTAACACTGGGAAAGTTAACATGAAGAAAGTTAACACAGGAAAAGTTAATGGGAAAGTTAACACAGGAAAAGTTAATGGGAAAGTTAACATGGGGAAAAATTAACACCAGGAAAGTTAACACAAAAGAAAGTTAACACTGGGAAAGTCAACAAAGAGATAGTTAACATGGGGAAATTTAACACAAGGCAAGTTAAAACGGGGAAAGTTAACACAGAGAAAGTTAACACAGTGAAGTTAACACAAAGAAAGTTAACACATATAAAGTTAACACAAAGGAAGCTAACACAAGGAAAGTTAACACAAGTGAAGTTAATACAAGGGAAGTTAACACAAGGAAAGTTAACACAAGGAAAGTTAACACAAGGGAAGTTAACACGGGGAAATTAACACAAGGAAAGTTAACACAAGGAAAGTTAACATGGGGAAAATTTAACACCAAGCAAGTTAACATGGGGAAATTTAATGCAAAGAAAGTTAACACTGGGAAAGTTAACAAAAAGATAGACAAGGGAAACTAAGGGAAACTTAACACAAGGAAAGTTAAAACGTGGAAAGTTAACACAAAGAAGTTAACACAGGGAAGTTAACACAAAGAAAGTTAACACAAAGAAAGTTAACATGGGGAAAGTTAAAACAAAGAAAGTTAGGGGGAAAGTTAACACAAAGAAAGTTAATAAAAGGAAAGTTATCACAATGAAAGCTAACACAGGGAAAGTTAACACAAGGAAAGTTAACACAGGAAAAGTTAATGGGAAAGTTAACACATAGAAAGTTAACAGGGGGAAGTTAACACAAGGAAAGTTAATGGGAAAGTTAGCACAGAGAAAGTTAACATGGGGAAATTTAACACAGAGAAAGTTAACACAAGGAAAGTTAACATGGGGAAATGTAACAAGGAAAATTAACACGGGGACAGTTAACACAAGAAAAGTTAACACAAGGAAAGTTAACACAAGGAAAGTTAACAAAAGAAAGCTAACATGGGGAAAGTTAACACAAGGAAAATTAACATGGGGAATGTTAACAGAAAGAAAGTTAGCATGGGAAAAGTTAACACAAGCAAAGTTAACATAAAGAAAGTTAATATGAAAGTTAATGTAAAGAAAGTTAATAACAGGAAAGTTAACAAAAGGAAAGTTAACAAAAGGAAAGTTAACATAAAGAATGTTAGCATGGGGAAAGTTAACACAAAGAAAATTAACACCAGGAAAATTAACTCAAAGAAAGTTAACACTAAGAAAGTTAACACAAAGAAACTCACACAAAGAAAGTTGACACAAGGAAAGTTAATACAAGGAAAGTTAACATAAGGAAATATAACCCCGGAAAAATGTTTACATAAGGAAAAGTAACCCAATAAAAGTTAACACAGGGAAAGTTAACACAAGGAAAGTTAACAAAGTTAACACAAGGAAAGTTAACGACGATATATCCAAATAAATTCAGAGAAAATGTGAGAAATTTGTTCGAGAAATTGGAAATGTATGGCAGGTATTGTTGGGAATATGAAGACAACGAAATGTCAGAGGAAAATGTGAGACAGATCTGACAAATGAAAGCCTGAGAAAGTTGACATTTTATTTCTGGACTTTTTTGTCGTTTTTATTCAGTATCATCGGGAGCCGCGATAGCTCAGTGGTTAGTGAACTGGACTACAAATGACAAGAGGTAGGGTTCGATCCCAACCGATGGCTTCCGGGTTCACTCAGCCTTTAATGGGTACCAGATTTCTTTCTGGGAAAATAAACCGGCACGGGCGTAATACCGACCACATTACCCCAAAAATCATGTGCTGGAGTTATGTAAAATCTATGGTCACTAACACCATATTCCCTATACGCCACTTGGCGTGACGGGTCACTGACACCATATTCCCTATACGTCACTTGGCGTGACTGGTCACTAACACCATATTCCCTATACGCCACTTGGCGTGACGGGTCATTAACACCTTATTCCCTATACGTCACTTGGCGTGACGGGTCACTAACACCATATTCGCTATACGTCACTTGGCGTGACGGGTCACTAAAACACCATATTCGCTATACGTCACTTGGCGTGACGGGTCACTAACACCATATTCGCTATACGTCACTTGGCGTGACGGGTCACTAAAACACCATATTCGCTATACGTCACTTGGCGTGACGGGTCACTAACACCATATTCCCTATACGTCACTTGGCGTGACGGGGCTACTTGACTACTTTTATTCAGTAGCAGAAGGTAATGGCTTAGTGGTGAGATTTGGGGGAGGGGGGCTATTTACTCTGCCCTCCGTAAACAACGCTACTGTGTTTTTGGAATAGTTTTGTCTTCTTTTCTTGACGTGTTTTTCCCTGTCATTCCGAAATGTTTTCTTGTCACTCTTATTTTAGGTTCTGCTGGCGTTCTCTCCCCTGGGGAAGTGGTCAACCCGGAAGAGCTATCTCCAAGCGCTAGTCCCACGTCCCAGGCTGAAGCCGGATATGACGTCACTGCCAGAAAACTGAGCCTGCAGTTCAACTCCTCGAGCAGCAAGGACAACAGCAAGGACAACAGCAAGGACAACAGCAAGGACAACAGCAAGGACAACAGCAAGGACAACAGCAAGGACAACAGCAAGGACAACAGCAAGGACAACTGCAAGGACAACTACAAGGACAACTGCAAGGACAACTGCAAGGACAACAGCAAGGACAACAGCAAGGACAACAGCAAGGACAACAGCAAGGACAACAGCAAGGACAACAGCAAGGACAACAGCAAAGAGACGCCATCACCATCTGCACTTGAGCTCTGCCCATCAACAGCCTCGCCACTCTTCAAGACGACGTCTCCAAGCTCCAAGTTCCCCCCTCAAAAGTTTGCAATCCCCAGGTCCCCAGAGACCCCAAACCCATCATCATCAAGTGCTCAAACATCGGCATCATCTACATCGAGTACGTCGGATAAGAAGATTAATGAAAGCACAGATGATGGTTCCATGGCAGTGTCGTTTGTTCAGTATTCACAAAAGAAAGACCAGGAGGAATCATCATCTAGCAGCAGACAGCACGAGACCCACAAGGAGCTGGATGGAATCAAATCAGAGACAAGCATCAAGGCCAGAATGAATCAGTTCCAGACCCCTGCAGTTGTGGTTACCAAGTTTGCTCCCACAGGGGGCAGGTTGCCACTCAAGTCGACAAGCCAAGACTCTAGCGTAACATCGCCAACCAAAGATGAAAGTAAGGTCAGACAATGGGGCCGCAATTTGACCTCGTCTACGGCTGCAGAATCGCAGAACTCATTAATTGGACCAAAAGTAAACTTCAGTCAAGCCAAACCGGCAAACTTCACCAAATCCCAAGAGTTTCTCCCCCAGAATTCCTCAGATAAAAATCTCCCATCTCCAAGTTCTCCCACAAACCAGCTACCATCAAGTGCTAAAAAACTAGAAGGCATATCAGAAAGTACATCATCATTTCCTGTCTTTGGGCAACCCTGGAGGAACCAGGTCAAAAAGAACGAAAATGAAAATAAAAAAACCGAAGACCCACAATCGTCGGGACCAAGCAGCTACTCATCGGTCATCAGTACAAGCTCGAGCCATCAGTCTGTGGCCAGGACAGAGAAGAAACCAAACAACTTCGGAATTAGCTCAAATAGAAATCACAATTTGCCAGATTTCTTGTCCAAGAAAGAGGAAAACTCAGAATCAAAGCATCAAAAGTCAGACACAAACTCAGGCGAACTTTCCAGTGAGAATATTAGTTCCACAAAAACCGAAAGTTCTGTGCTGGAAGTGTCTGATGTAAATTCCGTCAAAGCTTTTCGAAATTTGTTCACTTCCGGTTCACAGTCCAGCAATCAGAAAACAAATATGGCTGCCCCATCGGACCGCTCGAAGTCACTTCCAGGTGCAACTTCGGCGAACAAGACAGACACTTCAAAGTCTGTCTTAAATCAAGCCCCGGCAGAGGGTTCCGCAAGCAGCCTCGCTGAGCTCCCATCAGCTCAAACGTCAGAGGAAGGGAACTCAACACGTCGCGAAGGTCATGTCTTAGCATTTTACAAAACTCAACAGTCAAGTTCGACAATCCAACAACGCGGAATTAACTTCAACAGTTCATCAATTCTCTCCCTGCCACTCATCTCAACCAATCTTCTGGAGCTGCAGCTTCAACCATCGCAAATAAAACGGACGCAACGTCAGCATCGGATAGCTCAGGAACATCACCATTACCAACAGCATCAAAAACACCCATTAACATTTTTAAACTTCCGCAGCCAAACTCAACACTAAGTACTCACAAATCGTCAACATCATCTCCAGCCATTGCTGGTAGCGTCAAATCTGTTGGAGACAAGACATCAACTAACGTGGCTGCTTATTCAAAACAAGCTGGTAGCTCCACCTACTCCAAGTCACAGACTGCCACAACAGCTACCCACACATTGCCTGCTTCTACACCATCAACTTCAACCCCTGTGGCTGCGAAATTCTCCACAACAAACAACTCGTCGTCATCGCCGTTACCAGTCGCTGCCTCGATCACTCCCAGATCAGTTGTCTCAAACGTTTCTGACCTCCCACTGTCATCTTCCTCTACAACATCATCATTATCATCAACATCATCATTTATGAAATCAAACACATCTTTCACCTCATGTGCATCGGTTAAATCGCAAACATTCTCTTCTTCTAACCCCAAACACACGCTCCAGACACAAACATCTAGCCCACAAACATCAACAAAATCCACACCAGACAACGCAACTGAGGACCAGAAAACCGAACAGGCACAAGCCAACAAGCAGCCCACATGGAGAGCCAATCTCTTGAAGAAAGAATCCAACCTGGCAAGTTTGGACAAATCTAGTCCATCTCAAAATGTGTCCCCTTCCAGTTCAGAGGTTTTCAAGAAATTTAGTGACAAGGGCACGGTCTCAGAGACCTCAAAGGTAAGCTCTACTTTCCCAGAAAGATAGGGTTCACGTCTATAACTTTACAACCTCTGAAGCATTGGCTAGAATTTGTCATGTTTATCTGTTGATATCCCATCTTTCAAATATGGCATTGGTTTGTACTCGTTCTTTGGGTGACACTAATATAGATAGACATTTATAGATGTTCTTGCAGCTACATTTATAGATGTTCTTGCAGCTACATTAGGTACATTTATAGATGTTCTTGTAGATACATTAGGTACATTTATAGATGTTCTTGCAGCTACATCAGGTACATTTATAGATGTTCTTGTAGATACATTAGGTACATTTATAGATGTTCTTGTAGATACATTAGCTACATTTATAGATGTTCTTGTAGATACATTAGCTACATTTATAGATGTTCTTGTAGATACATTAGGTACATTTATAGATGTTCTTGTAGATACATTAGGTACATTTATAGATGTTCTTGCAGCTACATTAGGTACATTTATAGATGTTCTTGTAGATACATTAGGTACATTTATAGATGTTCTTGTAGATACATTAGCTACATTTATAGATGTTCTTGTAGATACATTAGCTACATTTATAGATGTTCTTGCAGCTACATTAGGTACATTTATAGGTGTTCTTGTAGATACATTAGGTACATTTATAGATGTTCTTGCAGCTACATTAGGTACATTTATAGATGTTCTTGTAGATACATTAGGTACATTTATAGATGTTCTTGTAGATACATTAGGTACATTTATAGATGTTCTTGCAGCTACATTAGGTACATTTATAGGTGTTCTTGTAGATACATTAGGTACATTTATAGATGTTCTTGCAGCTACATTAGGTACATTTATAGATGTTCTTGCAGCTACATTAGGTACATTTATAGATGTTCTTGTAGATACATTAGGTACATTTATAGATGTTCTTGTAGATACATTAGGTACATTTATAGATGTTCTTGTAGATACATTAGCTACATTTATAGATGTTCTTGTAGATACATTAGGTACATTTATAGATGTTCTTGCAGCTACATTAGGTACATTTATAGGTGTTCTTGTAGATACACTATTACAAACGTATGTAGATGTATAGATGTTCTTGCAGCTAGGTTAAGTTCATTTATAGATGTTCTTGCAGCAACATTAGGCACATCCATAGAGGCTGCAGCTAAAACAAGTTGCTATCATTGGCGATGTCTTTCACGCGTGTGTACTCATGATTATAGTAGGGGCGTTTACATCCACGGAAACTCTTTCTTCGTTCCGCTGCAATTTGTGATGTCCACCATCCAGAGCTCTCTGATACTCCATTTATTTGTGATGTCCATCATTCTCAGCTCTCTGATACTCCATTTATTTGTGATGTCCATCATTCTCAGCTCTCTGATACTCCATTTATTTGTGATGTCCACCATTCTCAGCTCTCTGATACTCCATTTATTTGTGATGTCCACCATTCTCAGCTCTCTGATACTCCATTTATTTGTGATGTCCATCATTCTCAGCTCTCTGATACTCCATTTATTTGTGATGTCCATCATTCTCATCTCTCTGATACTCCATTTATTTGTGATGTCCATCATTCTCAGCTCTCTGATACTCCATTTATTTGTGATGTCCATCATTCTCAGCTCTCTGATACTCCATTTATTTGTGATGTCCATCATTCTCAGCTCTCTGATACTCCATTTATTTGTGATGTCCATCATTCACAGCTCTCTGATACTCCATTTATTTGTGGTGTCCATCATTCTCAGCTCTCTGATACTCCCTTTATTTGTGATGTCCATCATCCACAGCTCTCTGATACTCCATTTATTTGTGATGTCCATCATTCTCAGCTCTCTGATACTCCATTTATTTGTGATGTCCACCATCCAGAACTCTCTAATACTCCATTTATTTGTGATGTCCATCATTCTCAGCTCTCTGATACTCCATTTATTTGTGATGTCCACCATTCTCAGCTCTCTGATACTCCATTTATTTGTGATGTCCACCATTCTCAGCTCTCTGATACTCCATTTATTTGTGATGTCCATCATTCTCAGCTCTCTGATACTCCATTTATTTGTGATGTCCATCATTCTCAGCTCTCTGATACTCCATTTATTTGTGATGTCCACCATTCTCAGCTCTCTGATACTCCATTTATTTGTGATGTCCACCATTCACAGCTCTCTGATACCCCATTTATTTGTGGTGTCCATCATTCTCAGCTCTCTGATACTCCATTTATTTGTGATGTCCATCATTCACAGCTCTCTTATACTCCATTTATTTGTGGTGTCCATCATTCTCAGCTCTCTGATACTCCCTTTATTTGTGATGTCCATTATCCACAGCTCTCTGATACTCCATTTATTTGTGATGTCCATCATTCTCAGCTCTCTGATACTCCATTTATTTGTGATGTCCATCATCCACAGCTCTCTGATACTCCATTTATTTGTGATGTCTATCATTCACAGCTCTCTGATACTCCATTTATTTGTGGTGTCCATCATTCTCAGCTCTCTGATACTCCATTTATTTGTGATGTCCATCATCCACAGCTCTCTGATACTCCATTTATTTGTGATGTCTATCATTCACAGCTCTCTGATACTCCATTTATTTGTGATGTCCAAAAAGTAACAATAAAAGACACTAAAAGAGCCCGTTTGTTCTAAAAGTCCATTGAGAGAACTCTTGTAGGTTGTACACAACTATAATTTTCGCATGACCGGACATAACAAGTGCTAATTTATGTTCTAAAAGACACCAAAAAGTCTCTCTATGTTCTAAAAGACACCCAAAAGTCTGTTTATGTTCTAAAAGACACCAAAAAGTCTATTTATGTTCTAAAATACACTACAAAAGGTTCTAAATGACTCTATGAAAGTCTGTCTATTTTCCAAAATAGATTAAGAAAATATGTTTATGTTTTAAAAGACACCAAAAAGTCTGTTTATTTTCTAAAAGACACCAAAAAGTCTGTTTATTTTCTAAAAGACACTAAAACAACTTGTGTGAAGAAAAAACATAAAGCGAGTTTGTCTAAAAGATGCTTAAAGTACTTCAGCTTGCATGCCATACTTCTGTGACTTTCAATCTTTGTACCATGTCAGCTTGCGAGCTCATACTTCTATGACTTTCATTCATTGTACCACGTCAGCTTGCATGCTCAAACTTCTATGACTTTCATTCATTGTACCACGTCAGCTTGCATGCTCATACTTCTGTGACTTTCATTCTTTGTACCATGTCAGCTTGCGAGCTCATACTTCTGTGACTTTCATTCTTTGTACCACGTCAACATGCGTGCTCATGCTTCTGTAACTTTCATTCCTTGTACCAGTCAACCTGCGTGCTCATACTTCTGTGACTTTCATTCCTTGTACCACGTCAACATGCGTGCTCATACTTCTGTAACTTTCATTCCTTGTACCACGTCAACTTGCGTGCTCATACTTCTGTAACTTTCTTTCCTTGTACCACGTCAACCTGCGTGCTCATACTTCTGTGACTTTCTTTCCTTGTACCACGTCAACCTGCGTGCTCATACTTCTGTGACTTTCATTCCTTGTACCACGTCAACCTGCGTGCTCATACTTCTGTGACTTTCTTTCCTTGTACCACGTCAACCTGCGTGCTCATACTTCTGTGACTTTCATTCCTTGTACCACGTCAACCTGCGTGCTCATACTTCTGTGACTTTCATTCCTTGTACCACGTCAACCTGCGTGCTCATACTTCTGTGACTTTCATTCCTTGTACCAGTCAACCTGCGTGCTCATACTTCTGTGACTTTCATTCCTTGTACCACGTCAACATGCGTGCTCATACTTCTGTAACTTTCATTCCTTGTACCACGTCAACCTGCGTGCTCATACTTCTGTAACTTTCTTTCCTTGTACCACGTCAACCTGCGTGCTCATACTTCTGTGACTTTCATTCCTTGTACCACGTCAACCTGCGTGCTCATACTTCTGTGACTTTCATTCCTTGTACCACGTCAACCTGCGTGCTCATACTTCTGTGACTTTCATTCCTTGTACCAGTCAACTTGCGTGCTCATACTTCTGTGACTTTCATTCCTTGTACCACGTCAACTTGCGTGCTCATACTTCTGTGACTTTCATTCCTTGTACCAGTCAACTTGCGTGCTCATACTTCTGTGACTTTCATTCCTTGTACCACGTCAACTTGCGTGCTCATACTTCTGTGACTTTCATTCCTTGTACCAGTCAACTTGCGTGCTCATACTTCTGTGACTTTCATTCCTTGTACCAATAATTTCTCATGAAAATCTCTCTCCCTTAACGTAGGCTAGTTACTTGTTTAAAACTGAATCAAAACTAGTCACCAAATTGGCAGTGCTATTTTGAATTCCTTTTCCTCTGCAGCCACTGAATTCATTGATTTCTTTGTTTTTTTGTTGACAGAAGGCGGAGTCACTATCCAGCGGTGACGTCATCATGCAGGTGGAAATGACGTCAGGGAAACCGTCAAAAGTCTTCAACATGATCAAGAGCTTCCAAAACCTGAAAGCTCCATCTTAAAATTAGAGCATTGCCATCGACAGATGTATGCCTGGCAGCTGAAAGGAAAACCCTCGAGGAAACCCCCAACTAGTGTGACGTTGTTAGCTTTCCAAGCAGGGACTTTTGTGGATGGAATTATGTCAGACTATATCTGAACTGTGAGCCGTGATAGCTCAGTGGTTAGTGAACTGGACTAGAAAGGACAAGAGGTAAGGTTCGATCCCATCCGACGGCACTGGGTTCACCCAGTCTTAAATGGGTGCTGGATTTTTTTATGGGAAAGTAAAGCAGCACGGGCGTAATACCTACCACATGACCCCAAAAATCATGTGCTGAAGGTCTGTAAAATATAGGATCACTAACACCATATTTTCCTAAACGCCACTTGGCGTGACGGGGGTACTTTACTTTTTACACCATATTCCCTATACGTCACTTGACGTGACAGTGGTACTTTACTTTTTATAGCTGAAAACGTCACGATAGTTGGGTGTTTTGAGGTTTCCCCAATTAGCTCTTGGGCTTATTTCTGTAGGTGGTGACGACTAGAGTGTCTTCTTCAGTCATCAACTTGAGCTACACATCCAGACCGGCAAAGGTCATGAACCGGATGTTTCGCGTGAGGTCTTCTCTGGCAACCAAGAGCTTGTTTCCAGTGGCCAGGATCCAGATGGGAGGTGGATTGTTTCTGCTCCATAAACACGAACTACAAACTGATCAACAGATGTCAGCATCTATAATCTGTGAAATTGATAATCTAGAGACGATCAACAGATGTCAGCATCTATAATCTGTGAAATTGATAATCTAGAGACGATCAACAGATGTCAGCATCTATAATCTGTGAAATTGATAATCTAGAGACGATCAACAGATGTCAGCATGTAGGATCTGTCATCACAGAAAGAAGAGACTATGACTCATTGATGGTACTTACTTCACGAGAACTACTGGCAGGCTCCAGTAACAAAGAACTTGAAGACCATGTGAGGACTTTGTTTGGGGTTGCCATTATCTTTCTTTGTGCTGGTCAGCCACGAGATCGGTTACTTTCTGACCATGTCTGCTAAAAATTGGATCTGTCTCTGGCGAACCAGTCAGTTATGTTCATGTCAAGTGCCCTCATGTCATGTTTACAAGTGTCTTTATAGTGTAGAAGTGGTCTTTTCGCCTACTAATTGTAATCAAATATTTACTGCACCACATGAACTGTTTTAGGCCTGGGTTTAACAAGAGCAACTTACTGATGACGTGGCTATGAAGACATGGACCAGACCCGACGTTATTTGACAAGGGGCGCTACAGAAAAGTCCTCCAAATATCTTGGGCAGCCAAACCAACAGCAAAAAGGGTTTCTCAAAATACACGAACTACAAGAAAACTCTCAGAGCCAAATGAAACACGAAAAGCGACATTTTGGCCCCATAATTAATTGTATTTGGTCGACGCTTTCTATGATATGCCCGTGTATGTTTTATTCTAGGATGACATCATCACTCATCGACATATTCTCACTGTAAATAACAGACATATTCGGCATATTTTCACTATTGGCAGCCCTAAAGGTGTTCAGTCCCCCTCTACTGACGACGATAGTTGACATACATCGCTGGTTATTCAACATTTCAATAAGCCCTTTTACTTGCCAGGTCCTAATAGAATTGCTCATGTTAAATTAATATTAACAATGTGCCAGATTGTTTCTTACCTCAGAGTTGACAGACATTCCACTTGTAGACGTCACAAATACATCAGAGTTGAGCCTACAACCAACATTCCACTTGTAGACGTCACAAATACATCAGAGTTGAGACCACAACCAACATTCCACTTGTAGATGTCACAAATACATCAGAGTTGAGACCACAACCAACATTCCACTTGTAGACATCACAAATACATCAGAGTTGAGACCACAACCAACATTCCACTTGTAGACGTCACAAATACATCAGAGTAGAGACCACAACCAATATTCCACTTGTAGACGTCACAAATACATCAGAGTTGAGGCTACAACCAACATTCCACTTGTAGACGTCACAAATACATCAGAGTTGAGGCTACAACCAACATTCCACTTGTAGACGTCACAAATACATCAGAGTTGAGGCTACAACCAACATTCCACTTGTAGACGTCACAAATACATCAGAGTTGAGACCACAACCAACATTCCACTTGTAGACGTCACAAATACATCAGAGTTGAGACTACAACCAACATTCCACTTGTAATAGTCACAAATACATCAGAGTTGAGACTACAACCAACATTCCACTTGTAATAGTCACAAATACATCAGAGTTGAGGCTACAACCAACATTCCACTTGTAGTAGTCACAAATACATCAGAGTTGTGGCTACAACCAACATTCCACTTGTAGTAGTCACAAATACATCAGAGTTGAGGCTACAACCAACATTCCACTTGTAGTAGTCACAAATACATCAGAGTTGAGACCACAACCAACATTCCACTTGTAGACGTCACAAATACATCAGAGTAGAGACCACAACCAATATTCCACTTGTAGACGTCACAAATACATCAGAGTTGAGACCACAACCAACATTCCACTTGTAGACGTCACAAATACATCAGAGTAGAGACCACAACCAATATTCCACTTGTAGATGTCACAAATACATCAGAGTTGAGGCTACAACCAACATTCCACTTGTAGACGTCACAAATACATCAGAGTTGAGGCTACAACCAACATTCCACTTGTAGACGTCACAAATACATCAGAGTTGAGACCACAACCAACATTCCACTTGTAGTCATCACAAATACATCAGAGTTGAGGCTAGAAACCAACATTGCATTTGTAGATGTCACAAATACATCAGAGTTGAGACCACAACCAACATTCCACTTGTAGACGTCACAAATACATCAGAGTTGAGACCACAACCAACATTCCACTTGTAGACATCACAAATACATCAGAGTTGAGGCTAGAAACCAACATTGCATTTGTAGATGTCACAAATACATCAGAGTTGAGACCACAACCAACATTCCACTTGTAGACGTCACAAATACATCAGAGTTGAGACCACAACCAACATTCCACTTGTAGACGTCACAAATACATCAGAGTAGAGACCACAACCAATATTCCACTTGTAGACGTCACAAATACATCAGAGTGAGACCACAACCAACATTCCACTTAATCTTGTTAATAGTTCAATCTACAAATTCACTCCACTAGTTCTCTCCACAAGTTCAATCCACAAGTTCACTCCACAAGTTCAATCCACAAGTTCACTCCACAAGTTCTCTTCACAAGTTCAGTCCATAAGTTCAATCCACAAGTTCAATCCACAAGTTCTCTCCACAAGTTCAATTCACAAGTTCACTCCACAAGTTCTCTCCACAAGTTCTCTCCACAAGTTCAATCCACAAGTTCTCTCCACAAGTTCAATCCACAAGTTCACTCCACAAGTTCTCTTCACAAGTTCAGTCCATAAGTTCAATCCACAAGTTCAATCCACAAGTTCACTCCACAAGTTCAATCCACAAGTTCACTCCACAAGTTCTCTTCACAAGTTCAGTCCATAAGTTCAATCCACAAGTTCAATCCACAAGTTCTCTCCACAAGTTCAATTCACAAGTTCAATCCACAAGTTCACTCCACAAGTTCAATCCACAAGTTCTCTCCACAAGTTCACGAACAGCGACATGAGATCCAAGATGATGTGACAAAAGATACCTTGTGTTTGCATTTAATTTGTACATATATATTATATGTTGTATTTAATGTGTACATATATCAGTATATGTAGTATTTATGAATGGTGGTGTTAATAACGTATGTATGAATCACAGCTGTTTATTGTAACCACAGTGTGACATTTTAGTTCAACCCCTTGAACAAGTTTGCATTATGTTCGGGTCAAGAGCTTGCTGTATTCCGTTCATTCACAAACAAAATGGCTGTCTTGTTTGTGTGACGCGACATCTTCCACTATGTTCGTCTTCATTTGCTGTCCAGAATCGAGAGGAGGTGCAATTTTAGTTCCTACCCTTTTCTGTTTGCTTCTCCTACTGTTATGTTTCCTAGTGTTTCTAATATTCCATCAATCCATCTTTTGCTCTTCTGTTGTCCTCTCCTGCTGTTATGTTTCCTAGTGTTTTTAATATTCCATCAATCCATCTTTTGCTCTTCTGTTGACCTCTCCTGCTGTTATGTTTCCTAGTGTTTCTAATATCTCATCAATTCATCTTTTGCTCTTCTGTTGGCCTCTCCTGCTGTTATATTTCCTAGTGTTTCTAATATCTCATCAATCCATCTTTTGCTCTTCTGTTGGCCTCTCCTGCTGTTATGTTTCCTAATGTTTCTAATATTCCATCAATCCATCTTTTGCTCTTCTGTTGTCCTCTCCTGCTGTTATGTTTCCTAGTGTTTTTAATATTCCATCAATCCATCTTTTGCTCTTCTGTTGGCCTCTCCTGCTGTTATGTTTCCTAGTGTTTTTAATATTCCATCAATCCATCTTTTGCTCTTCTGTTGGCCTCTCCTGCTGTTAAGTTTCCTAGTGTTTCTAATATTCCATCAATCCATCTTTTGCTCTTCTGTTGGCCTCTCCTGCTGTTATGTTTCCTAGTGTTTCTAATATTCCATCAATCCATCTTTTGCTCTTCTGTTGGCCTCTCCTACTGTTATGTTTCCTAGTGTTTCTAATATTCCATCAATCCATCTTTTGCTCTTCTGTTGGCCTCTCCTACTGGTATGTTTCCTAGTGTTTCTATTATTCTATCAATCCATCTTTTGCTCTTCTGTTGGCCTCTCCTGCTGTTATGTTTCCTAGTGTTTCTAATATTCCATCAATCCATCTTTTGCTCTTTTGTTGGCCTCTCCTGCTGTTTTGTTTCCTAATGTTTCTAATATTCCATCAATCCATCTTTTGCTCTTCTGTTGGCCTCTCCTGCTGTTATGTTTCCTAGTGTTTCTAATATTCCATCAATCCATCTTTTGCTCTTCTGTTCGCCTCTCCTACTGTTATGTTTCCTAGTGTTTCTAATATTCCATCAATCCATCTTTTGCTCTTCTGTTGGCCTCTCCTGCTGTTATGTTTCCTAGTGTTTCTAATATTCCATCAATCCATCTTTTGCTCTTCTGTTGGCCTCTCCTACTGTTATGTTTCCTAGTGTTTCTAAAATTCCATCAATCCATCTTTTGCTCTTCTGTTGGCCTCTCCTACTGTTATGTTTCATAGTGTTTCTAATATTCCATCAATCCATCTTTTGCTCTTCTGTTGGCCTCTCCTACTGTTATGTTTCCTAGTGTTTCTAAAATTCCATCAATCCATCTTTTGCTCTTCTGTTGACCTCTCCTACTGTTATGTTTCCTAGTGTTTCTAATATTCCATCAATCCATCTTTTGCTCTTCTGTTGACCTCTCCTACTGTTATGTTTCCTAGTGTTTCTAATATTCCATCAATCCATCTTTTGCTCTTCTGTTGACCTCTCCTGCTGTTATGTTTCCTAGTGTTTCTAATATTCCATCAATCCATCTTTTGCTCTTCTGTTGGCCTCTCCTGCTGTTATGTTTCCTAGTGTTTCTAATATTCCATCAATCCATCTTTTGCTCTTCTGTTGGCCTCTCCTGCTGTTATGTTTCCTACTGTTTCTAATATTCCATCAATCCATCTTTTGCTCTTCTGTTGGCCTCTCCTACTGTTATGTTTCCTAGTGTTTCTAATATTCCATCAATCCATCTTTTGCTCTTCTGTTGGCCTCTCCTACTGTTATGTTTCCTACTGTTTCTAATATTCCATCAATCCATCTTTTGCTCTTCTGTTGGCCTCTCCTACTGTTATGTTTCCTAGTGTTTCTAATATTCCATCAATCCATCTTTTGCTCTTCTGTTGGCCTCTCCTGCTGTTATGTTTCCTAGTGTTTCTAATATTCCATCAATCCATCTTTTGCTCTTCTGTTGGCCTCTCCTGCTGTTATGTTTCCTAGTGTTTCTAATATTCCATCAATCTTTTTCGTGGTCGTTATTTTCGTATATGTTTCTTAGCACGTGGTCAAACTATTTTATCTGTTGTTTCTGTATACATTCCATAGCGGGAATATTCCTGGCTTGTTTCTTCAGTTCTTCATTTCTGATATCAGACTGTTCTTGCCATGCGCCTGACACGATAGTTTTGAGCAGTGTTATAGCTGTGAAGAGAATACACGGTTCAAAGATTGATAAATGGCACACTCTACCACCTGCTACAGGTAGGGGGGCAGCCACAGACCTACCACCACGGACCTACCACAACGGACCTACCACAACAGACCTACCACCACGGACCTACCACCACAGACCTACCACCACGGACCTACCACCACGGACCTACCACAACGGACCTACCACAACGGACCTACCCCCACGGACCTACCACCACGGACCTACCACCACAGACCTACCACCACGGACCTACCACCACGGACCTACCACCACGGACCTACCACCACGGACCTACCACCACAGACTTACAGCACAGACCTACCACCATGGACCAACCTCAATGGACCTACCACAACGGTACCTATCACAACGGACCTGCCACAACGGTACCTACCACCATCGACCTACTACCACGGACCTACTACAACGGTACCTACCACAACGGACCTACCACCACGGCACCTACCACAACGGACCTACCACCACGGACCTACCACCACGGACCTACCACAACGGTACCTACCACAACGGTACCTACCACCATCGACCTACCACCACGGCACCTACCACAACGGACCTACCACCACGGACCTACCACCACGGACCTACCACAACGGTACCTACCACCATCGACCTACCACCACGGACCTACCACAACGGCACCTACCACAACGGACCTACCACCACGGACCTACCACCACGGACCTACCACAACGGTACCTACCACAACGGACCTACCACAACGGACCTACCACAACGGTACCTACCACAACGGACCTACCACCACGGCCCTATCACTTCAAGTTAACTTGGAGTACCTCACAACAATCATATATCGCGTTAGATTGTTACCCTGAGTACACAACTATAACACCATCAACAAACAGCCGTGGAAACACACAAACTGTAGGTACACCATGAATTGTGTACACATGAACGAGATATTGTACATAACATAATCTGTACACAGCACTACCACCTTTGTTTGCACAAAATATTTGTTTCAAAATAAATGGCTGAGTGGAATCAAAATATTTAAATTAAACGTCGTTAAACGTCGTTAATCGACGTTAAATAACGTTAAATGACGCAAAAAAAACTTGGACATGCTGAGAGGAAAATACCCCATACCTGTGACGTCATTACTTTTATCCCGTTTCCGAAGTCCACCGAGAATTACCGAAGTTGAGTGGCAAGTCAAAGACAGATGATCTTTTGTTTACAGCTTCCAGTTCTATTTATAGATAGCGGGATACGTCCTTCACCCTAGAGGTCAAATGTAAACAAAATATGCCTCATGAAAGCCGCAATAACTCAGTGGTTAGTGAACTGGACTACAAAGGACAAGAGGTAGGGTTCGATCCCAACCGACGGCTTCCGGGTTCACCCAGTCTTTAATGGGTACCAGATTTTTTTCTGGGAAAGTAAAGCGGCACGGGCGTAATACCGACCACATTACTCCACAAATCATGTGCTGAAGGTCTGTAAAATTTATGGTCACTAACACCATATGCCACTTGGCGTGACGGGGTACTTTACTTTACTTACTTTTACTCGGGGACCATATAATGTGATGGAGGTAAAACATGGATAGTTTTAAAGTCTGAAGGTTTTCCCTCGGCCCTTGTGTGGGTCCATGGGGTGAGAATTGGTTCCAACGTTCTCTCGTACGTGTCCTTTCTCTCGTTTGTTAATGGGTAAGAGTTGATACCAGCATCTGTTCCACTCTCTGATGGGTCTATGGGTAAAAGTTGATACCTACATCTGTCCCACTCTCTGGTGGATCTAAGGGTAAGAGTTGATACCTATATATGTCCCACTCTCTGGTGGGTCTATGGGTAAAAGTTGATACCTACATCTGTCCCACTCTCTGATGGGTCTATGGGTAAGAGTTGATACCAGCATCCGTCCCACTCTCTTATGGGTCTTAGGATAAGAGTTCATACCAACATCTGTCCCACTCTCTGGCGGGTCTATAGGCTAAGAGTTGATAACAACATCCGTCCCACTCTCTGGCGGGTCTATAGACTAAGAGTTGATACCAACATCTGTCCCACTCTCTGGCGGGTCTACAGGCTAAGAGTTGATAACAACATCTGTCCCACTCTCTGGCGGGTCTATAGGCTAAGAGTTGATACCAACATCTGTCCCACTCTCTGGCGGGTCTATAGGCTAAGAGTTGATAACAACATCCGTCCCACTCTCTGGCGGATCTATAGGCTAAGAGTTGATAACAACATCCGTCCCACTCTCTGGCGAGTCTATAGACTAAGAGTTGATACCAACATCTGTCCCACTCTCTGGCGGGTCTATAGGCTAAGAGTTGATACCAACATCTGTCCCACTCTCTGACGGGTATATAGACTAAGAGTTGATACCAACATCCGTCCCACTCTCTGACGGGTCTATAGGCTAAGAGTTGATACCAACATCAGCACCACTCTTCCTTTAGCTCTCTGATCGATCCATCGGGTTAGAGTTGACCCCACCTTATCCGTCCTCAGAACACTGTTGGGAGGGAGTAAAATCGGATATTCCGGGCTTTCCTGTGTTGTTATCACAGCAGTAAGCTAACAAGACAAGCAGGCACGTCATAGAACCAGCAGTAGGCTAACAAGATATGCAGGAACGTCATAGAACCAGCAGTAGGCTAACAAGACAAGCAGGCATGTCATAGAACCAGCTGTAGGCTAACAAGACAAGCAAGCATGTCATAAAACCATCTGTAAGCTAGCAAGACAAGCAGGCATGTCATAGAAACAGCTGTAGGCTAACAAGACAAGCAGGCACGTCATAGAACCACCAGTAGGCTAACAAGACAAGCAGGCACGTCATAGAACCACCAGTAGGCTAACAAGACAAGCAGGCACGTCATAGAAACAGCTGTAGGCTAACAAGACAAGCAGGCATGTCATAGAACCAGCTGTAGGCTAACTAGACAAGCAGGCATGTCATAGAACCAGCCAAGGCTAACAAGATATACAGGAACGTCATAGAACCAGCAGTAGGCTAACAAGACAAACAGGCATGTCATAGAACCAGCTGTAGGCTAACAAGACAAGCAAGCATGTCATAGAACCAGCTGTAAGCTAGCAAGACAAGCAGGCATGTCATAGAACCAGCTATAGGCTAACAAGACAAGCAGGCACGTCATAGAACCAGCTGTATGCTAACAAGACAAGCAGGCATGTCATAGAACCAGCTGTAAGCTAACAAGACAAGCAGGCACGTCATAGAACTAGCAGTAGGCTAACAAGACAAGCAGGCACGTAATAGAACTAGCAGTAGGCAAACAAGACAAGCAGGCACGTCATAGAACTAGCAGTAGGCTAACAAGACAAGCAGGCATGTCATAGAACCAGCTGTAAGCTACCAAGACAAGCAAGCATGTCATAGAACCAGCTGTAGGCTAACAAGACAAGTAGGCACGTCATAGAACCAGCTGTAGGCTAACAAGACAAGTAGGCACGTCATAGAACCGCTGTAGGCTAACAAGACAAGTAGGCATGTCATAGAACCAGCTGTGAAAGTTGTTCCCGTATTTATGTGGATAGAAAACATGTTTAAAATATTCCACTACCTCTCCCCTTTCACTCACATGTTCACACACACACACAAATGTATGCAACTGTGTCATGTTGACATAATTAATTTGTTTATATTTCATTAAAATTGTTTACATATAGCTTGTTGTTGTTTTACTGAGCCAATCACGTGACCCGATTTACTTATATTTGGCGTGAAATTGTTCACAAACTGGCCACTGTTCAAATGTTTATCTTGACTTGCCTGATATACAATCATCAGAGGAAACAATTAGGTTTTCGTCTGTTGTAGTCTTCATCCATCTGGTACAGCTCATCTGTTCTAGCCTTCATCTACCTGGTACATCTCATCTGTTCTAGCCTTCATCTATCTGGTACAGCTCATCTGTTCTAGCCTTCATCTACCTGGTACATCTCATCTGTTCTAGCCTTCATCTACCCGGTACATCTCATCTGTTCTAGCCTTCATCTACCTGGTACAGCTCATCTGTTTTAGCCTTCATCTACCTGGTACAGCTCATGTGTTCCAGCCTTCATCTACCTGGTACAGCTCATCTGTTCTAGCCTTCATCTACCTGGTACAGCTCATCTGTTTTAGCCTTCATCTACCTGGTACATCTCATCTGTTCTAGCCTTCATCTACCTGGTACAGCTCATCTGTTCTAGCCTTTGTCTATCTGGTACATCTCATCTGTTCTAGCCTTCATCTATCTGGTACAGCTCATCTGTTCTAGCCTTCATCTACCTGGTACATCTCATCTGTTCTAGCCTTCATCTATCTGGTACAGCTCATCTGTTCTAGCCTTCATCTATCTGGTACAGCTCATCTGTTCTAGCCCTCATCTATCTGATGGAGCTCATCTGTTCTGGTCCTCATCTATCTGATGGAGCTCATCTGTTCTAGCCTTCATCTACCTGGTACAGCTCATCTGTTCTAGCCTTCATCTACCTGGTACAGCTCATCTGTTCTAGCCTTCATCTACCTGGTACAGTTAATCTGTTCTAGCCTTCATCTACCTAGTACAGCTCATCTGTTCTAGCCTTCATTTACCTGGTACAGCTCATCTGTTCTAGCCTTCATCTACCTGGTACAGCTCATCTGTTCTAGCCTTCATCTACCTGGTACAGCTCATCTGTTCTAGCCTTCATCTACCTGGTACAGCTCATCTGTTCCAGCCTTCATCTACCTGGTACAGCTCATCTGTTCTAGCCTTCATCTACCTGGTACAGCTCATCTGTTCTAGCCTTCATCTACCTGGTACAGCTCATCTGTTCTAGCCTTCATCTACCTGGTACAGCTCATCTGTTCTAGCCTTCATCTACCTGGTACAGCTCATCTGTTCTAGCCTTCATCTACCTGGTACATCTCATCTGTTCTAGCCTTCATCTACCTGGTACAGCTCATCTGTTCTAGCCTTCATCTACCTGGTACAGCTCATCTGTTCTAGCCTTCATCTACCTGGTACAGCTCATCTGTTCTAGCCTTCATCTACCTGGTACAGCTCATCTGTTCCAGCCTTCATCTACCTGGTACAGCTCATCTGTTCTAGCCTTCATCTACCTGGTACAGCTCATCTGTTCTAGCCTTCATCTACCTGGTACAGCTCATCTGTTCTAGCCTTCATCTACCTGGTACAGCTCATCTGTTCTAGCCTTCATCTACCTGGTACAGCTCATCTGTTCTAGCCTTCATCTACCTGGTACATCTCATCTGTTCTAGCCTTCATCTACCTGGTACAGCTCATCTGTTCTAGCCTTCATCTACCTGGTACAGCTCATCTGTTCCAGCCTTCATCTACCTGGTACAGCTCATCTGTTCTAGCCTTCATCTACCTGGTACAGCTCATCTGTTCTAGCCTTCATCTACCTGGTACATCTCATCTGTTCTAGCCTTCATCTACCTGGTACAGCTCATCTGTTCTAGCCTTCATCTACCTGGTACATCTCATCTGTTCTAGCCTTCATCTATCTGGTACAGCTCATCTGTTCTAGCCCTCATCTATCTGATGGAGCTCATCTGTTCTGGTCCTCATCTATCTGATGGAGCTCATCTGTTCTAGCCTTCATCTACCTGGTACAGCTCATCTGTTCTAGCCTTCATCTACCTGGTACAGCTCATCTGTTCTAGCCTTCATCTACCTGGTACAGTTAATCTGTTCTAGCCTTCATCTACCTAGTACAGCTCATCTGTTCTAGCCTTCATTTACCTGGTACAGCTCATCTGTTCTAGCCTTCATCTACCTGGTACAGCTCATCTGTTCTAGCCTTCATCTACCTGGTACAGCTCATCTGTTCCAGCCTTCATCTACCTGGTACAGCTCATCTGTTCCAGCCTTCATCTACCTGGTACAGCTCATCTGTTCTAGCCTTCATCTACCTGGTACAGCTCATCTGTTCTAGCCTTCATCTACCTGGTACAGCTCATCTGTTCTAGCCTTCATCTACCTGGTACAGCTCATCTGTTCTAGCCTTCATCTACCTGGTACAGCTCATCTGTTCTAGCCTTCATCTACCTGGTACATCTCATCTGTTCTAGCCTTCATCTACCTGGTACAGCTCATCTGTTCTAGCCTTCATCTACCTGGTACAGCTCATCTGTTCCAGCCTTCATCTACCTGGTACAGCTCATCTGTTCTAGCCTTCATCTACCTGGTACAGCTCATCTGTTCTAGCCTTCATCTACCTGGTACATCTCATCTGTTCTAGCCTTCATCTACCTGGTACAGCTCATCTGTTCTAGCCTTCATCTACCTGGTACATCTCATCTGTTCTAGCCTTCATCTATCTGGTACAGCTCATCTGTTCTAGCCTTCATCTACCTGGTACATCTCATCTGTTCTAGCCTTCATCTACCCGGTACATCTCATCTGTTCTAGCCTTCATCTACCTGGTACAGCTCATCTGTTTTAGCCTTCATCTACCTGGTACAGCTCATGTGTTCCAGCCTTCATCTACCTGGTACAGCTCATCTGTTCTAGCCTTCATCTACCTGGTACAGCTCATCTGTTTTAGCCTTCATCTACCTGGTACATCTCATCTGTTCTAGCCTTCATCTACCTGGTACAGCTCATCTGTTCTAGCCTTTGTCTATCTGGTACATCTCATCTGTTCTAGCCTTCATCTATCTGGTACAGCTCATCTGTTCTAGCCTTCATCTACCTGGTACATCTCATCTGTTCTAGCCTTCATCTATCTGGTACAGCTCATCTGTTCTAGCCTTCATCTATCTGGTACAGCTCTTCTGTTCTAGCCCTCATCTATCTGATGGAGCTCATCTGTTCTGGTCCTCATCTATCTGATGGAGCTCATCTGTTCTAGCCTTCATCTACCTGGTACAGCTCATCTGTTCTAGCCTTCATCTACCTGGTACAGCTCATCTGTTCTAGCCTTCATCTACCTGGTACAGTTAATCTGTTCTAGCCTTCATCTACCTAGTACAGCTCATCTGTTCTAGCCTTCATTTACCTGGTACAGCTCATCTGTTCTAGCCTTCATCTACCTGGTACAGCTCATCTGTTCTAGCCTTCATCTACCTGGTACAGCTCATCTGTTCTAGCCTTCATCTACCTGGTACAGCTCATCTGTTCCAGCCTTCATCTACCTGGTACAGCTCATCTGTTCTAGCCTTCATCTACCTGGTACAGCTCATCTGTTCTAGCCTTCATCTACCTGGTACAGCTCATCTGTTCTAGCCTTCATCTACCTGGTACAGCTCATCTGTTCTAGCCTTCATCTACCTGGTACAGCTCATCTGTTCTAGCCTTCATCTACCTGGTACATCTCATCTGTTCTAGCCTTCATCTACCTGGTACAGCTCATCTGTTCTAGCCTTCATCTACCTGGTACAGCTCATCTGTTCTAGCCTTCATCTACCTGGTACAGCTCATCTGTTCTAGCCTTCATCTACCTGGTACAGCTCATCTGTTCCAGCCTTCATCTACCTGGTACAGCTCATCTGTTCTAGCCTTCATCTACCTGGTACAGCTCATCTGTTCTAGCCTTCATCTACCTGGTACAGCTCATCTGTTCTAGCCTTCATCTACCTGGTACAGCTCATCTGTTCTAGCCTTCATCTACCTGGTACAGCTCATCTGTTCTAGCCTTCATCTACCTGGTACATCTCATCTGTTCTAGCCTTCATCTACCTGGTACAGCTCATCTGTTCTAGCCTTCATCTACCTGGTACAGCTCATCTGTTCCAGCCTTCATCTACCTGGTACAGCTCATCTGTTCTAGCCTTCATCTACCTGGTACAGCTCATCTGTTCTAGCCTTCATCTACCTGGTACATCTCATCTGTTCTAGCCTTCATCTACCTGGTACAGCTCATCTGTTCTAGCCTTCATCTACCTGGTACATCTCATCTGTTCTAGCCTTCATCTATCTGGTACAGCTCATCTGTTCTAGCCCTCATCTATCTGATGGAGCTCATCTGTTCTGGTCCTCATCTATCTGATGGAGCTCATCTGTTCTAGCCTTCATCTACCTGGTACAGCTCATCTGTTCTAGCCTTCATCTACCTGGTACAGCTCATCTGTTCTAGCCTTCATCTACCTGGTACAGTTAATCTGTTCTAGCCTTCATCTACCTAGTACAGCTCATCTGTTCTAGCCTTCATTTACCTGGTACAGCTCATCTGTTCTAGCCTTCATCTACCTGGTACAGCTCATCTGTTCTAGCCTTCATCTACCTGGTACAGCTCATCTGTTCCAGCCTTCATCTACCTGGTACAGCTCATCTGTTCCAGCCTTCATCTACCTGGTACAGCTCATCTGTTCTAGCCTTCATCTACCTGGTACAGCTCATCTGTTCTAGCCTTCATCTACCTGGTACAGCTCATCTGTTCTAGCCTTCATCTACCTGGTACAGCTCATCTGTTCTAGCCTTCATCTACCTGGTACAGCTCATCTGTTCTAGCCTTCATCTACCTGGTACATCTCATCTGTTCTAGCCTTCATCTACCTGGTACAGCTCATCTGTTCTAGCCTTCATCTACCTGGTACAGCTCATCTGTTCCAGCCTTCATCTACCTGGTACAGCTCATCTGTTCTAGCCTTCATCTATCTGGTACAGCTCATCTGTTCTAGCCTTCATCTACCTGGTACAGCTCATCTGTTCTAGCCTTCATCTATCTGGTACAGCTCATCTGTTCTGGCATTCATCTACCTGGTACAGTTAATCTGTTCTAGCCTTCACCTACCTGGTACAGCTCATCTGTTCTGGCATTCATCTACCTGGTACAGTTAATCTGTTCTAGCCTTCACCTACCTGGTACAGCTCATCTGTTCTAGCCTTCATCTATCTGGTACAGCTCATCTGTTCTAGCCTTCATCTATCTGGTACAGCTCATCTGTTCTAGCCTTCATCTATCTGGTACAGCTCATCTGTTCTTGCCTTCATCTACCTGGTACAGCTCATCTGTTCTGGCCTTCATCTACCTGGTACAGTTAATCTGTTCTAGCCTTCATCTACCTGGTACAGTTAATCTGTTCTAGCCTTCATCTACCTGGTACAGTTAATCTGTTCTAGCCTTCACCTACCTGGTACAGCTCATCTGTTCTAGCCTTCATCTATCTGGTACAGCTCATCTGTTCTAGCCTTCATCTATCTGGTACAGCTCATCTGTTCTAGCCTTCATCTATCTGGTACAGCTCATCTGTTCTTGCCTTCATCTACCTGGTACAGCTCATCTGTTCTAGCCTTCATCTACCTGGTACAGTTAATCTGTTCTAGCCTTCATCTACCTAGTACATCTCATCTGTTCTAGCCTTCATCTACCTGGTACAGTTAATCTGTTCTAGCCTTCATCTACCTGGTACAGCTCATCTGTTCTAGCCTTCATCTACCTGGTACAGTTAATCTGTTCTTGCCTTCATCTACCTGGTACAGCTCATCTGTTCTAGCCTTCATCTACCTGGTACAGTTAATCTGTTCTTGCCTTCACCTACCTGGTACAGCTCATCTGTTCTAGCCTTCATCTACCTGGTACAGCTCATCTGTTCTAGCCTTCATCTACCTGGTACAGCTCATCTGTTCTAGCCTTCATCTACCTGGTACAGCTCATCTTTGTTACCTTCATGTTTTCCTCTTGGGCCAAGACGGCACATCGGGCGGAAGTCAGTTCTCCACTAATGACGATTTGCTGCTAGTTCTTGATTGTTTCTTAGTCCCATGGTTGGGCCTTCCCCAGTAATTGTTCTGTTTAGCAATTCTCTTGGTCTGCCTTGTTTTATTTTACCAGATTGTTTCCACTTGAATGCCTGATGGGTAAGTCTTTCTTCATTCATTCTCAGCACATGACCGATTATTTCCTTCTTCTTATAAAGCTAGACACGTTTTCCTGTTTTGTTTCCTCTCTTATCTGTTCATTTGAAATGTATTCCTTCCAGTTTATGTTTGAGATCCTACGAAGACATTTGTTTTCAAAGACAAACAATGTGGGAGAAAGAACAAACACAACTTGACAAAAGTACAAATAATGTGGGAGAAAGAACAAACACAACTTGACAAAAGTACAAATAATGTGGGAGAAAGAACAAACACAACTTGACAAAAGTACAAATAATGTGGGAGAAAGAACAAACACAACTTGACAAAAGTACAAATAATGTGGGAGAAAGAACAAACACAACTTGACAAAAGTACAAATAATGTGGGAGAAAGAACAAACACAACTTGACAAAAGTACAAATAATGTGGGAGAAAGAACAAACACAACTTGACAAAAGTACAAATAATGTGGGAGAAAGAACAAACACAACTTGACAAAAGTACAAATAATGTGGGAGAAAGAACAAACACAACTTGACAAAAGTACAAATAATGTGGGAGAAAGAACAAACACAACTTGACAAAAGTACAAATAATGTGGGAGAAAGAACAAACACAACTTGACAAAAGTACAAATAATGTGGGAGAAAGAACAAACACAACTTGACAAAAGTACAAATAATGTGGGAGAAAGAACAAACACAACTTGACAAAAGTACAAATAATGTGGGAGAAAGAACAAACACAACTTGATAAAAGTACAAATAATGTGGGAGGAGAACAAACACAACTTGACAAAAGTACAAATAATGTGGGAGAAAGAACAAACACAACTTGACAAAAGTACAAATAATGTGGGAGAAAGAACAAACACAACTTGACAAAAGTACAAATAATGTGGGAGAAATAAACAACTTGACAAAAGTACAAATAATGTGGGAGAAATAAACAACTTGATAAAAGTACAAATAATGTGGGAGAAATAACAAACAACTTGACAAAAGTACAAATAATGTGGGAGAAATAAACAACTTGACAAAAGTACAAATAATGTGGGAGAAATAACAAACAACTTGACAAAAGTACAAACAATGTGGGAGAAATAAACAACTTGACAAAAATACAAATAATGTGGGAGAAATAACAAACAACTTGACAAAAGTACAAACAATGTGGGAGAAATAAACAACTTGATAAAAGCACAAATAATGTGGGAGAAATAACAAACAACTTGACAAAAGTACAAATAATGTGGGAGAAATAAACAACTTGACAAAAGTACAAATAATGTGGGAGAAATAACAAACAACTTGACAAAAGTACAAACAATGTGGGAGAAATAAACAACTTGACAAAAATACAAATAATGTGGGAGAAATAACAAACAACTTGACAAAAGTACAAACAATGTGGGAGAAATAAACAACTTGATAAAAGCACAAATAATGTGGGAGAAATAACAAACACAACTTGACAAAAGAACAAGTAATGTGGGAGAAATAACAAACACAACTTGACAAAAGAACAAGTAATGTGGGAGAAATAACAAACACAACTTGACAAAAGCACAAATAATGTGGGAGAAAGAACAAACATAACTTGACAAAAGTACAAATAATGTGGGAGAAATAACAAACACAACTTGACAAAAGCACAAGTAATGTGGGAGAAATAACAAACACAACTTGACAAAAGCACAAATAATGTGGGAAAAATAACAAACACAACTTGACAAAAGCACAAGTAATATGGGAGAAATAACAAACACAACTTGACAAAAGCACAAGTAATGTGGGAGAAATAACAAACACAACTTGACAAAAGCACAAATAATGTGGGAGAAAGAGCAAACTCAACTTGACAAAAGCACAAATAATGTGGGAGAAAGAGCAAACTCAACTTGACAAAAGCACAAATAATGTGAGAGAAAGAGCAAACTCAACTTGACAAAAGCACAAATAATGTTGGAGAAAGAGCAAACACAACTTGACAAAAGCACAAATAATGTGGGAGAAAGAGCAAACTCAACTTGACAAAAGCACAAATAATGTGGGAGAAAGAGCAAACTCAACTTGACAAAAGCACAAATAATGTGGGAGAAAGAGCAAACTCAACTTGACAAAAGCACAAATAATGTGGGAGAAAGAGCAAACTCAACTTGACAAAAGCACAAATAATGTGGGAGAAAGAACAAAAAAACAAGTTGATCAAAAAGAACAAATTTAATTAATTTACAAGAAAAAATCTGAATGTTTTTTCTCAGAAACAAAATAAACATTGAAACTTTGAGAAGAAAGAATTGTGTGAAATTAATTAAACATTAGTTGTCATTCAATTATGTGGTCATTAATGGTCATTCAATTATGTGGTCATTAATGGTCATTTTAATTACAGATATAATGAAAGTTCCAAAACCATCCACAATAATGAGATCAAGAGGTCATTCATGAATGTTCAGATGAAGTTTCAGTTCAAATGAAATATTTCATGAAATTAAGTTTGTAACTATGAAAGTCTTGTGGGAAGATACTGAACAACCCAGCAGATATTGTGTACCTGACACACGCTAAAAAATGCTGGAAATGGCTTCAACTATTTTTCTTAAATCTTCTTCTTACCTTCCCCTTTTGCCTTTCAACGTCGATGGAACTAATCCTGCAAATGAATTTGAAGTTTCACAAAAACTTCTATTTAAATAAATAGATATACCTTTCTTACATGCATTCAAGAGAAAATATAAATATTTCAGTAACATTAAGAAACCTGAATTTCCTGTCAAAAAGCTTGTAGATATAGTGCTGTAAATGTTTGTAAATATTTGTAAATGTTTGTAAATAAGTCTAGGGAGGTGGGAAATGTAATATTATTATAACAGGAAAAATGGAAAAAAATATAATGTGCAAGACACAACAAAACATGCTAGACAGCTTTTAGCATCTTGGTATCATGAGACCAATGAGAGAATTGATTACGAAGATAATAGACCGGAAGATGAGCATCGTTTTGATTGACAATATCCATGGGTAACGCACGTGATGATGCTGAGATCACATTACAGCTGCCTCCGAAGTAGAAACAAGGTTTGCGTTTCATGCTAAAGGATCAAGAAAAGAAATAGGGAAAATAAGATTTGTTAAATATAATGAGCAATCATGAATGTTTAGATTGTAGTTTGATCTGTTCATGTCGAGGTTTTACCGCTGCCTTCCGAGCAGTGAAATCATGGCTAGCGGCCTGGTACATCCGAGAGTCTCATCGAAGAAGACAGTCCCAGAATAACAAACTCTAGTGATTGTACACACTAGTCTGTCTCACTGCTAATGATCAACTTAACTGATGAACATAACTGTTGATCAACTTAACTGATGAACATAACTGTTGATCAACTTAACTGATGAACATAACTGTTGATCAACTTAACTGATGAACATAACTGTTGATCAACTTATGTTGACTGATTTGTGTTTCTTTGTAAATGACAGGTCAATAATTTCTTATGTGCCATTTATAGCCCCACGCCGCACTCACAACACGTATGTCATCTACAGCCTTGTTCACCTCTCACATGTCTCGGTGATCCCGCACATCATCTACAGCCTCACTAAACCTCTTTCATGTCATCTACAGCCCCACTCACTTTTTCCATGTCATCTACACTCCTGCTCATCTTTCCCATGTCACCCTTAGCCCCACTTACCTCTCCCATGTCATCTACAGTCCCACTCACCTCTCTACTTCTATCAACCTTCTCATCACCAGATACACTCACCTCTCTACTTCTATCAACCTTCTCATCACCAGATACACTCACCTCTCTACTTCTACCAACCTTCTCATCACCAGATACACTCACCTCTCTACTTCTATCAACCTTCTCATCACCAGATACACTCACCTCTCTACTTCTATCAACCTTCTCATCACCAGATACACTCACCTCCGAACTGCTATCAACCTTCTCATCACCTGATACACTCACCTATCAACCTTCTCATCACCTGATACACTCACCTATCAACCTTCTCATCACCTGATACACTCACCTCACTACTTCTATCAACCTTCTCATCACCTGATACACTCACCTCTCTACTTCTATCAACCTTCTCATCACCAGATACACTCACCTCTCTACTTCTATCAACCTTCTCATCACCAGATACACTCACCTCTCTACTTCTATCAACCTCATCACCAGATACACTCACCTCTCTACTTCTATGAACCTTCTCATCACTAGATACACTCACCTCTCTACTTCTATCAACCTCATCACCAGATACACTCACCTCTCTACTTCTATGAACCTTCTCATCACCAGATACACTCACCTCTCTTACTTCTATCAACCTCATCACCAGATACACTCACCTCTCTACTTCTATGAACCTTCTCATCACCAGATACACTCACCACTCTATTTCTACCAACCTTCTCATCACCAGATACACTCACCTCTCTACTTCTATCAACCTTATCACCTGATACACTCACCTCTCTACTTCTATGAACCTTCTCATCACCAGATACACTCACCACTCTATTTCTACCAACCTTCTCATCACCAGATACACTCACCTCTCTACTTCTATCAACCTTTTCATCACATGATACACTCACCTCACTACTTCTATCAACCTTCTCATCACATGATACACTCACCTCAATACTTCTATCAACCTTCTCATCACATGATACACTCACCTCACTACTTCTATCAACCTTCTCATCACCTGATACACTCAC
Organism: Megaustenia siamemsis; assembly: GCA_032433765.1. NCBI lineage: Eukaryota > Metazoa > Mollusca > Gastropoda > Stylommatophora > Ariophantidae > Megaustenia > Megaustenia siamemsis. The sequence goes on from JAVIAB010000102.1 coordinate 933,937, forward strand.
CTCACTACTTCTATCAACCTTCTCATCACCTGATACACTCACCTCTCTATTTCTACCAACCTTCTCATCACATGATACACTCACCTCACTACTTCTATCAACCTTCTCATCACATGATACACTCACCTAAATACTTCTATCAACCTTCTCATCACATGATACACTCACCTCTCTACTTCTATCAACCTTCTCATCACCTGATACACTCACCTCTCTATTTCTACCAACCTTCTCATCACATGATACACTCACCTCAATACTTCTATCAACCTTCTCATCACATGATACACTCACCTCAATACTTCTATCAACCTTCTCATCACCAGATACACTCACTTCACTACTTCTATCAACCTTCTCATCACATGATACACTCACCTCCCCACTTCTATCAACCTTCTCATCACCAGATACAATCACCTCACTACTTCTATCAACCTTCTCATCACCAGATACAATCACCTCACTACTTCTATCAACCTTCTCATCACATGATACACTCACCTCCACTCACCACTTGCTCCCACTCACCACTTGCTCCCACTCACCACTTGCCTGCCCTCACCTCATGACCCACCACAGCCCCTCACCTCATGACCCACCACAGCCCCTCACCTCATGACCCACCACAGCCCCTCATCACTCCTGCTGGTCCACACACACGTCGCACCTCCTCATCCCATTCCCGTCACACTGCACACATCTAAGAGCACTGAACTCCTCCGTGAAGTGGTTCCTCAGCAGAGACTTCTTGCTGCCATGACAGCTCTCACACGGGAGGAAGCGGAACCCACCACAGTTCTGGCACATGATTCTCACCACCACTTTCTGAAACAAAACAATTCTTGTCAATAAGAGACATCAATTGTTGTCAATAAGAGACAAATTCTCATCAATAGAAACATCAAACTGCTTGTCACCAGGAGACATCGATCCTCTTGTCACCAGGAGACAATTCTTGTCACCAGGAGACATCAATTCTTGTCAATAAGAGACATCAATTCTTGTCAACAAGAGACATCAATTCTTGCCAACAAGAGACATCAATTCTTGTCAACAAGAGACATCAATTCTTGTCAACAAGAGACATCAATTCTTGCCAACAAGAGACATCAATTCTTGCCAACAAGAGACATCAATTCTTGCCAACAAGAGACATCAATTCTTGTCAACAAGAGACATCAATTCTTGTCAACAAGAGACATCAATTCTTGTCAACAAGAGACATCAATTCTTGTCAACAAGAGACATCAATTCTTGACAACAAGAGACATCAATTCTTGTCAACAAGAGACATCAATTCTTGCCAACAAGAGACATCAATTCTTGCCAACAAGAGACATCAATTCTTGTCAACAAGAGACATCAATTCTTGCCAACAAGAGACATCAATTCTTGCCAACAAGAGACATCAAATCTTGCCAACAAGAGACATCAATTCTTGCCAACAAGAGACATCAATTCTTGCCAACAAGAGACATCAATTCTTGCCAACAAGAGACATCAATTCTTGCCAACAAGAGACATCAAATCTTGCCAACAAGAGACATCAATTCTTGCCAACAAGAGACATCAATTCTTGCCAACAAGAGACATCAATTCTTGCCAACAAGAGACATCAATTCTTGCCAACAAGAGACATCAATTCTTGCCAACAAGAGACATCAATTCTTGCCAACAGGAGACATCAATTCTTGCCAACAAGAGACATCAAATCTTGCCAACAAGAGACATCAATTCTTGCCAACAAGAGACATCAATTCTTGACAACAAGAGACATCAATTCTTGTCAACAAGAGACATCAATTCTTGTCACCAGGAGACGATACTTCCACAGATCAGTATAAACAATCTAGTCCACCTTGTCAGTCACACTAACTAGCTACAACTTTCAAACCGAACTTGCTATGTACGATATGTCAATATTTATTTCTCCTGTTGTAACAAAACGTGACAAAAGATGACAGAAGAACTCACCTGATACCCATCGAGAATGGCTCTCAGTTCCCCCGCTTCGTTGAGTTTCTCCAGCTCTTCAGAGCCCTGTGTACAAGACAAATCGTGACATGACGGGACAATAACAAATGCTTGTAGCAATGGGAGGTGACCACAATAATTCAGTCTGGACACTAGATACAGAGTTACGGCCCATCAGGAAACAAAAACAAACTGACAGTTCCTTGGTGCGCGTGGGGATCCATTCTATCTCTAGTTGACGGCAAAGCTGTAATATCTGCGACTTTCGACCCGACACATCCGTATTCGGCTTGGATGGGTAGACTTTTTGCCGAACAACTTGTTGCCCTGAAAACGGGCATTTGTTGGTCTACTCTTTGACTTTAAACTGCCATGGTTCATCCTCCAACGTAAACGGATCTTCTTGTTTTTTTGTCCGTTTTCGATATGGCTAGACATCGGACCTCACTACCCAGAGAGGGCTAGACATCGGACCTCACTACCCAGAGAGGGCTAGACATCGGATCTCACTACCCAGAGAGGGCTAGACATCGGATCTCACTACCCAGAGAGGGCTAGACATCGGATCTCACTACCCAGAGAGGGCTAGACATCGGATCTCACTACCCAGAGAGGGCTAGACATCGGATCTCACTACACAGAGAGGGCTAGACATCGGATCTCACTACCCAGAGAGGGCTAGACATCGGATCTCACTACCCAGAGAGGGCTAGACATCGGATCTCACTACCCAGAGAGGGCTAGACATCGGATCTCACTACCCAGAGAGGGCTAGACATCGGATCTCACTACCCAGAGAGGGCTAGACATCGGATCTCACTACCCAGAGAGGGCTAGACATCGGATCTCACTACCCAGAGGGGGCTAGACATCGGATCTCACTACACAGAGAGGGCTAGACATCGGATCTCACTACCCAGAGAGGGCTAGACATCGGATCTCACTACCCAGAGAGGGCTAGACATCGGATCTCACTACCCAGAGAGGGCTAGACATCGGATCTCACTACCCAGAGGGGGCTAGACATCGGATCTCACTACCCAGAGAGGGCTAGACATCGGATCTCACTACCCAGAGAGGGCTAGACATCGGATCTCACTATCCAGAGAGGGCTAGACATCGGATCTCACTACCCAGAGAGGGATAGACATCGGATCTCACTACCCAGAGAGGGCTAGACATCGGATCTCACCACCCAGAGAGGGCTAGACATCCGATCTCACCACCCAGAGAGGGCTAGACATCCGATCTCACCACCCAGAGAGGGCTAGACGTCGGATCTCACCACCCAGAGAGGGCTAGACATCGGATCTCACCACCCAGAGAGGGCTAGACATCGGATCTCACCACCCAGAGAGGGCTAGACATCGGATCTCACCACCCAGAGAGGGCTAGACATCGGATCTCACCACCCAGAGAGGGCTAGACATCGGATCTCACCACCCAGAGAGGGCTAGACATCGGATCTCACCACCGAGAGAGGGCTAGACATCGGATCTCACCACCGAGAGAGGGCTAGACATCGGATCTCACCACCCAGAGAGGGCTAGACATCGGATCTCACCACCCAGAGAGGGCTAGACATCGGATCTCACCACCCAGAGAGGGCTAGACATCGGATCTCACCACCAAGAGAGGGCTAGACATCGGATCTCACCACCCAGAGAGGGCTAGACATCGGATCTCACCACCCAGAGAGGGCTAGACATCGGATCTCACCACCCAGAGAGGGCTAAACATCGGATCTCACCACCCAGAGAGGGCTAGACATCGGATCTCACCACCCAGAGAGGGCTAGACATCGGATCTCACCACACAGAGAGGGCTAGACATCGGATCTCACCACCCAGAGAGGGCTAGACATCGGATCTCACCACCCAGAGAGGGCTAGACATCGGATCACACCACCCAGAGAAGGCTAGACATCGGATCTCAACACACAGAGAGGGCTAGACATCGGATCTCACCACCCAGAGAGGGCTAGACATCGGATCTCACTACCCAGAGAGGGCTAGACATCGGATCTCACCACCCAGAGAGGGCTAGACATCGGATCTCACCACCCAGAGAGGGCTAGACATCGGATCTCACCACCCAGAGAGGGCTAGACATCGGATCTCACCACCAAGAGAGGGCTAGACATCGGATCTCACCACCCAGAGAGGGCTAGACATCGGATCTCACCACCCAGAGAGGGCTAGACATCGGATCTCACCACCCAGAGAGGGCTAGACATCCGATCTCACCACCCAGAGAGGGCTAGACATCGGATCTCACCACCCAGAGAGGGCTAAACATCGGATCTCACCACCCAGAGAGGGCTAGACATCGGATCTCACCACCCAGAGAGGGCTAGACATCGGATCTCACCACCCAGAGAGGGCTAGACATCGGATCTCACCACCCAGGGAGGGCTAGACATCGGATCTCACCTCCCAGAGAGGGCTAGACATCGGATTTCACCACCCAGAGAGGGCTAGACATCGGATCTCACCACCCAGAGAGGGCTAGACATCGGATCTCACCACCCAGAGAGGACAAGGCATCGGATCTCACCACCCAGAGAGGGCTAGACATCGGATCTCACCACCCAGAGAGGGCTAGACATAGGATCTCACCACCCAGAGAGGGCTAGACATCGGATCTCACCACCCAGAGAGGGCTAGATATCCGATCTCACCACCCAGAGAGGGCTAGACGTCGGATCTCACCACCCAGAGAGGGCTAGACATCGGATCTCACCACCCAGAGAGGGCTAGACATCGGATCTCACCACCCAGAGAGGGCTAGACATCGGATCTCACCACCCAGAGAGGGCTAGACATCGGATCTCACCACCCAGAGAGGGCTAGACATCGGATCTCACCACCCAGAGAGGGCTAGACATCGGATCTCACCACCGAGAGAGGGCTAGACATCGGATCTCACCACCCAGAGAGGGCTAGACATCGGATCTCACCACCCAGAGAGGGCTAGACATCGGATCTCACCACCCAGAGAGGGCTAGACATCGGATCTCACCACCAAGAGAGGGCTAGACATCGGATCTCACCACCCAGAGAGGGCTAGACATCGGATCTCACCACCCAGAGAGGGCTAGACATCGGATCTCACCACCCAGAGAGGGCTAAACATCGGATCTCACCACCCAGAGAGGGCTAGACATCGGATCTCACCACCCAGAGAGGGCTAGACATCGGATCTCACCACACAGAGAGGGCTAGACATCGGATCTCACCACCCAGAGAGGGCTAGACATCGGATCTCACCACCCAGAGAGGGCTAGACATCGGATCACACCACCCAGAGAAGGCTAGACATCGGATCTCACCACACAGAGAGGGCTAGACATCGGATCTCACCACCCAGAGAGGGCTAGACATCGGATCTCACTACCCAGAGAGGGCTAGACATCGGATCTCACCACCCAGAGAGGGCTAGACATCGGATCTCACCACCCAGAGAGGGCTAGACATCGGATCTCACCACCCAGAGAGGGCTAGACATCGGATCTCACCACCAAGAGAGGGCTAGACATCGGATCTCACCACCCAGAGAGGGCTAGACATCGGATCTCACCACCCAGAGAGGGCTAGACATCGGATCTCACCACCCAGAGAGGGCTAGACATCGGATCTCACCACCCAGAGAGGGCTAGACATCGGATCTCACCACCCAGAGAGGGCTAAACATCGGATCTCACCACCCAGAGAGGGCTAGACATCGGATCTCACCACCCAGAGAGGGCTAGACATCGGATCTCACCACCCAGAGAGGGCTAGACATCGGATCTCACCACCCAGGGAGGGCTAGACATCGGATCTCACCTCCCAGAGAGGGCTAGACATCGGATTTCACCACCCAGAGAGGGCTAGACATCGGATCTCACCACCCAGAGAGGGCTAGACATCGGATCTCACCACCCAGAGAGGACAAGGCATCGGATCTCACCACCCAGAGAGGGCTAGACATCGGATCTCACCACCCAGAGAGGGCTAGACATCGGATCTCACCACCCAGAGAGGGCTAGACATCGGATCTCACCACCCAGAGAGGGCTAGACATCGGATCTCACCACCCAGAGAGGGCTAGACATCGGATCTCACCACCCAGAGAGGGCTAAACATCGGATCTCACCACCCAGAGAGGGCTAGACATCGGATCTCACCACCCAGAGAGGGCTAAACATCGGATCTCACCACCCAGAGAGGGCTAGACATCGGATCTCACCACCCAGAGAGGGCTAGACATCGGATCTCACCACCCAGAGAGGGCTAGACATCGGATCACACCACCCAGAGAGGGCTAGACATCGGATCTCACCACACAGAGAGGGCTAGACATCGGATCTCACCACCCAGAGAGGGCTAGACATTGGATCTCACTACCCAGAGAGGGCTAGACATCGGATCTCACCACCCAGAGAGGGCTAAACATCGAATCTCACCACCCAGAGAGGGCTAGACATCGGATCTCACTACCCAGAGAGGGCTAGACATCGGATCTCACGACCCAGAGAGGGCTAGACATCGGATCTCAATACCCAGAGAGGGCTAGACATCGGATCTCACTACCCAGAGAGGGCTAGACATCGGATCTCACTACCCAGAGAGGGCAAGACATCAGATCTCAATACCCAGAGAGGGCAAGACATCAGAACTCAATACCCAGAGAGGGCAAGACATCAGATCTCAATACCCAGAGAGGGCAAGACATCGGATCTCACTACCCAGAGAGGGCAAGACATCAGATCTCAATACCCAGAGAGGGCAAGACATCGGATCTCACTACCCAGAGAGGGCAAGACATCAGATCTCAATACCCAGAGAGAGCTAGACATCAGATCTCACCACCCAGAGAAGGCTAGACATCGGATCTCACTACCCAGAGAGGGCTAGACATCAGGTCTTAATACCCAGAGAGGGCAAGACATCAGATCTCAATACCCAGAGAGAGCTAGACATCGGATCTCACTACCCAGAGAGAACTAGACATCAGATCTCACTACCCAGAGAGAACTAGACATCGGATCTCACTACCCAGAGAGAACTAGACATCGGATCTCGCTACCCAGAGAGGGCTAGACATCAGATCTCACTACCCAGAGAGGGCCAGACATCAGATCTCACTACCCAGAGAGGGCTAGACATCAGATATCCACTACACAGAGAGGTCTAGACATAGGATCCCACTACCCAGAGAGAACTAGATATCAGATCTCAATACCCAGAGAGGGCTAGACATCAGATCTCACTACCCAGAGAGAACTAGACATCAGATCTCAATACCCAGAGAGGGCTAGACATCAGATCTCACTACCCAGAGAGGGCAAGACATCAGATCTCAATACCCAGAGAGAGCTAGACATCGGATCTCACGACCCAGAGAGGGCTAGACATCGGATCTCACCACACAGAGAAGGCAAGACATCAGATCTCAATACTCAGAGAGGGCTAGAGATCGGATCTCACTACCCAGAGAGGGCAAGACATCAGATCTCAATACCCAGAGAGAGCTAGACATCAGATCTCAATACCCAGAGAGAGCTAGACATCAGATCTCACCACCCAGAGACGGCTAGACATCGGATCTCACTACCCAGAGAGGGCAAGATATCAGATCTCAATACCCAGAGAGGGCAAGACATCAGATCTCAATACCCAGAGAGGGCAAGACATCAGATATCAATACCCAGAGAGGGCTAGACATAGGATCTCACCACCCAGAGAGGGCAAGACATCAGATCTCAATACCCAGAGAGGGCAAGACATCGTATCTCAATACCCAGTGAGAGCTAGACATCGGATCTCACTACCCAGAGAGAACTAGACATCAGATCTCGCTACCCAGAGAGAACTAGACATCGGATCTCACTACCCAGAGAGAACTATACATCAGATCTCACTACCCAGAGAGGGCTAGACATCAGATATCACTACCCAGAGAGAACTAGACATCAGATCTCACTACCCAGAGAGAACTAGACATCAGATCTCACTACCCAAAGAAGGCTAGACATCAGATCTCACTACCCAGAGAGGGCTAGACATCAGATCTCACTACCCAGAGAGGGCTAGACATCAGATCTCACTACCCAGAGAGAACAAGACATCAGATCTCACTACCCAGAGAGGGCTAGACATCAGATCTCACTACCCAGAGAGGGCTAGACATCAGATCTCACTACCCAGAGAGAACTAGACATCAGATCTCACTACCCAGAGAGGTCTAGACATCGGATCTCACTATCCAGAGAGAACTAGACATCAGATCTCACCACCCAGAGAGGGCTAGACATCGGATCTCACCACCCAGAGAGGGCTAGACATCGAATCACACAACCCAGAGAGGGCTAGACATCGGATCTCACCACACAGAGAGGGCTAGACATCGGATCTCACCACCCAGAGAGGGCTAGACATTGGATCTCACTACCCAGAGAGGGCTAGACATCGGATCTCACCACCCAGAGAGGGCTAAACATCGAATCTCACCACCCAGAGAGGGCTAGACATCGGATCTCACTACCCAGAGAGGGCTAGACATCGGATCTCACGACCCAGAGAGGGCTAGACATCGGATCTCAATACCCAGAGAGGGCTAGACATCGGATCTCACTACCCAGAGAGGGCTAGACATCGGATCTCACTACCCAGAGAGGGCAAGACATCAGATCTCAATACCCAGAGAGGGCAAGACATCAGATCTCAATACCCAGAGAGGGCAAGACATCAGATCTCAATACCCAGAGAGGGCAAGACATCGGATCTCACTACCCAGAGAGGGCAAGACATCAGATCTCAATACCCAGAGAGGGCAAGACATCGGATCTCACTACCCAGAGAGGGCAAGACATCAGATCTCAATACCCAGAGAGAGCTAGACATCAGATCTCACCACCCAGAGAAGGCTAGACATCGGATCTCACTACCCAGAGAGGGCTAGACATCAGGTCTTAATACCCAGAGAGGGCAAGAGATCAGATCTCAATACCCAGAGAGAGCTAGACATCGGATCTCACTACCCAGAGAGAACTAGACATCAGATCTCACTACCCAGAGAGAACTAGACATCGGATCTCACTACCCAGAGAGAACTAGACATCGGATCTCGCTACCCAGAGAGGGCTAGACATCAGATCTCACTACCCAGAGAGGGCCAGACATCAGATCTCACTACCCAGAGAGGGCTAGACATCAGATATCCACTACACAGAGAGGTCTAGACATAGGATCCCACTACCCAGAGAGAACTAGATATCAGATCTCAATACCCAGAGAGGGCTAGACATCAGATCTCACTACCCAGAGAGAACTAGACATCAGATCTCAATACCCAGAGAGGGCTAGACATCAGATCTCACTACCCAGAGAGGGCAAGACATCAGATCTCAATACCCAGAGAGAGCTAGACATCGGATCTCACGACCCAGAGAGGGCTAGACATCGGATCTCACCACACAGAGAAGGCAAGACATCAGATCTCAATACTCAGAGAGGGCTAGAGATCGGATCTCACTACCCAGAGAGGGCAAGACATCAGATCTCAATACCCAGAGAGAGCTAGACATCAGATCTCAATACCCAGAGAGAGCTAGACATCAGATCTCACCACCCAGAGACGGCTAGACATCGGATCTCACTACCCAGAGAGGGCAAGATATCAGATCTCAATACCCAGAGAGGGCAAGACATCAGATCTCAATACCCAGAGAGGGCAAGACATCAGATATCAATACCCAGAGAGGGCTGGACATAGGATCTCACCACCCAGAGAGGGCAAGACATCAGATCTCAATACCCAGAGAGGGCAAGACATCGTATCTCAATACCCAGTGAGAGCTAGACATCGGATCTCACTACCCAGAGAGAACTAGACATCAGATCTCGCTACCCAGAGAGAACTAGACATCGGATCTCACTACCCAGAGAGAACTATACATCAGATCTCACTACCCAGAGAGGGCTAGACATCAGATATCACTACCCAGAGAGAACTAGACATCAGATCTCACTACCCAGAGAGAACTAGACATCAGATCTCACTACCCAAAGAAGGCTAGACATCAGATCTCACTACCCAGAGAGGGCTAGACATCAGATCTCACTACCCAGAGAGGGCTAGACATCAGATCTCACTACCCAGAGAGAACTAGACATCAGATCTCACTACCCAGAGAGGGCTAGACATCAGATCTCACTACCCAGAGAGGGCTAGACATCAGATCTCACTACCCAGAGAGAACTAGACATCAGATCTCACTACCCAGAGAGGTCTAGACATCGGATCTCACTATCCAGAGAGAACTAGACATCAGATCTCACCACCCAGAGAGGGCTAGACATCAGATCTCACTACCCTGAGAGAACTAGACATCAGATCTCACTACCCAGAGAGAACTAGACATCGGATCTCACTACCCAGAGAGAACTAGACATCAGATCTCACTACCCAGAGTGGGCTAGACATCAGATCCCACCACCCAGAGAGGGCTAGACATCGGATCTGACTACCCAGAGAGGGCAAGACATCGGATCTCAATACCCAGAGAGGGCAAGACATCAGATCTCAATACCCAGAGAGGGCAAGACATCAGATCTCAATACCCAGAGAGGGCAAGACATCAGATCTCAATACCCAGAGAGAGCTAGACATCAGATCTCACCACCCAGAGAGGGCTAGACATCGGATCTCACTACCCAGAGAGGGCTAGACATCGGATCTCACTACCCAGAGAGGGCTAGACATCAGATCTCACTACCCAGAGAGAACTAGACATCAGATCTCACTACCCAGAGAGAACTAGACATCGGATCTCACTACCCAGAGAGAACTAGACATAGGATCTCAATACCCAGAGAGAGCTAGACATCGGATCTCACTACCCAGAGAGAACTAGACATCGGATCCCACTACCCAGAGAGAACTAGACATCGGATCTCACTACCCAGAGAGAACTAGACATCAGATCTCACTACCAAGAGAGGACTAGACATCAGATCTCACTACCCAGAGAGGGCTATACATCAGATCTCACTACCCAGATAGGGCTAGACATCAGATCTCCACTACACAGAGAGGTCTAGACATAGGATCCCACTACCCAGAGAGAACTAGACATCAGATCTCACTACCCAGAGAGGGCTAGACATCAGATCTCACTACCCAGAGAGAACTAGACATCAGATCTCACAACCCAGAGAGAACTAGACATCAGATCTCACTACCCAGAGAGGGCTAGATATCAGATCTCCACTACACAGAGATGGCTAGACATCGGATCTCACTACCCAGAGAGGGCTAGACATCAGATCTCACTAGCCAGAGAGGGCTAGACATCAGATCTTACTACCCAGAGAGGGCTAGACATCAGATCTCACTACCCAGAAAGGGCTAGACATCGAATCTCACCACCCAGAGAGGGCTAGACATCAGATCTCACTACCCCGAGAGAACTAGACATCAGATCTCAATACCCAGAGAGGGCAAGACATCAGATCTCAATACCCAGAGTGGGCAAGACATCGGATCTCACTACCCAGAGAGGGCTAGACATCGGATCTCAATACCCAGAGAGAGCTAGACATCGGATCTCACGACCCAGAGAGGGCTAGACATCGGATCTCACCACACAGAGAAGGCAAGACATCAGATCTCAATACTCAGAGAGGGCTAGACATCGGATCTCACTACCCAGAGAGGGCAAGACATTAGATCTCAATACCCAGAGAGAGCTAGACATCAGATCTCAATACCCAGAGAGAGCTAGACATCAGATCTCACCACCCAGAGAGGGCTAGACATCGGATCTCACTACCCAGAGAGGGCAAGATATCAGATCTCAATACCCAGAGAGGGTAAGGCATCAGATCTCAATACCCAGACAGGGCAAGACATCAGATATCAATACCCAGAGAGGGCTAGACATCGGATCTCACCACCCAGAGAGGGCAAGACATCAGATCTCAATACCCGGAGAGGGCAAGACATCGGATCTCAATACCCAGTGAGAGCTAGACATCGGATCTCACTACCCAGAGAGAACTAGACATCAGATCTCGCTACCCAGAGAGAACTAGACATCGGATCTCACTACCTAGAGAGAACTATACATCAGATCTCACTACCCAGAGAGGGCTAGACATCAGATATCACTACCCAGAGAGAACTAGACATCAGATCTCACTACCCAGAAAGAACTAGACATCAGATCTCACTACGCAGAGAAGGCTAGACATCAGATCTCACTACCCAGAGAGGGCTAGACATCAGATCTCACTACCCAGAGAGAACTAGACATCAGATCTCACTACACAGAGAGAACTAGACATCAGATCTCACTACCCAGAGAGGTCTAGACATCGGATCTCACTACCCAGAGAGAACTAGAAATCAGATCTCACTACCCAGAGAAGGCTAGACATCAGATCTCACTACCCTGAGAGAACTAGACATCAGATCTCACTACCCAGAGAGAACTAGACATCGGATCTCACTACCCAGAGAGAACTAGACATCAGATCTCACTACCCTGAGAGGGCTAGACATCAGATCCCACCACCCAGAGAGGGCTAGACATCGGATCTGACTACCTAGAGAGGGCAAGACATCGGATCTCAATACCCACATAGGGCAAGACATCAGATCTCAATACCCAGAGAGGGCAAGACATCAGATCTCAATACCCAGAGAGGGCAAGACATCAGACCTCAATACCCAGAGAGGGCAAGACATCAGATCTCAATACCCAGAGAGGGCAAGACATCAGATCTCAATACCCAGAGAGAGCTAGACATCAGATCTCACCACCCAGAGAGGGCTAGACATCGGATCTCACTACCCAGAGAGGGCTAGACATCGGATCTCACTACCCAGAGAGGGCTAGACATCAGATCTCACTACCCAGAGAGAACTAGACATCAGATCTCATTACCCAGAGAACTAGACATCGGATCTCACTACCCAGAGAGAACTAGACATCAGATCTCACTACCAAGTGAGGGCTAGACATCAGATCTCACTACCCAGAGAGGGCTATACATCAGATCTCACTACCCAGATAGGGCTAGACATCAGATCTCACTACCCAGAGAGAACTAGACATCAGATCTCACAACCCAGAGAGAACTAGACATCAGATCTCACTACCCAGAGAGGACTATACATCAGATCTCACTACCCAGAGAGGGCTAGATATCAGATCTCCACTACACAGAGATGGCTAGACATCGGATCTCACTACCCAGAGAGGGCTAGACATCAGATCTCACTAGCCAGAGAGGGCTAGACATCGGATATCACTACCCAGAGAGGGCTAGACATCGGATCTCACTACCCAGAGAGGGCTAGACATCAGATCTGAATACCCAGAGAGGGCTAGACATCAGATCTCACTACCCAGAGAGGGCTAGGCATCAGATTTCACTACCCAGAGAGGGCTAGACATCAGATCTTACTACCCAGAGAGGGCTAGACATCAGATCTCACTACCCAGAAAGGGCTAGACATCGAATCTCACCACCCAGAGAGGGCTAGACATCAGATCTCACTACCCAAGGAGAACACGACATCAGATCTCAATACCCAGAGAGGGCAAGACATCAGATCTCAATACCCAGAGTGGGCAAGACATCGGATCTCACTACCCAGAGAGGGCTAGACATGGGATCTCAATACCCAGAGAGAGCTAGACATCGGATCTCACGACCCAGAGAGGGCTAGACATCGGATCTCACCACACAGAGAAGGCAAGACATCAGATCTCAATACTCAGAGAGGGCTAGACATCGGATCTCACTACCCAGAGAGGGCAAGACATTAGATCTCAATACCCAGAGAGAGCTAGACATCAGATCTCAATACCCAGAGAGAGCTAGACATCAGATCTCACCACCCAGAGAGGGCTAGACATCGGATCTCACTACCCAGAGAGGGCAAGATATCAGATCTCAATACCCAGAGAGGGCAAGACATCAGATCTCAATACCCAGAGAGGGCAAGACATCAGATATCAATACCCAGAGAGGGCTAGACATCGGATCTCACCACCCAGAGAGGGCAAGACATCAGATCTCAATACCCGGAGAGGGCAAGACATCGTATCTCAATACCCAGTGAGAGCTAGACATCGGATCTCACTACCCAGAGAGAACTAGACATCAGATCTCGCTACCCAGAGAGAACTAGACATCGGATCTCACTACCCAGAGAGAACTATACATCAGATCTCACTACCCAGAGAGGGCTAGACATCAGATCTCACTACCCAGAGAGAACTAGACATCAGATCTCACTACCCAGAAAGAACTAGACATCAGATCTCACTACGCAGAGAAGGCTAGACATCAGATCTCACTACCCAGAGAGGGCTAGACATCAGATCTCACTACCCAGAGAGAACTAGACATCAGATCTCACTACCCAGAGAGAACTAGACATCAGATCTCACTACACAGAGAGAACTAGACATCAGATCTCACTACCCAGAGAGGTCTAGACATCGGATCTCACTACCCAGAGAGAACTAGACATCAGATCTCACTACCCAGAGAGGGCTAGACATCAGATCTCACTACCCAGAGAGAACTAGACATCAGATCTCACTACCCAGAGAGAACTAGACATCGGATCTCACTACACAGAGAGAACTAGACATCAGATCTCACTACCCAGAGAGGGCTAGACATCAGATCCCACCACCCAGAGAGGGCTAGACATCGGATCTGACTACCTAGAGAGGGCAAGACATCGGATCTCAATACCCAGAGAGGGCAAGACATCAGATCTCAATACCCAGAGAGGGCAAGACATCAGATCTCAATACCCAGAGAGGGCAAGACATCAGATCTCAATACCCAGAGAGAGCTAGACATCAGATCTCACCACCCAGAGAGGGCTAGACATCGGATCTCACTACCCAGAGAGGGCTAGACATCGGATCTCACTACCCAGAGAGGGCTAGACATCAGATCTCACTACCCAGAGAGAACTAGACATCCGATCTCACTACCCAGAGAGAACTAGACATCGGATCTCAATACCCAGTGAGAACTAGACATAGGATCTCAATACCCAGAGAGAGCTAGACATCGGATCTCACTACCCAGAGAGAACTAGACATCGGATCTCACTACCCAGAGAGAACTAGACATCAGATCTCACTACCCAGAGAGGGCTAGACATCAGATCTCACTACCCAGAGAGGGCTAGACATCAGATCTCACTAGCCGGAGATGGAGAGACATCGGATCTCACTACCCAGAGAGGGACAGACATCGGATCTCACTAGCCAGAGAGGGACAGACATCGGACCTCACTAGCCAGAGAGGGACAGACATCGGATCTCACTAGCCAGAGAGGGACAGACATCGGATCTCACTACCGGGAGAGGGACAGACATCGGATCTCACTACCCGAAGAGGTCTAGACATCGAATCTCACTACCCAAAGACCGGGGGACGGTAAAGCTACGAAGACACCAAAGGTTCGATTTTTTTTGCTTGCGCTGAGACTTTCCTGTCCGGGAGCCGGCGTCCTACCTCTAGACCACCCATTTGACAGTCTGACACATCAAAGTACAGCTTGCTGGCGTGGTTAGTCTGCGCGGTTGTTTGTTGGAGAGATTTCTGCCAGAAGTGAACTGTCGAGACTATCAGGAGATGAAACACAAGATTGAAAGAAAGGCACATCAAAGTCGTCTGAAGCTGTTCCCTGTCTACCCTGGTCCCAGTCCATGGTATCATAACTTGATGACATGGAGCTAGTGACGTTGTGGGGCTGGGGGGGGGGGGGGAACTCGCGGCAGTCTTGTCCCCATTACATCGGACATACCAGTCACTACATCAGACGTACCAGTCACTACATCAGACATACCAGTCACTACATCAGACGTACCAGTCACTACATCAGACATACCAGTCACTACATCAGACATACCAGTCACCACATCAGACATACCAGTCACCACATCAGACATACCAGTCACTACATCAGTCACTACATCAGACAAACCAGTCACTACATCAGACGTACAAGTCACTACATCAGACATATAAGTCACTACATCAGACAAACCAGTCATTACATCAGACAAACCAGTCACTACATCAGACATACCAGTCACTACATCAGACAAACCAGTCACTACATCAGACAAACCAGTCACTACATCAGACATACCAGTCACTACATCAGACATACCAGTCACTACATCAGACATACCAGTCACTACATCAGACATACCAGTCACTACATCAGACATACCAGTCACTACATCAGACATACCAGTCACTACATCAGACATACCAGTCACTACATCAGACATACCAGTCACTACATCAGACATACCAGTCACTACATCAGACATACCAGTCACTACATCAGACATACCAGTCACTACATCAGACATACCAGTCACTACATCAGACATACCAGTCACTACATCAGACAAACCAGTCACTACATCAGACATACCAGTCACTACATCAGACATACCAGTCACTACATCAGACAAACCAGTCACTACATCAGACAAACCAGTCACTACATCAGACAAACCAGTCACTACATCAGACAAACCAGTCACTACATCAGACAAACCAGTCATTACATCAGACAAACCAGTCACTACATCAGACAAACCAGTCACTACCGAGAGTGCTAAGACCAGCTATATCCCTTAAGTCGAGGAACTACACAATATCAGATAACGAACACAAACCGGCCAACAACCCGATTAACCTTATAATTGTCTGTGACATTGCTTCAAGTATCAAGTTACCACATTTGAAATCCGACCGTCAGACTACAACTAACTTAACCTGCCAGTGTTTGGAGAGCGGTTTATGAGCTAGATCTGTAGACACAAACGACGAGATCACCGTGTAATATCTCAACCTGCCTCAGGTAGATCAAAACAAAAAACGGAACCGAATGTGTGATAACCGCCCTTGTCTCCCCTTGACCTGTGTCATAGACGTCATGAGTGACGTGTCCACAAAGATTGCGTTACAGCACGTTGAATGACGTGCACACGTTGATTGTATCCTGACCCGTGGACAGTCAACTTGAGGCAGCAACACATTCTCTTCACTTGTACCGTCCATCTTTCGCAGTTTCCGCTAAGTAAAGTCCACATATAATTATTCTCCCTACTGGCCCAGCTTGTTCCTTCTACGTCCACCTCCATCCAGTGAATGGAGGTACAGTGGTGGCTCGGAGTTCGATCTTAATTCGTTCCTTGAGGTATTTAGAACTCAGAATTGTTCAAAGTCTTGAATCAATCAAGGAAAGTGACAGACAATTAACATGACTAATGCTTGTCAGCTGAAGGAGAGAAGTTACAGCTAATTTAAGGTAAATACAACACATTTATTTGGTTGTGAATCATGGACAATCTCTCAAACAAGAAAGAAATCGATTCATACAAACAAAATGCTACATAAATACCATTAAGATAGCTTGGTTAATGAATAAGAGTAATGAAGACATATGGAGGGATTTAAACATGACAAAGAACCGGCTTATAAACACCATTCTACAGAAGAAATGAAAATACTATGGTCACGTCAAAAGACACAGTGGGCTGGAAATGACAAAAATGGAAGGCATGGTTCCTGGGCGACGCATAGGGGCAGACCAAGAAGAAGGTGGTTTCAAGACATCAAGGATACCTTGAACATGGCAGCCGAAGATGTGGGAGATCTGGCTAGAGACAGAGATTCTTTCAGACGGGCTGAGGTGAATGGAACGTTCTGTGGGAGATCTGGCTAGAGACAGAGATTCTTTCAGACGGGCTGAGGTGAATGTAACGTTCTGTGGGAGATCTGGCTAGAGACAGAGATTCTTTCAGACGGGCTGTGGTGAATGTAACGTGCCACAAAAGTCATCTGACCTGATGCTGATACCTTAAACATAAATGGTTAAAGCAATGTTGGTGTTACCGCGTTAATATTGTCCGAGGATCCAGGAAAGGCCTATCCAACCATCCAGCAACTCGCTGATTCACTCATCAACTCGCTGTTACATGCATGTGTGTGTGTGTGTGTGTGTGTGTGTGTGTTTCGCGCATTGTCTGTGTGATAGCTGAAGCCTCATTTTGACAACCTCAAATTGTTTCGCTGCTGCTCCCTCACTGGAACCACTCTCATCTTTTACCACTTATTTTCAGTCTTCACACACACACACACACACACGCGCACACATACACACACACACGCACGCACACACAAAACACTCTATCACACATTAATTCACTTACTCACACATTAATTCAATTACCCACACATTAATTCATTTACGCACACACAAATTCACTTACATATTCATGAATTCACTTACCCACACACTAATTCACTTACCTATTCATTAAATCACATACCCACTCACTAAATCACATCACCTATCCACTTATTACACTCACGAATCCCTTTACCCATACATTCACACCCTCCCCACTTATCCATGAAGTTACCAATTCACCCACTCACCTATGTACACGCCCACTCACCGATTACAACCGCCCACTCACCGATGTACACGCCCACTCACCCCGATATAGACTCCATCAGCAAACACGTGCGGCAGGCGAACTTCCCGAAGGTCCTCCTGCGACAGGCGATGCCTGAGCTCAGCCTGGACCTCCCGGTTCATACACAGGTCCCTCTCCTCATACCTTACCTGCCGGGAGAATATGAGGAATATGATAAGAGCATCATCATCAAGTGTCATGCCCCCTGGCGATCATGTCTCTCCACAACTCTCGATCTCGACAGTTATTTTTGTTGTTGACCTTCTGCCAAGCCATTCTCTAAAGCTGTCTGGTATCTTTTCTCTTTGCTTTGGTCTATTTCAGAACGTTGTTCATTACTTTTCTTAGCTGTCTATGGCATTCTCAGCATTGTTATAGGCATAAACATTACATAAATAAACAAAACACTATAGGCAGTTGTGGGTAGAGCTGTGGGTAGAGCTGTGGGTGGAGCTGTGGGCGGAGCTGTGGGCAGAGCTGTGGGTGGAGCTGTGGGCGGAGCTGTGGGCGGAGGTGTGAGCTGTGGGTGGAGCTGTGGGTGGAGCTGTGGGTGGAGCTGTGGGCGGAGCTGTGGGCGGAGCTGTGGGTGGAGCTGTGGGTGGAGCTGTGAGTAGAGCTGTGAGTAGAGCTGTGAGTAGAGCTGTGGAAGAAATCTGAAGATAAACACAAAATAATATCAAGCTGCTTAACTGAGACGAGACAAACTGACATTTTTGGTACAGACTACGACATTTTGGGACCGACTACGACATTTTTGGTCAAACTACGACATTTTGGGACAAAGCTTACATCAGATATGTTTTGTAACAAATCATTTCAGGGAAGTGGTTCACAACGCTCGGGGGAAAATAATAAATCAACAGCAGAAAAGAAACAAAGAACAATAGACAGCCCGAAGCAGAATCGAACACAGCGCCTTGCCACAAGAAACAAACGCTAGAGCACACGACCAACTAAGCTACCTACAAAATTAGCTCTTATTGGCGACGCCTTTCAGGTATAAGTGCCCCTGACTATACCAGAGGGTTACGATCACAACTCATTGATTGCCAACAACATTCGGACATCGAAACAAATAAGATCAGAACTAAAAGTACAAATTGTAAAATGCTAACTCAACGGGAGCCGTGATAGCTCAGTGGTTAGTGAACTGGACTACAAAGGACAAGAGGTAGGGTTCGATCCCAACCGACGGCTTCCGGGTTCACCCAGCCTTTAATGGGTACCGGATTTTTTTCTGGGAAATTAAAGCGGCACGGGCGTAATACCGACCACATTACCCCAAAATCATGTGCTGAAGGTCTGTAAAATATAGGGTCACTAACACCATATTCCCTATACGCCACTTGGCGTGACGGGGGTACTTTACTTTTTTTTTGTTTTTGTTTAAATATTTACTCAACATTCATGCATGGTGCAAAAACATGGACATTAAATAATAAAACAGAGCAGAAAACTGAAGCGTTAGAAATGTGGATTTACAGAAGAATAGGATGGAAAGAAAAGAAAAAAGATGAAGTCTTAAAAGAACTAAAACTGAAAAGAGAACTCATCATCATCAAGTATCGGGCCTAGTGGCGTAGGTGATCATGTCTCTCCACAACTTTCGATCTCGGCAGCTATTTATCATTTCTGTTGTTGACCTTCTGTCAAGCCATTCTCTTAAGCTGTCTGTTATTTTTTCTCTTTGCTTCCCTCTATCTCTTCGTCCCTCAATTTTCCCAGTTGTTACAATATATTCCAGTTGTTCTCTTCTCATTACATGGCCAAAAAATGATGATTGTTTCTTCCTAACATTGGAAATTGGCTCTCTTTTTGCTTTGACCTTTCTCAGAACCTCTTCATTACTCTTCTTAACTGTCCATGGTATTCTCAACATTCTTCTGTAAAACCACATTTCTACAGACTTCAGTGATTTTCTTGTGTGTTGTCCTATTGTCCATGATTCGCATCCATATGATAAGACTGGCTCTACATAACATTTAAGAACTCTTTTTCTTGTTTCTATTGTCAAAAATGGATTGCATAGTATTTTCCTCATTTTTTGGAAAGCTGCTTTTGCCTGAGCCATTCTACATCTCACCTCTTGTGTACATCTTCCGTCTGAGGTTAACAAAGTTCCCAAATATTTAAATTCATTTACCTGTTTTAATATTGTTCCACTTGTCTTTATTTTGCACTGAGGTGATGCCTCTGTCTTTTTGTTATTAAGGCTGAGTCCTCTAAAAGAGAACTACTAAACACAATTCAAACAAGACAAATGAAATTGTTGGGGCATGATAAAAGACACAACAGCCTATTAAACGTAATCTTGGAAGGAAAAATACAAAGTAGCAGAGGCAGACCAAGACTAACATGAACGAGTAATACCAAAAGATGGACAAGTCAGCCTATGTCAACCTGCACAATCAAAGCAAGCGACAGAGCGGAATGGCGCTCCATGATAGCCAACCTACGATGCGAGACGGCACTCAATGATGATGAGGCATTTGTGTAAGGTTTTGGTAAGCTTTGAATCCTTAAGTCAAGAGAACATCCAACGAGAAATCGAAGGAATTATAATTGATCGCCATCTACATGACACATGATGATAGTACAAGGTATCCAGACAAGGGAAGGCAACTGTTGTAAACATCTACGTCATACCATGTAGTTCTGCAAGAGTCTCCTGACGGCTCGGCATCGATCGCTTGTCTCCCTTACAATAGACATTGATGTGCCGTACATGATTATCTTCCCCTGTTCCAAGTGGCGGTAATTTCTCTGACAACAAAGTAAGGGAGGTTATCAATATAGAATTACATTTGGTTGTCACTTGTTTACATCACCAGTATAAATGTTGACTGTCCCATCGATGTGTGTTGATGGCCCGTTCTGATAGACTGGTATTGTCTCTCTCTTCATATTATCACCCAACTCTAAATGTTATCATCCCGTATCTCGATCTTATTCTGTCTTTTAATGTTATCTGCCATTCTCATCGCCAAGCATGTCCATTTAAACAGTTTGTTTCTATTTATTGAGACCTACGAGTATAGACCAGGTTGGGTCATGAACAATGCGGTGTGTTTGAGGTCACCGGTTCCTCATAGCTTGTCATTAAGGTTTTTTTTTTTTTTGGAGGGGGAGGGGGAGGGGGAGGGGAATTTGTGTTCTTGAGAGAGGGGGTGGGTTGAGAGTTCTGCAGTCCTGTAGAATATGTTCTAGTGTTTGTCTGGATGTTCCTGTGTTGAGTGTTGCAGTCCTGTAGAATATGTTCTGTAGTTTGTCTGGATGTTCCTGTGTTGAGTGATGTAGTCCTGTAGAATATGTTCTGTAGTTTGTCTGGATGTTCCTGTGTTGAGTGATGAAGTCCTGTAGGATATGTTCTGTAGTTTGTCTGGATGTTCCTGTGTTGAGTGATGTAGTCCTGTAGAATATGTTCTGTAGTTTGTCTGGATGTTCCTGTGTTGAGTGATGCAGTCCTGTAGGATATGTTCTGTAGTTTGTCTGGATGTTCCTGTGTTGAGTGATGCAGTCCTGTAGGATATGTTCTGTAGTTTGTCTGGATGTTCCTGTGTTGAGTGTTGCAGTCCTGTAGAATATGTTCTGTAGTTTGTCTGGATGTGCCTGTGTTGAGTGATGCAGTCCTGTAGGATATGTTCTGTAGTTTGTCTGGATGTTCCTGTGTTGAGTGTTGCAGTCCTGTAGGATATGTTCTGTAGTTTGTCTGTATGTTCCTGTGTTGAGTGTTGCAGTCCTGTAGAATATGTTCTAGTGTTTGTCTGGATGTTCCTGTGTTGAGTGTTGCAGTCCTGTAGAATATGTTCTGTAGTTTGTCTGGATGTTCCTGTGTTGAGTGTTGCAGTCCTGTAGGATATGTTCTGTAGTTTGTCTGGATGTTCCTGTGTTGAGTGATGCAGTCCTGTAGGATATGTTCTGTAGTTTGTCTGGATGTTCCTGTGTTGAGTGTTGCAGTCCTGTAGGATATGTTCTGTAGTTTGTCTGGATGTTCCTGTATTGAGTGTTGCAGTCCTGTAGGATATGTTCTGTAGTTTGTCTGGATGTTCCTGTGTTGAGTGTTGCAGTCCTGTAGGATATGTTCTGTAGTTTGTCTGGATGTTCCTGTGTTGAGTGATGCAGTCCTGTAGAATATGTTCTAGTGTTTGTCTGGATGTTCCTGTGTTGAGTGTTGCAGTCCTGTAGGATATGTTCTGTAGTTTGTCTGGATGCTCCTGTGTTGAGTGTTGTAGTCCTGTAGAATATGTTCTAGTGTTTGTCTGGATGTTCCTGTGTTGAGTGTTGCAGTCCTGTAGGATATGTTCTGGAGTTTGTCTGGATGCTCCTGTGTTGAGTGTTGTAGTCCTGTAGGATATGTTCTGGAGTTTGTCTGGATGCTCCTGTGTTGAGAGTGCTGCAGTCCTGCAGGATATGTTCTGTAGTTTGTCTGGATGCTCATGTGCTGAGTGTTTAAGCTGTCATGTTCTGGCTCATATTTTCCATATAACTGTCCTCCATTCTGTTTTCCTAACTTGTTTAGGCTGTCATGTTCTGCCTCATATTTCACATCCACTCAATGTCTACTCATCTCTCATTAGACACTCTCTCACCAACATTAAACATCCACTCAATGTCCACTCATCTCTCATTAGACACTCACTCACCAACATTAAACATCCACTCAATGTCCACTCATCTCTCATTTGACACTCACTCACCATTAAACATCCACTCAATGTCCACTCATCTCTCACTAGACACTCTCTCACCAACATTAAACATCCACTCAATGTCCACTCATCTCTCACTAGACACTCACTCACCAACATTAAACATCCACTCAATGTCCACTCATCTCTCATTTGACACTCACTCACCATTAATCATCCACTCAATGTCCACTCATCTCTCATTTGACACTCACTCACCATTAAACATCCACTCAATGTCCACTCATCTCTCATTAGACACTCACAACATTAAACATCCACTCAATGTCCACTCATCTCTCATTTGACACTCACTCACCATTAAACATCCACTCAATGTCCACTCATCTCTCACTAGACACTCTCTCACCAACATTAAACATCCACTCAATGTCCACTCATCTCTCATTTGACACTCACTCACCATTAAACATCCACTCAATGTCCACTCATCTCTCATTAGACACTCACAACATTAAACATCCACTCAATGTCCACTCATCTCTCATTTGACACTCACTCACCAACATTAAACATCCACTCAATGTCCACTCATCTCTCATTAGACACTCACAACATTAAACATCCACTCAATGTCCACTTATCTCTCATTAGGCACTCACTCACAACATTAAACATCCACTCAATGTCCACTTATCTCTCATTAGACATTCACTCACCAACATTAAACATCCACTCAATGTCCACTCATCTCTCATTAGACACTCAATGTCCACTCATCTCTCATTAGACACTCACTCACAACATTAAACATCCACTCAATGTCCACTTATCTCTCATTAGACACTCACTCACAACATTAAACATCCACTCAATGTCCACTCATCTCTCATTAGACACTCACTCACAACATTAAACATCCACTCAATGTCCACTCATCTCTCATTAGACACTCACATTAAACATCCACTCAACGCTTATCCATATTGAACACCCACTCAGTTCTCGCTCACTACTCACTCACTCACTCAAACTAAACACCCACTCAACTCTCAAAAGTTACTCACTCATATTAAACATTTACTCAACACTCATCCAGCACCCACTCATTCAACACTCACCCATTCAACACTCATTCAACATTCACTCACCCATTCAACACTCATTCAACATTCACTCACCCATTCAACACTCATTCAACATTCACTCACCCATTCAACACTCATTCAACATTCACTCACCCATTCAACACTCATTCAAAACTCACTCACCAACATTAAACACCCACTCAGTCTCACTTAACACTCATTCACTGAAATTAGGCACTCAATTCTCTGGCAACGCTCACTGACCAAATTTATACACCAATTCAACACTCACCCATTTTAAACACTTACTCAACACTCATTCAACACCCAATTACCCACAAATACCCACTCAAAAGTCACACACTTACATTAAACACCCACTCAACCCTAAGCACACACACCCATATTAAACACCAACTCACCCACATTAAACACCCCACTCACCCACATTAAACACCCCACTCACCCACATTAAACACTGACCTTCTCAGGTGTCTCCTCCCAAAAAGTCACGATCCCCGCTCTGACCCTATTCTTAAATCCCCGAACTGATCCCTTGCGACTGGTAATCTGCTCCTCAGACACCGACCCGGGGTCGCGAACATCCCTGCAGCCAACAAACACTGGCTCGTTCTCCGGTCTGGGCGGGGACACTATGGAGTACTTGGTCTGGGAGTAACAAACACTTCTTGACGGTTCTAGGACTGGGTCTTTCGATTGGTCCAGTCCTTGGACATGGTCTTTCGATTGGTCCAGTCCTTGGACATGGTCTTTCGATTGGCCCAGTCCTTGGACATGGTCTTTCGATTGGTCCAGTCCTTGGACATGGTCTTTCGATTGGTCCAGTTCTCGTACATGGTCTTTCGATTGGTCCAGTCCTTGGACATGGTCTTTCGATTGGTCCAGTCCTTGGACATGGTCTTTCGATTGGTCCAGTCCTTGGGCAAGTTCTCCAGCAGAAGTACGTCCATCATTTTGGTTATTTGTAGAATGGTTTCTATGGCAACTATCAGTAGATGAATCTCGCGGTGTTTTAGACACCGGAGTTGAATGATGGATGTCACCGACGGTTATTACTGTTCCACTTTGTGATCGATTACAATCGATCTGGTTTCGATTGACTGGAGATGAGTTTGGGAGTGACGTAGATATATAGTCGTGAGAGCAATCTGGTTTCTTTAGTTCGTAGTCGCTGAGGTTTAGAGAATTAGAACTTTCAGAAGATGAATCCAAATTTGTTGAATGCACTGGCCCGCTCACAAATATGCAAGTTTTATATCCGATTTTCCCGTTCGCATGTGTTTTGGAATCAGGTATTGTTTGTATGGTGTATCTTATCCCAGAATTCCCGGCGTTGGTCTCGGCCGAAATATTTGAAATTTGGCGCGAGTCAGGCATGTCCATCTCGCGAGATCTCAGATGGACGTTGTGGCTCGTCTGCTCTGTTGGTCCGTCCCAGTCATACATGATGGTTCTGATGAAGATAAGAGATATCAAAACCTTCCCAAACATTTGGCAACATTGGAGCTGATCAAGGGAGACTGGACCTTCCCAAACATTTGGCAACATTGGAGCTGATCAAGTGGGACAGGACCTTCCCAAACATTTGGCAACATTGGAGCTGATCAAGGGGGACAGGACCTTCCCAAACATTTGGCAACATTGGAGCTGATCAAGGGAGACAGGACCTTCCCAAACATTTGGCAACATTGGAGCAGATCAAGTGGGACAGGACCTTCCCAAACATTTGGCAACATTGGAGCTGATCAAGGGGGACAGGACCTTCCCAAACATTTGGCAACATTGGAGCTGATCAAGGGAGACAGGACCTTCCCAAACATTTGGCAACATTGGAGCAGATCAAGTGGGACAGGACCTTCCCAAACATTTGGCAACATTGGAGCAGATCAAGGGGGACAGGACCTTCCCAAACATTTGGCAACATTGGAGCTGATCAAGGGGGACAGGACCTTCCCAAACATTTGGCAACATTGGAGCAGATCAAGGGGGACAGGACCTGCCCAAACATTTGGCAACATTGGAGCAGATCAAGTGGGACAGGACCTTCCCAAACATTTGGCAACATTGGAGCTGATCAAGTGGGACAGGACCTTCCCAAACATTTGGCAACATTGGAGCTGATCAAGGGGGACAGGACCTTCCCAAACATTTGGCAACATTGGAGCAGATCAAGGGGGACAGGACCTTCCCAAACATTTGGCAACATTGGAGCTGATCAAGTGGGACAGGACCTTCCCAAACATTTGGCAACATTGGAGCTGATCAAGTGGGACAGGACCTTCCCAAACATTTGGCAACATTGGAGCAGATCAAGGGGGACAGGACCTTCCCAAACATTTGGCAACATTGGAGCTGATCAAGGGGGACAGGACCTTCCCAAACATTTGGCAACATTGGAGCTGATCAAGGGGGACAGGACCTTCCCAAACATTTGGCAACATTGGAGCTGATCAAGGGGGACAGGACCTTCCCAAACATTTGGCAACATTGGAGCTGATCAAGGGGGACAGGACCTTCCCAAACATTTGGCAACATTGGAGCTGATCAAGGGGGACAGGACCTTCCCAAACATTTGGCAACATTGGAGCTGATCAAGGGGGACAGGACCTTCCCAAACATTTGGCAACATTGGAGCTGATCAAGTGGGACAGGACCTTCCCAAACATTTGGCAACATTGGAGCTGATCAAGTGGGACAGGACCTTCCCAAACATTTGGCAACATTGGAGCTGATCAAGGGGGACAGGACCTTCCCAAACATTTGGCAACATTGGAGCTGATCAAGTGGGACAGGACCTTCCCAAACATTTGGCAACATTGGAGCTGATCAAGGGGGACAGGACCTTCCCAAACATTTGGCAACATTGGAGCTGATCAAGGGGGACAGGACCTTCCCAAACATTTGGCAACATTGGAGCTGATCAAGTGGGACAGGACCTTCCCAAACATTTGGCAACATTGGAGCTGATCAAGTGGGACAGGACCTTCCCAAACGTTTGGCAACATTGGAGCTGATCAAGGGGGACAGGACCTTCCCAAACATTTGGCAACATTGGAGCTGATCAAGGGGGACAGGACCTGCCCAAACATTTGGCAACATTGGAGCTGATCAAGGGGGACAGGACCTTCCCAAACATTTGGCAACATTGGAGCTGATCAAGGGGGACAGGACCTTCCCAAACATTTGGCAACATTGGAGCTGATCAAGTGGGACAGGACCTTCCCAAACATTTGGCAACATTGGAGCTGATCAAGGGGGACAGGACCTTCCCAAACATTTGGCAACATTGGAGCTGATCAAGTGGGACAGGACCTTCCCAAACATTTAGCAACATTGGAGCTGATCAAGGGGGACAGGACCTTCCCAAACATTTGGCAACATTGGAGCTGATCAAGTGGGACAGGACCTGCCCAAACATTTGGCAACATTGGAGCTGATCAAGTGGGACAGGACCTTCCCAAACATTTGGCAACTTTGGAGCTGATCAAGGGGGACAGGACCTTCCCAAACATTTGGCAACATTGGAGCTGATCAAGGGAGACAGGACCTTCCCAAACATTTGGCAACATTGGAGCTGATCAAGGGGGACAGGACCTTCCCAAACATTTGGCAACATTGGAGCTGATCAAGGGGGACAGGACCTTCCCAAACATGTGGCAACATTGGAGCTGATCAAGTGGGACAGGACCTGCCCAAACATTTGGCAACATTGGAGCTGATCAAGGGGGACAGGACCTGCCCAAACATTTGGCAACATTGGAGCTGATCAAGGGGGACAGGACCTGCCCAAACATTTGGCAACATTGGAGCAGATCAAGGGGACATGACAGACAACAATTGAGTACAATGATGAAATGACATACAACAACTGAGTACAATGATGAAATGACATACAACAACTGAGTACAATGATGAAATGACATACAACAACTGAGTACAATGATGAAATGACATACAACAACTGAGTACAATGATGAAATGACATACAACAACTGAGTACAATGATGAAATGACAGACAACAACTGAGTACAATGATGAAATGACATACAACAACTGAGTACAATGATGAAATGACAGACAACAACTGAGTACAATGATGAAATGACATACAACAACTGAGTACAATGATGAAATGACAGACAACAACTGAGTACAATGATGAAATGACAGACAACAACTGAGTACAATGATGAAATGACAGACAACAACTGAGTACAATGATGAAATGACAGACAACAACTGAGTACAATGATGAAATGACAGACAACAACTGAGAACAACGTGGTAAGAACAGACACGAATTCAGAGATTGAGATGTCAAACTGACTCACCACGGCAGTATTTCAGTGATATTTTAGTTGTCATGTCTTGCGAATTATAAAAATGACAAATTCAATAACGAGATTGTTGTCAAACGTTTGCTCGTCGGTCACAACACAACATACACACCATGTATCCGTTTGACATGTACCACCTATTTAACGAAAGCGGAACACACCAGACAGAGGACGTATTCAATAAACCCTTGCATGATGTATCAGACGACTTGACGTTGATTCCCCATCTGTATCTAACTGTGTATCATCTCCTTGAATGCGTGTACTGATAGCAGCAACGATGGCATAACAAGGCTCTGCCACACACATCTAAAACCATAGACAACACAACAAACACACCACAACAAACACATCACAACAAACATTTAACAACAAACACACCACAACAAAAGTTTCACAACAAACATTTAACAACAAACACACCACAACAAAAGTTTCACAACAAACATTTCACGATAAACACACCACAACAAACATTTCACAACAAACACACCAAACATTTCACAACAAACACAACACACCGAACACACCACAACAAACACAATACAACAAAAACATCAAAACAAACATACCACAACAAACAACACACTAAGAACATAACACAACATCACAACAAACACAACATAATAAACACACCACAAAAACATCCGAACAAACACAATGCAAAAAACATAAAACATAACACAGCAAACAGAATAACAAACACCACAACAATCACGCCTCACCAAATACATCACAAAACAAACCCATCTAAAGCCATAGACAACACAACACACCACAACAAAGACCACAAAAACACACAAAAAACATCTAAAACCATAGACAACACAACAAACACACCACAACAAATATTTAACAACAAACACACCACAACAAACATTTAACAACAAACACACCACAACAATCACGCCTCACCAAATACATCACAAAACAAACCCATCTAAAGCCATAGACAACACAACACACACAAATACAACAGTAACATATACGACCAACTGTAACAAACACAACCAAGAGTAACAAATACGACCAACGGTAACATACACGACCAACGGTAACATACACGACCAACTGTAACAAACACAACCAAGAGTAACAAATACGACCAAAAGTAAATATACAACCAACAGTAACAAACTCGATCAAGAGTAACAAACTCGATCAAGAGTAACAAACACGACCAACAGTAACAAACTCGATCAAGAGTAACAAACACGACCAAGAGTAACAAGTACGACCAAGAGTAACAAATACGACCAAGAGTAACAACAGTTTCCGCTTCAATCCAAAAAAAACGATTCTGCCGTTTCTCAAGATCGTCCATCATGCGTTGTGTATTCTACAAGTCAGGGAAATAAATTGGGTGAAAACAGGAAGGTAACTTTAGAACTGATCAAGTGAGGGCATAGAACAATAGTGGGTGAAACCAGGAAGGTAACTTTAGAACTGATCCAGTGAGGGCATAGATCAATAGTGGGTGAAACCAGGAAGGTAACTTTAGAACTGATCCAGTGAGGGCATAGAACAATAGTGGGTGAAACCAGGAAGGTAACTTTAGAACTGATCCAGTGAGGGCATAGAACAATAGTGGGTGAAACCAGGAAGGTAACTTTAGAACTGATCCAGTGAGGGCATAGAACAATAGTGGGCATGTCTGACAGGAAATAGTGAGGACATAGAACAATAATGGGCATGTCTGACAGGAAAAAGTGAGGACATAGAACAATAATGAGCATGTCTGACAGGAAATAGTGAGTGTATAGAACAATAATGGGCATGTCTGACAGGAAATAGTGAGGATATAGAACAATAATTGGCATGTCTGACAGGAAATAGTGAGGACATAGAACAATAATGGGCATGTCTGACAGGAAATAGTGAGGACATAGAACAATAATGGGCATGTCTGACAGGAAATAGTGAGGACATAGAACAATAATGGGCATGTCTGACAGGAAATAGTGAGGACATAGAACAATAATGGGCATGTCTGACAGGAAATAGTGAGGACATAGAACAATAATGGGCATGTCTGACAGGAAATAGTGAGGACATAGAACAATAATGGGCATGTCTGACAGGAAATAGTGAGGACATAGAACAATAATGGGCATGTCTGACAGGAAATAGTGAGGACATAGAACATTAATGGGCATGTCTGACAGGAAATAGTGAGGACATAGAACAATAATGAGCATGTTTGACATGAAATAGTGAGTGCATAGAACAATAATGGGCATGTCTGACAGGAAATAGTGAGGACATAGAACAATAATGGGCATGTCTGACAGGAAATAGTGAGGACATAGAACAATAATGGGCATGTCTGACAGGAAATAGTGAGGACATAGAACAATAATGGGCATGTCTGACAGGAAATAGTGAGGACATAGAACAATAATGGGCATGTCTGACAGGAAATAGTGAGGACATAGAACAATAATGAGCATGTTTGACATGAAATAGTGAGTGCATAGAACAATAATGGGCATGTCTGACAGGAAATAGTGAGGATATAGAACAATAATGGGCATGTCTGACAGGAAATAGTGAGGACATAGAACAATAATGGGCATGTCTGACAGGAAATAGTGAGGACATAGAACAATAATGGGCATGTTTGACATGAAATAGTGAGGGCATAGAACAATAATGGGCATGTCTGAAAGGAAATAGTGAGGACATAGAACAATAATGGGCATGTCTGACAGTAAGTAGTGAGAGCATAAAACAATAATGGGCATGTCTGACAGTAAGTAATGATGGCAAAGAACAATAATGGGCATGTTTGAAAGGAAATAGTGAGGGGATAGAACAATAGTGAACACGTTTGACAGTAAGTATTGGGGGCATAGAACAATAATGGGCATGTTTGACATGAAATAGTGAGGGCATAGAACAATAATGGACACGTTTGAAAGTAAGTAGTAAGGGCATAGAACAATAATGAGCATTTCTGACATGAAGTAGTAAGGGCATAGAACAATAATGGGCATTTCTGACATGAAATATTGAGGGCATAGAACAATAATGAGCATTTCTGACATGAAATAGTGAGGGCATAGAACAATAATGGGCATTTCTGACATGAAGTAGTAAGGGCATAGAACAATAATGGGCATTTCTGACATGAAGTAGTGAGGGCATAGAACAATAATGGGCATTTCTGACAGTAAGTAGTAAGGGCATAGAACAATAATGGGCATTTCTGACATGAAGTAGTGAGGGCATAGAACAATAATGGGCATTTCTGACAGTAAGTAGTAAGGGCATAGAACAATAATGGGCATTTCTGACAGTAAGTAGTAAGGGCATAGAACAATAATGGGCATTTCTGACAGTAAGTAGTAAGGGCATAGAACAATAATGGGCATTTCTGACATGAAGTAGTGAGGGCATAGAACAATAATGGGCATTTCTGACAGTAAGTAGTAAGGGCATAGAACAATAATGGGCATTTCTGACAGTAAGTAGTAAGGGCATAGAACAATAATGGGCATTTCTGACATGAAGTAGTGAGGGCATAGAACAATAATGGGCATTTCTGACATGAAGTAGTGATGGCATAGAACAATAATGGGCATTTCTGACATGAAGTAGTAAGGGCATAGAACAATAATGTGCATTTCTGACAGTAAGTAGTAAGGGCATAGAACAATAATGTGCATTTCTGACATGAAGTAGTGAGGGCATAGAACAATAATGTGCATTTCTGACAGTAAGTAGTGATGGCATAGAACAATAATGTGCATTTCTGACATGAAGTAGTGAGGGCATAGAACAATAATGGGCATTTCTGACATGAAGTAGTGAGGGCATAGAACAATAATGGGCATTTCTGACATGAAGTAGTGAGGGCATAGAACAATAATGGGCATGATCGACAACAAATGACATCACTGGTTCACGTAACAGGACAAAAACATGACAGGTTGACACCTCAGAGACTTGGCTGAAATGTGACCAGGCTGGTTGTGAGTGGCGCGTCGAGGCTGTGTTTGTCTGAACAAATACCGTCAGAGAAGACGTTGAAACATCGCACCTGGTCAGCTGACGAGCAAGGACTGGCGTGTGTGTACACAGTCACTCTGTCCACTTAATCTGCCAACATTTTCGTAAATGTTCTTCCAAAATTTGTGCACGGAAGCTTTCTTAATTTTAAATAAAATTCCAGCAATCACATTTTACAGTGGTATAGACAAATGAGGAGGAATAGAGAATGATAACAAAATAAGGATACAGAAAGTAAGAGGAGCATTCGTTGCACTGAGAAACATGGAAGTCCAAAGAAATTACATTAAAAATCAAAAATAAAAATGTTCAACTCAAATGTTAAGTCAGTCCTATTATATGGCTGTGAAACATGGAGAACAACAAAAATGACAATCAGGAAGATACAGACCTTCATTAATGGATGCTTGCTCAGAATAAAAGGATGGAAATAGCAGGACAAAATCACTAACATAGAATTATGGAAATGTACCAGTTAAATACCTGTGGATAAAGAGATACAGCGAAGACGATGGCGCTGGATAGGACACACACTACGGAAGCCAGCTGAGAGTATTACATGGCAGACCATTTTTTGGAATCCACAGGGGAAGAGGCAAAGTGGAAGAAACAAATATGACGTTCTAAACATTATGACGTTTTAAAGTAAACATTATGACGTTTTAAAGTAAATATGACGTTCTAACATAAACATTAAAACGTTCTAAAAGTAAACAGTATGACGTTCTCAACTATGACCATGTTGTGACAGTCTCACCTAGATATTGTGACATCTTCGCGTGACAAGCTAAACAGAGAAATGTGACGATGTAAACTTGTGTCAAATCTAAAGTTGTGTTCTATCAGGCAGCTCCATGATGACAACTATGTCATGAGCATGACATATTTACAATACGTCAGCCATGTTACAAGGAACGGTTGCCGCGGTCTACGACACGTTCTGTACATGTAGTCTGACGTCATTCAACCACGCAACACGACGTTAGCAATGCCGAATTTCTTCACACAGCTCTGGTTTAACAACTCAACTTTCACACAATGTTAGCCCCATTAACACGAGTACTGACTCAACTTTCACCCAATGTTAACCCCATTAACACGATTGCTATATAGCTCAACTTTCACACAATGTTAACCCCATTAACACGAGTACTAACTCAACTTTCACAAATCTTGAACTATGTAATTATATTTTGAATATCACCAGCTGAGTGTATTACACTACAGGCACTTTTCTGGAACCCCCAGGGGAAGCGACAAAGAGAAAGACCAAACATACATGGAGAAAACCGGTGGAAGTAAAGATGAAGATAATAGGGAAAAGAGGAAATGATGTTAAGAGAATGGCAAGAAACAGAACGGCTTGGAAAGTGTTTGTTGAAGATTTATGCTCCACCGGGAGCTGAAAGTGTTTGTTGAAGACCTATGCTCCACAGGAAGCTGAAAGTGTTTTTTTGAAGACCTATGCTCCACAGGGAATTAAAAGTTTTTGTTGAAGACCTATGCTCCACAGGGAGCTGAAAGTGTTTGTTGAAGACCTATGCTCCACAGGGAATTGAAAGTGTTTGTTGAAGACTTATGCTCCACAGGGAGCTGAAAGTGTTTGTTGAAGACATATGCTCCACAGGGAGCTGAAAGTGTTTGTTGAAGACCTATGCTCCACAAGGAGCTGAAAGTGTTTGTTGAAGACCTATGCTCCACAGGGAGCTGAAAGGAAGAAGACATATTAACAAACACTTGTAATTTCAAACTTCCACACTTTAAAACTCGGTACCACTTTTGTATGAAACATTTTAACACAGTTTTATCTCGTTTAATTCACGTATTTTGAGAAATGATTAAGTTAATACTATGTTATTATCTGAGAAATGATTAAGTTAATACTATGTTATCTTTGAGCAATGATTAAGTTAACACTGTTATCTTTGAGAAATGATTAAATTAACACTATTTTAACATCTGAGAAAACATTAACTTAACACTATTTTAACATTTGAGAAATGATTAAATTAACACTATTTTAACATCTAAGAAATCATTAACTTAACACTATTTTAACATCTGAGAAATGATTAAGTTAACACTATTCTAACATCTGCAGAATGGCGCTCCATGGTAGCCAACCTTCGTTGCGGAGACGGCACTCAATGATGATGATTTTAACATCTGAGAAATGATTAAGTTAACACTATTTTAACATCAGAGAAATGATTAAGTTAACACAATTTTAACATCTGAGAAATGATTAAGTTAACACTATTTTAACATTTGAAAAATGATTAAGTTAACACTATTTTAACATCTGAGAAATGATTAAGTTAATACTATTTTAACATCTGAGAAATAATTAACTTAACACTATTTTAACATCTGAGAAATGATTAAGTTAACACTATTTTAACATCTGAGAAATGATTAAGTTAACACTATAACATCTGAGAAATGATTAAGTTAACACTATTTTAACATCTGAGAAATGATTAAGTTAACACTATTTTAACATCTGAGAAATTAAGTTAACACTATTTTAAAATCTGAAAAATTATTAAGTTAACACTATTTTAACATCTGATAAATGATTAACCTAACACTATTTTAACATCTGAGAAATGATTAAGTTAACACTATTTTAACATCTACGAAATGATTAAGTTAACACTATTTTAACATCTGAGAAATGATTTAAGCTAACACTATTTTAAAATTTGAAAAATGATTAAGTTAACACTATTTTAACATCAGAGAAATGATTAAGTTAATACTATTTTAACATCGGAGAAATGATTAAGTTAACACTATTTTAACATCTGAGAAATGATTAAGTTAACATTATTTTAACATCTGAGAAATGATTTAAGCTAACACTATTTTAAAATTTGAAAAATGATTAAGTTAACACTATTTTAACATCTGAGAAATGATTAAGTTAACACTATTTTAACATCTGAGAAATGATTTAAGCTAACACTATTTTAAAATTTGAAAAATGATTAAGTTAACACTATTTTAACATCCGAGAAATGATTAAGTTAATACTATTTTAACATCGGAGAAATGATTAAGTTAACACTATTTTAACATCTGAGAAATGGTTAAGTTAACACTATTTTAACATCTGAGAAATGATTTAAGCTAACACTATTTTAAAATTTGAAAAATGATTAAGTTAACACTATTTTAATATCTGAGAAATGATTAAGTTAACACTATTTTAACATCTGAGAAATGATTTAAGCTAACACTATTTTAAAATGTGAAAAATGATTAAATTAACACTATTTTAACCCTTGAGTTATTTCCTAACACTACTAACAGTGAAGTTGTACACAATCTCAGCTAAGGGTTGATGACATATATAGCCACACAATGATGGCTCTCATTTCACTTTGTATTCACTAAATACTTCGACTAATTAGCTCGGTTACATTCATGGAACTTTGAAATCATGACTGTTAACCTTTATCCGTTAACACAGCTGACTAATGTAACAAATGTTAACATCACAGTTTCATACTTGCGCGCAATTTGAAATGTGCGGACAAGATTTCGCAGTCGCCAGCTTCAAGAACTCTTACATCTCTCAAATCCCACATTTCATTTCTAATTTTAACTCTTAATTCAAACCACACCACAAGTTACCTGGCTATTGACTGAACCACTTACAGATCGTTCACGCGTCACGAATTAACATCTTTTAATAACGTCTTGACAGGGTTAACGGGGAATCTCTATCCGAAATAAACAGCACACACACACATAGACCAAGGAGAAGAGAGATCAGCAGAATACAATATTTGTTGAATGAAAACTCAAACTGTAAAAACGCCACAGACCGGCAACAAAACGTCAAACATATTTCTCCACTTAAGATGGAGGACACAGGTAATTACCAGAGCCGGCACACAACAGATTCCCGTCCAGAACAAACCTTGAGTCCGTCTCCTGGACCTGGGTTGTGTCGAGTGACGTGTCTGTGTGTAAGGTCAACAAGCAGGAGTTCACAATGAACGAGTTTAGCTCGCGACTGGCAGGACAATCGTGGCCAGGCTTCGCTCACAAATGCTCATTGTTCTTATTCTTAGCGCCCCCCCCCCTTTATAATTACATATATCTAGCATATATTTGTATACGAGAGTTCACCGGACCACTATCTTCCCATCCATGAAATGTTAGAAAATGAGGAACGACAGAAACCGGACTGAAAGTTGCTAGCGATTCATATCTCATGGCTGGCATGTCATCCATGAAATGTTAGAAAATGAGGAACGACAGAAACCGGACTGAAAGTTGCTAGCGATTCATATCTCATGGCTGGCATGTCATCCATGAAATGTTAGAAAATGAGGTACGACGGAAAACGGACGACAGGATCGGTGAAGGATAACTACTCAGACCCTACTCCGCCTTTTCGTGGTGCCCCTATAAAAAAAAGACTAACCAATCTAGTGAATTATTTCAGGGAAGAGCTATGTTTATACCACTCGGGGAAAACAATCACAAATAATCAACAACAGAAAAAAAAACAATGAACAATAAACAGTCCGAAGGAGGATCGAAATCGTTCTCCTCAGCAAAACTCTTTGCCACGAGAAACAAACGTTAGAGCACACGGCTAACTAAGCAATCTAAAAAAGTAGTTATCATTAGCAATATCTTTCTCGTACGTGTGCTCATGACTATTGTCTAGGGTTACGAACACAGCTCGGGGGTCAATTGTAGATCTGTAAGAGAACGGTTTGATCCTCATTCGGACCATCTATTGTTATTTCTTTGTTTGTTACTCCTGTTGTTATTTGTTTGTTTGTTACTCCTGTTGTTATTTGTTACTCCTGTTGTTATTTGTTTGTTTGTTACTCCTGTTGTTATTTGTTTGTTTGTTACTCCTGTTGTTATTTGTTACTCCTGTTGTTATTTGTTACTCCTGTTATTTGTTTGTTTGTTACTCCTGTTGTTATTTGTTACTCCTGTTGTTATTTGTTACTCCTGTTGTTATTTGTTTGTTTGTTACTCCTGTTATTTGTTACTCCTGTTGTTATTTGTTTGTTTGTTACTCCTGTTGTTATTTGTTACTCCTGTTGTTATTTGTTTGTTTGTTACTCCTGTTCTTATTTGTTACTCCTGTTGTTATTTGTTTGTTTGTTACTCCTGTTGTTATTTGTTTGTTTGTTACTCCTGTTGTTATTTGTTTGTTACTCCTGTTGTTATTTCTCCTCCCCGAGTGTTGCATTCATAATCTCTTCCCCTGAAAGATTCGCTGATCGCCTCGCAAGTTCCCCTCCCCAACATTATCCGTTTATTTGTGTCTGTCTCCCAGCTGATCTAGTCTGACCAAGACAGTAGGGATAGAAGAGGGAATTCAACCCCCGATGCTCAAAATCATTATATCGAAGACGGATGTATTGGGCCGAATGATGGGAATAGAACACGTTACAGCAAACAACAACAAACCGCACTTGTGCCCACGTACCGACCGTTCAACGACGGGTGACAGTGACGATTATTCCTTCAGTTATAGCGTGAACGCAATGAAGAAAAAGAAATGAGAAAATCATAACTGACCAAGACTTTGACCTACTTACATTAGCGCTGGGTCAGCTACGACAACGTAAGAATGCCAACTTATCATCACTGTACACCGGACAAACCCATAGGTGGCTCGACATAGCCAGAATCTCCCAGGAAAAACCTGGCTCTCGTGCACCAACTCCGCAGCACGGAACCCACCGGTCTGGACATTTTTTTTTTACTGACAATTTTGTCCACTCTTCGATTGTTGACTGCCAAGGGTTCTTTAACGTGCGCGATGGCACACGAGACCTCCAATTTTTGTGTTGCCGTCGTCTCAGAAGACTGGATATCGGGTCTCAGGGGAGTCATTCCTACCGCTTCGGTAGCTGTGATTAGCCGGGGCTTATCAAGTCATAGCTACCGGAACGATGCCTGCTTATATCTCTCTTTACATTCCTCCTAGTCACACATCTCACACAGTCTCTCCATTGTACCTCACTGTAATGTTTATTATCTCTTAATCTCTCCATTGTACCTCCCTGTAATGTTTATTATCTCTTAATCTCTCCATTGTACCTCACTGTAACGTCTATTATCTCTTAATCTCTCCATTGTACCTCACTGTAACGTCTATTATCTCTTAATCTCTCCATTGTACCTCCCTGTAATGTTTATTATCTCTTAATCTCTCCATTGTACGTCCCTATAATGTCTATTTTCTCTTGATCACTCCATTGTACGTCCCTATAATGTATATTTTCTATCTCCATTGTACGTCCCTATAATGTCTATTTTCTCTTTCTCTCTCCATTGTACGTCCCTATAATGTCTATTTTCTCTTGATCTCTCCATTGTACGTCCCTATAATGTCTATTTTCTCTTGATCTCTCCATTGTACGTCTCTATAATGTCTATTTTCTCTTTCTCTCTCCATTGTACGTCCCTATAATGTTTATTTTCTCTTGATCTCTCCATTGTACGTCCCTATAATGTCTATTTTTTCTTTCTCTCTCCATTGTACGTCCCTATACTGTTTATTTTCTCTTGATCTCTCCATTGTGCGTCCCTATAATGTTTATTTTCTCTTTCTCTCTCCATTGTGCGTCCCTATAATGTCTATTTTCTCTTTCTCTCTCCATTGTGCGTCCCTATAATGTCTATTTTCTCTTTCTCTCTCCATTGTACGTCCCTATAATGTCTATTTTCTCTTGATCTCTCCATTGTACGTCTCTATAATGTCTATTTTCTCTTTCTCTCTCCATTGTACGTCTCTATAATGTTTATTTTCTCTTTCTCTCTCCATTGTACGTCCCTATAATGTTTATTTTCTCTTGATCTCTCCATTGTACGTCCCTATAATGTCTATTTTCTCTTTCTCTCTCCATTGTACGTCCCTATAATGTTTATTTTCTCTTGATCTCTCCATTGTACGTCCCTATAATGTCTATTTTCTCTTTCTCTCTCCATTGTACGTCCCTATACTGTTTATTTTCTCTTGATCTCTCCATTGTGCGTCCCTATAATGTCTATTTTCTCTTTCTCTCTCCATTGTACGTCCCTATAATGTCTATTTTCTCTTTCTCTCTCCATTGTGCGTCCCTATAATGTCTATTTTCTCTTTCTCTCTCCATTGTACGTCCCTATAATGTCTATTTTCTCTTGATCTCTCCATTGTACGTCTCTATAAAGTCTATTTTCTCTTTCTCTCTCCATTGTACGTCCCTATAATGTTTATTTTCTCTTGATCTCTCCATTGTGCGTCCCTATAATGTCTATTTTCTCTTTCTCTCTCCATTGTACGTCCCTATAATGTCTATTTTCTCTTTCTCTCTCCATTGTACGTCCCTATAATGTCTATTTTCTC
Source organism: Megaustenia siamemsis (assembly GCA_032433765.1). Classification (NCBI taxonomy): domain Eukaryota; kingdom Metazoa; phylum Mollusca; class Gastropoda; order Stylommatophora; family Ariophantidae; genus Megaustenia; species Megaustenia siamemsis. The sequence continues at coordinate 973,921 of JAVIAB010000102.1, forward strand.
TTGATCTCTCCATTGTACGTCCCTATAATGTTTATTTTCTCTTACTCTCTCCATTACATCCCATATTTCATCCCTTCAACTTTATTTGCTGAGGTTCATTTCTCTTCCACTACATCATGTTCTCCCATCCACCGTCAACTTTTCTCTGTCTCTTGTCTGTCCAAGAAGAAGAGAAGCAGGATCTGTATACTTCTCTTGTCTCAACTCTCACTTCTCTTGTCTCATCTCTAACTTCTATTGTTATATCTCTCACTTCTATTGTTTAATCTCTCACTTCTATTGTCACATCTCTCACTTCTATTGTCACATCTCTCACTTCTATTTTCACATCTCTCACTTCTATTGTCTCATCTCTCACTTCTATTGTCACATCTCTCACTTCTATTGTCTCATCTCTCACTTCTATTGTCTCATCTCTCACTTCTCTTGTCACATCTCTCACTTCTATTGTCACATCTCTCACTTCTATTGTTTCATCTCTCACTTCTATTTTCACATCTCTCACTTCTATTGTCACATCTCTCACTTCTATTGTCTCATCTCTCACTTCTATTGTCTCATCTCTCACTTCTATTGTTACATCTCTCACTTCTATTGTCTCATCTCTCACTTCTATTGTCACATCTCTCACTTCTATCGTCTCATCTCTCACTTCTATTGTCTCATCTCTCACTCCTATTGTCTCATCTCTCACTTCTATTGTTACATCTCTCACTTCTATTGTCTCATTTCTCACTTCTATTGTCTCATCTCTCACTTCTATTGTCACATCACTCACTTCTATTGTCACATCTCTCACTTCTATTGTCTCATCTCTCACTTCTATTGTCTCATCTCTCACTTCTATTGTCTCATCTCTCACTTCTATTGTCACATCTCTCACTTCTATTGTTACATCTCTCACTTCTATTGTTTCATCTCTCACTTCTATTGTCTCATCTCTCACTTTTATTGTCACATCTCTCACTTCTATTGTCTCATCTCTCACTTCTATTGTTTCATCTATCACTTCTATTGTCTCATCTCTCACTTCTATTGTCACATCTCTCACTTCTATTGTCTCATCTCTCACTTCTATTGTCTCATCTCTCACTTCTATTGTCTCATGTCTCACTTCTATTGTCACATCTCTCACTTCTATTGTCACATCTCTCACTTCTATTGTCTCATCTCTCACTTCTATTGTCTCATCTCTCACTTCTATTGTCTCATCTTTCACTTCTATTGTCTCATCTCTCACTTCTATTGTCTCATCTCTCACTTCTATTTTTACATCTCTCACTTCTATTGTCTCATCTCTCACTTCTATTTTTACATCTCTCACTTCTATTGTCTCATCTCTCACTTCTATTGTCTCATCTCTCACTTTTATTGTCACATCTCTCACTTCTATTGTCTCATCTCTCACTTCTATTGTCTCATCTCTCACTTCTATTGTCTCATCTCTCACTTCTATTTTTACATCTCTCACTTCTATTGTCTCATCTCTCACTTCTATTGTCACATCTCTCACTTCTATTGTCACATCTCTCACTTCTATTGTCACATCTCTCACTTCTATTGTCTCATCTCTCACTTCTATTGTCTCATCTCTCACTTCTATTTTCACATCTCTCACTTCTATTGTCTCATCTCTCACTTCTATTGTCTCATCTCTCACTTCTATTGTCTCATCTCTCACTTCTATTGTCTCATCTCTCACTTCTATTGTTTCATCTCTCACTTCTATTGTCTCATTTCTCACTTCTATTGTTACATCTCTCACTTCTATTTTCACATCTCACAGTTCTCTTGTCACATCTCTCACTTCTATTGTCTCATCTCTCACTTCTATTGTCTTATCTCTCACTTCTATTGTCTCATCTCTCACTTCTATTGTCTCATCTCTCACTTCTATTGTCACATCTCTCAGTTCTATTGTCTCATCTCTCACTTCTATTGTCTCATTTCTCACTTCTATTGTCTTATCTCTCACTTCTATTGTCTCATCTCTCACATCTATTGTCTCATCTCTCACTTCTATTGTCTTATCTCTCACTTCTATTGTCTCATCTCTCACTTCTATTGTCTCATCTCTCACTTCTATTGTCACATCTCTCACTTCTATTGTCTCATCTCTCACTTCTATTTTCACATCTCACAGTTCTCTTGTCACATCTCTCACTTCTATTGTCACATCTCTCACTTCTATTGTCTCATCTCTCACTTCTATTGTCTCATCTCTCACTTCTATTGTCTCATCTCTCACTTCTATTGTCACATCTCTCACTTCTATTGTTACATCTCTCACTTCTATTGTTTCATCTCTCACTTCTATTGTCTCATCTCTCACTTCTATTGTCACATCTCTCACTTCTATTGTCTCATCTCTCACTTCTCTTGTCACATCTCTCACTTCTATTGTCACATCTCTCACTTCTATTGTTTCATCTCTCACTTCTATTGTTTCATCTCTCACTTCTATTTTCACATCTCTCACTTCTATTGTCACATCTCTCACTTCTATTGTCTCATCTCTCACTTCTATTGTCTCATCTCTCACTTCTATTGTTACATCTCTCACTTCTATTGTCTCATCTCTCACTTCTATTGTCACATCTCTCACTTCTATCGTCTCATCTCTCACTTCTATTGTCTCATCTCTCACTCCTATTGTCTCATCTCTCACTTCTATTGTTACATCTCTCACTTCTATTGTCTCATTTCTCACTTCTATTGTCTCATCTCTCACTTCTATTGTCACATCACTCACTTCTATTGTCACATCACTCACTTCTATTGTCTCATCTCTCACTTCTATTGTTACATCTCTCACTTCTATTGTCTCATCTCTCACTTCTATTGTCTCATCTCTCACTTCTATTGTCACATCTCTCACTTCTATTGTTACATCTCTCACTTCTATTGTTTCATCTCTCACTTCTATTGTCTCATCTCTCACTTTTATTGTCACATCTCTCACTTCTATTGTCTCATCTCTCACTTCTATTGTTTCATCTATCACTTCTATTGTCTCATCTCTCACTTGTATTGTCACATCTCTCACTTCTATTGTCTCATCTCTCACTTCTATTGTCTCATCTCTCACTTCTATTGTCTCCTGTCTCACTTCTATTGTCACATCTCTCACTTCTATTGTCACATCTCTCACTTCTATTGTCTCATCTCTCACTTCTATTGTCTCATCTCTCACTTCTATTGTCTCATCTTTCACTTCTATTGTCTCATCTCTCACTTCTATTGTCTCATCTCTCACTTCTATTTTTACATCTCTCACTTCTATTGTCTCATCTCTCACTTCTATTTTTACATCTCTCACTTCTATTGTCTCATCTCTCACTTCTATTGTCTCATCTCTCACTTTTATTGTCACATCTCTCACTTCTATTGTCTCATCTCTCACTTCTATTGTCTCATCTCTCACTTCTATTGTCTCATCTCTCACTTTTATTGTCACATCTCTCACTTCTATTGTCTCATCTCTCACTTCTATTGTCTCATCTCTCACTTCTATTGTCACATCTCTCACTTCTATTGTCTCATCTCTCACTTCTATTGTCTTATCTCTCACTTCTATTGTCTCATCTCTCACTTCTCTTGTCTCATCTCTAACTTCTATTGTTATATCTCTCACTTCTATTGTTTAATCTCTCACTTCTATTGTCACATCTCTCACTTCTATTGTCTTATCTCTCACTTCTATTGTCTCATCTCTCACTTCTATTGTCTCATCTCTCACTTCTATTGTCTTATCTCTCACTTCTATTGTCTCATCTCTCACTTCTATTGTCTCATCTCTCACTTCTATTGTCACATCTCTCACTTCTATTGTTTCATCTCTCACTTCTATTTTCACATCTCACAGTTCTCTTGTCACATCTCTCACTTCTATTGTCACATCTCTCACTTCTAGTGTCTCATCTCTCACTTCTATTGTCTCATCTCTCACTTCTATTGTCTCATCTCTCACTTCTATTGTCACATCTCTCACTTCTATTGTTACATCTCTCACTTCTATTGTTTCATCTCTCACTTCTATTGTCTCATCTCTCACTTCTATTGTCACATCTCTCACTTCTATTGTCTCATCTCTCACTTCTATTGTTTCATCTATCACTTCTATTGTCTCATCTCTCACTTCTATTGTCACATCTCTCACTTCTATTGTCTCATCTCTCACTTCTATTGTCTCATCTCTCACTTCTATTGTCTCATTTCTCACTTCTATTGTCTTATCTCTCACTTCTATTGTCTCATCTCTCACATCTATTGTCTCATCTCTCACTCCTATTGTCTCATCTCTCACTTCTATTGTCTCATCTCTCACTTCTATTGTCTCATCTCTCACTTCTATTGTCTCATCTCTCACTTCTATTTTTACATCTCTCACTTCTATTGTCTCATCTCTCACTTCTATTTTACATCTCTCACTTCTATTGTCTCATCTCTCACTTCTATTGTCTCATCTCTCACTTCTATTGTCACATCTCTCACTTCTATTGTCTCATCTCTCACTTCTATTGTCTCATCTCTCACTTCTATTGTCTCATCTCTCACTTCTATTTTTACATCTCTCACTTCTATTGTCTCATCTCTCACTTCTATTGTCACATCTCTCACTTCTATTGTCACATCTCTCACTTCTATTGTCACATCTCTCACTTCTATTGTCTCATCTCTCACTTCTATTGTCTCATCTCTCACTTCTATTTTCACATCTCTCACTTCTATTGTCTCATCTCTCACTTCTATTGTCTCATCTCTCACTTCTATTGTCTCATCTCTCACTTCTATTGTCTCATCTCTCACTTCTATTGTCTCATCTCTCACTTCTATTGTCACATCTCTCACTTCTATTGTCTCATCTCTCACTTCTATTGTCTCATCTCTCACTTCTATTGTCACTTCTATCACTTCTATTGTATCATCTCTCACTTCTATTGTCTCATCTCTCACTTCTATTGTCTCATCTCTCACTTCTATTGTATCATCTCTCACTTCTATTGTTTCATCTCTCACTTCTATTGTCACATCTCTCACTTCTATTGTATCATTTCTCACTTCTATTGTCTCATCTCTCACTTCTATTGTCACATCTCTCACTTCTATTGTTTCATCTCTCACTTCTATTTTCACATCTCACAGTTCTCTTGTCACATCTCTCACTTCTATTGTCTCATCTCTCACTTCTATTGTCTTATCTCTCACTTCTATTGTCTCATCTCTCACTTCTATTGTCTCAGCTCTCACTTCTATTGTCACATCTCTCAGTTCTATTGTCTCATCTCTCACTTCTATTGTCACATCTCTCACTTCTATTGTCTCATCTCTCACTTCTATTGTCTCATCTCTCACTTCTATTTGTACATCTCTCACTTCTATTGTTTCATCTCTCACTTCTATTGTCACATCTCTCACTTCTATTGTCTCATCTCTAACTTCTATTTGTACATCTCACAGTTCTCTTGTCACATCTCTCACTTCTATTGTCTCATCTCTCACTTCTATTGTCTTATCTCTCACTTCTATTGTCTCATCTCTCACTTCTATTGTCTCATCTCTCACTTCTATTGTCACATCTCTCAGTTCTATTGTCTCATCTCTCACTTCTATTGTCTCATTTCTCACTTCTATTGTCTTATCTCTCACTTCTATTGTCTCATCTCTCACTTCTCTTGTTATATCTCTCACTTCTATTGTTTAATCTCTCACTTCTATTGTCACATCTCTCACTTCTATTGTCACATCTCTCACTTCTATTTTCACATCTCTCACTTCTATTGTCTCATCTCTCACTTCTATTGTCACATCTCTCACTTCTATTGTCTCATCTCTCACTTCTATTGTCTCATCTCTCACTTCTCTTGTCACATCTCTCACTTCTATTGTCACATCTCTCACTTCTATTGTTTCATCTCTCACTTCTATTGTTTCATCTCTCACTTCTATTTTCACATCTCTCACTTCTATTGTCACATCTCTCACTTCTATTGTCTCATCTCTCACTTCTATTGTCTCATCTCTCACTTCTATTGTTACATCTCTCACTTCTATTGTCTCATCTCTCACTTCTATTGTCACATCTCTCACTTCTATCGTCTCATCTCTCACTTCTATTGTCTCATCTCTCACTCCTATTGTCTCATCTCTCACTTCTATTGTTACATCTCTCACTTCTATTGTCTCATCTCTCACTTCTATTGTCTCATCTCTCACTTCTATTGTCACATCTCTCACTTCTATTGTCACATCTCTCACTTCTATTGTCTCATCTCTCACTTCTATTGTCTCATCTCTCACTTCTATTGTCTCATCTCTCACTTCTATTGTCACATCTCTCACTTCTATTGTTACATCTCTCACTTCTATTGTTTCATCTCTCACTTCTATTGTCTCATCTCTCACTTTTATTGTCACATCTCTCACTTCTATTGTCTCATCTCTCACTTCTATTGTTTCATCTATCACTTCTATTGTCTCATCTCTCACTTCTATTGTCACATCTCTCACTTCTATTGTCTCATCTCTCACTTCTATTGTCTCATCTCTCACTTCTATTGTCTCATCTCTCACTTCTATTGTCACATCTCTCACTTCTATTGTCACATCTCTCACTTCTATTGTCTCATCTCTCACTTCTATTGTCTCATCTCTCACTTCTATTGTCTCATCTCTCACTTCTATTGTCTCATCTCTCACTTCTATTGTCTCATCTCTCACTTCTATTTTTACATCTCTCACTTCTATTGTCTCATCTCTCACTTCTATTTTTACATCTCTCACTTCTATTGTCTCATCTCTCACTTCTATTGTCTCATCTCTCACTTTTATTGTCACATCTCTCACTTCTATTGTCTCATCTCTCACTTCTATTGTCTCATCTCTCACTTCTATTGTCTCATCTCTCACTTCTATTTTTACATCTCTCACTTCTATTGTCTCATCTCTCACTTCTATTGTCACATCTCTCACTTCTATTGTCACATCTCTCACTTCTATTGTCACATCTCTCACTTCTATTGTCTCATCTCTCACTTCTATTGTCTCATCTCTCACTTCTATTTTCACATCTCTCACTTCTATTGTCTCATCTCTCACTTCTATTGTCTCATCTCTCACTTCTATTGTCTCATCTCTCACTTCTATTGTTTCATCTCTCACTTCTATTGTCTCATTCTCACTTCTATTGTTACATCTCTCACTTCTATTTTCACATCTCACAGTTCTCTTGTCACATCTCTCACTTCTATTGTCTCATCTCTCACTTCTATTGTCTTATCTCTCACTTCTATTGTCTCATCTCTCACTTCTATTGTCTCATCTCTCACTTCTATTGTCACATCTCTCAGTTCTATTGTCTCATCTCTCACTTCTATTGTCTCATTTCTCACTTCTATTGTCTTATCTCTCACTTCTATTGTCTCATCTCTCACTTCTATTGTCTCATCTCTCACTTCTATTGTCTTATCTCTCACTTCTATTGTCTCATCTCTCACTTCTATTGTCTCATCTCTCACTTCTATTGTCACATCTCTCACTTCTATTGTTTCATCTCTCACTTCTATTTTCACATCTCACAGTTCTCTTGTCACATCTCTCACTTCTATTGTCACATCTCTCACTTCTATTGTCTCATCTCTCACTTCTATTGTCTCATCTCTCACTTCTATTGTCTCATCTCTCACTTCTATTGTCTCATCTCTCACTTCTATTGTCACATCTCTCACTTCTATTGTCTCATCTCTCACTTCTATTGTCTCATCTCTCACTTCTATTGTCTCATCTCTCACTTCTATTGTCTCATCTCTCACTTCTATTGTCACATCTCTCACTTCTATTGTCTCATCTCTCACTTCTATTGTACATCTCTCACTTCTATTGTCACATCTCTCACTTCTATTGTCTCATCTCTCACTTCTATTGTCTCATCTCTCACTTCTATTGTCTCATCTCTCACTTCTATTGTCTCATCTCTCACTTCTATTGTCACATCTCTCACTTCTATTGTCTCATCTCTCACTTCTATTGTCTCATCTCTCACTTCTATTGTCTCATCTCTCACTTCTATTGTCTCATCTCTCACTTCTATTGTTTCATCTCTCACTTCTATTGTTTCATCTCTCACTTCTATTGTCACATCTCTCACTTCTATTGTCACATCTCTCACTTCTATTGTCACATCTCTCACTTCTATTGTCTCATCTCTCACTTCTATTGTCACATCTCTCACTTCTATTGTCTCATCTCTCACTTCTATTGTCTCATCTCTCACTTCTATTGTCTCATCTCTCACTTCTATTGTCTCATCTCTCACTTCTATTGTCTCATCTCTCACTTCTATTGTCATCTCTCACTTCTATTGTCACATCTCTCACTTCTATTGTCACATCTCTCACTTCTATTGTCTCATCTCTCACTTCTATTGTCTCATCTCTCACTTCTATTGTCTCATCTCTCACTTCTATTGTCTCATCTCTCACTTCTATTGTCACATCTCTCACTTCTATTGTCTCATCTCTCACTTCTATTGTCTCATCTCTCACTTCTATTGTCTCATCTCTCACTTCTATTGTTACATCTCTCACTTCTATTGTCTCATCTCTCACTTCTATTGTCTCATCTCTCACTTCTATTGTCACATCTCTCACTTCTATTGTCACATCTCTCACTTCTATTGTCTCATCTCTCACTTCTATTGTCTCATCTCTCACTTCTATTGTCTCATCTCTCACTTCTATTGTCACATCTCTCACTTCTATTGTCACATCTCTCACTTCTATTGTCTCATCTCTCACTTCTATTGTCTCATCTCTCACTTCTATTGTCACATCTCTCACTTCTATTGTCTCATCTCTCACTTCTATTGTCTCATCTCTCACTTCTATTGTCTCATCTCTCACTTCTATTGTCACATCTCTCACTTCTATTGTCTCATCTCTCACTTCTATTGTCTCATCTCTCACTTCTATTGTCTCATCTCTCACTTCTATTGTCACATCTCTCACTTCTATTGTCACATCTCTCACTTCTATTGTCTCATCTCTCACTTCTATTGTCTCATCTCTCACTTCTATTGTCTCATCTCTCACTTCTATTGTCTCATCTCTCACTTCTATTGTCTCATCTCTCACTTCTATTGTTACATCTCTCACTTCTATTGTCTCATCTCTCACTTCTATTGTCTCATCTCTCACTTCTATTGTCTCATCTCTCACTTCTATTGTCTCATCTCTCACTTCTATTGTCACATCTCTCACTTCTATTGTCTCATCTCTCACTTCTATTGTCTCATCTCTCACTTCTATTGTCTCATCTCTCACTTCTATTGTTCATCTCTCACTTCTATTGTCTCATCTCTCACTTCTATTGTCACATCTCTCACTTCTATTGTCACATCTCTCACTTCTATTGTCACATCTCTCACTTCTATTGTCTCATCTCTCACTTCTATTGTCTCATCTCTCACTTCTATTGTCACATCTCTCACTTCTATTGTCTCATCTCTCACTTCTATTGTCTCATCTCTCACTTCTATTGTCTCATCTCTCACTTCTATTGTCTCATCTCTCACTTCTATTGTCTCATCTCTCACTTCTATTGTCTCATCTCTCACTTCTATTGTCACATCTCTCACTTCTATTGTCACATCTCTCACTTCTATTGTCTCATCTCTCACTTCTATTGTCTCATCTCTCACTTCTATTGTCTCATCTCTCACTTCTATTGTCTCATCTCTCACTTCTATTGTCACATCTCTCACTTCTATTGTCTCATCTCTCACTTCTATTGTCTCATCTCTCACTTCTATTGTCTCATCTCTCACTTCTATTGTCTCATCTCTCACTTCTATTGTCTCATCTCTCACTTCTATTGTCTCATCTCTCACTTCTATTGTCTCATCTCTCACTTCTATTGTCTCATCTCTCACTTCTATTGTCTCATCTCTCACTTCTATTGTCTCATCTCTCACTTCTATTTTCACATCTCTCACTTCTATTGTCTCATCTCTCACTTCTATTGTCTCATCTCTCACTTCTATTGTCTCATCTCTCACTTCTATTGTCTCATCTCTCACTTCTATTGTCTCATCTCTCACTTCTATTGTCACATCTCTCACTTCTATTGTCACATCTCTCACTTCTATTGTTACATCTCTCACTTCTATTGTCTCATCTCTCACTTCTATTGTCTCATCTCTCACTTCTATTGTCTCATCTCTCACTTCTATTGTCTCATCTCTCACTTCTATTGTCACATCTCTCACTTCTATTGTCTCATCTCTCACTTCTATTGTCTCATCTCTCACTTCTATTGTCTCATCTCTCACTTCTATTGTCTCATCTCTCACTTCTATTGTCTCATCTCTCACTTCTATTGTCTCATCTCTCACTTCTATTGTCTCATCTCTCACTTCTATTGTCTCATCTCTCACTTCTATTGTCTCATCTCTCACTTCTATTGTCTCATCTCTCACTTCTATTGTCTCATCTCTCACTTCTATTGTCTCATCTCTCACTTCTATTGTCTCATCTCTCACTTCTATTGTCTCATCTCTCACTTCTATTGTCTCATCTCTCACTTCTATTGTCTCATCTCTCACTTCTATTGTTACATCTCTCACTTCTATTGTCTCATCTCTCACTTCTATTGTCTCATCTCTCACTTCTATTGTCACATCTCTCACTTCTATTGTCTCATCTCTCACTTCTATTGTCTCATCTCTCACTTCTATTGTCTCATCTCTCACTTCTATTGTTCATCTCTCACTTCTATTGTCTCATCTCTCACTTCTATTGTCACATCTCTCACTTCTATTGTCACATCTCTCACTTCTATTGTCACATCTCTCACTTCTATTGTCTCATCTCTCACTTCTATTGTCTCATCTCTCACTTCTATTGTCACATCTCTCACTTCTATTGTCTCATCTCTCACTTCTATTGTCTCATCTCTCACTTCTATTGTCTCATCTCTCACTTCTATTGTTTCATCTCTCACTTCTATTGTCTCATCTCTCACTTCTATTGTTCATCTCTCACTTCTATTTTCACATCTCTCACTTCTATTGTCACATCTCTCACTTCTATTGTCTCATCTCTCACTTCTATTGTCTCATCTCTCACTTCTATTGTCTCATCTCTCACTTCTATTGTCTCATCTCTCACTTCTATTGTCACATCTCTCACTTCTATTGTCTCATCTCTCACTTCTATTGTCTCATCTCTCACTTCTATTGTCTCATCTCTCACTTCTATTGTCTCATCTCTCACTTCTATTGTCTCATCTCTCACTTCTATTGTCTCATCTCTCACTTCTATTGTCTCATCTCTCACTTCTATTGTCTCATCTCTCACTTCTATTGTCACATCTCTCACTTCTATTGTTTCATCTCTCACTTCTATTGTCACATCTCTCACTTCTATTGTCACATCTCTCACTTCTATTGTCACATCTCTCACTTCTATTGTCTCATCTCTCACTTCTATTGTCTCATCTCTCACTTCTATTGTCACATCTCTCACTTCTATTGTCTCATCTCTCACTTCTATTGTCACATCTCTCACTTCTATTGTCTCATCTCTCACTTCTATTGTCTCATCTCTCACTTCTATTGTACATCTCTCACTTCTATTGTCTCATCTCTCACTTCTATTGTCACATCTCTCACTTCTATTGTCTCATCTCTCACTTCTATTGTACATCTCTCACTTCTATTGTCACATCTCTCACTTCTATTGTCTCATCTCTCACTTCTATTGTCTCATCTCTCACTTCTATTGTCTCATCTCTCACTTCTATTGTCTCATCTCTCACTTCTATTGTCACATCTCTCACTTCTATTGTCTCATCTCTCACTTCTATTGTCTCATCTCTCACTTCTATTGTCTCATCTCTCACTTCTATTGTCTCATCTCTCACTTCTATTGTTACATCTCTCACTTCTATTGTTTCATCTCTCACTTCTATTGTCATCTCTCACTTCTATTGTCACATCTCTCACTTCTATTGTCACATCTCTCACTTCTATTGTCTCATCTCTCACTTCTATTGTCACATCTCTCACTTCTATTGTCTCATCTCTCACTTCTATTGTCTCATCTCTCACTTCTATTGTCACATCTCTCACTTCTATTGTCACATCTCTCACTTCTATTGTTTCATCTCTCACTTCTATTGTCTCATCTCTCACTTCTATTGTCACATCTCTCACTTCTATTGTCACATCTCTCACTTCTATTGTCTCATCTCTCACTTCTATTGTCTCATCTCTCACTTCTATTGTTACATCTCTCACTTCTATTGTCTCATCTCTCACTTCTATTGTCACATCTCTCACTTCTATTGTCTCATCTCTCACTTCTATTGTCTCATCTCTCACTTCTATTGTCTCATCTCTCACTTCTATTGTTACATCTCTCACTTCTATTGTCTCATCTCTCACTTCTATTGTCTCATCTCTCACTTCTATTGTCACATCTCTCACTTCTATTGTCACATCTCTCACTTCTATTGTCTCATCTCTCACTTCTATTGTCTCATCTCTCACTTCTATTGTCTCATCTCTCACTTCTATTGTCACATCTCTCACTTCTATTGTTACATCTCTCACTTCTATTGTTTCATCTCTCACTTCTATTGTCTCATCTCTCACTTCTATTGTCACATCTCTCACTTCTATTGTCTCATCTCTCACTTCTATTGTTTCATCTCTCACTTCTATTGTCTCATCTCTCACTTCTATTGTCACATCTCTCACTTCTATTGTCTCATCTCTCACTTCTATTGTCTCATCTCTCACTTCTATTGTCTCATCTCTCACTTCTATTGTCACATCTCTCACTTCTATTGTCACATCTCTCACTTCTATTGTCTCATCTCTCACTTCTATTGTCTCATCTCTCACTTCTATTGTCTCATCTCTCACTTCTATTGTCTCATCTCTCACTTCTATTGTCTCATCTCTCACTTCTATTTTTACATCTCTCACTTCTATTGTCTCATCTCTCACTTCTATTTTTCATCTCTCACTTCTATTGTCTCATCTCTCACTTCTATTGTCTCATCTCTCACTTCTATTGTCACATCTCTCACTTCTATTGTCTCATCTCTCACTTCTATTGTCTCATCTCTCACTTCTATTGTCTCATCTCTCACTTCTATTTTTACATCTCTCACTTCTATTGTCTCATCTCTCACTTCTATTGTCACATCTCTCACTTCTATTGTCACATCTCTCACTTCTATTGTCACATCTCTCACTTCTATTGTCTCATCTCTCACTTCTATTGTCTCATCTCTCACTTCTATTTTCACATCTCTCACTTCTATTGTCTCATCTCTCACTTCTATTGTCTCATCTCTCACTTCTATTGTCTCATCTCTCACTTCTATTGTTCATCTCTCACTTCTATTGTCTCATCTCTCACTTCTATTGTTACATCTCTCACTTCTATTGTCACATCTCTCACTTCTATTGTCACATCTCTCACTTCTATTGTCTCATCTCTCACTTCTATTGTCTCATCTCTCACTTCTATTGTCTCATCTCTCACTTCTATTGTCTCATCTCTCACTTCTATTGTCACATCTCTCACTTCTATTGTCTCATCTCTCACTTCTATTGTCTCATCTCTCACTTCTATTGTCTCATCTCTCACTTCTATTGTCTCATCTCTCACTTCTATTGTCTCATCTCTCACTTCTATTGTCTCATCTCTCACTTCTATTGTCTCATCTCTCACTTCTATTGTCTCATCTCTCACTTCTATTGTCACATCTCTCACTTCTATTGTTTCATCTCTCACTTCTATTGTCACATCTCTCACTTCTATTGTCACATCTCTCACTTCTATTGTCACATCTCTCACTTCTATTGTCTCATCTCTCACTTCTATTGTCTCATCTCTCACTTCTATTGTCTCATCTCTCACTTCTATTGTCACATCTCTCACTTCTATTGTCACATCTCTCACTTCTATTGTTACATCTCTCACTTCTATTGTCTCATCTCTCACTTCTATTGTCTCATCTCTCACTTCTATTGTCACATCTCTCACTTCTATTGTCTCATCTCTCACTTCTATTGTCTCATCTCTCACTTCTATTGTCTCATCTCTCACTTCTATTGTTCATCTCTCACTTCTATTGTCACATCTCTCACTTCTATTGTCTCATCTCTCACTTCTATTTTCACATCTCTCACTTCTATTGTCTCATCTCTCACTTCTATTGTCACATCTCTCACTTCTATTGTCTCATCTCTCACTTCTATTGTCTCATCTCTCACTTCTATTGTCACATCTCTCACTTCTATTGTCACATCTCTCACTTCTATTGTTTCATCTCTCACTTCTATTGTTTCATCTCTCACTTCTATTGTCACATCTCTCACTTCTATTGTCACATCTCTCACTTCTATTGTCTCATCTCTCACTTCTATTGTCTCATCTCTCACTTCTATTGTTATCTCTCACTTCTATTGTCTCATCTCTCACTTCTATTGTCACATCTCTCACTTCTATTGTCTCATCTCTCACTTCTATTGTCTCATCTCTCACTTCTATTGTCTCATCTCTCACTTCTATTGTTACATCTCTCACTTCTATTGTCTCATCTCTCACTTCTATTGTCTCATCTCTCACTTCTATTGTCACATCTCTCACTTCTATTGTCACATCTCTCACTTCTATTGTCTCATCTCTCACTTCTATTGTCTCATCTCTCACTTCTATTGTCTCATCTCTCACTTCTATTGTCACATCTCTCACTTCTATTGTTACATCTCTCACTTCTATTGTTTCATCTCTCACTTCTATTGTCTCATCTCTCACTTCTATTGTCACATCTCTCACTTCTATTGTCTCATCTCTCACTTCTATTGTTTCATCTCTCACTTCTATTGTCTCATCTCTCACTTCTATTGTCACATCTCTCACTTCTATTGTCTCATCTCTCACTTCTATTGTCTCATCTCTCACTTCTATTGTCTCATCTCTCACTTCTATTGTCACATCTCTCACTTCTATTGTCACATCTCTCACTTCTATTGTCTCATCTCTCACTTCTATTGTCTCATCTCTCACTTCTATTGTCTCATCTCTCACTTCTATTGTCTCATCTCTCACTTCTATTGTCTCATCTCTCACTTCTATTTTTACATCTCTCACTTCTATTGTCTCATCTCTCACTTCTATTTTACATCTCTCACTTCTATTGTCTCATCTCTCACTTCTATTGTCTCATCTCTCACTTCTATTGTCACATCTCTCACTTCTATTGTCTCATCTCTCACTTCTATTGTCTCATCTCTCACTTCTATTGTCTCATCTCTCACTTCTATTTTTACATCTCTCACTTCTATTGTCTCATCTCTCACTTCTATTGTCACATCTCTCACTTCTATTGTCACATCTCTCACTTCTATTGTCACATCTCTCACTTCTATTGTCTCATCTCTCACTTCTATTGTCTCATCTCTCACTTCTATTTTCACATCTCTCACTTCTATTGTCTCATCTCTCACTTCTATTGTCTCATCTCTCACTTCTATTGTCTCATCTCTCACTTCTATTGTCTCATCTCTCACTTCTATTGTCTCATCTCTCACTTCTATTGTCTCATCTCTCACTTCTATTGTTCATCTCTCACTTCTATTGTCACATCTCTCACTTCTATTGTCACATCTCTCACTTCTATTGTCTCATCTCTCACTTCTATTGTCTCATCTCTCACTTCTATTGTCTCATCTCTCACTTCTATTGTCTCATCTCTCACTTCTATTGTCACATCTCTCACTTCTATTGTCTCATCTCTCACTTCTATTGTCTCATCTCTCACTTCTATTGTCTCATCTCTCACTTCTATTGTCTCATCTCTCACTTCTATTGTCTCATCTCTCACTTCTATTGTCTCATCTCTCACTTCTATTGTCTCATCTCTCACTTCTATTGTCTCATCTCTCACTTCTATTGTCACATCTCTCACTTCTATTGTCTCATCTCTCACTTCTATTGTCACATCTCTCACTTCTATTGTCTCATCTCTCACTTCTATTGTCTCATCTCTCACTTCTATTGTCTCATCTCTCACTTCTATTGTTACATCTCTCACTTCTATTGTCTCATCTCTCACTTCTATTGTCACATCTCTCACTTCTATTGTCACATCTCTCACTTCTATTGTCACATCTCTCACTTCTATTGTCTCATCTCTCACTTCTATTGTCTCATCTCTCACTTCTATTGTCACATCTCTCACTTCTATTGTCTCATCTCTCACTTCTATTGTCTCATCTCTCACTTCTATTGTCTCATCTCTCACTTCTATTGTCTCATCTCTCACTTCTATTGTTTCATCTCTCACTTCTATTGTCTCATCTCTCACTTCTATTGTTACATCTCTCACTTCTATTGTCACATCTCTCACTTCTATTGTCACATCTCTCACTTCTATTGTCTCATCTCTCACTTCTATTGTCTCATCTCTCACTTCTATTGTCTCATCTCTCACTTCTATTGTCTCATCTCTCACTTCTATTGTCACATCTCTCACTTCTATTGTCTCATCTCTCACTTCTATTGTCTCATCTCTCACTTCTATTGTCTCATCTCTCACTTCTATTGTCTCATCTCTCACTTCTATTGTCTCATCTCTCACTTCTATTGTCTCATCTCTCACTTCTATTGTCTCATCTCTCACTTCTATTGTCTCATCTCTCACTTCTATTGTCACATCTCTCACTTCTATTGTCTCATCTCTCACTTCTATTGTCACATCTCTCACTTCTATTGTCACATCTCTCACTTCTATTGTCACATCTCTCACTTCTATTGTCTCATCTCTCACTTCTATTGTCTCATCTCTCACTTCTATTGTCTCATCTCTCACTTCTATTGTCTCATCTCTCACTTCTATTGTTACATCTCTCACTTCTATTGTTCATCTCTCACTTCTATTGTCTCATCTCTCACTTCTATTGTCACATCTCTCACTTCTATTGTCTCATCTCTCACTTCTATTGTCTCATCTCTCACTTCTATTGTTACATCTCTCACTTCTATTGTCTCATCTCTCACTTCTATTGTCACATCTCTCACTTCTATTGTCTCATCTCTCACTTCTATTTTCACATCTCTCACTTCTATTGTCTCATCTCTCACTTCTATTGTCACATCTCTCACTTCTATTGTCTCATCTCTCACTTCTATTGTCTCATCTCTCACTTCTATTGTCACATCTCTCACTTCTATTGTCACATCTCTCACTTCTATTGTTTCATCTCTCACTTCTATTGTTCATCTCTCACTTCTATTGTCACATCTCTCACTTCTATTGTCACATCTCTCACTTCTATTGTCTCATCTCTCACTTCTATTGTCTCATCTCTCACTTCTATTGTTACATCTCTCACTTCTATTGTCTCATCTCTCACTTCTATTGTCACATCTCTCACTTCTATTGTCTCATCTCTCACTTCTATTGTCTCATCTCTCACTTCTATTGTCTCATCTCTCACTTCTATTGTTACATCTCTCACTTCTATTGTCTCATCTCTCACTTCTATTGTCTCATCTCTCACTTCTATTGTCACATCTCTCACTTCTATTGTCACATCTCTCACTTCTATTGTCTCATCTCTCACTTCTATTGTCTCATCTCTCACTTCTATTGTCTCATCTCTCACTTCTATTGTCACATCTCTCACTTCTATTGTTACATCTCTCACTTCTATTGTTTCATCTCTCACTTCTATTGTCTCATCTCTCACTTCTATTGTCACATCTCTCACTTCTATTGTCTCATCTCTCACTTCTATTGTCTCATCTCTCACTTCTATTGTCTCATCTCTCACTTCTATTGTCACATCTCTCACTTCTATTGTCTCATCTCTCACTTCTATTGTCTCATCTCTCACTTCTATTGTCTCATCTCTCACTTCTATTGTCACATCTCTCACTTCTATTGTCACATCTCTCACTTCTATTGTCTCATCTCTCACTTCTATTGTCTCATCTCTCACTTCTATTGTCTCATCTCTCACTTCTATTGTCTCATCTCTCACTTCTATTGTCTCATCTCTCACTTCTATTTTTACATCTCTCACTTCTATTGTCTCATCTCTCACTTCTATTTTACATCTCTCACTTCTATTGTCTCATCTCTCACTTCTATTGTCTCATCTCTCACTTCTATTGTCACATCTCTCACTTCTATTGTCTCATCTCTCACTTCTATTGTCTCATCTCTCACTTCTATTGTCTCATCTCTCACTTCTATTTTTACATCTCTCACTTCTATTGTCTCATCTCTCACTTCTATTGTCACATCTCTCACTTCTATTGTCACATCTCTCACTTCTATTGTCACATCTCTCACTTCTATTGTCTCATCTCTCACTTCTATTGTCTCATCTCTCACTTCTATTGTCACATCTCTCACTTCTATTGTCTCATCTCTCACTTCTATTGTCTCATCTCTCACTTCTATTGTCTCATCTCTCACTTCTATTGTCTCATCTCTCACTTCTATTGTTTCATCTCTCACTTCTATTGTCTCATCTCTCACTTCTATTGTTACATCTCTCACTTCTATTGTCACATCTCTCACTTCTATTGTCACATCTCTCACTTCTATTGTCTCATCTCTCACTTCTATTGTCTCATCTCTCACTTCTATTGTCTCATCTCTCACTTCTATTGTCTCATCTCTCACTTCTATTGTCACATCTCTCACTTCTATTGTCTCATCTCTCACTTCTATTGTCTCATCTCTCACTTCTATTGTCTCATCTCTCACTTCTATTGTCTCATCTCTCACTTCTATTGTCTCATCTCTCACTTCTATTGTCTCATCTCTCACTTCTATTGTCTCATCTCTCACTTCTATTGTCTCATCTCTCACTTCTATTGTCACATCTCTCACTTCTATTGTTTCATCTCTCACTTCTATTTTCACATCTCACACTTCTATTGTCACATCTCTCACTTCTATTGTCACATCTCTCACTTCTATTGTCTCATCTCTCACTTCTATTGTCTCATCTCTCACTTCTATTGTCTCATCTCTCACTTCTATTGTCACATCTCTCACTTCTATTGTTACATCTCTCACTTCTATTGTTTCATCTCTCACTTCTATTGTCTCATCTCTCACTTCTATTGTCACATCTCTCACTTCTATTGTCTCATCTCTCACTTCTATTGTTTCATCTCTCACTTCTATTGTCTCATCTCTCACTTCTATTGTCACATCTCTCACTTCTATTGTCTCATCTCTCACTTCTATTGTCTCATCTCTCACTTCTATTGTCTCATCTCTCACTTCTATTGTCACATCTCTCACTTCTATTGTCACATCTCTCACTTCTATTGTCTCATCTCTCACTTCTATTGTCTCATCTCTCACTTCTATTGTCTCATCTCTCACTTCTATTGTCTCATCTCTCACTTCTATTGTCTCATCTCTCACTTCTATTTTTACATCTCTCACTTCTATTGTCTCATCTCTCACTTCTATTTTTACATCTCTCACTTCTATTGTCTCATCTCTCACTTCTATTGTCTCATCTCTCACTTCTATTGTCACATCTCTCACTTCTATTGTCTCATCTCTCACTTCTATTGTCTCATCTCTCACTTCTATTGTCTCATCTCTCACTTCTATTTTTACATCTCTCACTTCTATTGTCTCATCTCTCACTTCTATTGTCACATCTCTCACTTCTATTGTCACATCTCTCACTTCTATTGTCACATCTCTCACTTCTATTGTCTCATCTCTCACTTCTATTGTCTCATCTCTCACTTCTATTTCACATCTCTCACTTCTATTGTCTCATCTCTCACTTCTATTGTCTCATCTCTCACTTCTATTGTCTCATCTCTCACTTCTATTGTCTCATCTCTCACTTCTATTGTCTCATCTCTCACTTCTATTGTCACATCTCTCACTTCTATTGTCTCATCTCTCACTTCTATTGTCTCATCTCTCACTTCTATTGTCACTCTCTCACTTCTATTGTATCATCTCTCACTTCTATTGTCTCATCTCTCACTTCTATTGTCTCATCTCTCACTTCTATTGTCTCATCTCTCACTTCTATTGTTTCATCTCTCACTTCTATTGTCACATCTCTCACTTCTATTGTATCATCTCTCACTTCTATTGTCTCATCTCTCACTTCTATTGTCACATCTCTCACTTCTATTGTTTCATCTCTCACTTCTATTTTCACATCTCACACTTCTATTGTCACATCTCTCACTTCTATTGTCTCATCTCTCACTTCTATTGTCTTATCTCTCACTTCTATTGTCTCATCTCTCACTTCTATTGTCTCATCTCTCACTTCTATTGTCACATCTCTCACTTCTATTGTCTCATCTCTCACTTCTATTGTCACATCTCTCACTTCTATTGTCTCATCTCTCACTTCTATTGTCTCATCTCTCACTTCTATTGTACATCTCTCACTTCTATTGTTTCATCTCTCACTTCTATTGTCACATCTCTCACTTCTATTGTCTCATCTCTCACTTCTATTTGTACATCTCTCACTTCTATTGTCACATCTCTCACTTCTATTGTCTCATCTCTCACTTCTATTGTCTTATCTCTCACTTCTATTGTCTCATCTCTCACTTCTATTGTCTCATCTCTCACTTCTATTGTCACATCTCTCACTTCTATTGTCTCATCTCTCACTTCTATTGTCTCATCTCTCACTTCTATTGTCTTATCTCTCACTTCTATTGTCTCATCTCTCACTTCTATTGTCTCATCTCTCACTTCTATTGTCTTATCTCTCACTTCTATTGTCTCATCTCTCACTTCTATTGTCTCATCTCTCACTTCTATTGTCACATCTCTCACTTCTATTGTTTCATCTCTCACTTCTATTTTCACATCTCACAGTTCTATTGTCACATCTCTCACTTCTATTGTCACATCTCTCACTTCTATTGTCTCATCTCTCACTTCTATTGTCTCATCTCTCACTTCTATTGTCTCATCTCTCACTTCTATTGTCACATCTCTCACTTCTATTGTTACATCTCTCACTTCTATTGTTTCATCTCTCACTTCTATCTCTCACTTCTATTGTCTCATCTCTCACTTCTATTGTCACATCTCTCACTTCTATTGTCTCATCTCTCACTTCTATTGTTTCATCTCTCACTTCTATTGTCTCATCTCTCACTTCTATTGTCACATCTCTCACTTCTATTGTCTCATCTCTCACTTCTATTGTCTCATCTCTCACTTCTATTGTCTCATCTCTCACTTCTATTGTCACATCTCTCACTTCTATTGTCACATCTCTCACTTCTATTGTCACATCTCTCACTTCTATTGTCTCATCTCTCACTTCTATTGTCTCATCTCTCACTTCTATTGTCTCATCTCTCACTTCTATTGTCTCATCTCTCACTTCTATTTTTACATCTCTCACTTCTATTGTCTCATCTCTCACTTCTATTTTTACATCTCTCACTTCTATTGTCTCATCTCTCACTTCTATTGTCTCATCTCTCACTTCTATTGTCACATCTCTCACTTCTATTGTCTCATCTCTCACTTCTATTGTCTCATCTCTCACTTCTATTGTCTCATCTCTCACTTCTATTTTTACATCTCTCACTTCTATTGTCTCATCTCTCACTTCTATTGTCACATCTCTCACTTCTATTGTCACATCTCTCACTTCTATTGTCACATCTCTCACTTCTATTGTCTCATCTCTCACTTCTATTGTCTCATCTCTCACTTCTATTGTCACATCTCTCACTTCTATTGTCTCATCTCTCACTTCTATTGTCTCATCTCTCACTTCTATTGTCTCATCTCTCACTTCTATTGTCTCATCTCTCACTTCTATTGTCTCATCTCTCACTTCTATTGTCACATCTCTCACTTCTATTGTCTCATCTCTCACTTCTATTGTCTCATCTCTCACTTCTATTGTCACATCTCTCACTTCTATTGTCTCATCTCTCACTTCTATTGTCTCATCTCTCACTTCTATTGTCTCATCTCTCACTTCTATTGTATCATCTCTCACTTCTATTGTTTCATCTCTCACTTCTATTGTCACATCTCTCACTTCTATTGTCTCATCTCTCACTTCTATTGTCTCATCTCTCACTTCTATTGTCACATCTCTCACTTCTATTGTTTCATCTCTCACTTCTATTGTCACATCTCTCACTTCTATTGTCACATCTCTCACTTCTATTGTCTCATCTCTCACTTCTATTGTCTCATCTCTCACTTCTATTGTCTCATCTCTCACTTCTATTGTCACATCTCTCACTTCTATTGTCTCATCTCTCACTTCTATTGTCACATCTCTCACTTCTATTGTCTCATCTCTCACTTCTATTGTCTCATCTCTCACTTCTATTGTACATCTCTCACTTCTATTGTACATCTCTCACTTCTATTGTCACATCTCTCACTTCTATTGTCTCATCTCTCACTTCTATTGTACATCTCTCACTTCTATTGTCTCATCTCTCACTTCTATTGTCACATCTCTCACTTCTATTGTCACATCTCTCACTTCTATTGTCTCATCTCTCACTTCTATTGTCTCATCTCTCACTTCTATTGTCTCATCTCTCACTTCTATTGTTACATCTCTCACTTCTATTGTTTCATCTCTCACTTCTATTTTCACATCTCTCACTTCTATTGTCACATCTCTCACTTCTATTGTCACATCTCTCACTTCTATTGTCTCATCTCTCACTTCTATTGTCTCATCTCTCACTTCTATTGTCTCATCTCTCACTTCTATTGTCACATCTCTCACTTCTATTGTTACATCTCTCACTTCTATTGTTTCATCTCTCACTTCTATTGTCTCATCTCTCACTTCTATTGTCACATCTCTCACTTCTATTGTCTCATCTCTCACTTCTATTGTTTCATCTCTCACTTCTATTGTCTCATCTCTCACTTCTATTGTCACATCTCTCACTTCTATTGTCTCATCTCTCACTTCTATTGTCTCATCTCTCACTTCTATTGTCTCATCTCTCACTTCTATTGTCACATCTCTCACTTCTATTGTCACATCTCTCACTTCTATTGTCTCATCTCTCACTTCTATTGTCTCATCTCTCACTTCTATTGTCTCATCTCTCACTTCTATTGTCTCATCTCTCACTTCTATTGTCTCATCTCTCACTTCTATTTTACATCTCTCACTTCTATTGTCTCATCTCTCACTTCTATTGTTACATCTCTCACTTCTATTGTCTCATCTCTCACTTCTATTGTCTCATCTCTCACTTCTATTGTCACATCTCTCACTTCTATTGTCTCATCTCTCACTTCTATTGTCTCATCTCTCACTTCTATTGTCTCATCTCTCACTTCTATTTTACATCTCTCACTTCTATTGTCTCATCTCTCACTTCTATTGTCACATCTCTCACTTCTATTGTCACATCTCTCACTTCTATTGTCACATCTCTCACTTCTATTGTCTCATCTCTCACTTCTATTGTCTCATCTCTCACTTCTATTGTCACATCTCTCACTTCTATTGTCTCATCTCTCACTTCTATTGTCTCATCTCTCACTTCTATTGTCTCATCTCTCACTTCTATTGTCTCATCTCTCACTTCTATTGTCTCATCTCTCACTTCTATTGTCACATCTCTCACTTCTATTGTCTCATCTCTCACTTCTATTGTCTCATCTCTCACTTCTATTGTCACATCTCTCACTTCTATTGTATCATCTCTCACTTCTATTGTCTCATCTCTCACTTCTATTGTCTCATCTCTCACTTCTATTGTCTCATCTCTCACTTCTATTGTTTCATCTCTCACTTCTATTGTCACATCTCTCACTTCTATTGTCTCATCTCTCACTTCTATTGTCTCATCTCTCACTTCTATTGTCACATCTCTCACTTCTATTGTTTCATCTCTCACTTCTATTTTCACATCTCTCACTTCTATTGTCACATCTCTCACTTCTATTGTCTCATCTCTCACTTCTATTGTCTCATCTCTCACTTCTATTGTCTCATCTCTCACTTCTATTGTCTCATCTCTCACTTCTATTGTCACATCTCTCACTTCTATTGTCTCATCTCTCACTTCTATTGTCACATCTCTCACTTCTATTGTCTCATCTCTCACTTCTATTGTCTCATCTCTCACTTCTATTGTACATCTCTCACTTCTATTGTTCATCTCTCACTTCTATTGTCACATCTCTCACTTCTATTGTCTCATCTCTCACTTCTATTGTACATCTCTCACTTCTATTGTCACATCTCTCACTTCTATTGTCTCATCTCTCACTTCTATTGTCTCATCTCTCACTTCTATTGTCTCATCTCTCACTTCTATTGTCTCATCTCTCACTTCTATTGTCACATCTCTCACTTCTATTGTCTCATCTCTCACTTCTATTGTCTCATCTCTCACTTCTATTGTCTCATCTCTCACTTCTATTGTCTCATCTCTCACTTCTATTGTCTCATCTCTCACTTCTATTGTCTCATCTCTCACTTCTATTGTCTCATCTCTCACTTCTATTGTCTCATCTCTCACTTCTATTGTCACATCTCTCACTTCTATTGTTCATCTCTCACTTCTATTGTCACATCTCTCACTTCTATTGTCACATCTCTCACTTCTATTGTCACATCTCTCACTTCTATTGTCTCATCTCTCACTTCTATTGTCTCATCTCTCACTTCTATTGTCTCATCTCTCACTTCTATTGTCTCATCTCTCACTTCTATTGTCACATCTCTCACTTCTATTGTTACATCTCTCACTTCTATTGTTTCATCTCTCACTTCTATTGTCTCATCTCTCACTTCTATTGTCACATCTCTCACTTCTATTGTCTCATCTCTCACTTCTATTGTTTCATCTCTCACTTCTATTGTCTCATCTCTCACTTCTATTGTCACATCTCTCACTTCTATTGTCTCATCTCTCACTTCTATTGTCTCATCTCTCACTTCTATTGTCTCATCTCTCACTTCTATTGTCACATCTCTCACTTCTATTGTCACATCTCTCACTTCTATTGTCACATCTCTCACTTCTATTGTCTCATCTCTCACTTCTATTGTCTCATCTCTCACTTCTATTGTCTCATCTCTCACTTCTATTGTCTCATCTCTCACTTCTATTGTTACATCTCTCACTTCTATTGTCTCATCTCTCACTTCTATTGTTACATCTCTCACTTCTATTGTCTCATCTCTCACTTCTATTGTCTCATCTCTCACTTCTATTGTCTCATCTCTCACTTCTATTGTCTCATCTCTCACTTCTATTGTCTCATCTCTCACTTCTATTGTCTCATCTCTCACTTCTATTTTTACATCTCTCACTTCTATTGTCTCATCTCTCACTTCTATTGTCACATCTCTCACTTCTATTGTCACATCTCTCACTTCTATTGTCACATCTCTCACTTCTATTGTCTCATCTCTCACTTCTATTGTCTCATCTCTCACTTCTATTGTCACATCTCTCACTTCTATTGTCTCATCTCTCACTTCTATTGTCTCATCTCTCACTTCTATTGTCTCATCTCTCACTTCTATTGTCTCATCTCTCACTTCTATTGTCTCATCTCTCACTTCTATTGTCACATCTCTCACTTCTATTGTCTCATCTCTCACTTCTATTGTCTCATCTCTCACTTCTATTGTCACATCTCTCACTTCTATTGTCTCATCTCTCACTTCTATTGTCTCATCTCTCACTTCTATTGTCTCATCTCTCACTTCTATTGTCTCATCTCTCACTTCTATTGTCTCATCTCTCACTTCTATTGTCACATCTCTCACTTCTATTGTCTCATCTCTCACTTCTATTGTCTCATCTCTCACTTCTATTGTCACATCTCTCACTTCTATTGTCTCATCTCTCACTTCTATTGTCACATCTCTCACTTCTATTGTCACATCTCTCACTTCTATTGTCTCATCTCTCACTTCTATTGTCTCATCTCTCACTTCTATTGTCTCATCTCTCACTTCTATTGTCACATCTCTCACTTCTATTGTCTCATCTCTCACTTCTATTGTCTCATCTCTCACTTCTATTGTCTCATCTCTCACTTCTATTGTCTCATCTCTCACTTCTATTGTCACATCTCTCACTTCTATTGTACATCTCTCACTTCTATTGTCACATCTCTCACTTCTATTGTCTCATCTCTCACTTCTATTGTCTCATCTCTCACTTCTATTGTACATCTCTCACTTCTATTGTCACATCTCTCACTTCTATTGTCTCATCTCTCACTTCTATTGTCTCATCTCTCACTTCTATTGTCTCATCTCTCACTTCTATTGTCTCATCTCTCACTTCTATTGTCACATCTCTCACTTCTATTGTCTCATCTCTCACTTCTATTGTCTCATCTCTCACTTCTATTGTCTCATCTCTCACTTCTATTGTTACATCTCTCACTTCTATTGTTTCATCTCTCACTTCTATTGTCACATCTCTCACTTCTATTGTCACATCTCTCACTTCTATTGTCACATCTCTCACTTCTATTGTCTCATCTCTCACTTCTATTGTCTCATCTCTCACTTCTATTGTCTCATCTCTCACTTCTATTGTCACATCTCTCACTTCTATTGTCACATCTCTCACTTCTATTGTCTCATCTCTCACTTCTATTGTCTCATCTCTCACTTCTATTGTCTCATCTCTCACTTCTATTGTCTCATCTCTCACTTCTATTGTTTCATCTCTCACTTCTATTGTCTCATCTCTCACTTCTATTGTCACATCTCTCACTTCTATTGTCTCATCTCTCACTTCTATTGTCTCATCTCTCACTTCTATTGTCTCATCTCTCACTTCTATTGTCACATCTCTCACTTCTATTGTCACATCTCTCACTTCTATTGTCTCATCTCTCACTTCTATTGTCTCATCTCTCACTTCTATTGTCTCATCTCTCACTTCTATTGTCTCATCTCTCACTTCTATTGTCTCATCTCTCACTTCTATTGTCACATCTCTCACTTCTATTGTCTCATCTCTCACTTCTATTGTCTCATCTCTCACTTCTATTGTCTCATCTCTCACTTCTATTGTCTCATCTCTCACTTCTATTGTCACATCTCTCACTTCTATTGTCTCATCTCTCACTTCTATTGTCTCATCTCTCACTTCTATTGTCTCATCTCTCACTTCTATTGTCACATCTCTCACTTCTATTGTCTCATCTCTCACTTCTATTGTCACATCTCTCACTTCTATTGTCTCATCTCTCACTTCTATTGTCACATCTCTCACTTCTATTGTCTCATCTCTCACTTCTATTGTCTCATCTCTCACTTCTATTGTCACATCTCTCACTTCTATTGTCTCATCTCTCACTTCTATTGTCTCATCTCTCACTTCTATTGTCTCATCTCTCACTTCTATTGTCTCATCTCTCACTTCTATTGTCTCATCTCTCACTTCTATTGTCTCATCTCTCACTTCTATTGTCTCATCTCTCACTTCTATTGTCTCATCTCTCACTTCTATTGTCTCATCTCTCACTTCTATTGTCTCATCTCTCACTTCTATTGTCTCATCTCTCACTTCTATTGTCTCATCTCTCACTTCTATTGTCTCATCTCTCACTTCTATTGTCTCATCTCTCACTTCTATTGTCACATCTCTCACTTCTATTGTCTCATCTCTCACTTCTATTGTCTCATCTCTCACTTCTATTGTCTCATCTCTCACTTCTATTGTTTCATCTCTCACTTCTATTGTCTCATCTCTCACTTCTATTGTCACATCTCTCACTTCTATTGTCTCATCTCTCACTTCTATTGTCTCATCTCTCACTTCTATTGTCTCATCTCTCACTTCTATTGTCTCATCTCTCACTTCTATTGTCTCATCTCTCACTTCTATTGTCTCATCTCTCACTTCTATTGTCTCATCTCTCACTTCTATTGTCTCATCTCTCACTTCTATTGTCTCATCTCTCACTTCTATTGTCTCATCTCTCACTTCTATTGTCTCATCTCTCACTTCTATTGTCTCATCTCTCACTTCTATTGTCTCATCTCTCACTTCTATTGTCTCATCTCTCACTTCTATTGTCACATCTCTCACTTCTATTGTTCATCTCTCACTTCTATTGTCTCATCTCTCACTTCTATTGTCTCATCTCTCACTTCTATTGTCTCATCTCTCACTTCTATTGTCTCATCTCTCACTTCTATTGTCTCATCTCTCACTTCTATTGTCTCATCTCTCACTTCTATTGTCTCATCTCTCACTTCTATTGTCTCATCTCTCACTTCTATTGTCTCATCTCTCACTTCTATTGTCTCATCTCTCACTTCTATTGTCACATCTCTCACTTCTATTGTCTCATCTCTCACTTCTATTGTCTCATCTCTCACTTCTATTGTCTCATCTCTCACTTCTATTGTCTCATCTCTCACTTCTATTGTCACATCTCTCACTTCTATTGTCTCATCTCTCACTTCTATTGTCTCATCTCTCACTTCTATTGTCTCATCTCTCACTTCTATTGTCTCATCTCTCACTTCTATTGTCTCATCTCTCACTTCTATTGTCTCATCTCTCACTTCTATTGTCTCATCTCTCACTTCTATTGTCTCATCTCTCACTTCTATTGTCTCATCTCTCACTTCTATTGTCACATCTCTCACTTCTATTGTCTCATCTCTCACTTCTATTGTCTCATCTCTCACTTCTATTGTCTCATCTCTCACTTCTATTGTCTCATCTCTCACTTCTATTGTCTCATCTCTCACTTCTATTGTCTCATCTCTCACTTCTATTGTCTCATCTCTCACTTCTATTGTCTCATCTCTCACTTCTATTGTCTCATCTCTCACTTCTATTGTCACATCTCTCACTTCTATTGTCTCATCTCTCACTTCTATTGTCACATCTCTCACTTCTATTGTCTCATCTCTCACTTCTATTGTCTCATCTCTCACTTCTATTGTCACATCTCTCACTTCTATTGTCTCATCTCTCACTTCTATTGTCTCATCTCTCACTTCTATTGTCTCATCTCTCACTTCTATTGTCTCATCTCTCACTTCTATTGTCTCATCTCTCACTTCTATTGTCTCATCTCTCACTTCTATTGTCTCATCTCTCACTTCTATTGTCTCATCTCTCACTTCTATTGTCACATCTCTCACTTCTATTGTCTCATCTCTCACTTCTATTGTCTCATCTCTCACTTCTATTGTCTCATCTCTCACTTCTATTGTCTCATCTCTCACTTCTATTGTCTCATCTCTCACTTCTATTGTCTCATCTCTCACTTCTATTGTCACATCTCTCACTTCTATTGTCTCATCTCTCACTTCTATTGTCTCATCTCTCACTTCTATTGTCTCATCTCTCACTTCTATTGTCTCATCTCTCACTTCTATTGTCTCATCTCTCACTTCTATTGTCTCATCTCTCACTTCTATTGTCTCATCTCTCACTTCTATTGTCTCATCTCTCACTTCTATTGTCATCTCTCACTTCTATTGTCACATCTCTCACTTCTATTGTCTCATCTCTCACTTCTATTGTCTCATCTCTCACTTCTATTGTCTCATCTCTCACTTCTATTGTCTCATCTCTCACTTCTATTGTCTCATCTCTCACTTCTATTGTCTCATCTCTCACTTCTATTGTCTCATCTCTCACTTCTATTGTCTCATCTCTCACTTCTATTGTTTCATCTCTCACTTCTATTGTCACATCTCTCACTTCTATTGTCTCATCTCTCACTTCTATTGTCTCATCTCTCACTTCTATTGTCTCATCTCTCACTTCTATTGTCTCATCTCTCACTTCTATTGTCACATCTCTCACTTCTATTGTCTCATCTCTCACTTCTATTGTCTCATCTCTCACTTCTATTGTCTCATCTCTCACTTCTATTGTCTCATCTCTCACTTCTATTGTCTCATCTCTCACTTCTATTGTCTCATCTCTCACTTCTATTGTCACATCTCTCACTTCTATTGTCTCATCTCTCACTTCTATTGTCACATCTCTCACTTCTATTGTCTCATCTCTCACTTCTATTGTCACATCTCTCACTTCTATTGTCACATCTCTCACTTCTATTGTCTCATCTCTCACTTCTATTGTCTCATCTCTCACTTCTATTGTCACATCTCTCACTTCTATTGTCTACATCTCTCACTTCTATTGTCTCATCTCTCACTTCTATTGTCTCATCTCTCACTTCTATTGTCACATCTCTCACTTCTATTGTCTCATCTCTCACTTCTATTGTCTCATCTCTCACTTCTATTGTCTCATCTCTCACTTCTATTGTCTCATCTCTCACTTCTATTGTCTCATCTCTCACTTCTATTGTCTCATCTCTCACTTCTATTGTCTCATCTCTCACTTCTATTGTCTCATCTCTCACTTCTATTGTCTCATCTCTCACTTCTATTGTCTCATCTCTCACTTCTATTGTCTCATCTCTCACTTCTATTGTCTCATCTCTCACTTCTATTGTCTCATCTCTCACTTCTATTGTCTCATCTCTCACTTCTATTGTCTCATCTCTCACTTCTATTGTCTCATCTCTCACTTCTATTGTCTCATCTCTCACTTCTATTGTCTCATCTCTCACTTCTATTGTCTCATCTCTCACTTCTATTGTCTCATCTCTCACTTCTATTGTCTCATCTCTCACTTCTATTGTCTCATCTCTCACTTCTATTGTCACATCTCTCACTTCTATTGTCTCATCTCTCACTTCTATTGTCACATCTCTCACTTCTATTGTCTCATCTCTCACTTCTATTGTCTCATCTCTCACTTCTATTGTCTCATCTCTCACTTCTATTGTCTCATCTCTCACTTCTATTGTCTCATCTCTCACTTCTATTGTCTCATCTCTCACTTCTATTGTCTCATCTCTCACTTCTATTGTCTCATCTCTCACTTCTATTGTCTCATCTCTCACTTCTATTGTCTCATCTCTCACTTCTATTGTCTCATCTCTCACTTCTATTGTCTCATCTCTCACTTCTATTGTCTCATCTCTCACTTCTATTGTCACATCTCTCACTTCTATTGTCTCATCTCTCACTTCTATTGTCTCATCTCTCACTTCTATTGTCACATCTCTCACTTCTATTGTCTCATCTCTCACTTCTATTGTCTCATCTCTCACTTCTATTGTCTCATCTCTCACTTCTATTGTCTCATCTCTCACTTCTATTGTCTCATCTCTCACTTCTATTGTCACATCTCTCACTTCTATTGTTCATCTCTCACTTCTATTGTCTCATCTCTCACTTCTATTGTCTCATCTCTCACTTCTATTGTCTCATCTCTCACTTCTATTGTCTCATCTCTCACTTCTATTGTCTCATCTCTCACTTCTATTGTCTCATCTCTCACTTCTATTGTCTCATCTCTCACTTCTATTGTCTCATCTCTCACTTCTATTGTCTCATCTCTCACTTCTATTGTCTCATCTCTCACTTCTATTGTCACATCTCTCACTTCTATTGTCTCATCTCTCACTTCTATTGTCTCATCTCTCACTTCTATTGTCTCATCTCTCACTTCTATTGTCTCATCTCTCACTTCTATTGTCTCATCTCTCACTTCTATTGTCTCATCTCTCACTTCTATTGTCTCATCTCTCACTTCTATTGTCTCATCTCTCACTTCTATTGTCTCATCTCTCACTTCTATTGTCTCATCTCTCACTTCTATTGTCTCATCTCTCACTTCTATTGTCTCATCTCTCACTTCTATTGTCTCATCTCTCACTTCTATTGTCTCATCTCTCACTTCTATTGTCACATCTCTCACTTCTATTGTCTCATCTCTCACTTCTATTGTCACATCTCTCACTTCTATTGTCACATCTCTCACTTCTATTGTCACATCTCTCACTTCTATTGTCTCATCTCTCACTTCTATTGTCTCATCTCTCACTTCTATTGTCTCATCTCTCACTTCTATTGTCTCATCTCTCACTTCTATTGTCTCATCTCTCACTTCTATTGTCTCATCTCTCACTTCTATTGTCTCATCTCTCACTTCTATTGTCTCATCTCTCACTTCTATTGTCTCATCTCTCACTTCTATTGTCTCATCTCTCACTTCTATTGTCTCATCTCTCACTTCTATTGTCACATCTCTCACTTCTATTGTCTCATCTCTCACTTCTATTGTCTCATCTCTCACTTCTATTGTCTCATCTCTCACTTCTATTGTCACATCTCTCACTTCTATTGTCACATCTCTCACTTCTATTGTCACATCTCTCACTTCTATTGTCTCATCTCTCACTTCTATTGTCTCATCTCTCACTTCTATTGTCACATCTCTCACTTCTATTGTCTCATCTCTCACTTCTATTTTCACATCTCTCACTTCTATTGTCTCATCTCTCACTTCTATTGTCTCATCTCTCACTTCTATTGTCTCATCTCTCACTTCTATTGTCTCATCTCTCACTTCTATTGTCTCATCTCTCACTTCTATTGTCTCATCTCTCACTTCTATTGTCTCATCTCTCACTTCTATTGTCTCATCTCTCACTTCTATTGTCTCATCTCTCACTTCTATTGTCTCATCTCTCACTTCTATTGTCACATCTCTCACTTCTATTGTCTCATCTCTCACTTCTATTGTCTCATCTCTCACTTCTATTGTCTCATCTCTCACTTCTATTGTCACATCTCTCACTTCTATTGTCTCATCTCTCACTTCTATTGTCTCATCTCTCACTTCTATTGTCTCATCTCTCACTTCTATTGTCTCATCTCTCACTTCTATTGTCTCATCTCTCACTTCTATTGTCTCATCTCTCACTTCTATTGTCTCATCTCTCACTTCTATTGTCTCATCTCTCACTTCTATTGTCTCATCTCTCACTTCTATTGTCTCATCTCTCACTTCTATTGTCTCATCTCTCACTTCTATTGTCTCATCTCTCACTTCTATTGTCTCATCTCTCACTTCTATTGTCTCATCTCTCACTTCTATTGTCACATCTCTCACTTCTATTGTCTCATCTCTCACTTCTATTGTCACATCTCTCACTTCTATTGTCACATCTCTCACTTCTATTGTCTCATCTCTCACTTCTATTGTCTCATCTCTCACTTCTATTGTCTCATCTCTCACTTCTATTGTCTCATCTCTCACTTCTATTGTCTCATCTCTCACTTCTATTGTCTCATCTCTCACTTCTATTGTCTCATCTCTCACTTCTATTGTCACATCTCTCACTTCTATTGTCTCATCTCTCACTTCTATTGTCACATCTCTCACTTCTATTGTCTCATCTCTCACTTCTATTGTCTCATCTCTCACTTCTATTGTCTCATCTCTCACTTCTATTGTCTCATCTCTCACTTCTATTGTCACATCTCTCACTTCTATTGTCACATCTCTCACTTCTATTGTCATCTCTCACTTCTATTGTCTCATCTCTCACTTCTATTGTCTCATCTCTCACTTCTATTGTCTCATCTCTCACTTCTATTGTCTCATCTCTCACTTCTATTGTCTCATCTCTCACTTCTATTGTTACATCTCTCACTTCTATTGTCTCATCTCTCACTTCTATTGTCTCATCTCTCACTTCTATTGTCTCATCTCTCACTTCTATTGTCTCATCTCTCACTTCTATTGTCTCATCTCTCACTTCTATTGTCTCATCTCTCACTTCTATTGTCTCATCTCTCACTTCTATTGTCTCATCTCTCACTTCTATTGTCACATCTCTCACTTCTATTGTCTCATCTCTCACTTCTATTGTCACATCTCTCACTTCTATTGTCACATCTCTCACTTCTATTGTCACATCTCTCACTTCTATTGTCTCATCTCTCACTTCTATTGTCTCATCTCTCACTTCTATTGTCACATCTCTCACTTCTATTGTCTCATCTCTCACTTCTATTGTCTCATCTCTCACTTCTATTGTCTCATCTCTCACTTCTATTGTCTCATCTCTCACTTCTATTGTCTCATCTCTCACTTCTATTGTCTCATCTCTCACTTCTATTGTCTCATCTCTCACTTCTATTGTCACATCTCTCACTTCTATTGTCTCATCTCTCACTTCTATTGTCTCATCTCTCACTTCTATTGTCTCATCTCTCACTTCTATTGTCACATCTCTCACTTCTATTGTCTCATCTCTCACTTCTATTGTCTCATCTCTCACTTCTATTGTCTCATCTCTCACTTCTATTGTCTCATCTCTCACTTCTATTGTCACATCTCTCACTTCTATTGTCTCATCTCTCACTTCTATTGTCACATCTCTCACTTCTATTGTCTCATCTCTCACTTCTATTGTCTCATCTCTCACTTCTATTGTCTCATCTCTCACTTCTATTGTCTCATCTCTCACTTCTATTGTCTCATCTCTCACTTCTATTGTCACATCTCTCACTTCTATTGTCTCATCTCTCACTTCTATTGTCTCATCTCTCACTTCTATTGTCTCATCTCTCACTTCTATTGTCTCATCTCTCACTTCTATTGTCACATCTCTCACTTCTATTGTCACATCTCTCACTTCTATTGTCACATCTCTCACTTCTATTGTCTCATCTCTCACTTCTATTGTCTCATCTCTCACTTCTATTGTCACATCTCTCACTTCTATTGTCTCATCTCTCACTTCTATTGTCTCATCTCTCACTTCTATTGTCTCATCTCTCACTTCTATTGTCTCATCTCTCACTTCTATTGTTACATCTCTCACTTCTATTGTCTCATCTCTCACTTCTATTGTCTCATCTCTCACTTCTATTGTCACATCTCTCACTTCTATTGTCTCATCTCTCACTTCTATTGTCTCATCTCTCACTTCTATTGTCTCATCTCTCACTTCTATTGTCACATCTCTCACTTCTATTGTCTCATCTCTCACTTCTATTGTCACATCTCTCACTTCTATTGTCTCATCTCTCACTTCTATTGTCTCATCTCTCACTTCTATTGTCTCATCTCTCACTTCTATTGTCTCATCTCTCACTTCTATTGTTCATCTCTCACTTCTATTGTCACATCTCTCACTTCTATTGTCTCATCTCTCACTTCTATTGTCACATCTCTCACTTCTATTGTCTCATCTCTCACTTCTATTGTCTCATCTCTCACTTCTATTGTCACATCTCTCACTTCTATTGTCTCATCTCTCACTTCTATTGTCACATCTCTCACTTCTATTGTCTCATCTCTCACTTCTATTGTCTCATCTCTCACTTCTATTGTCACATCT
Source organism: Megaustenia siamemsis (assembly GCA_032433765.1). Taxonomy (NCBI): domain Eukaryota; kingdom Metazoa; phylum Mollusca; class Gastropoda; order Stylommatophora; family Ariophantidae; genus Megaustenia; species Megaustenia siamemsis. Next base: position 1,009,189 of record JAVIAB010000102.1, read on the forward strand.
CTCACTTCTATTGTCTCATCTCTCACTTCTATTGTCACATCTCTCACTTCTATTGTCTCATCTCTCACTTCTATTGTCTCATCTCTCACTTCTATTGTCTCATCTCTCACTTCTATTGTCACATCTCTCACTTCTATTGTCTCATCTCTCACTTCTATTGTCTCATCTCTCACTTCTATTGTCTCATCTCTCACTTCTATTGTCTCATCTCTCACTTCTATTGTCTCATCTCTCACTTCTATTGTCTCATCTCTCACTTCTATTGTCTCATCTCTCACTTCTATTGTCTCATCTCTCACTTCTATTGTCTCATCTCTCACTTCTATTGTCTCATCTCTCACTTCTATTGTCTCATCTCTCACTTCTATTGTCTCATCTCTCACTTCTATTGTCTCATCTCTCACTTCTATTGTCTCATCTCTCACTTCTATTGTCTCATCTCTCACTTCTATTGTCTCATCTCTCACTTCTATTGTCTCATCTCTCACTTCTATTGTCTCATCTCTCACTTCTATTGTCTCATCTCTCACTTCTATTGTCTCATCTCTCACTTCTATTGTCTCATCTCTCACTTCTATTGTCTCATCTCTCACTTCTATTGTCACATCTCTCACTTCTATTGTCTCATCTCTCACTTCTATTGTCACATCTCTCACTTCTATTGTCTCATCTCTCACTTCTATTGTCTCATCTCTCACTTCTATTGTCTCATCTCTCACTTCTATTGTCTCATCTCTCACTTCTATTGTCTCATCTCTCACTTCTATTGTCTCATCTCTCACTTCTATTGTCTCATCTCTCACTTCTATTGTCTCATCTCTCACTTCTATTGTCTCATCTCTCACTTCTATTGTCTCATCTCTCACTTCTATTGTCTCATCTCTCACTTCTATTGTCTCATCTCTCACTTCTATTGTCTCATCTCTCACTTCTATTGTCACATCTCTCACTTCTATTGTCTCATCTCTCACTTCTATTGTCACATCTCTCACTTCTATTGTCTCATCTCTCACTTCTATTGTCTCATCTCTCACTTCTATTGTCTCATCTCTCACTTCTATTGTCTCATCTCTCACTTCTATTGTCTCATCTCTCACTTCTATTGTCTCATCTCTCACTTCTATTGTTACATCTCTCACTTCTATTGTCTCATCTCTCACTTCTATTGTCTCATCTCTCACTTCTATTGTCTCATCTCTCACTTCTATTGTCTCATCTCTCACTTCTATTGTCTCATCTCTCACTTCTATTGTCTCATCTCTCACTTCTATTGTCTCATCTCTCACTTCTATTGTCTCATCTCTCACTTCTATTGTCTCATCTCTCACTTCTATTGTCTCATCTCTCACTTCTATTGTCACATCTCTCACTTCTATTGTCACATCTCTCACTTCTATTGTCTCATCTCTCACTTCTATTGTCTCATCTCTCACTTCTATTGTCTCATCTCTCACTTCTATTGTCTCATCTCTCACTTCTATTGTCTCATCTCTCACTTCTATTGTCTCATCTCTCACTTCTATTGTCTCATCTCTCACTTCTATTGTCTCATCTCTCACTTCTATTGTCTCATCTCTCACTTCTATTGTCTCATCTCTCACTTCTATTGTCTCATCTCTCACTTCTATTGTCTCATCTCTCACTTCTATTGTCTCATCTCTCACTTCTATTGTCTCATCTCTCACTTCTATTGTTTCATCTCTCACTTCTATTGTCACATCTCTCACTTCTATTGTCACATCTCTCACTTCTATTGTCACATCTCTCACTTCTATTGTCTCATCTCTCACTTCTATTGTCTCATCTCTCACTTCTATTGTCTCATCTCTCACTTCTATTGTCACATCTCTCACTTCTATTGTCTCATCTCTCACTTCTATTGTCTCATCTCTCACTTCTATTGTCTCATCTCTCACTTCTATTGTCTCATCTCTCACTTCTATTGTCTCATCTCTCACTTCTATTGTCACATCTCTCACTTCTATTGTCTCATCTCTCACTTCTATTGTCTCATCTCTCACTTCTATTGTCTCATCTCTCACTTCTATTGTCTCATCTCTCACTTCTATTGTCTCATCTCTCACTTCTATTGTCTCATCTCTCACTTCTATTGTCACATCTCTCACTTCTATTGTCTCATCTCTCACTCTCACTTCTATTGTCTCATCTCTCACTTCTATTGTCTCATCTCTCACTTCTATTGTCTCATCTCTCACTTCTATTGTTTCATCTCTCACTTCTATTTTCACATCTCTCACTTCTATTGTCTCATCTCTCACTTCTATTGTCTCATCTCTCACTTCTATTGTCTCATCTCTCACTTCTATTGTCTCATCTCTCACTTCTATTGTCTCATCTCTCACTTCTATTGTCTCATCTCTCACTTCTATTGTCACATCTCTCACTTCTATTGTCTCATCTCTCACTTCTATTGTCACATCTCTCACTTCTATTGTCTCATCTCTCACTTCTATTGTCTCATCTCTCACTTCTATTGTCACATCTCTCACTTCTATTGTCTCATCTCTCACTTCTATTGTCTCATCTCTCACTTCTATTGTCACATCTCTCACTTCTATTGTCTCATCTCTCACTTCTATTGTCACATCTCTCACTTCTATTGTCTCATCTCTCACTTCTATTGTCTCATCTCTCACTTCTATTGTCTCATCTCTCACTTCTATTGTCTCATCTCTCACTTCTATTGTCACATCTCTCACTTCTATTGTCTCATCTCTCACTTCTATTGTCTCATCTCTCACTTCTATTGTCTCATCTCTCACTTCTATTGTTTCATCTCTCACTTCTATTGTCTCATCTCTCACTTCTATTGTCTCATCTCTCACTTCTATTGTACATCTCTCACTTCTATTGTCTCATCTCTCACTTCTATTGTCACATCTCTCACTTCTATTGTCACATCTCTCACTTCTATTGTCTCATCTCTCACTTCTATTGTCTCATCTCTCACTTCTATTGTTACATCTCTCACTTCTATTGTTACATCTCTCACTTCTATTGTCACATCTCTCACTTCTATTGTCTCATCTCTCACTTCTATTGTCACATCTCTCACTTCTATTGTCTCATCTCTCACTTCTATTGTCTCATCTCTCACTTCTATTGTCACATCTCTCACTTCTATTGTCTCATCTCTCACTTCTATTGTCACATCTCTCACTTCTATTGTCTCATCTCTCACTTCTATTGTCTCATCTCTCACTTCTATTGTCTCATCTCTCACTTCTATTGTACATCTCTCACTTCTATTGTCTCATCTCTCACTTCTATTGTCACATCTCTCACTTCTATTGTCTCATCTCTCACTTCTATTGTCTCATCTCTCACTTCTATTGTCATCTCTCACTTCTATTGTCTCATCTCTCACTTCTATTGTCTCATCTCTCACTTCTATTGTCACATCTCTCACTTCTATTGTCTCATCTCTCACTTCTATTGTCACATCTCTCACTTCTATTGTCTCATCTCTCACTTCTATTGTCTCATCTCTCACTTCTATTGTCTCATCTCTCACTTCTATTGTCTCATCTCTCACTTCTATTGTCACATCTCTCACTTCTATTGTCTCATCTCTCACTTCTATTGTCTCATCTCTCACTTCTATTGTCTCATCTCTCACTTCTATTGTCTCATCTCTCACTTCTATTGTCACATCTCTCACTTCTATTGTCTCATCTCTCACTTCTATTGTACATCTCTCACTTCTATTGTCTCATCTCTCACTTCTATTGTCACATCTCTCACTTCTATTGTCACATCTCTCACTTCTATTGTCTCATCTCTCACTTCTATTGTCTCATCTCTCACTTCTATTGTTCATCTCTCACTTCTATTGTTACATCTCTCACTTCTATTGTCTCATCTCTCACTTCTATTGTCACATCTCTCACTTCTATTGTCACATCTCTCACTTCTATTGTCTCATCTCTCACTTCTATTGTCTCATCTCTCACTTCTATTGTCACATCTCTCACTTCTATTGTCTCATCTCTCACTTCTATTGTCACATCTCTCACTTCTATTGTCTCATCTCTCACTTCTATTGTCTCATCTCTCACTTCTATTGTCTCATCTCTCACTTCTATTGTTACATCTCTCACTTCTATTGTCTCATCTCTCACTTCTATTGTCTCATCTCTCACTTCTATTGTCACATCTCTCACTTCTATTGTCTCATCTCTCACTTCTATTGTCTCATCTCTCACTTCTATTGTCTCATCTCTCACTTCTATTGTCTCATCTCTCACTTCTATTGTCTCATCTCTCACTTCTATTGTCTCATCTCTCACTTCTATTGTCTCATCTCTCACTTCTATTGTCTCATCTCTCACTTCTATTGTCTCATCTCTCACTTCTATTGTCTCATCTCTCACTTCTATTGTCTCATCTCTCACTTCTATTGTCTCATCTCTCACTTCTATTGTCACATCTCTCACTTCTATTGTTTCATCTCTCACTTCTATTGTCACATCTCTCACTTCTATTGTCACATCTCTCACTTCTATTGTCACATCTCTCACTTCTATTGTCTCATCTCTCACTTCTATTGTCTCATCTCTCACTTCTATTGTCTCATCTCTCACTTCTATTGTCACATCTCTCACTTCTATTGTTACATCTCTCACTTCTATTGTCTCATCTCTCACTTCTATTGTCTCATCTCTCACTTCTATTGTCACATCTCTCACTTCTATTGTCTCATCTCTCACTTCTATTGTCTCATCTCTCACTTCTATTGTCTCATCTCTCACTTCTATTGTCACATCTCTCACTTCTATTGTCTCATCTCTCACTTCTATTGTCTCATCTCTCACTTCTATTGTCTCATCTCTCACTTCTATTGTCACATCTCTCACTTCTATTGTCACATCTCTCACTTCTATTGTCTCATCTCTCACTTCTATTGTCTCATCTCTCACTTCTATTGTCTCATCTCTCACTTCTATTGTCTCATCTCTCACTTCTATTGTCTCATCTCTCACTTCTATTTTTACATCTCTCACTTCTATTGTCTCATCTCTCACTTCTATTGTTACATCTCTCACTTCTATTGTCTCATCTCTCACTTCTATTGTCTCATCTCTCACTTCTATTGTCTCATCTCTCACTTCTATTGTCTCATCTCTCACTTCTATTGTCTCATCTCTCACTTCTATTGTCTCATCTCTCACTTCTATTGTCTCATCTCTCACTTCTATTGTCTCATCTCTCACTTCTATTGTCACATCTCTCACTTCTATTGTTTCATCTCTCACTTCTATTTTCACATCTCTCACTTCTATTGTCACATCTCTCACTTCTATTGTCACATCTCTCACTTCTATTGTCTCATCTCTCACTTCTATTGTCTCATCTCTCACTTCTATTGTCTCATCTCTCACTTCTATTGTCACATCTCTCACTTCTATTGTTACATCTCTCACTTCTATTGTTTCATCTCTCACTTCTATTGTCTCATCTCTCACTTCTATTGTCACATCTCTCACTTCTATTGTCTCATCTCTCACTTCTATTGTTTCATCTCTCACTTCTATTGTCTCATCTCTCACTTCTATTGTCACATCTCTCACTTCTATTGTCTCATCTCTCACTTCTATTGTCTCATCTCTCACTTCTATTGTCTCATCTCTCACTTCTATTGTCACATCTCTCACTTCTATTGTCACATCTCTCACTTCTATTGTCTCATCTCTCACTTCTATTGTCTCATCTCTCACTTCTATTGTCTCATCTCTCACTTCTATTGTCTCATCTCTCACTTCTATTGTCTCATCTCTCACTTCTATTTTTACATCTCTCACTTCTATTGTCTCATCTCTCACTTCTATTGTTACATCTCTCACTTCTATTGTCTCATCTCTCACTTCTATTGTCTCATCTCTCACTTCTATTGTCACATCTCTCACTTCTATTGTCTCATCTCTCACTTCTATTGTCTCATCTCTCACTTCTATTTTACATCTCTCACTTCTATTGTCTCATCTCTCACTTCTATTGTCACATCTCTCACTTCTATTGTCACATCTCTCACTTCTATTGTCACATCTCTCACTTCTATTGTCTCATCTCTCACTTCTATTGTCTCATCTCTCACTTCTATTTTCACATCTCTCACTTCTATTGTCTCATCTCTCACTTCTATTGTCTCATCTCTCACTTCTATTGTCTCATCTCTCACTTCTATTGTCTCATCTCTCACTTCTATTGTCTCATCTCTCACTTCTATTGTCTCATCTCTCACTTCTATTGTCTCATCTCTCACTTCTATTGTCTCATCTCTCACTTCTATTGTCACATCTCTCACTTCTATTGTATCATCTCTCACTTCTATTGTCTCATCTCTCACTTCTATTGTCTCATCTCTCACTTCTATTGTCTCATCTCTCACTTCTATTGTTTCATCTCTCACTTCTATTGTCACATCTCTCACTTCTATTGTATCATCTCTCACTTCTATTGTCTCATCTCTCACTTCTATTGTCACATCTCTCACTTCTATTGTTTCATCTCTCACTTCTATTGTCACATCTCACACTTCTATTGTCACATCTCTCACTTCTATTGTCTCATCTCTCACTTCTATTGTCTCATCTCTCACTTCTATTGTCTCATCTCTCACTTCTATTGTCTCATCTCTCACTTCTATTGTCACATCTCTCACTTCTATTGTCTCATCTCTCACTTCTATTGTCACATCTCTCACTTCTATTGTCTCATCTCTCACTTCTATTGTCTCATCTCTCACTTCTATTGTACATCTCTCACTTCTATTGTTTCATCTCTCACTTCTATTGTCACATCTCTCACTTCTATTGTCTCATCTCTCACTTCTATTGTACATCTCTCACTTCTATTGTCACATCTCTCACTTCTATTGTCTCATCTCTCACTTCTATTGTCTCATCTCTCACTTCTATTGTCTCATCTCTCACTTCTATTGTCTCATCTCTCACTTCTATTGTCACATCTCTCACTTCTATTGTCTCATCTCTCACTTCTATTGTCTCATCTCTCACTTCTATTGTCTCATCTCTCACTTCTATTGTCTCATCTCTCACTTCTATTGTCTCATCTCTCACTTCTATTGTCTCATCTCTCACTTCTATTGTCTCATCTCTCACTTCTATTGTCTCATCTCTCACTTCTATTGTCACATCTCTCACTTCTATTGTTTCATCTCTCACTTCTATTGTCACATCTCTCACTTCTATTGTCACATCTCTCACTTCTATTGTCACATCTCTCACTTCTATTGTCTCATCTCTCACTTCTATTGTCTCATCTCTCACTTCTATTGTCACATCTCTCACTTCTATTGTTACATCTCTCACTTCTATTGTCTCATCTCTCACTTCTATTGTCTCATCTCTCACTTCTATTGTCACATCTCTCACTTCTATTGTCTCATCTCTCACTTCTATTGTCTCATCTCTCACTTCTATTGTCTCATCTCTCACTTCTATTGTCACATCTCTCACTTCTATTGTCTCATCTCTCACTTCTATTGTCTCATCTCTCACTTCTATTGTCTCATCTCTCACTTCTATTGTCACATCTCTCACTTCTATTGTCACATCTCTCACTTCTATTGTCTCATCTCTCACTTCTATTGTCTCATCTCTCACTTCTATTGTCTCATCTCTCACTTCTATTGTCACATCTCTCACTTCTATTGTCTCATCTCTCACTTCTATTGTCTCATCTCTCACTTCTATTGTCACATCTCTCACTTCTATTGTCTCATCTCTCACTTCTATTGTCTCATCTCTCACTTCTATTGTCTCATCTCTCACTTCTATTGTCTCATCTCTCACTTCTATTGTCTCATCTCTCACTTCTATTGTCACATCTCTCACTTCTATTGTCTCATCTCTCACTTCTATTGTCTCATCTCTCACTTCTATTGTCACATCTCTCACTTCTATTGTTCATCTCTCACTTCTATTTTCACATCTCACACTTCTATTGTCACATCTCTCACTTCTATTGTCTCATCTCTCACTTCTATTGTCTCATCTCTCACTTCTATTGTCTCATCTCTCACTTCTATTGTCTCATCTCTCACTTCTATTGTCACATCTCTCACTTCTATTGTCTCATCTCTCACTTCTATTGTCACATCTCTCACTTCTATTGTCTCATCTCTCACTTCTATTGTCTCATCTCTCACTTCTATTGTACATCTCTCACTTCTATTGTTTCATCTCTCACTTCTATTGTCACATCTCTCACTTCTATTGTCTCATCTCTCACTTCTATTGTACATCTCTCACTTCTATTGTCTCATCTCTCACTTCTATTGTCACATCTCTCACTTCTATTGTCACATCTCTCACTTCTATTGTCTCATCTCTCACTTCTATTGTCTCATCTCTCACTTCTATTGTTCATCTCTCACTTCTATTGTTCATCTCTCACTTCTATTGTTCATCTCTCACTTCTATTGTCACATCTCTCACTTCTATTGTCACATCTCTCACTTCTATTGTCTCATCTCTCACTTCTATTGTTTCATCTCTCACTTCTATTGTCACATCTCTCACTTCTATTGTCTCATCTCTCACTTCTATTGTCACATCTCTCACTTCTATTGTCTCATCTCTCACTTCTATTGTCTCATCTCTCACTTCTATTGTCTCATCTCTCACTTCTATTTTTACATCTCTCACTTCTATTGTCTCATCTCTCACTTCTATTGTCACATCTCTCACTTCTATTGTCACATCTCTCACTTCTATTGTCACATCTCTCACTTCTATTGTCTCATCTCTCACTTCTATTGTCTCATCTCTCACTTCTATTTTCACATCTCTCACTTCTATTGTCTCATCTCTCACTTCTATTGTCTCATCTCTCACTTCTATTGTCTCATCTCTCACTTCTATTGTCTCATCTCTCACTTCTATTGTCTCATCTCTCACTTCTATTGTCTCATCTCTCACTTCTATTGTCTCATCTCTCACTTCTATTGTCTCATCTCTCACTTCTATTGTCACATCTCTCACTTCTATTGTATCATCTCTCACTTCTATTGTCTCATCTCTCACTTCTATTGTCTCATCTCTCACTTCTATTGTATCATCTCTCACTTCTATTGTTTCATCTCTCACTTCTATTGTCACATCTCTCACTTCTATTGTATCATCTCTCACTTCTATTGTCTCATCTCTCACTTCTATTGTCACATCTCTCACTTCTATTGTTTCATCTCTCACTTCTATTTTCACATCTCTCACTTCTATTGTCACATCTCTCACTTCTATTGTCTCATCTCTCACTTCTATTGTCTTATCTCTCACTTCTATTGTCTCATCTCTCACTTCTATTGTCTCATCTCTCACTTCTATTGTCACATCTCTCACTTCTATTGTCTCATCTCTCACTTCTATTGTCACATCTCTCACTTCTATTGTCTCATCTCTCACTTCTATTGTCTCATCTCTCACTTCTATTTGTACATCTCTCACTTCTATTGTTTCATCTCTCACTTCTATTGTCACATCTCTCACTTCTATTGTCTCATCTCTCACTTCTATTGTACATCTCACACTTCTATTGTCACATCTCTCACTTCTATTGTCTCATCTCTCACTTCTATTGTCTTATCTCTCACTTCTATTGTCTCATCTCTCACTTCTATTGTCTCATCTCTCACTTCTATTGTCACATCTCTCACTTCTATTGTCTCATCTCTCACTTCTATTGTCTCATCTCTCACTTCTATTGTCTTATCTCTCACTTCTATTGTCTCATCTCTCACTTCTATTGTCTCATCTCTCACTTCTATTGTCTTATCTCTCACTTCTATTGTCTCATCTCTCACTTCTATTGTCTCATCTCTCACTTCTATTGTCACATCTCTCACTTCTATTGTTTCATCTCTCACTTCTATTTTCACATCTCACAGTTCTATTGTCACATCTCTCACTTCTATTGTCACATCTCTCACTTCTATTGTCTCATCTCTCACTTCTATTGTCTCATCTCTCACTTCTATTGTCACATCTCTCACTTCTATTGTTACATCTCTCACTTCTATTGTTTCATCTCTCACTTCTATTGTCTCATCTCTCACTTCTATTGTCACATCTCTCACTTCTATTGTCTCATCTCTCACTTCTATTGTTTCATCTCTCACTTCTATTGTCTCATCTCTCACTTCTATTGTCACATCTCTCACTTCTATTGTCTCATCTCTCACTTCTATTGTCTCATCTCTCACTTCTATTGTCTCATGTCTCACTTCTATTGTCACATCTCTCACTTCTATTGTCACATCTCTCACTTCTATTGTCACATCTCTCACTTCTATTGTCTCATCTCTCACTTCTATTGTCTCATCTCTCACTTCTATTGTCTCATCTCTCACTTCTATTGTCTCATCTCTCACTTCTATTTTTACATCTCTCACTTCTATTGTCTCATCTCTCACTTCTATTTTTACATCTCTCACTTCTATTGTCTCATCTCTCACTTCTATTGTCTCATCTCTCACTTCTATTGTCACATCTCTCACTTCTATTGTCTCATCTCTCACTTCTATTGTCTCATCTCTCACTTCTATTGTCTCATCTCTCACTTCTATTTTTACATCTCTCACTTCTATTGTCTCATCTCTCACTTCTATTGTCACATCTCTCACTTCTATTGTCACATCTCTCACTTCTATTGTCACATCTCTCACTTCTATTGTCTCATCTCTCACTTCTATTGTCTCATCTCTCACTTCTATTTTCACATCTCTCACTTCTATTGTCTCATCTCTCACTTCTATTGTCTCATCTCTCACTTCTATTGTCTCATCTCTCACTTCTATTGTCTCATCTCTCACTTCTATTGTCTCATCTCTCACTTCTATTGTCACATCTCTCACTTCTATTGTCTCATCTCTCACTTCTATTGTCTCATCTCTCACTTCTATTGTCACTTCTATCACTTCTATTGTATCATCTCTCACTTCTATTGTCTCATCTCTCACTTCTATTGTCTCATCTCTCACTTCTATTGTATCATCTCTCACTTCTATTGTTTCATCTCTCACTTCTATTGTCACATCTCTCACTTCTATTGTATCATTTCTCACTTCTATTGTCTCATCTCTCACTTCTATTGTCACATCTCTCACTTCTATTGTTTCATCTCTCACTTCTATTTTCACATCTCACAGTTCTATTGTCACATCTCTCACTTCTATTGTCTCATCTCTCACTTCTATTGTCTTATCTCTCACTTCTATTGTCTCATCTCTCACTTCTATTGTCTCATCTCTCACTTCTATTGTCACATCTCTCACTTCTATTGTCTCATCTCTCACTTCTATTGTCACATCTCTCACTTCTATTGTCTCATCTCTCACTTCTATTGTCTCATCTCTCACTTCTATTGTACATCTCTCACTTCTATTGTTTCATCTCTCACTTCTATTGTCACATCTCTCACTTCTATTGTCTCATCTCTCACTTCTATTTGTACATCTCTCACTTCTATTGTCTCATCTCTCACTTCTATTGTCACATCTCTCACTTCTATTGTCACATCTCTCACTTCTATTGTCTCATCTCTCACTTCTATTGTCTCATCTCTCACTTCTATTGTTACATCTCTCACTTCTATTGTTACATCTCTCACTTCTATTGTTTCATCTCTCACTTCTTCTATTGTCACATCTCTCACTTCTATTGTCACATCTCTCACTTCTATTGTCTCATCTCTCACTTCTATTGTTTCATCTCTCACTTCTATTGTCACATCTCTCACTTCTATTGTTTCATCTCTCACTTCTATTGTCACATCTCTCACTTCTATTGTCTCATCTCTCACTTCTATTGTTTCATCTCTCACTTCTATTGTTCATCTCTCACTTCTATTGTCTCATCTCTCACTTCTATTGTTTCATCTCTCACTTCTATTGTCTCATCTCTCACTTCTATTGTCACATCTCTCACTTCTATTGTCACATCTCTCACTTCTATTGTCTCATCTCTCACTTCTATTGTCACATCTCTCACTTCTATTGTCTCATCTCTCACTTCTATTGTCACATCTCTCACTTCTATTGTCACATCTCTCACTTCTATTGTCTCATCTCTCACTTCTATTGTCACATCTCTCACTTCTATTGTCTCATCTCTCACTTCTATTGTCACATCTCTCACTTCTATTGTCACATCTCTCACTTCTATTGTCTCATCTCTCACTTCTATTGTCTCATCTCTCACTTCTATTGTCTCATCTCTCACTTCTATTGTCACATCTCTCACTTCTATTGTCTCATCTCTCACTTCTATTGTCTCATCTCTCACTTCTATTGTCTCATCTCTCACTTCTATTGTCTCATCTCTCACTTCTATTGTCTCATCTCTCACTTCTATTGTCTCATCTCTCACTTCTATTGTCTCATCTCTCACTTCTATTGTCTCATCTCTCACTTCTATTGTCTCATCTCTCACTTCTATTGTCTCATCTCTCACTTCTATTGTCTCATCTCTCACTTCTATTGTCTCATCTCTCACTTCTATTTTACATCTCTCACTTCTATTGTCTCATCTCTCACTTCTATTGTCTCATCTCTCACTTCTATTGTCTCATCTCTCACTTCTATTGTCACATCTCTCACTTCTATTGTCTCATCTCTCACTTCTATTGTCTCATCTCTCACTTCTATTGTCTCATCTCTCACTTCTATTTTTACATCTCTCACTTCTATTGTCACATCTCTCACTTCTATTGTCACATCTCTCACTTCTATTGTCTCATCTCTCACTTCTATTGTCTTATCTCTCACTTCTATTGTCTCATCTCTCACTTCTATTGTCTCATCTCTCACTTCTATTGTCTTATCTCTCACTTCTATTGTCTCATCTCTCACTTCTATTGTCTCATCTCTCACTTCTATTGTCTTATCTCTCACTTCTATTGTCTCATCTCTCACTTCTATTGTCTCATCTCTCACTTCTATTGTCTTATCTCTCACTTCTATTGTCTCATCTCTCACTTCTATTGTCTCATCTCTCACTTCTATTGTCACATCTCTCACTTCTATTGTTTCATCTCTCACTTCTATTTTCACATCTCACAGTTCTCTTGTCACATCTCTCACTTCTATTGTCACATCTCTCACTTCTATTGTCTCATCTCTCACTTCTATTGTCTCATCTCTCACTTCTATTGTCTCATCTCTCACTTCTATTGTCACATCTCTCACTTCTATTGTTACATCTCTCACTTCTATTGTTTCATCTCTCACTTCTATTGTCTCATCTCTCACTTCTATTGTCACATCTCTCACTTCTATTGTCTCATCTCTCACTTCTATTGTTTCATCTATCACTTCTATTGTCTCATCTCTCACTTCTATTGTCACATCTCTCACTTCTATTGTCTCATCTCTCACTTCTATTGTCTCATCTCTCACTTCTATTGTCTCATCTCTCACTTCTATTGTCACATCTCTCACTTCTATTGTCACATCTCTCACTTCTATTGTCTCATCTCTCACTTCTATTGTCTCATCTCTCACTTCTATTGTCTCATCTCTCACTTCTATTGTCTCATCTCTCACTTCTATTGTCTCATCTCTCACTTCTATTTTTACATCTCTCACTTCTATTGTCTCATCTCTCACTTCTATTTTTACATCTCTCACTTCTATTGTCTCATCTCTCACTTCTATTGTCTCATCTCTCACTTCTATTGTCACATCTCTCACTTCTATTGTCTCATCTCTCACTTCTATTGTCTCATCTCTCACTTCTATTGTCTCATCTCTCACTTCTATTTTACATCTCTCACTTCTATTGTCTCATCTCTCACTTCTATTGTCTCATCTCTCACTTCTATTGTTTCATCTCTCACTTCTATTGTCACATCTCTCACTTCTATTGTCTCATCTCTCACTTCTATTGTCTCATCTCTCACTTCTATTTTCACATCTCTCACTTCTATTGTCTCATCTCTCACTTCTATTGTCTCATCTCTCACTTCTATTGTCTCATCTCTCACTTCTATTGTCTCATCTCTCACTTCTATTGTCTCATCTCTCACTTCTATTGTCACATCTCTCACTTCTATTGTCTCATCTCTCACTTCTATTGTCTCATCTCTCACTTCTATTGTCACTTCTCTCACTTCTATTGTATCATCTCTCACTTCTATTGTCTCATCTCTCACTTCTATTGTCTCATCTCTCACTTCTATTGTATCATCTCTCACTTCTATTGTTTCATCTCTCACTTCTATTGTCACATCTCTCACTTCTATTGTATCATTCTCACTTCTATTGTCTCATCTCTCACTTCTATTGTCACATCTCTCACTTCTATTGTTTCATCTCTCACTTCTATTTTCACATCTCACAGTTCTATTGTCACATCTCTCACTTCTATTGTCTCATCTCTCACTTCTATTGTCTTATCTCTCACTTCTATTGTCTCATCTCTCACTTCTATTGTCTCATCTCTCACTTCTATTGTCACATCTCTCACTTCTATTGTCTCATCTCTCACTTCTATTGTCACATCTCTCACTTCTATTGTCTCATCTCTCACTTCTATTGTCTCATCTCTCACTTCTATTGTACATCTCTCACTTCTATTGTTTCATCTCTCACTTCTATTGTCACATCTCTCACTTCTATTGTCTCATCTCTCACTTCTATTGTTCATCTCTCACTTCTATTGTCTCATCTCTCACTTCTATTGTTTCATCTCTCACTTCTATTGTCACATCTCTCACTTCTATTGTCTCATCTCTCACTTCTATTGTACATCTCTCACTTCTATTGTCTCATCTCTCACTTCTATTGTCACATCTCTCACTTCTATTGTCACATCTCTCACTTCTATTGTCTCATCTCTCACTTCTATTGTCTCATCTCTCACTTCTATTGTTACATCTCTCACTTCTATTGTTACATCTCTCACTTCTATTGTTTCATCTCTCACTTCTTCTATTGTCACATCTCTCACTTCTATTGTCACATCTCTCACTTCTATTGTCTCATCTCTCACTTCTATTGTTTCATCTCTCACTTCTATTGTCACATCTCTCACTTCTATTGTCTCATCTCTCACTTCTATTGTCACATCTCTCACTTCTATTGTCTCATCTCTCACTTCTATTGTTTCATCTCTCACTTCTATTGTCTCATCTCTCACTTCTATTGTCTCATCTCTCACTTCTATTTTTACATCTCTCACTTCTATTGTCTCATCTCTCACTTCTATTGTCACATCTCTCACTTCTATTGTCACATCTCTCACTTCTATTGTCTCATCTCTCACTTCTATTGTCTCATCTCTCACTTCTATTGTCTCATCTCTCACTTCTATTGTCTCATCTCTCACTTCTATTGTCTCATCTCTCACTTCTATTGTCTCATCTCTCACTTCTATTGTCTCATCTCTCACTTCTATTGTCTCATCTCTCACTTCTATTGTCTCATCTCTCACTTCTATTGTCTCATCTCTCACTTCTATTGTCTCATCTCTCACTTCTATTGTCTCATCTCTCACTTCTATTGTCTCATCTCTCACTTCTATTGTCACATCTCTCACTTCTATTGTTTCATCTCTCACTTCTATTTTCACATCTCTCACTTCTATTGTCACATCTCTCACTTCTATTGTCACATCTCTCACTTCTATTGTCTCATCTCTCACTTCTATTGTCTCATCTCTCACTTCTATTGTCTCATCTCTCACTTCTATTGTCACATCTCTCACTTCTATTGTTACATCTCTCACTTCTATTGTTTCATCTCTCACTTCTATTGTCTCATCTCTCACTTCTATTGTCACATCTCTCACTTCTATTGTCTCATCTCTCACTTCTATTGTTTCATCTCTCACTTCTATTGTCTCATCTCTCACTTCTATTGTCACATCTCTCACTTCTATTGTCTCATCTCTCACTTCTATTGTCTCATCTCTCACTTCTATTGTCTCATCTCTCACTTCTATTGTCACATCTCTCACTTCTATTGTCACATCTCTCACTTCTATTGTCTCATCTCTCACTTCTATTGTCTCATCTCTCACTTCTATTGTCTCATCTCTCACTTCTATTGTCTCATCTCTCACTTCTATTGTCTCATCTCTCACTTCTATTTTTACATCTCTCACTTCTATTGTCTCATCTCTCACTTCTATTTTTACATCTCTCACTTCTATTGTCTCATCTCTCACTTCTATTGTCTCATCTCTCACTTCTATTGTCACATCTCTCACTTCTATTGTCTCATCTCTCACTTCTATTGTCTCATCTCTCACTTCTATTGTCTCATCTCTCACTTCTATTTTACATCTCTCACTTCTATTGTCTCATCTCTCACTTCTATTGTCACATCTCTCACTTCTATTGTCACATCTCTCACTTCTATTGTCACATCTCTCACTTCTATTGTCTCATCTCTCACTTCTATTGTCACATCTCTCACTTCTATTGTCTCATCTCTCACTTCTATTGTCTCATCTCTCACTTCTATTGTACATCTCTCACTTCTATTGTCTCATCTCTCACTTCTATTGTCACATCTCTCACTTCTATTGTCTCATCTCTCACTTCTATTGTTTCATCTCTCACTTCTATTGTCTCATCTCTCACTTCTATTGTTTCATCTCTCACTTCTATTGTCACATCTCTCACTTCTATTGTCTCATCTCTCACTTCTATTGTACATCTCTCACTTCTATTGTCTCATCTCTCACTTCTATTGTCACATCTCTCACTTCTATTGTCACATCTCTCACTTCTATTGTCTCATCTCTCACTTCTATTGTCTCATCTCTCACTTCTATTGTTACATCTCTCACTTCTATTGTTACATCTCTCACTTCTATTGTTTCATCTCTCACTTCTATTGTCACATCTCTCACTTCTATTGTCTCATCTCTCACTTCTATTGTCACATCTCTCACTTCTATTGTTTCATCTCTCACTTCTATTGTCACATCTCACACTTCTATTGTCACATCTCTCACTTCTATTGTCTCATCTCTCACTTCTATTGTCTCATCTCTCACTTCTATTGTCTCATCTCTCACTTCTATTGTCTCATCTCTCACTTCTATTGTCACATCTCTCACTTCTATTGTCTCATCTCTCACTTCTATTGTCACATCTCTCACTTCTATTGTCTCATCTCTCACTTCTATTGTCTCATCTCTCACTTCTATTGTACATCTCTCACTTCTATTGTTTCATCTCTCACTTCTATTGTCTCATCTCTCACTTCTATTGTCACATCTCTCACTTCTATTGTCTCATCTCTCACTTCTATTGTCACATCTCTCACTTCTATTGTCTCATCTCTCACTTCTATTGTCTCATCTCTCACTTCTATTGTCACATCTCTCACTTCTATTGTCACATCTCTCACTTCTATTGTCTCATCTCTCACTTCTATTGTCTCATCTCTCACTTCTATTGTCACATCTCTCACTTCTATTGTCTCATCTCTCACTTCTATTGTCTCATCTCTCACTTCTATTGTCTCATCTCTCACTTCTATTGTCTCATCTCTCACTTCTATTGTCTCATCTCTCACTTCTATTGTCACATCTCTCACTTCTATTGTCTCATCTCTCACTTCTATTGTCTCATCTCTCACTTCTATTGTCACATCTCTCACTTCTATTGTATCATCTCTCACTTCTATTGTCTCATCTCTCACTTCTATTGTCTCATCTCTCACTTCTATTGTATCATCTCTCACTTCTATTGTCTCATCTCTCACTTCTATTGTCACATCTCTCACTTCTATTGTATCATCTCTCACTTCTATTGTCTCATCTCTCACTTCTATTGTCACATCTCTCACTTCTATTGTTTCATCTCTCACTTCTATTTTCACATCTCACACTTCTATTGTCACATCTCTCACTTCTATTGTCTCATCTCTCACTTCTATTGTCTCATCTCTCACTTCTATTGTCTCATCTCTCACTTCTATTGTCTCATCTCTCACTTCTATTGTCACATCTCTCACTTCTATTGTCTCATCTCTCACTTCTATTGTCACATCTCTCACTTCTATTGTCTCATCTCTCACTTCTATTGTCTCATCTCTCACTTCTATTGTACATCTCTCACTTCTATTGTTTCATCTCTCACTTCTATTGTCTCATCTCTCACTTCTATTGTCACATCTCTCACTTCTATTGTCTCATCTCTCACTTCTATTGTCACATCTCTCACTTCTATTGTCTCATCTCTCACTTCTATTGTCTCATCTCTCACTTCTATTGTACATCTCTCACTTCTATTGTTTCATCTCTCACTTCTATTGTCACATCTCTCACTTCTATTGTCTCATCTCTCACTTCTATTGTCTCATCTCTCACTTCTATTGTCTCATCTCTCACTTCTATTGTTTCATCTCTCACTTCTATTGTCACATCTCTCACTTCTATTGTCTCATCTCTCACTTCTATTGTACATCTCTCACTTCTATTGTCTCATCTCTCACTTCTATTGTCACATCTCTCACTTCTATTGTCACATCTCTCACTTCTATTGTCTCATCTCTCACTTCTATTGTCTCATCTCTCACTTCTATTGTTACATCTCTCACTTCTATTGTTACATCTCTCACTTCTATTGTTTCATCTCTCACTTCTTCTATTGTCACATCTCTCACTTCTATTGTCACATCTCTCACTTCTATTGTCTCATCTCTCACTTCTATTGTTCATCTCTCACTTCTATTGTCACATCTCTCACTTCTATTGTTTCATCTCTCACTTCTATTGTCACATCTCTCACTTCTATTGTCTCATCTCTCACTTCTATTGTTTCATCTCTCACTTCTATTGTCTCATCTCTCACTTCTATTGTCTCATCTCTCACTTCTATTTTTACATCTCTCACTTCTATTGTCTCATCTCTCACTTCTATTGTCACATCTCTCACTTCTATTGTCACATCTCTCACTTCTATTGTCTCATCTCTCACTTCTATTGTCTTATCTCTCACTTCTATTGTCTCATCTCTCACTTCTATTGTCTCATCTCTCACTTCTATTGTCTCATCTCTCACTTCTATTGTCTCATCTCTCACTTCTATTGTCTCATCTCTCACTTCTATTGTCTCATCTCTCACTTCTATTGTCTCATCTCTCACTTCTATTGTCTCATCTCTCACTTCTATTGTCTTATCTCTCACTTCTATTGTCTCATCTCTCACTTCTATTGTCTCATCTCTCACTTCTATTGTCACATCTCTCACTTCTATTGTTTCATCTCTCACTTCTATTTTCACATCTCACACTTCTATTGTCACATCTCTCACTTCTATTGTCACATCTCTCACTTCTATTGTCTCATCTCTCACTTCTATTGTCTCATCTCTCACTTCTATTGTCTCATCTCTCACTTCTATTGTCACATCTCTCACTTCTATTGTTACATCTCTCACTTCTATTGTTTCATCTCTCACTTCTATTGTCTCATCTCTCACTTCTATTGTCACATCTCTCACTTCTATTGTCTCATCTCTCACTTCTATTGTTCATCTCTCACTTCTATTGTCTCATCTCTCACTTCTATTGTCTCATCTCTCACTTCTATTGTCTCATCTCTCACTTCTATTGTCTCATCTCTCACTTCTATTGTCTCATCTCTCACTTCTATTTTTACATCTCTCACTTCTATTGTCTCATCTCTCACTTCTATTTTTACATCTCTCACTTCTATTGTCTCATCTCTCACTTCTATTGTCTCATCTCTCACTTCTATTGTCACATCTCTCACTTCTATTGTCTCATCTCTCACTTCTATTGTCTCATCTCTCACTTCTATTGTCTCATCTCTCACTTCTATTTTTACATCTCTCACTTCTATTGTCTCATCTCTCACTTCTATTGTCACATCTCTCACTTCTATTGTCACATCTCTCACTTCTATTGTCACATCTCTCACTTCTATTGTCTCATCTCTCACTTCTATTGTCTCATCTCTCACTTCTATTGTCACATCTCTCACTTCTATTGTCTCATCTCTCACTTCTATTGTCACATCTCTCACTTCTATTGTCTCATCTCTCACTTCTATTGTCTCATCTCTCACTTCTATTTGTACATCTCTCACTTCTATTGTTTCATCTCTCACTTCTATTGTCTCATCTCTCACTTCTATTGTCACATCTCTCACTTCTATTGTCTCATCTCTCACTTCTATTGTCACATCTCTCACTTCTATTGTCTCATCTCTCACTTCTATTGTCTCATCTCTCACTTCTATTGTACATCTCTCACTTCTATTGTTTCATCTCTCACTTCTATTGTCACATCTCTCACTTCTATTGTCTCATCTCTCACTTCTATTGTTTCATCTCTCACTTCTATTGTCTCATCTCTCACTTCTATTGTTTCATCTCTCACTTCTATTGTCACATCTCTCACTTCTATTGTCTCATCTCTCACTTCTATTTGTACATCTCTCACTTCTATTGTCTCATCTCTCACTTCTATTGTCACATCTCTCACTTCTATTGTCACATCTCTCACTTCTATTGTCTCATCTCTCACTTCTATTGTCTCATCTCTCACTTCTATTGTTACATCTCTCACTTCTATTGTTACATCTCTCACTTCTATTGTTTCATCTCTCACTTCTTCTATTGTCACATCTCTCACTTCTATTGTCACATCTCTCACTTCTATTGTCTCATCTCTCACTTCTATTGTTCATCTCTCACTTCTATTGTCACATCTCTCACTTCTATTGTTTCATCTCTCACTTCTATTGTCACATCTCTCACTTCTATTGTCTCATCTCTCACTTCTATTGTTTCATCTCTCACTTCTATTGTTTCATCTCTCACTTCTATTGTCTCATCTCTCACTTCTATTGTTTCATCTCTCACTTCTATTGTAACATCTCTCACTTCTATTGTCTCATCTCTCACTTCTATTGTCACATCTCTCACTTCTATTGTCACATCTCTCACTTCTATTGTCTCATCTCTCACTTCTATTGTCACATCTCTCACTTCTATTGTCTCATCTCTCACTTCTATTGTCACATCTCTCACTTCTATTGTCACATCTCTCACTTCTATTGTCTCATCTCTCACTTCTATTGTCACATCTCTCACTTCTATTGTCTCATCTCTCACTTCTATTGTCACATCTCTCACTTCTATTGTCACATCTCTCACTTCTATTGTCTCATCTCTCACTTCTATTGTCTTATCTCTCACTTCTATTGTCTCATCTCTCACTTCTATTGTCACATCTCTCACTTCTATTGTCTCATCTCTCACTTCTATTGTCTCATCTCTCACTTCTATTGTCTTATCTCTCACTTCTATTGTCTCATCTCTCACTTCTATTGTCTCATCTCTCACTTCTATTGTCTTATCTCTCACTTCTATTGTCTCATCTCTCACTTCTATTGTCTCATCTCTCACTTCTATTGTCACATCTCTCACTTCTATTGTTTCATCTCTCACTTCTATTTTCACATCTCACACTTCTATTGTCACATCTCTCACTTCTATTGTCACATCTCTCACTTCTATTGTCTCATCTCTCACTTCTATTGTCTCATCTCTCACTTCTATTGTCACATCTCTCACTTCTATTGTTACATCTCTCACTTCTATTGTTTCATCTCTCACTTCTATTGTCTCATCTCTCACTTCTATTGTCACATCTCTCACTTCTATTGTCTCATCTCTCACTTCTATTGTTTCATCTCTCACTTCT
Organism: Megaustenia siamemsis; assembly: GCA_032433765.1. NCBI lineage: Eukaryota > Metazoa > Mollusca > Gastropoda > Stylommatophora > Ariophantidae > Megaustenia > Megaustenia siamemsis. The sequence goes on from JAVIAB010000102.1 coordinate 1,030,916, forward strand.
ATTGTCTCATCTCTCACTTCTATTGTCACATCTCTCACTTCTATTGTCTCATCTCTCACTTCTATTGTCTCATCTCTCACTTCTATTGTCTCATCTCTCACTTCTATTGTCATATCTCTCACTTCTATTGTCACATCTCTCACTTCTATTGTCTCATCTCTCACTTCTATTGTCTCATCTCTCACTTCTATTGTCTCATCTCTCACTTCTATTGTCTCATCTCTCACTTCTATTGTCTCATCTCTCACTTCTATTTTTACATCTCTCACTTCTATTGTCTCATCTCTCACTTCTATTGTCTCATCTCTCACTTCTATTGTCTCATCTCTCACTTCTATTGTCTCATCTCTCACTTCTATTGTCACATCTCTCACTTCTATTGTCTCATCTCTCACTTCTATTGTCTCATCTCTCACTTCTATTGTCTCATCTCTCACTTCTATTTTTACATCTCTCACTTCTATTGTCTCATCTCTCACTTCTATTGTTACATCTCTCACTTCTATTGTCTCATCTCTCACTTCTATTGTCTCATCTCTCACTTCTATTGTCTCATCTCTCACTTCTATTGTCTCATCTCTCACTTCTATTGTCTCATCTCTCACTTCTATTTTTACATCTCTCACTTCTATTGTCTCATCTCTCACTTCTATTTTTACATCTCTCACTTCTATTGTCTCATCTCTCACTTCTATTGTCTCATCTCTCACTTCTATTGTCACATCTCTCACTTCTATTGTCTCATCTCTCACTTCTATTGTCTCATCTCTCACTTCTATTGTCTCATCTCTCACTTCTATTTTACATCTCTCACTTCTATTGTCTCATCTCTCACTTCTATTGTCACATCTCTCACTTCTATTGTCACATCTCTCACTTCTATTGTCACATCTCTCACTTCTATTGTCTCATCTCTCACTTCTATTGTCACATCTCTCACTTCTATTGTCTCATCTCTCACTTCTATTGTCTCATCTCTCACTTCTATTTGTACATCTCTCACTTCTATTGTCTCATCTCTCACTTCTATTGTCACATCTCTCACTTCTATTGTCTCATCTCTCACTTCTATTGTTTCATCTCTCACTTCTATTGTCTCATCTCTCACTTCTATTGTTTCATCTCTCACTTCTATTGTCACATCTCTCACTTCTATTGTCTCATCTCTCACTTCTATTGTACATCTCTCACTTCTATTGTCTCATCTCTCACTTCTATTGTCACATCTCTCACTTCTATTGTCACATCTCTCACTTCTATTGTCTCATCTCTCACTTCTATTGTCTCATCTCTCACTTCTATTGTTACATCTCTCACTTCTATTGTTACATCTCTCACTTCTATTGTTCATCTCTCACTTCTATTGTCACATCTCTCACTTCTATTGTCTCATCTCTCACTTCTATTGTCACATCTCTCACTTCTATTGTTTCATCTCTCACTTCTATTTTCACATCTCACAGTTCTATTGTCACATCTCTCACTTCTATTGTCTCATCTCTCACTTCTATTGTCTCATCTCTCACTTCTATTGTCTCATCTCTCACTTCTATTGTCTCATCTCTCACTTCTATTGTCACATCTCTCACTTCTATTGTCTCATCTCTCACTTCTATTGTCTCATCTCTCACTTCTATTGTACATCTCTCACTTCTATTGTTTCATCTCTCACTTCTATTGTCTCATCTCTCACTTCTATTGTCACATCTCTCACTTCTATTGTCTCATCTCTCACTTCTATTGTCACATCTCTCACTTCTATTGTCTCATCTCTCACTTCTATTGTCTCATCTCTCACTTCTATTGTCACATCTCTCACTTCTATTGTCACATCTCTCACTTCTATTGTCTCATCTCTCACTTCTATTGTCTCATCTCTCACTTCTATTTTCACATCTCTCACTTCTATTGTCTCATCTCTCACTTCTATTGTCTCATCTCTCACTTCTATTGTCTCATCTCTCACTTCTATTGTCTCATCTCTCACTTCTATTGTCTCATCTCTCACTTCTATTGTCACATCTCTCACTTCTATTGTCTCATCTCTCACTTCTATTGTCTCATCTCTCACTTCTATTGTCACATCTCTCACTTCTATTGTATCATCTCTCACTTCTATTGTCTCATCTCTCACTTCTATTGTCTCATCTCTCACTTCTATTGTATCATCTCTCACTTCTATTGTTTCATCTCTCACTTCTATTGTCACATCTCTCACTTCTATTGTATCATCTCTCACTTCTATTGTCTCATCTCTCACTTCTATTGTCACATCTCTCACTTCTATTGTTTCATCTCTCACTTCTATTTTCACATCTCACACTTCTATTGTCACATCTCTCACTTCTATTGTCTCATCTCTCACTTCTATTGTCTTATCTCTCACTTCTATTGTCTCATCTCTCACTTCTATTGTCTCATCTCTCACTTCTATTGTCACATCTCTCACTTCTATTGTCTCATCTCTCACTTCTATTGTCACATCTCTCACTTCTATTGTCTCATCTCTCACTTCTATTGTCTCATCTCTCACTTCTATTTGTACATCTCTCACTTCTATTGTTTCATCTCTCACTTCTATTGTCTCATCTCTCACTTCTATTGTCACATCTCTCACTTCTATTGTCTCATCTCTCACTTCTATTGTCACATCTCTCACTTCTATTGTCTCATCTCTCACTTCTATTGTCTCATCTCTCACTTCTATTGTACATCTCTCACTTCTATTGTTTCATCTCTCACTTCTATTGTCACATCTCTCACTTCTATTGTCTCATCTCTCACTTCTATTGTTTCATCTCTCACTTCTATTGTCTCATCTCTCACTTCTATTGTTCATCTCTCACTTCTATTGTCACATCTCTCACTTCTATTGTCTCATCTCTCACTTCTATTTGTACATCTCTCACTTCTATTGTCTCATCTCTCACTTCTATTGTCACATCTCTCACTTCTATTGTCACATCTCTCACTTCTATTGTCTCATCTCTCACTTCTATTGTCTCATCTCTCACTTCTATTGTTACATCTCTCACTTCTATTGTTACATCTCTCACTTCTATTGTTTCATCTCTCACTTCTTCTATTGTCACATCTCTCACTTCTATTGTCACATCTCTCACTTCTATTGTCTCATCTCTCACTTCTATTGTTCATCTCTCACTTCTATTGTCACATCTCTCACTTCTATTGTCTCATCTCTCACTTCTATTGTCACATCTCTCACTTCTATTGTCTCATCTCTCACTTCTATTGTTTCATCTCTCACTTCTATTGTCTCATCTCTCACTTCTATTGTCTCATCTCTCACTTCTATTTTACATCTCTCACTTCTATTGTCTCATCTCTCACTTCTATTGTCACATCTCTCACTTCTATTGTCACATCTCTCACTTCTATTGTCTCATCTCTCACTTCTATTGTCTTATCTCTCACTTCTATTGTCTCATCTCTCACTTCTATTGTCTCATCTCTCACTTCTATTGTCTTATCTCTCACTTCTATTGTCTCATCTCTCACTTCTATTGTCTCATCTCTCACTTCTATTGTCTTATCTCTCACTTCTATTGTCTCATCTCTCACTTCTATTGTCTCATCTCTCACTTCTATTGTCTCATCTCTCACTTCTATTGTCTCATCTCTCACTTCTATTGTCTCATCTCTCACTTCTATTGTCACATCTCTCACTTCTATTGTTTCATCTCTCACTTCTATTTTCACATCTCACTTCTATTGTCACATCTCTCACTTCTATTGTCACATCTCTCACTTCTATTGTCTCATCTCTCACTTCTATTGTCTCATCTCTCACTTCTATTGTCTCATCTCTCACTTCTATTGTCACATCTCTCACTTCTATTGTTACATCTCTCACTTCTATTGTTTCATCTCTCACTTCTATTGTCTCATCTCTCACTTCTATTGTCACATCTCTCACTTCTATTGTCTCATCTCTCACTTCTATTGTTTCATCTCTCACTTCTATTGTCTCATCTCTCACTTCTATTGTCACATCTCTCACTTCTATTGTCTCATCTCTCACTTCTATTGTCTCATCTCTCACTTCTATTGTCTCATCTCTCACTTCTATTGTCACATCTCTCACTTCTATTGTCACATCTCTCACTTCTATTGTCTCATCTCTCACTTCTATTGTCTCATCTCTCACTTCTATTGTCTCATCTCTCACTTCTATTGTCTCATCTCTCACTTCTATTGTCTCATCTCTCACTTCTATTTTACATCTCTCACTTCTATTGTCTCATCTCTCACTTCTATTTTTACATCTCTCACTTCTATTGTCTCATCTCTCACTTCTATTGTCTCATCTCTCACTTCTATTGTCACATCTCTCACTTCTATTGTCTCATCTCTCACTTCTATTGTCTCATCTCTCACTTCTATTGTCTCATCTCTCACTTCTATTTTTACATCTCTCACTTCTATTGTCTCATCTCTCACTTCTATTGTCACATCTCTCACTTCTATTGTCACATCTCTCACTTCTATTGTCACATCTCTCACTTCTATTGTCTCATCTCTCACTTCTATTGTCTCATCTCTCACTTCTATTGTCACATCTCTCACTTCTATTGTCTCATCTCTCACTTCTATTGTCACATCTCTCACTTCTATTGTCTCATCTCTCACTTCTATTGTCTCATCTCTCACTTCTATTGTACATCTCTCACTTCTATTGTTCATCTCTCACTTCTATTGTCTCATCTCTCACTTCTATTGTCACATCTCTCACTTCTATTGTCTCATCTCTCACTTCTATTGTCACATCTCTCACTTCTATTGTCTCATCTCTCACTTCTATTGTCTCATCTCTCACTTCTATTGTACATCTCTCACTTCTATTGTTTCATCTCTCACTTCTATTGTCACATCTCTCACTTCTATTGTCTCATCTCTCACTTCTATTGTTTCATCTCTCACTTCTATTGTCTCATCTCTCACTTCTATTGTTTCATCTCTCACTTCTATTGTCACATCTCTCACTTCTATTGTCTCATCTCTAACTTCTATTTGTACATCTCTCACTTCTATTGTCTCATCTCTCACTTCTATTGTCACATCTCTCACTTCTATTGTCACATCCTCACTTCTATTGTCTCATCTCTCACTTCTATTGTCTCATCTCTCACTTCTATTGTTACATCTCTCACTTCTATTGTTACATCTCTCACTTCTATTGTTTCATCTCTCACTTCTTCTATTGTCACATCCCTCACTTCTATTGTCACATCTCTCACTTCTATTGTCTCATCTCTCACTTCTATTGTTTCATCTCTCACTTCTATTGTCACATCTCTCACTTCTATTGTTTCATCTCTCACTTCTATTGTCACATCTCTCACTTCTATTGTCTCATCTCTCACTTCTATTGTTTCATCTCTCACTTCTATTGTTTCATCTCTCACTTCTATTGTCTCATCTCTCACTTCTATTGTTTCATCTCTCACTTCTATTGTACATCTCTCACTTCTATTGTCTCATCTCTCACTTCTATTGTCACATCTCTCACTTCTATTGTCACATCTCTCACTTCTATTGTCTCATCTCAGACTTCTATTGTCACATCTCTCACTTCTATTCTCTCATCTCAGACTTCTATTGTCACATCTCTCACTTCTATTGTCACATCTCTCACTTCTATTGTCTCATCTCTCACTTCTATTGTCACATCTCTCACTTCTATTGTCTCATCTCTCACTTCTATTGTCACATCTCTCACTTCTATTGTCACATCTCTCACTTCTATTGTCTCATCTCTCACTTCTATTGTCTTATCTCTCACTTCTATTGTCTCATCTCTCACTTCTATTGTCACATCTCTCACTTCTATTGTCTCATCTCTCACTTCTATTGTCTCATTTCTCACTTCTATTGTCTTATCTCTCACTTCTATTGTCTCATCTCTCACTTCTATTGTCTCATCTCTCACTTCTATTGTCTTATCTCTCACTTCTATTGTCTCATCTCTCACTTCTATTGTCTCATCTCTCACTTCTATTGTCACATCTCTCACTTCTATTGTTTCATCTCTCACTTCTATTTTCACATCTCACAGTTCTCTTGTCACATCTCTCACTTCTATTGTCACATCTCTCACTTCTATTGTCTCATCTCTCACTTCTATTGTCTCATCTCTCACTTCTATTGTCTCATCTCTCACTTCTATTGTCACATCTCTCACTTCTATTGTTACATCTCTCACTTCTATTGTTTCATCTCTCACTTCTATTGTCTCATCTCTCACTTCTATTGTCACATCTCTCACTTCTATTGTCTCATCTCTCACTTCTATTGTTTCATCTCTCACTTCTATTGTCTCATCTCTCACTTCTATTGTCACATCTCTCACTTCTATTGTCTCATCTCTCACTTCTATTGTCTCATCTCTCACTTCTATTGTCTCATCTCTCACTTCTATTGTCATATCTCTCACTTCTATTGTCACATCTCTCACTTCTATTGTCTCATCTCTCACTTCTATTGTCTCATCTCTCACTTCTATTGTCTCATCTCTCACTTCTATTGTCTCATCTCTCACTTCTATTGTCTCATCTCTCACTTCTATTTTTACATCTCTCACTTCTATTGTCTCATCTCTCACTTCTATTGTCTCATCTCTCACTTCTATTGTCTCATCTCTCACTTCTATTGTCTCATCTCTCACTTCTATTGTCACATCTCTCACTTCTATTGTCTCATCTCTCACTTCTATTGTCTCATCTCTCACTTCTATTGTCTCATCTCTCACTTCTATTTTTACATCTCTCACTTCTATTGTCTCATCTCTCACTTCTATTGTCACATCTCTCACTTCTATTGTCACATCTCTCACTTCTATTGTCACATCTCTCACTTCTATTGTCTCATCTCTCACTTCTATTGTCTCATCTCTCACTTCTATTTTCACATCTCTCACTTCTATTGTCTCATCTCTCACTTCTATGTTCTCATCTCTCACTTCTATTGTCTCATCTCTCACTTCTATTGTCTCATCTCTCACTTCTATTTTTCATCTCTCACTTCTATTGTCTCATCTCTCACTTCTATTGTCACATCTCTCACTTCTATTGTCACATCTCTCACTTCTATTGTCTCATCTCTCACTTCTATTGTCACATCTCTCACTTCTATTGTCTCATCTCTCACTTCTATTGTATCATCTCTCACTTCTATTGTCACATCTCTCACTTCTATTGTCACATCTCTCACTTCTATTGTAGCATCTCTCACTTCTATTGTCTCATCTCTCACTTCTATTGTCACATCTCTCACTTCTATTGTCTCATCTCTCACTTCTATTGTCTTATCTCTCACTTCTATTGTCTCATCTCTCACTTCTATTGTCTCATCTCTCACTTCTATTGTCACATCTCTCACTTCTATTGTCTCATCTCTCACTTCTATTGTCTCATCTCTCACTTCTATTTTCACATCTCTCACTTCTATTGTCTCATCTCTCACTTCTATTGTCTCATCTCTCACTTCTATTGTCACATCTCTCACTTCTATTGTCTCATCTCTCACTTCTATTGTTTCATCTCTCACTTCTATTGTCTCATCTCTCACTTCTATTGTCACATCTCTCACTTCTATTGTCTCATCTCTCACTTCTATTGTCTCATCTCTCACTTCTATTGTCTCATCTCTCACTTCTATTGTCACATCTCTCACTTCTATTGTCACATCTCTCACTTCTATTGTCTCATCTCTCACTTCTATTGTCTCATCTCTCACTTCTATTGTCTCATCTCTCACTTCTATTGTCTCATCTCTCACTTCTATTGTCTCATCTCTCACTTCTATTTTTACATCTCTCACTTCTATTGTCTCATCTCTCACTTCTATTTTTACATCTCTCACTTCTATTGTCTCATCTCTCACTTCTATTGTCTCATCTCTCACTTCTATTGTCACATCTCTCACTTCTATTGTCTCATCTCTCACTTCTATTGTCTCATCTCTCACTTCTATTGTCTCATCTCTCACTTCTATTTTTACATCTCTCACTTCTATTGTCTCATCTCTCACTTCTATTGTCACATCTCTCACTTCTATTGTCACATCTCTCACTTCTATTGTCTCATCTCTCACTTCTATTGTCTCATCTCTCACTTCTATTGTCACATCTCTCACTTCTATTGTCTCATCTCTCACTTCTATTGTCACATCTCTCACTTCTATTGTCTCATCTCTCACTTCTATTGTCACATCTCTCACTTCTATTGTCTCATCTCTCACTTCTATTGTCTCATCTCTCACTTCTATTTGTACATCTCTCACTTCTATTGTTTCATCTCTCACTTCTATTGTCTCATCTCTCACTTCTATTGTCACATCTCTCACTTCTATTGTCTCATCTCTCACTTCTATTGTCACATCTCTCACTTCTATTGTCTCATCTCTCACTTCTATTGTCTCATCTCTCACTTCTATTTGTACATCTCTCACTTCTATTGTTTCATCTCTCACTTCTATTGTCACATCTCTCACTTCTATTGTCTCATCTCTCACTTCTATTGTTTCATCTCTCACTTCTATTGTCTCATCTCTCACTTCTATTGTTTCATCTCTCACTTCTATTGTCACATCTCTCACTTCTATTGTCTCATCTCTCACTTCTATTGTACATCTCTCACTTCTATTGTCTCATCTCTCACTTCTATTGTCACATCTCTCACTTCTATTGTCACATCTCTCACTTCTATTGTCTCATCTCTCACTTCTATTGTCTCATCTCTCACTTCTATTGTTACATCTCTCACTTCTATTGTTACATCTCTCACTTCTATTGTTTCATCTCTCACTTCTATTGTCACATCTCTCACTTCTATTGTCACATCTCTCACTTCTATTGTCTCATCTCTCACTTCTATTGTTTCATCTCTCACTTCTATTGTCACATCTCTCACTTCTATTGTTTCATCTCTCACTTCTATTGTCACATCTCTCACTTCTATTGTCTCATCTCTCACTTCTATTGTTTCATCTCTCACTTCTATTGTTTCATCTCTCACTTCTATTGTCTCATCTCTCACTTCTATTGTTTCATCTCTCACTTCTATTGTAACATCTCTCACTTCTATTGTCTCATCTCTCACTTCTATTGTCACATCTCTCACTTCTATTGTCACATCTCTCACTTCTATTCTCTCATCTCAGACTTCTATTGTCACATCTCTCACTTCTATTGTCTCATCTCAGACTTCTATTGTCACATCTCTCACTTCTATTGTCACATCTCTCACTTCTATTGTCTCATCTCTCACTTCTATTGTCACATCTCTCACTTCTATTGTCTCATCTCTCACTTCTATTGTCACATCTCTCACTTCTATTGTCACATCTCTCACTTCTATTGTCTCATCTCTCACTTCTATTGTCTTATCTCTCACTTCTATTGTCTCATCTCTCACTTCTATTGTCACATCTCTCACTTCTATTGTCTCATCTCTCACTTCTATTGTCTCATCTCTCACTTCTATTGTCTTATCTCTCACTTCTATTGTCTCATCTCTCACTTCTATTGTCTTATCTCTCACTTCTATTGTCTCATCTCTCACTTCTATTGTCTCATCTCTCACTTCTATTGTCACATCTCTCACTTCTATTGTTTCATCTCTCACTTCTATTTTCACATCTCACAGTTCTATTGTCACATCTCTCACTTCTATTGTCACATCTCTCACTTCTATTGTCTCATCTCTCACTTCTATTGTCTCATCTCTCACTTCTATTGTCTCATCTCTCACTTCTATTGTCACATCTCTCACTTCTATTGTTACATCTCTCACTTCTATTGTTTCATCTCTCACTTCTATTGTCTCATCTCTCACTTCTATTGTCACATCTCTCACTTCTATTGTCTCATCTCTCACTTCTATTGTTTCATCTCTCACTTCTATTGTCTCATCTCTCACTTCTATTGTCACATCTCTCACTTCTATTGTCTCATCTCTCACTTCTATTGTCTCATCTCTCACTTCTATTGTCTCATCTCTCACTTCTATTGTCATATCTCTCACTTCTATTGTCACATCTCTCACTTCTATTGTCTCATCTCTCACTTCTATTGTCTCATCTCTCACTTCTATTGTCACATCTCTCACTTCTATTGTCTCATCTCTCACTTCTATTGTCTCATCTCTCACTTCTATTTTTACATCTCTCACTTCTATTGTCTCATCTCTCACTTCTATTGTCTCATCTCTCACTTCTATTGTCTCATCTCTCACTTCTATTGTCTCATCTCTCACTTCTATTGTCACATCTCTCACTTCTATTGTCTCATCTCTCACTTCTATTGTCTCATCTCTCACTTCTATTGTCTCATCTCTCACTTCTATTTTTACATCTCTCACTTCTATTGTCTCATCTCTCACTTCTATTGTCACATCTCTCACTTCTATTGTCACATCTCTCACTTCTATTGTCACATCTCTCACTTCTATTGTCTCATCTCTCACTTCTATTTTCACATCTCTCACTTCTATTGTCTCATCTCTCACTTCTATGTTCTCATCTCTCACTTCTATTGTCTCATCTCTCACTTCTATTGTCTCATCTCTCACTTCTATTTTTTCATCTCTCACTTCTATTCTCTCATCTCAGACTTCTCTTGTCACATCTCTCACTTCTATTGTCACATCTCTCACTTCTATTGTCTCATCTCTCACTTCTATTGTCACATCTCTCACTTCTATTGTCTCATCTCTCACTTCTATTGTATCATCTCTCACTTCTATTGTCACATCTCTCACTTCTATTGTCACATCTCTCACTTCTATTGTAGCATCTCTCACTTCTATTGTCTCATCTCTCACTTCTATTGTCACATCTCTCACTTCTATTGTCTCATCTCTCACTTCTATTGTCTTATCTCTCACTTCTATTGTCTCATCTCTCACTTCTATTGTCTCATCTCTCACTTCTATTGTCACATCTCTCAGTTCTATTGTCTCATCTCTCACTTCTATTGTCTCATTTCTCACTTCTATTGTCTCATCTCTCACTTCTATTGTCTCATCTCTCACTTCTATTGTCACATCTCTCACTTCTATTGTATCATCTCTCACTTCTATTTTCACATCTCACAGTTCTATTGTCACATCTCTCACTTCTATTGTCACATCTCTCACTTCTATTGTCTCATCTCTCACTTCTATTGTCTCATCTCTCACTTCTATTGTTACATCTCTCACTTCTATTGTCTCATCTCTCACTTCTATTGTCACATCTCTCACTTCTATTGTCTCATCTCTCACTTCTATTGTCTCATCTCTCACTTCTATTTGTACATCTCTCACTTCTATTGTTTCATCTCTCACTTCTATTGTCACATCTCTCACTTCTATTGTCTCATCTCTAACTTCTATTTGTACATCTCTCACTTCTATTGTCTCATCTCTCACTTCTATTGTCACATCTCTCACTTCTATTGTCACATCCCTCACTTCTATTGTCTCATCTCTCACTTCTATTGTCTCATCTCTCACTTCTATTGTTACATCTCTTACTTCTATTGTTACATCTCTCACTTCTATTGTTTCATCTCTCACTTCTTCTATTGTCACATCCCTCACTTCTATTGCCACATCTCTCACTTCTATTGTCACATCTCTCACTTCTATTGTTTCATCTCTCACTTCTATTGTCACATCTCTCACTTCTATTGTTTCATCTCTCACTTCTATTGTCTCATCTCTCACTTCTATTGTTTCATCTCTCACTTCTATTGTTTCATCTCTCACTTCTATTGTCTCATCTCTCACTTCTATTGTTTCATCTCTCACTTCTATTGTTACATCTCTCACTTCTATTGTTTCATCTCTCACTTCTATTGTCACATCTCTCACTTCTATTGTCACATCCCTCACTTCTATTCTCTCATCTCAGACTTCTCCTGTCACATCTCTCACTTCTATTCTCTCATCTCAGACTTCTCTTGTTACATCTCTCACTTCTATTGTCACATCTCTCACTTCTATTGTCTCATCTCTCACTTCTATTGTCACATCTCTCACTTCAATTGTCTCATCTCTCACTTCTATTGTCACATCTCTCACTTCTATTGTCACATCTCTCACTTCTATTGTCTCATCTCTCACTTCTATTGTCTCATCTCTCACTTCTATTGTCTCATCTCTCACTTCTATTTTTACATCTCTCACTTCTATTGTCTCATCTCTCACTTCTATTGTCTCATCTCTCACTTCTATTGTCTCATCTCTCACTTCTATTGTCTCATCTCTCACTTCTATTGTCACATCTCTCACTTCTATTGTCTCATCTCTCACTTCTATTGTCTCATCTCTCACTTCTATTGTCTCATCTCTCACTTCTATTTTTACATCTCTCACTTCTATTGTCTCATCTCTCACTTCTATTGTCACATCTCTCACTTCTATTGTCACATCTCTCACTTCTATTGTCACATCTCTCACTTCTATTGTCTCATCTCTCACTTCTATTTTCACATCTCTCACTTCTATTGTCTCATCTCTCACTTCTATGTTCTCATCTCTCACTTCTATTGTCTCATCTCTCACTTCTATTGTCTCATCTCTCACTTCTATTTTTCATCTCTCACTTCTATTGTCTCATCTCTCACTTCTATTGTCACATCTCTCACTTCTATTGTCACATCTCTCACTTCTATTGTCTCATCTCTCACTTCTATTGTCACATCTCTCACTTCTATTGTCTCATCTCTCACTTCTATTGTATCATCTCTCACTTCTATTGTCACATCTCTCACTTCTATTGTCACATCTCTCACTTCTATTGTAGCATTCTCACTTCTATTGTCTCATCTCTCACTTCTATTGTCACATCTCTCACTTCTATTGTCTCATCTCTCACTTCTATTGTCTTATCTCTCACTTCTATTGTCTCATCTCTCACTTCTATTGTCTCATCTCTCACTTCTATTGTCACATCTCTCACTTCTATTGTCTCATCTCTCACTTCTATTGTCTCATCTCTCACTTCTATTGTCTCATCTCTCACTTCTATTGTCACATCTCTCACTTCTATTGTATCATCTCTCACTTCTATTTTCACATCTCACAGTTCTCTTGTCACATCTCTCACTTCTATTGTCACATCTCTCACTTCTATTGTCTCATCTCTCACTTCTATTGTCTCATCTCTCACTTCTATTGTTACATCTCTCACTTCTATTGTCTCATCTCTCACTTCTATTGTCACATCTCTCACTTCTATTGTCTCATCTCTCACTTCTATTGTCTCATCTCTCACTTCTATTTGTACATCTCTCACTTCTATTGTTTCATCTCTCACTTCTATTGTCACATCTCTCACTTCTATTGTCTCATCTCTAACTTCTATTTGTACATCTCTCACTTCTATTGTCTCATCTCTCACTTCTATTGTCACATCTCTCACTTCTATTGTCACATCCCTCACTTCTATTGTCTCATCTCTCACTTCTATTGTCTCATCTCTCACTTCTATTGTTACATCTCTCACTTCTATTGTTACATCTCTCACTTCTATTGTTTCATCTCTCACTTCTTCTATTGTCACATCCTCACTTCTATTGCCACATCTCTCACTTCTATTGTCTCATCTCTCACTTCTATTGTTTCATCTCTCACTTCTATTGTCACATCTCTCACTTCTATTGTTTCATCTCTCACTTCTATTGTCTCATCTCTCACTTCTATTGTTTCATCTCTCACTTCTATTGTTTCATCTCTCACTTCTATTGTCTCATCTCTCACTTCTATTGTTTCATCTCTCACTTCTATTGTTACATCTCTCACTTCTATTGTTTCATCTCTCACTTCTATTGTCACATCTCTCACTTCTATTGTCACATCCCTCACTTCTATTCTCTCATCTCAGACTTCTCCTGTCACATCTCTCACTTCTATTCTCTCATCTCAGACTTCTCTTGTTACATCTCTCACTTCTATTGTCACATATCTCACTTCTATTGTCTCATCTCTCACTTCTATTGTCACATCTCTCACTTCAATTGTCTCATCTCTCACTTCTATTGTCACATCTCTCACTTCTATTGTCACATCTCTCAGTTCTATTGTCTCATCTCTCACTTCTATTGTCACATCTCCCACTTCTATTGTCACATCTCTCACTTCTATTGTCACATCTCTCACTTCTATTGTCACATCTCTCACTTCTATTGTCTCATCTCTCACTTCTATTGTCACATCTCTCACTTCTATTGTCACATCTCTCACTTCTATTGTTTCATCTCTCACTTCTATTGTGTCATCTCTCAATTCTATTGTCACATCTCTCACTTCTATTGTTTCATCTCTCACTTCTATTGTCTCATCTCTCACTTCTACTGTCACATCTCTCACTTCTATTGTCTCATCTCTCACTTCTACTGTCACATCTCTCACTTCTATTGTCTCATCTCTCATTTCTATTGTCACATCTCTCACTTCTATTGTCACATCTCTCACTTCTATTGTCTCATCTCTCACTTCTACTGTCACATCTCTCACTTCTATTGTCACATCTCTCACTTCTATTGTCACATCTCTCACTTCTATTGTCTCATCTCTCACTTCTATTATCTCATCTCTCACTTCTATTGTTTCATCTCTCACTTCAATTATCTCATCTCTCACTTCTATTGTCACATCTCTCACTTCTATTGTTACATCTCTCACTTCTATTGTCTCATCTCTCACTTCTATTGTCACATCTCTCACTTCTATTGTTTCATCTCTCACTTCTATTGTCACATCTCTCACTTCTATTGTCTCATCTCTCACTTCTATTGTCTCATCTCTCACTTCTATTGTTACATCTCTCACTTCTATTGTCTCATCTCTCACTTCTATTGTCTCATCTCTCACTTCTATTGTCTCATCTCTCACTTCTATTGTCTCATCTCTCACTTCTATTGTTACATCTCTCACTTCTATTGTTACATCTCTCACTTCTATTGTCTTATCTCTCACTTCTATTGTTACATCTCTCACTTCTATTGTCTTATCTCTCACTTCTATTGTTACATCTCTCACTTCTATTGTCTCATCTCTCACTTCTATTGTCTCATCTCTCACTTCTATTGTCTCATCTCTCACTTCTATTGTCTCATCTCTCACTTCTATTGTTCATCTCTCACTTCTATTGTCTCATCTCTCACTTCTATTGTTACATCTCTCACTTCTATTGTCTCATCTCTCACTTCTATTGTTTCATCTCTCACTTCTATTGTTTCATCTCTCACTTCTATTGTTTCATCTCTCACTTCTATTGTCACATCTCTCACTTCTATTGTCTCATCTCTCACTTCTATTGTTACATCTCTCACTTCTATTGTCTCATCTCTCACTTCTATTGTCTCATCTCTCACTTCTATTGTCACATCTCTCACTTCTATTGTCACATCTCTCACTTCTATTGTCACATCTCTCACTTCTATTTTCACATCTCACAGTTCTCTTGTCACATATCTCACTTCTATTGTCACATCTCTCACTTCTATTGTCTCATCTCTCACTTCTGTTGTCTCATCTCTCACTTCTATTGTTACATCTCTCACTTCTATTGTCTCATCTCTCACTTCTATTGTCACATCTCTCACTTCTATTGTCTCATCTCTCACTTCTATTGTCTCATCTCTCACTTCTATTTGTACATCTCTCACTTCTATTGTTTCATCTCTCACTTCTATTGTCACATCTCTCACTTCTATTGTCTCATCTCTAACTTCTATTTGTACATCTCTCACTTCTATTGTCTCATCTCTCACTTCTATTGTCACATCTCTCACTTCTATTGTCACATCCCTCACTTCTATTGTCTCATCTCTCACTTCTATTGTCTCATCTCTCACTTCTATTGTTACATCTCTTACTTCTATTGTTACATCTCTCACTTCTATTGTTTCATCTCTCACTTCTTCTATTGTCACATCCCTCACTTCTATTGCCACATCTCTCACTTCTATTGTCACATCTCTCACTTCTATTGTTTCATCTCTCACTTCTATTGTCACATCTCTCACTTCTATTGTTTCATCTCTCACTTCTATTGTCTCATCTCTCACTTCTATTGTTTCATCTCTCACTTCTATTGTTTCATCTCTCACTTCTATTGTCTCATCTCTCACTTCTATTGTTTCATCTCTCACTTCTATTGTTACATCTCTCACTTCTATTGTTTCATCTCTCACTTCTATTGTCACATCTCTCACTTCTATTGTCACATCCCTCACTTCTATTCTCTCATCTCAGACTTCTCCTGTCACATCTCTCACTTCTATTCTCTCATCTCAGACTTCTCTTGTTACATCTCTCACTTCTATTGTCACATATCTCACTTCTATTGTCTCATCTCTCACTTCTATTGTCACATCTCTCACTTCAATTGTCTCATCTCTCACTTCTATTGTCACATCTCTCACTTCTATTGTCACATCTCTCAGTTCTATTGTCTCATCTCTCACTTCTATTGTCTCATCTCTCACTTCTATTGTCTCATCTCTCACTTCTATTTTTACATCTCTCACTTCTATTGTCTCATCTCTCACTTCTATTGTCTCATCTCTCACTTCTATTGTCTCATCTCTCACTTCTATTGTCTCATCTCTCACTTCTATTGTCACATCTATCACTTCTATTGTCTCATCTCTCACTTCTATTGTCTCATCTCTCACTTCTATTGTCTCATCTCTCACTTCTATTTTTACATCTTTCACTTCTATTGTCTCATCTCTCACTTCTATTGTCACATCTCTCACTTCTATTGTCACATCTCTCACTTCTATTGTCACATCTCTCACTTCTATTGTCTCATCTCTCACTTCTATTTTCACATCTCTCACTTCTATTGTCTCATCTCTCACTTCTATGTTCTCATCTCTCACTTCTATTGTCTCATCTCTCACTTCTATTGTCTCATCTCTCACTTCTATTTTTTCATCTCTCACTTCTATTCTCTCATCTCAGACTTCTCTTGTCACATCTCTCACTTCTATTGTCACATATCTCACTTCTATTGTCTCATCTCTCACTTCTATTGTCACATCTCTCACTTCAATTGTCTCATCTCTCACTTCTATTGTATCATCTCTCACTTCTACTGTCACATCTCTCACTTCTATTGTCACATCTCTCACTTCTATTGTAGCATTTCTCACTTCTATTGTCTCATCTCTCACTTCTATTGTCACATCTCTCACTTCTATTGTCTCATCTCTCACTTCTATTGTCTTATCTCTCACTTCTATTGTCTCATCTCTCACTTCTATTGTCTCAGCTCTCACTTCTATTGTCACATCTCTCAGTTCTATTGTCTCATCTCTCACTTCTATTGTCTCATTTCTCACTTCTATTGTCTCATCTCTCACTTCTATTGTCTCATCTCTCACTTCTATTGTCACATCTCTCACTTCTATTGTATCATCTCTCACTTCTATTTTCACATCTCACAGTTCTCTTGTCACATATCTCACTTCTATTGTCACATCTCTCACTTCTATTGTCTCATCTCTCACTTCTGTTGTCTCATCTCTCACTTCTATTGTTACATCTCTCACTTCTATTGTCTCATCTCTCACTTCTATTGTCACATCTCTCACTTCTATTGTCTCATCTCTCACTTCTATTGTCTCATCTCTCACTTCTATTGTCTCATCTCTCACTTCTATTGTCACATCTCTCACTTCTATTGTCTCATCTCTCACTTCTATTGTCTCATCTCTCACTTCTATTTGTACATCTCTCACTTCTATTGTTTCATCTCTCACTTCTATTGTCACATCTCTCACTTCTATTGTCTCATCTCTAACTTCTATTTGTACATCTCTCACTTCTATTGTCTCATCTCTCACTTCTATTGTCACATCTCTCACTTCTATTGTCACATCCCTCACTTCTATTGTCTCATCTCTCACTTCTATTGTCTCATCTCTCACTTCTATTGTTACATCTCTCACTTCTATTGTTACATCTCTCACTTCTATTGTTTCATCTCTCACTTCTTCTATTGTCACATCCTCTCACTTCTATTGCCACATCTCTCACTTCTATTGTCTCATCTCTCACTTCTATTGTTTCATCTCTCACTTCTATTGTCACATCTCTCACTTCTATTGTTTCATCTCTCACTTCTATTGTCTCATCTCTCACTTCTATTGTTTCATCTCTCACTTCTATTGTTTCATCTCTCACTTCTATTGTCTCATCTCTCACTTCTATTGTTTCATCTCTCACTTCTATTGTTACATCTCTCACTTCTATTGTTTCATCTCTCACTTCTATTGTCACATCTCTCACTTCTATTGTCACATCCCTCACTTCTATTCTCTCATCTCAGACTTCTCCTGTCACATCTCTCACTTCTATTCTCTCATCTCAGACTTCTCTTGTTACATCTCTCACTTCTATTGTCACATATCTCACTTCTATTGTCTCATCTCTCACTTCTATTGTCACATCTCTCACTTCTATTGTCTCATCTCTCACTTCTATTGTCACATCTCTCACTTCTATTGTCACATCTCTCAGTTCTATTGTCTCATCTCTCACTTCTATTGTCACATCTCCCACTTCTATTGTCACATCTCTCACTTCTATTGTCACATCTCTCACTTCTATTGTCACATCTCTCACTTCTATTGTCTCATCTCTCACTTCTATTGTCACATCTCTCACTTCTATTGTCACATCTCTCACTTCTATTGTTTCATCTCTCACTTCTATTGTGTCATCTCTCAATTCTATTGTCACATCTCTCACTTCTATTGTTTCATCTCTCACTTCTATTGTCTCATCTCTCACTTCTACTGTCACATCTCTCACTTCTATTGTCTCATCTCTCACTTCTACTGTCACATCTCTCACTTCTATTGTCTCATCTCTCATTTCTACTGTCACATCTCTCACTTCTATTGTCACATCTCTCATTTCTATTGTCTCATCTCTCACTTCTACTGTCACATCTCTCACTTCTATTGTCACATCTCTCACTTCTATTGTCACATCTCTCACTTCTATTGTCTCATCTCTCACTTCTATTGTCTCATCTCTCACTTCTATTGTTTCATCTCTCACTTCTATTATCTCATCTCTCACTTCTATTGTCACATCTCTCACTTCTATTGTTACATATCTCACTTCTATTGTCTCATCTCTCACTTCTATTGTCACATCTCTCACTTCTATTGTTTCATCTCTCACTTCTATTGTCACATCTCTCACTTCTATTGTCTCATCTCTCACTTCTATTGTCTCATCTCTCACTTCTATTGTCTCATCTCTCACTTCTATTGTTACATCTCTCACTTCTATTGTTACATCTCTCACTTCTATTGTCTTATCTCTCACTTCTATTGTTACATCTCTCACTTCTATTGTCTTATCTCTCACTTCTATTGTTACATCTCTCACTTCTATTGTCTCATCTCTCACTTCTATTGTCTCATCTCTCACTTCTATTGTCTCATCTCTCACTTCTATTGTCACATCTCTCACTTCTATTGTTCATCTCTCACTTCTATTGTCTCATCTCTCACTTCTATTGTTACATCTCTCACTTCTATTGTCTCATCTCTCACCTCTATTGTTTCATCTCTCACTTCTATTGTTTCATCTCTCACTTCTATTGTTTCATCTCTCACTTCTATTGTCACATCTCTCACTTCTATTGTCTCATCTCTCACTTCTATTGTTACATCTCTCACTTCTATTGTCTCATCTCTCACTTCTATTGTCTCATCTCTCACTTCTATTGTCACATCTCTCACTTCTATTGTCACATCTCTCACTTCTATTGTCACATCTCTCACTTCTATTGTTACATCTCTCACTTCTATTGTCACATCTCTCACTTCTATTGTTTCATCTCTCACTTCTATTGTCACATCTCTCACTTCTATTGTCTCATCTCTCACTTCTATTGTCACATCTCTCACTTCTATTGTCTCATCTCTCACTTCTATTGTCACATCTCTCACTTCTATTGTTTCATCTCTCACTTCTATTGTCTCATCTCTCACTTCTATTGTCACATCTCTCACTTCTATTGTCTCATCTCTCACTTCTATTGTTTCATCTCTCACAGTTCTCTTGTCACATCTCTCACTTCTATTGTTTCATCTCTCACTTCTATTGTCTCATCTCTCACTTCTATTGTTTCATCTCTCACAGTTCTCTTGTCACATCTCTCACTTCTATTGCCACATCTCTCACTTCTATTGTCACATCTCTCACTTCTATTGTTTCATCTCTCACTTCTATTGTTACATCTCTCACTTCTATTGTCTCATCCCTCACTTCTATTCTCTCATCCCTCACTTCTCTTGTCTTATCTCTCACTTCTATTGTCTCATCTCAGACATCTCTTGTCAGTATTTCTCTGATCTTATCTCACCTGTATGTCTTCTACACTCAAGCAACAAAGACAACAGCCAGTACTGACTGTAAGAACAGAGAACTAAGAGACCAACAGTTGAAGCATACATTGTGTATTACAAGGAACAAACAATCAGCACAAAACTTGGCCGTCACGCTTCAACATTCACTTTGTGGGTTTAGTTTTATGGTTAATCTGGGACATTTGTGGATGTCATGACTTGTCACTATCTTTAGGGACATTTGTGCATGTCATGACTTGTCACTATCTTTAGGGACATTTGTGCATGTCATGACTTGTCACTATCTTTAGGGACATTTGTAGAACATTTGGCAACAGAAAATGTCTTTGAAGCTGACAGGGGTTGGGGGAGACTCAACACCAGGCTCTGATAAGTAACGGTAATGTAAGTTCACAGCAGAGACTTTTGTAAGCAAGCATGGCACAAGTAGTATAAGGAAAAGTGTAGAAATGAGTGGTGTATCAGGAAGGTAATGTTACCCTTGATGTGGTTGATCAATAGCAATGTCTTCGCTAGGAGTTAGAGACAGACTTTTATGAGCCAGCTAGGAGTTAAAGGAGACAGACTTTTATGAGCCAGCTAGGAGTTAAAGGAGACAGACTTCAATGAGCCAGCTGGGAGTTAAAGGAGACAGACTTCTATGAGCCAGCTAGGAGTTAAAGGAGACAGACTTCTATGAGCCAGCTAGGAGTTAAAGGAGACAGACTTCTATGAGCCAGCTAGGAGTTAAAGGAGACAGACTTCATTGAGCCAGCTGGGAGTTAAAGGAGATAGACTTAATTGAGCCAGCTGGGAGTTAAAGGAGACAGACTTCTATGAGCCAGCTAGGAGTTAAAGGAGACAGACTTCTATGAGCCAGCTGGGAGTTAAAGGAGACAGACTTCTATGAGCCAGCTGGGAGTTAAAGGAGACAGACTTCTATGAGCCAGCTGGGAGTTAAAGGAGACAGACTTCTATAAGCCAGCTAGGAGTTAAAGGAGGCAGACATCTATGGGTGAGCCAAGAGTTAAAGGAGACAGACTTCAATGAGTCAGCCAAGAATTAAAGGAGACAGACATCTATGGGTGAGCCAAGAGTTAAAGGAGACAGACATCTATGGATGAGCCAAGAGTTAAAGGAGACAGACATCTATGGGTGAGCCAAGAGTTAAAGGAGACAGACATCTATGGGTGAGCCAAGAGTCTCATTTTACAAATGAGAAAACAAATTCTCTTTAGCTGTGGTTGCAATAAATGATGCTGTAACATAATGATGACGTCATGGCTTTCAATAATTCACAAAGTAAAGTTAAGCCAAAATAAGAGAACAAAGCTACAAAGTAAATGACAAGTGAGGGTTCTTGTTGAGAGCTGTGACCTGAGATCTGCAGCTATGAAAGTGTGTGAGCACATCTTAGCCATCACAAAACTGAGCTTCAATGCTTTAGTCAACAGCTTTCTCATGACAGTACAAGGTCATGGTCACCAGACTTTGAGCTGGCATAATCTCAGTCTCTGATCTCACACATCTACAGGATCTCATCAATCTAATACTTGCATCTCATTATTTCTGTCTCTGCAGATACCTGGTTTGCTACACAATATTTCTCTTGTGTCTGCACATACCCGGTTTGTTACACAATATTTCTCTTGTGTCTGCAGATACCTGGTTTGTTACACAATATTTCTCTTGTGTCTGCAGATACCTGGTTTGCTACACAATATTTCTCTTGTGTCTGCACATACCCGGTTTGTTACACAATATTTCTCTTGTGTCTGCAGATACCTGGTTTGTTACACAATATTTCTCTTGTGTCTGCAGATACCTGGTTTGTTACACAATATTTCTCTTGTGTCTGCAGATACCTGGTTTGTTACACAATATTTCTCTTGTGTCTGCAGATACCCGGTTTGTTACACAATATTTCTCTTGTGTCTGCACATACCCGGTTTGTTACACAATATTTCTCTTGTGTCTGCAGATACCCGGTTTGTTACACAACATTTCTCTTGTGTCTGCAGATACCTGGTTTGCTACACAATATTTCTCTTGTGTCTGCAGATACCTGGTTTGTTACACAATATTTCTCTTGTGTCTGCAGATACCCGGTTTGTTACACAATATTTCTCTTGTGTCTGCAGATACCCGGTTTATTACACAATATTTCTCGTGTCTGCAGATACCCGGTTTGTTACAAAATATATCTCTCGTGTCTACAGTTATCAGATTTGTACATAAAATATCGCTTGTGTCTACAGTTATCAGATATATACATAAAATATCTCGTGTCTACAGTTATCAGATTTGTACATAAAATATCTTGTGTCTACAGTTATCAGATTTGTACACATATTCCTCAACTTGTTTCAACAAAATATGTCCAGTAGTACAATTGTAAAAAGTAAACGTCTATATTACCCAAAAAATGTAAAAATATATCTATGAAAGAAATACACAAGATAAAAGGAGTAGGCGGAACAAACTTTTAAAAAGGCAATCAATCAAGTTGGTAGCAGCAAAACATAAAGTAATCAGACTCTAAATATTAAAATTATAGAAAACAAACCTGTAAGTATATATATACACAATTGGTAGTGAATACAGTTAAGACAAGTTGAGCCCATACCAGCTGGATTACTTTTGTCCCTCATGAAGTGGTAGAGGAGTTTGAATGTCTGCCATTGATACCACATGGGTCAAACAGACCAGTTGAAGAATGACATAAACGTCTTGGGGGAGGAGGGTGGGGTGGGGGGGTGTACATGCCGAATGAAACAGTGGAATGTAATTGTCATTATGAAGATGTCAAAAGCATATATTACATGTCATCTGGAAGATTTATATACAATTATGTAAGTGAGTTATGGTGTAGGATTCTTATGAGGCTCCATTCAAAAGTTCTTCAGCATACACCTCTAGATGTCAATAAGTGTGATGCCAATGTTTGTCATCCCAAGGCTGGTGACATCACCACTCCATGGGATAAGCATCTAGACTGTGACATCTTCGTGGTGAGAATTGACATTGCACTGTTATGTTAGTTGTGTAGCCCAGTGCATTCAGTTTCAACATATTTCTGCCTCACTTTTACTGGTCCCAACCTTTTGACCGGTCCAGCTTGGTGATCCCTCGCATTGCTACCACTAGAACAGCTCTTGTAGATATGGGCACACACGCTTCTCTACCACTAGAACAGCTCTTGTAGATATGGGCACACACGCTTCTCTACCACTAGAACAGCTCTTGTAGATATGGGCACACAGGCTTCTCTACCACTAGAACAGCTCTTGTAGATATGGGCACACAGGCTTCTCTACCACTAGAACAGCTCTTGTAGATATGGGCACACAGGCTTCTCTACCACTAGAACAGCTCTTGTAGATATGGGCACACAGGCTCCTCTACCACTAGAACAGCTTTTGGGGATATGGGCACACAGGCTTGGTATGGCTGAGGCAGTCACGGCTGACTCATGGTGTCAGATCTGATCAGTCATGGCTGAGGCTGTCACGGCTGGCTCATGGTGTCAGATCTGATCAGTCATAGCTGAGGCTGTCACGGCTGGCTCATGGTGTCAGATCTGATCAGTCATGGCTGAGGCTGTCACAGCTGGCTCATGGTGTCAGATCTGATCAGTCATAGCTGAGGCTGTCACGGCTGGCTCATGGTGTCAGATCTGATCAGTCATGGCTGGCTCATGGTGTCAGATCTGATCAGTCATGGCTGGCTCATGGTGTCAGATCTGATCAGTCATGGCTGGTTCATGGTGTCAGATCTGATCAGTTATGGCTGAGGCTGTCACGGTTGGCTCATGGTGTCAGATCTGATCAGTCATGGCTGGTTCATGGTGTCAGATCTGATCAGTTATGGCTGAGGCTGTTACGGCTGGCTCATGGTGTCAGATCTGATCAGTCATGGCTGAGGCTGTCACAGCTGGCTCATAGTGTCAAATCTGATCAGTCATAGCTGAGGCTGTCACAGCTGGCTCATGGTGTCAGATCTGATCAGTCATGGCTGAGGCTGTCACAGCTGGCTCATGGTGTCAGATCTGATCAGTCATGGCTGAGGCTGTCACAGCTGGCTCATAGTGTCAGATCTGATCAGTTATGGCTGAGGCTGTCACAGCTGGCTCATGGTGTCAGATCTGATCAGTCATGGCTGAGGCTGTCACAGCTGGCTCATAGTGTCAGATCTGATCAGTCATGGCTGAGGCTGTCACGGCTGGCTCATAGTGTCAGATCTGATCAGTCATGGCTGAGGCTGTCACAGCTGGCTCATGGTGTCAGATCTGATCAGTCATGGCTGAGGCTGTCACAGCTGGCTCATAGTGTCAGATCTGATCAGTCATGAATGAGGCTGTCACTGCTGGCTCATAGTGTCAGATCTGATCAGTCATGGCTGAGACTGTCACGGCTGGCTCATGCCTCTTTTGTATGCAAGGTAAGAACCAAATATACAGTTATATTGTGCATCTACAGGCTAGGGGGGGAGCCGCGATAGCTCAGTGGTTAGTGAACTGGACTACCACGGACAAGGGGTAGGATTCGATCCCAACTGACGGCTTCCGGGCTCACCCAGCCTTAAATGGGTACCGGATTTTTTCTGGGAAAGCAAAGCAGCACGGGCGTAATACCGACCACATTACCCCAAAAATCATGTGCTGAAGGTCTGTAAAATATAGGGTCACTAACATTTCCCTATACGCCACTTGGCGTGACGGGGGTACTTTACTTTACTTACAGGCTAGGGGGCCTCTGTAGCCTAGTTGGGAAAACCACCTGACTGGACTACCAGTGTTTGGACAACCCGTGTTCGATTCCTGCTGGGAGCAGTGTGAGTTGTACTCGTGGTTGAAAAGAAAAATACCCCCATGGTCAACCCAGCCATTGGCATAAATGGGTACCAGGGTGTTACCCTGGGAAGGTGAGGAATGTCGCCTCGCATTGTGAGTTTCGATGCTTGAAGCGACACTATCAAGAAATCTCAGAATATTTCTGGATAGGCGGTCGAGCAGATATGGGTGGAAACTCGCGTGCTAAGATGCCAGGTCAAGTCTCTAGTGGGGTGGCATCTACAGACTATGAGTCTGTCATTCTAGTGGGGTGGCATCTACAGACTAGAGTCTGTCATTCTAGTGGGGTGGCATCTACAGACTAGAGTCTGTCATCCTAGTGGGGTGGCATCTACAGACTATGAGTCTGTCATCCTAGTGGGGTGGCATCTACAGACTATGAGTCTGTCGTCCTACTGGGGTGGCATCTACAGACTATGAGTCTGTCGTCCTAGTGAGGTGGCATCTACAGACTATGAGTCTGTCATCCTACTGGGGTGGCATCTACAGACTATGTGTCTGTCATCCTACTGGGGTGGCATCTACAGACTATGAGTCTGTCATCCTACTGGGGTGGCATCTACAGACTATGTGTCTGTCATCCTACTGGGGTGGCATCTACAGACTATGAGTCTGTCGTCCTAGTGAGGTGGCATCTACAGACTATGAGTCTGTCATCCTACTGGGGTGGCATCTACAGACTATGAGTCTGTCATCCTACTGGGATGGCATCTACAGACTATGAGTCTGTCGTCCTAGTGAGGTGGCATCTACAGACTATGAGTCTGTCATCCTACTGGGGTGGCATCTACAGACTATGAGTCTGTCATCCTACTGGGGTGGCATCTACAGACTATGTGTCTGTCGTCCTAGTGAGGTGGCATCTACAGACTATGAGTCTGTCATCCTACTGGGGTGGCATCTACAGACTATGTGTCTGTCATCCTACTGGGGTGGCATCTACAGACTATGTGTCTGTCGTCCTAGTGAGGTGGCATCTACAGACTATGTGTCTGTCGTCCTAGTGAGGTGGCATCTACAGACTATGTGTCTGTCGTCCTAGTGAGGTGGCATCTACAGACTATGAGTCTGTCATCCTACTGGGGTGACTTCTACAGACTATGAGCCTGTCATCCTACGAGTCTGTCATCCTAGTGGGGTGGCATCTACAGACTATGAGCCTGTCATCCTACGAGTCTGTCAGCCTAGTGGGGTGGCATCTACAGACTATGAGTCTGTCATCCTAGTGGGGTGGCATCTACAGACTATGTGTCTGTCATCCTACGAGTCTGTCATCCTAGTGGGGTGGCATCTACAGACTATGAGTCTGTCATCCTACTGGGGTGACATCTACAGACTATGAATCTGTCATCCTACGAGTCTGTCATCCTAGTGGGGTGGCATCTACAGACTATGAGTCTGTCATCCTACGAGTCTGTCATCCAAGTGGGGTGGCATCTACAGACTATGAGTCTGTCATCCTACGAGTCTGTCATCCTAGTGGGGTGGCATCTACAGACTATGAGTCTGTCATCCTAGTGGGGTAGCATCTACAGACTATGAGTCTGTCATCCTACGAGTCTGTCATCCTAGTGGGGTGGCATCTACAGACTATGAGTCTGTCATGCTACGAGTCTGTCATCCTAGTGGGGTGGCATCTACAGACTATGAGTCTGTCATCCTACGAGTCTGTCATCCTAGTGGGGTGGCATCTACAGACTATGAGTCTGTCATCCTAGTGGGGTAGCATCTACAGACTATGAGTCTGTCATCCTACGAGTCTGTCATCCTAGTGGGGTGGCATCTACAGGCTATGAGTCTGTCATCCTAGTGGGGTAGCATCTACAAACTATGAGTTTGTCATCCTACGAGTCTGTCATCCTAGTGGGGTGGCATCTACAGACTATGAGTCTGTCATGCTACGAGTCTGTCATCCTACGAGTCTGTCATCCTAGTGGGGCGGCATCTACAGACTATGAGTCTGTAAAAAAGAAACGAATGAAAACATCTCCAGAGTCAGCATATGTGGGTTCAACTTGAGTTAACAGCGAAACAAAGAGTCAGCAGTTTTAGCCTGTACCTGAAGCAACGACACAAGCAAGTCATGAAACAACACAACCAACAAGTGTCAATAGGTAGAGATCACAATGAACAATTCAACAATTTTTGATGTCAATGAACTCTCAAGAGATAATATGAAAATGTCAACAATCAATTATGAACAAGTGAAGTGAGAGAAATATGAGAGAATTATGCCTCTTTTAAAAAAAACTCTGAACAAAAACACAACTTCTCAAACAAAACAAATAATCAATAACTCAACATTTTGATATTTTCTGTTGACAATCAGGCACATCAGTATAGACTTTGCTGCCAGATATGTCTTTCCTATTTTTGATATCAGCTTTTTGTAACCAGTAACTCAACATTTTGATCTTTTCTGTTGACAATCAGGCACATCAGCACAGACATTTCTGCCAGATATGTCTTTCCTATTTTTGATATCAGCTTTTTGTAACAAGTAACTCAACATTTTGATCTTTTCTGTTGACAATCAGGCACATCAGCACAGACATTTCTGCCAGATATGTCTTTCCTATTTTTGATATCAACTTTTTGTAACCAGTAACTCAACATTTTGATCTTTTCTGTTGACAATCAGGCACATCAGTACAGACATTTCTGCCAGATATGTCTTTCCTATTTTTGACATCTGCTTTTTGTAACCAAAAATTCTCAGGATAACTTACTAATTTCCTCCTTAAATTTCTTTTAAACTCAAATGTTCACGTGATAGGTGACTATATATATATATTCATTTCTTCCTTTCTTCTAAGCTCATATTTGCAGGTGACTATATATTCATTTCTTCCTAACTCAAATGTGTAGGTGGTAGGTGACTATATATTCGTTTCTTCCTTTCTTCTGAACTCATATGTT
This sequence comes from Megaustenia siamemsis, assembly GCA_032433765.1. NCBI lineage: Eukaryota > Metazoa > Mollusca > Gastropoda > Stylommatophora > Ariophantidae > Megaustenia > Megaustenia siamemsis. The sequence continues at coordinate 1,059,070 of JAVIAB010000102.1, forward strand.
CAGGTGATAAGTGACTATATATTCATTTCTTCCTTTCTTCTGAACTCATATGTTCAGGTGATAGGTGACTATATATTCATTTCTTCCCTTCTTCTAAGCTCATATTTGCAGGCTACTATATATTCACTTCTTCCCTTCTGAGCTCCTATTTGCAGGTGACATATATTCATTTCTTCCCCTTTGCTGACTTGTAATTGCTGGAGAGAACTGAAGAAAATGTCTTCAACCTTGAGAAATGTGTGCGGACCGACTGGTAAAGTATAGGGCGGTTATCATCAAAATCTGGAAGAGGATCTTTATTGAAATGTAGCAAGGCAGTCATCATGTGCCATGCCGGCTGGCATAGGCCATCATATCCTTCCACAATCTTCTGTGCATCGTATCAGTTCTGTTGTTGACTGTTTTCCATGCCATAACAACAAGCTATCCAGTATTTTCTCTCTTTGTCATCCGTGATCTCTCTTTCCTTGTATTTTGTAAGTTGTAACCAAGTATTCCAGCTTTCCTCTTCTTATGATGTGCCCGAAAAATGTTGATTGTATCTTTCTGCTGTTTCTTAGGAGCTCCCTTTTTGTAATGGTCTCTTTGAGAATTTCCTCATTGGTCTTTTTAGCTGTCATCGAAGTGCTGCTAGGTCCTGCACTAGGACAATGTCCCTGCTCTCACAACATTCTCTTATTCCCAAGTGACTCCTTCTTGCAGGTTACAAGAGAAGTGCTGCTAGATCCTGCCCTAGGACACTGTTCCTGCTCTCACAACATTCTCTTATTCCCAAGTGACTCCTTCTTGCAGGTTACAAGAGAAGTGCTGCTAGGGCCTGCCCTAGGACACTGTTCCTGCTCTCACAACATTCTCTTATTCCCAAGTGACTCCTTCTTGCAGGTTACAAGAGAAGTGCTGCTAGATCCTGCACTAGGACAATGTCCCTGCTCTCACAACATTCTCTTATTCCCAAGTGACTCCTTCTTGCAGGTTACAAGAGAAGTGCTGCTAGGGCCTGCACTAGGACAATGTCCCTGCTCTCACAACATTCTCTTATTCCCAAGTGACTCCTTCTTGCAGGTTACAAGAGTGTCTTGATCTGCTAAATGAGACTGCTCACCTATAGGTCTGTCCAGGCTACAGTAATGCTAGTTCAGCCCAAAAATGTATGAAATTTTGATGTTAATCTGTGACCTGGAGAGTGATTGACAAAAGTAAAATGATCTCAATGATTGTTGGAGAATGATTGACACAAGTAAAATGATCTCAATGATTGTTATCACCAAACATTTCACAACCTTGCCTTGTTCACTTTCGGTGTCTGGAGAAAATCTAAACGGTCCTCTTGGTTCATCTCACACGTGGTAGCACCAGATATGTCCGTCCATCTCTTGGGGAGATCCATCTCTCTGTTGATAATGCCCCCACAGTAGAATGCTATTTGCCAGTAACTAAGTGACATACCCAAGCTGGTGTTACCCAAACTCTTTCATTACAATTCTGACTCAAATATGAACATTTCACACAATTTCAATCATCTGTAACTTCAAATATGAACAATATTCAAAGTCTTAATGAACACAAACTTGATATATGAACATTTCTCACAAGTTCACATATTACAAAATTGATATATGAACACTTGTTACAAGTTCACATATTATAAACTTGGTATATGAAAATTCCTCACAAGTTCAATTAAAATAAATATAAGATCTAAATGTTTCTTAAAATTTCACTTATTACTACTTTCAAAAATATAATTCCTGAAATATTCAGTGATTTCTAACATTGTTCACAAACATCTCTAAAACAAAATACATCAAAGATCATAAATTTCAGATATGAACATTTCTGACACAATTCAAACATTAATGATTTTAAACGTAAACATTCTTCACAAAAGAAATAAAAAATTTTCAAGAAAAAAATGTCAAATATAAACAATTCTCTACTATCACTAATAATAAACAGTTCTCCATTAACTTCAAAATGCACAGATCTCTTTAAAAAATATCAAAATGTCACTAACTTGAAACAAACAAATGTGTAAAAATGACACAGCTTGTTAAATTCAAAAACAATAATTTCTCACAAAAATATCACTAAATCCAAATATCAACATGTGTCGCGGACTGCCACAGTTGTTGACAAGACATCTAAAGTTAATGAACACAAACTGTACATACAAGTAATGCAGTCCTTTAACACACACACAAACAAAGACCACACAAATAAGAGGGTTTCATAAATTACAAGAGAAATACAACTTTGTGGAGAGTGAGAGTTGATGTTTGGTATTGATATGGTCAGCATTTGGAGAGAGAGAGAGAGAGAGTGAGCTTATTCATATATACAGAAGGATGTACTTGATGAAGTAGTGTCTCTGGTGACTGAATGGCAAGAAGCCCTTGTGTGCTGACTGCATCAACTTGACTGTAGACTAGTGGTCACACAAAGATGCTTGTAGCACTGGCCTGGTGACAGATCTGCCCATCCTTGTTTGAACATCTGTGACAGATCTGCTCATCCTTGTTTGAACATCTGTGACAGATCTGCCCATCATTGTTTGAACATCTGTGACAGCACTGCCCACCCTTGCTTGAACATCTGTGACAGATCTGCCCACCCTTGCTTGAACATCTGTGATAGATCTGCCCACCCTTGTTTGAACATCTGTGATAGATCTGCCCACCCTTGTTTGAACATCTGTGATAGATCTGCCACCCTTGTTTGAACATCTGTGACAGATCTGCCCATCCTTGTTTGAACATCTGTGACAGATCTGCCCACCCTTGTTTGAACATCAGTGACAGATCTGCCCACCCTTGCTTGAACATCTGTGACAGATCTGCCCACCCTTGCTTGAACATCTGTGACAGATCTGCCCACCCTTGTTTGAACATCTGTGACAGATCTGCCCACCCTGCTTGAACATCTGTGACAGATCTGCCCACCCTTGTTTGAACATCTGTGACAGATCTGCCCACCCTTGTTTGAACATCTGTGACAGATCTGCCCACCTTTTGCTTGAACATCTGTGATAGATCTGCCCACCCTTGTTTGAACATCTGTGACAGATCTGCCCATCCTTGTTTGAACATCTGTGACAGATCTGCCCACCCTTGCTTGAACATCTGTGACAGATCTGCCCACCCTTGTTTGAACATCTGTGACAGATCTGCCCACCCTTGTTTGAACATCTGTGACAGATCTGCCCACCCTTGTTTGAACATCTGTGACAGATCTGCCCACCCTTGTTTGAACATCTGTGACAGATCTGGTCATCATACAGCAGCCAAGAGATTTCTGCCACTTCAGTGATGACCCAGAACAAGTGTATGTCAGTGGTTGGAAGCCTGAGTATAATGCTGCCTTTATCACAACCCCCAATATGAACGTACACACGTGAATGGAGATGAAACAATGAACAAACATATTTCTCTCATACTGGACATATTCTCAAATACAATTTTGCATACAAGTCCTCTGTGACTGTGTCAATGGCAATCTTAGGACAGGTCTACGTGTATGATATTCGCCAATAAATAGATTATGATAAATTATGAGTTTGTATATTGAAAACAATGTGAACATATGATATCATAATATTACATTGACAAGAACAGAAGTGCACAAATATTGCTATGAACATAGTCAGGAACTGGTTCAAACACTCTAATGGCTGGCGTATCAGAAACAAGGAAGAGAATAGAGTGCTGAGGGCAACATTCACAAATGTTTTAGTCAATCAACAAATCAGTTACATGCAGTCAGTCTATATTATTTGATAAATTGTCAGTCTAGATAATGTTACATGCTGTTAGTCTAGATAATGTTACGTGCTGTCAGTCTAGATAATGTTACGTGCTGTCAGTCTAGATAATGTTTTGTACTGTCAGTCTAGATAATGTTACGTGCTGTCAGTCTAGATAATGTTACGTGCTGTCAGTCTAGATTATGTTACGTGCTGTCAGTCTAGATAATGTTACGTGCTGTCAGTCTAGATTATGTTACGTGCTGTCAGTCTAGATAATGTTACGTGCTGTTAGTCTAGATAATGTTACGTGCTGTCAGTCTAGATAATGTTACGTGCTGTCAGTCTAGATAATGTTTTGTGCTGCCAGTCTAGATAATGTTACGTGCTGTCAGTCTAGATAATGTTACGTGCTGTCAGTCTAGATAATGTTACGTGCTGTCAGTCTAGATTATGTTAGTGTACACAGTCAAGTCATTGTGACAAATGTGACTGCCTGCACCTTATCTTGAGCTCCATACAGGTTTGATTGTAATGTTGAGTCCTTACCCAATGTATCCTTTATTAGATGGTCAGTCCTGTATCATCATTTCTACGTTTGGTTATTCCAGTACCTTTTGTGAGCACTGGTGTATCTGACGGCCAAGGTTTGTGTGTGATAGAACCAGCTCTCTAAGCCTGAAGAAAATGGTCACAGTCAGTGGTCAGTCCCTAGACAGCGGTCAGTTCCTAGACAGCGGTCAGCCCCTAGCCAGTGGTCAGTCCCTAGCCAGCTGTCAGTCCCTAGCCAGCGGTCATTCCCTAGACAGCGGTCAGTCCCTAGCCAGCGGTCATTCCCTAGACAGCGGTCAGTCCCTAGACAGCGGTCAGTCCTAGACAGCGGTCAGTTCCTAGACAGCGGTCAGCCCCTAGCCAGTGGTCAGTCCCTAGCCAGCGGTCAGCCCCTAGCCAGCGGTCATTCCCTAGACAGCGGTCAGCCCCTAGCCAGCGGTCAGCCCCTAGCCAGCGGTCATTCCTAGACAGCGGTCATTCCCTAGACAGCGGTCATTCCCTAGCCAGCGGTCAGTCCCTAGCCAGCGGTCATTCCCTAGACAGCGGTCATTCCCTAGCCAGCGGTCAGTCCCTAGCCAGCGGTCAGCCCCTAGCCAGCTGTCAGTCCCTAGACAGCGGTCAGCCCCTAGCCAGCGGTCATTCCCTAGCCAGCGGTCATTCCCTAGACAGCGGTCAGCCCCTAGCCAGCGGTCATTCCCTAGACAGCGGTCAATCCCTAGACAGCGGTCAGCCCCTAGCCAGCTGTCAGCCCCTAGACAGCGGTCAGCCCCTAGCCAGCGGTCAGTCCCTAGACAGCGGTCAGCCCCTAGACAGCGGTCATTCCCTAGACAGTGGTCAGCCCCTAGCCAGCTGTCAGCCCCTAGACAGCGGTCAGTCCCTAGCCAGCGGTCATTCCCTAGACAGTGGTCAGCCCCTAGACAGCGGTCATTCCCTAGACAGCGGTCAGCCCCTAGCCAGCGGTCAGTCCCTAGACAGCGGTCAGCCCCTAGCCAGCGGTCAGTCCCTAGCCAGTGGTCAAGTGTAAGACAATCACACTTAACATGATTCTGCTCTCTCATCTATTAGACTGGATAACTCTTTTAATATCCGAGTGCTTTCATTATCTCTAATGCCAATCATGGACAAATAATAAACAAAACAAGAAAACTACAGGAAGCTAAGAAAGTGTAAACTTCAAGAATAACTCCCACAGTATTGCGGACAGCTAAGATGATTAATATCAGAAGCAATATGACTCATTTCTTACGGACATCATCAAAATAATGGTGAGAAGAATAGTACAAGCAACAACTGCATTAACAAGGCTGGACAAATACAAATTTGGTTACAGAAATCAACCAACATAATGTACAATTTTAGATTGTTATGCACACTGATAATATCAATATTCTTATATGTCAGCATAACATGGAGTCAAAATGAGAATCAGAAAAATACTAGCTACAGAAATTATTTTGTGCCGAATATATCGCAAGCTTTAGAGTTCAATGCAGCAGGAGGTCTACGCCTGGGAGTCATGACCCAGGTGGGCCCATCTCCCTTAGAAGCTAAAAGGCTGAAACACTTCTCGACAGGGCCTTCTTCTGATGATCAGATTGCCTCCTGCTGTGAAGCTCAATAGTCTCCTAACACTTTGCATCTTATGTGGGACCACATCACAAACAAGGAAACAAAGAACTTCTAACATCAGTGAAAGAAAACAAATGATGTCACATGACTTAACCGTCTGACCAAAATAACTTTACAGAGAACTGTAAGAGGGAGAGGTGGGCAAAGGTATCAAAGATTGGGCAGGGGAAATTTTGGAACAAACTTAGGATCTGGAACACAAGAAGTCAGCGATGGAGCCCTGGTTGTTTCCCTTAGAATTAGGCAGACAAAGGGGAGATAATGGAGGACATTGTGGCAACAGGCAAGAGGTGTAGGGGATGATAGAACCCTGGTCAGTCACCACTGATGGGTGGATCAAGAACCGATGGGTGGCTCAAGAACTGATGGGTGGCTCAAGAACTGATGGGTGGATCAACAACTGATGGGTGGATCAAGAACTGATGGGTGGCTCAACAACTGATGGGTGGATCAAGAACCGATGGGTGGCTCAACAACTGATGGGTGGATCAAGAACCGATGGGTGACTCAACAACTGATGAGTGGCTCAACAACTGATGGGTGGCTCAACAACTGATGGGTGGCTCAACAACTGATGGGTGGCTCAAGAACCGATGGGTGGCTCAACAACTGAGGGTGGCTCAAGTGATAAAAGGCTGTGGAGGTTTGTGATCTCCCACTACTGACTACATGATATGGCATGTCATACTACATAATATGGTATATCACACTACATGAGGCATGTCACACTAAATAATATGGCATATCACACTACATGATATGGCATGACACACTACATAATATGGCATATCACACTAAATGATATGGCATGACACACTACATGAGGCATGTCACACTACATAATATGGCAAAGCACACTACGTGAGGCATGTCACACTACATGATATGGCATGTGTTTCTAACTCTCCTTGTGTGCTGTTCCGTGATGATTTGTTTCAATTTCCCAGCAGATTCTTCATGAGAAAACTTCTGTTGTTGTAGAGGAGTGGTCCAAGACAGAGGTGCTATAGAGGAGTAGTCCAAGACAGAGGTGCTATAGAGGAGTAGTCCAAGACAGAGGTGCTATAGAGGAGTAGTCCAAGACAGAGGTGCTATAGAGGAGTAGTCCAAGACAGAGGTGCTATAGAGGAGTAGTCCAAGACAGAGGTGCTATAGAGGAGTAGTTCAAGACAGAGGTGCTAACCTAACCCTAGAGGAGTAGTTCAAGACAGAGGTGCTAACCTAACCCCAGAGGAGTAGTTCAAGACAGAGGTGCTAACCTAACCCTAGAGGAGTAGTTCAAGACAGAGGTGCTAACCTAACCCCAGAGGAGTAGTTCAAGACAGAGGTGCTATAGAGGAGTAGTCCAAGACAGAGGTGCTATAGAGGAGTAGTCCAAGACAGAGGTGCTATAGAGGAGTAGTTCAAGACAGAGGTGCTATAGAGGAGTAGTCCAAGACAGAGGTGCTATAGAGGAGTAGTCCAAGACAGAGGTGCTATAGAGGAGTAGTCCAAGACAGAGGTGCTATAGAGGAGTAGTCCAAGACAGAGGTGCTATAGAGGAGTAGTTCAAGACAGAGGTGCTAACCTAACCCTAGAGGAGTAGTTCAAGACAGAGGTGCTAACCTAACCCCAGAGGAGTAGTTCAAGACAGAGGTGCTAACCTAACCCTAGAGGAGTAGTTCAAGACAGAGGTGCTAACCTAACCCCAGAGGAGTAGTTCAAGACAGAGGTGCTATAGAGGAGTAGTCCAAGACAGAGGTGCTATAGAGGAGTAGTTCAAGACAGAGGTGCTATAGAGGAGTAGTCCAAGACAGAGGTGCTATAGAGGAGTAGTTCAAGACAGAGGTGCTAACCTAACCCTAGAGGAGTAGTTCAAGACAGAGGTGCTAACCTAACCCTAGAGGAGTAGTTCAACACAGAGGTGCTAACCTAACCCTAGATTACAACAGCGCTGTCACAATTACTGATCCAAATAGACATTCTTTCAGATGTCACAATTTGCAGTGTTCAAACATTACTCCCCTCTATGTACCTTCCAAATTACCACTTCCAGTGATCTCTGAGCGTTAGATTTGTTTCCATTGCTGTTGAATTTTTTATTATTTTGTTTTATTTCATGAGATACAATCTCATATAACATGAAAAAAATTCGTCAGTTTTTCCAGAAATTATTTTCCATTTTGTTGTTGTTGCTTTGACCAAGGAAATGTCCTTGCTCGCTGACATCAAACAAGCCTTTGTGACTCTGGAAACACAGCAAATAATGCTATGAGGCAGCTGAACATACTGACAGACTTACAGCATCCGTAACGATAGACATTGTAAGATGTTCGACCCCTGTAGTCATAATCAGGTCATAAATCAACCTGAGACAGGTAATCTGAGATTCCCATGTCTCTCCTAGTGTAAACACACAGCTGAGTGTCAAAAAGTTCAAAGAAAACACTATTTTAGAGCTCATAATGTTACAATTAAGTGGCAGTAATTTTTACTATGGTATTGTAATCACATTGGCTACAGAGAGGTATTGTAATCATGTTGGCTACAGAGAGGTATTGTAATCATGTTGGCTACAGAGAGGTATTGTAATCATGTTGGCTACAGAGAGGTATTGTAATCTATGCTTAAAGAGAAAATGTGTGTTGCATAGCATACAAGTAGTCTGAGACAGAACTGCTAACTTTTCAACCAAAATATTGTGTTTACATGTCAATTATTAACTGCAGAAAAAAAATAAACATTAAAAAATCAGTATGAACCCAGACCCAATTTGACATCGGCCATGTTGCAGTCCTTCGCCACAAGTAGATGCTCTTTCTGGCAGGCCAGTGGTTTGATCATACATAACAGATATCTGAGCTTGGTCTCTATCTTAGATGCTGACAATTCTCACATGGGGTTTCTTGTTTTGGTCACAGTTCTTGCTTCTACCCTGGCAAGTTCATATTTGCTTTGCTAGTCCACTCTGGCAAATCAATACCGGATCACAAGGATTGGAATTTAAGAAACATGATGCTAGTGATGCAGCTAGAGATTCAGCATAGTCCTTACCTGTAAAAGATAAGTTCAGTCAATTACATTATTTTACACCTGTCTGGTACAGTCAAATAAGAGAACTTCTGTCAAATTAAGAACATACAGCAAGTCGAATGACTGTATATTTAAATGATGAATTACAATTATTAATAAAACAAAGCAAGTCAAATGATTGTATATCTTTACAATATCATAAAACAAAGCAAGTCAAATGATTGTATATCTTTACAATGTCATAAAACAAAGCAAGTCAAATGATTGTATATCTATACAATGTCATAAAACAAAGCAAGACAAATGATTGCATATCTTTACAATGTCATAAAACAAAGCAAGACAAATGATTGTATATCTTTACAATGTCATAAAACAAAGCAAGTCAAATGATTGTATATCTTTACAATGTCATAAAACAAAGCAAGTCAAATGATTGTATATCTTTACAATGTCATAAAACAAAGAATGCCAGCCATAACACATTGTTAATCCTTCGGTGGAATATTTTTCTCTGAATTATGTGGGAGACTAGGCACAGACACAGACTTCAGTGATGTCCCCAACTCAACAACTTAGCTCCACCTCGATGTACACATCTATCAACCCTTCACAGACTTCAGTGATGTCCCCAACTCAACAACTTAGCTCCACCTCGATGTACACATCTATCAGCCCTTCACAGACTTCAGTGATGTCCCCAACTCAACAACTTAACTCCACCTCGATGTACACATCTATCAACCCTTCACAGACTTCAGTGATGTCCCCAACTCAACAACTTAACTCCACCTCGATGTACACATCTATCAACCCTTCACAGACTTCAGTGATGTCCCCAACTCAACAACTTAGCTCCACCTCGATGTACACATCTATCAACCCTTCACAGACTTCAGTGATGTCCCCAACTCAACAACTTAACTCCACCTCGATGTACACATCTATCAACCCTTCACAGACTTCAGTGATGTCCCCAACTCAACAACTTAACTCCACCTCGATGTACACATCTATCAACCCTTCACAGACTTCAGTGATGTCCCCAACTCAACAACTTAGCTCCACCTCGATGTACACATCTATCAACCCTTCACAGACTTCAGTGATGTCCTCAACTCAACAACTTAGCTCCACCTCGATGTACACATCTATCAACCCTTCACAGACTTCAGTGATGTCCTCAACTCAACAACTTAACTCCACCTCGATGTACACATCTATCAACCCTTCACAGACTTCAGTGATGTCCCCAACTCAACTCCACCTCGATGTACACATCTATCAAACCATCACAGACTTCAGTGATGTCCTCAACTCAACCACTTAGCTCCACCTCAATGTACACATCTATCAACCCTTCACAGACTTCAGTGATGTCCTCAACTCAACAACTTAGCTCCACCTCGATGTACACATCTATCAACCCATCACAGACTTCAGAGATGTCCCCAACTCAACAACTTAGCTCCACCTCGATGTACACATCTATCAACCCTTCACAGACTTCAGTGATGTCCCCAACTCAACAACTTAGCTCCACCTCGATGTACACATCTATCAACCCTTCACAGACTTCAGTGATGTCCTCAACTCAACAACTTAACTCCACCTCGATGTACACATCTATCAACCCTTCACAGACTTCAGTGATGTCCCCAACTCAACTCCACCTCGATGTACACATCTATCAAACCATCACAGACTTCAGTGATGTCCCCAACTCAACAACTTAGCTCCACCTCGATGTACACATCTATCAACCCTTCACAGACTTCAGTGATGTCCTCAACTCAACAACTTAGCTCCACCTCGATGTACACATCTATCAACCCTTCACAGACTTCAGTGATGTCCTCAACTCAACAACTTAACTCCACCTCGATGTGCACATCTATCAACCCTTCACAGACTTCAGTGATGTCCTCAACTCAACAACTTAACTCCACCTCGATGTACACATCTATCAAACCTTCACAGACTTCAGAGATGTCCCCAACTCAACAACTTAACTCCACCTCGATGTACACATCTATCAACCCTTCACAGACTTCAGTGATGTCCCCAACTCAACAACTTAACTCCACCTCGATGTACACATCTATCAAACCTTCACAGACTTCAGAGATGTCCCCAACTCAACAACTTAACTCCACCTCGATGTACACATCTATCAACCCTTCACAGACATCAGTGATGTCCCCAACTCAACAACTTAGCTCCACCTCGATGTACACATCTATCAACCCTTCACAGACTTCAGTGATGTCCTCAACTCAACAACTTAACTCCACCTCGATGTACACATCTATGAACCCTTCACAGACTTCAGTGATGTCCCCAACTCAACAACTTAGCTCCACCTCAATGTACACATCTATCAACCCTTCACAGACTTCAGTGATGTCCTCAACTCAACAACTTAGCTCCACCTCGATGTACACATCTATCAACCCTTCACAGACTTCAGTGATGTCCCCAACTCAACAACTTAGCTCCACCTCGATGTACACATCTATCAACCCTTCACAGACTTCAGTGATGTCCCCAACTCAACAACTTAACTCCACCTCGATGTACACATCTATCAAACCATCACAGACTTCAGTGATGTCCCCAACTCAACAACTTAGCTCCACCTCGATGTACACATCTATCAACCCTTCACAGACTTCAGTGATGTCCCCAACTCAACAACTTAGCTCCACCTCGATGTACACATCTATCAACCCTTCACAGACTTCAGTGATGTCCCCAACTCAACAACTTAGCTCCACCTCGATGTACACATCTATCAACCCTTCACAGACTTCAGTGATGTCCTCAACTCAACAACTTAGCTCCACCTTGATGTACACATCTATCAACCCTTCACAGACTTCAGTGATGTCCCCAACTCAACAACTTAGCTCCACCTCGATGTACACATCTATCAACCCTTCACAGACTTCAGTGATGTCCCCAACTCAACAACTTAGCTCCACCTCGATGTACACATCTATCAAACCATCACAGACTTCAGTGATGTCCCCAACTCAACAACTTAGCTCAACCTCGATGTACACATCTATCAACCCTTCACAGACTTCAGTGATGTCCCCAACTCAACAACTTAGCTCAACCTCGATGTACACATCTATCAAACCATCACAGACTTCAGTGATGTCCCCAACTCAACAACTTAACTCCACCTTGATGTACACATCTATCAACCCTTCACAGACTTCAGTGATGTCCCCAACTCAACAACTTAGCTCCACCTCGATGTACACATCTATCAACCCTTCACAGACTTCAGTGATGTCCCCAACTCAACAACTTAGCTCAACCTCGATGTACACATCTATCAAACCTTCACAGACTTCAGTGATGTCCCCAACTCAACAACTTAGCTCCACCTCGATGTACACATCTATCAACCCTTCACAGACAGGTCTGAGGTTGACCTGCCACCTCTACCATAGGCCACATACACCCGTACCTAGACAGGATACTGGACATCAGTCATGTAAACAATAGCCCCACCATTTAACTGTGTATTTGAAAGCTGGTGGACAACACAAGCTGCTATCATATTTGTTTTGTTGTTTGTGTACAACAGTGTGCCAGTAAAACAAACATACAGTTTAGCAGATAAACTATTAGAGAGACATCAGTTATGTTTCCACAAAAGCGTTCACCAGTGACATAACACAAACATATCAACATTACAATGAGAGGCAAATACTTTTCTCAAATAAAACAATGAAATATCAATACAAATGCCAAACACTGTTCTGAAAAATTTCTTAACAAGAAAAAAAATGTTGGCCAGAATTTACGCACCTGTTGGTTACATAATTAATAGACAATAGGGCAGGTAAGATTTAACTGCACCAAAAGGAGCCAAAGAGCGAAAGGGGGTCACATTTTCTTCTGCGATCATGACATCATTCAGACTAGGATTCCAGACTCTCTTATGAAGTCAGCTGTCTGTTTCTAGGATTCCAGACTCTCTTATGAAGTCAGCTGTCTGTTTCTAGGATTCCAGACTCTCTTATGAAGGCAGCTGCCCGTTTAAGTGATTTGTTTGCCCCGTATAGTTTCTCTTCCAGGGAGGTGGGTGTGGACCACATTGTCCTTCTCAGGTCTGTGTACTGGGGGCAATCCTGTAGAACATGTTTTGTTGTCATGTTATCCAGGGTACAGTGGCATAGGCTGGTAGTTCCTATTTTGAGTTCAGTAAATATCTGGTTTCTAATTCTGTTGTGGCCAGTGTTTAGGTGAAGTATGATGACTTGATCCCTCCTTGATAGTTGGGTGTATCCATCCCTCTCGTTATACTTTGGGTGTTCTTGTTTCCATTTTTCATGATACTAGCCTTTGATGATGGATTTGGCTTCATCCTAGCTGACCAGATGGTTCTCTTGTGGTAATCTCCCTCCCTCTTTAGCTAATTTGCCTGCATGTTCGTTTACATGTATATTACAGTGTGATGGTATCCACTGGATGACCACTCTCAGGAAGTTATTGCATAGTTGGTCCAGGGTTGTTCTCAAGTCATCTAGTTCATTGTTCTTGGGGGTTTTTAGAGCTGATAGTACTGACAGCGCATTAGTCAGTATCACCAATTTCTTGTGCATGTTATTTTTGTGCATGTTATTTCTGGTGGCATTTGTAGCAGAGCCATCTGTGTATATATGTGACCAGGAGTCCTGTGGGTAGTTGTCGTTTATGTGTTTTTCTGCTATGTGTTTTTTCTCTGTGTCTGTTTGGGTGCCTTTTTTCATGATTCCTATGATGTCTTCCTTAAGTTCTAGTATTTTGTGTTCCCCATGAGGAGTCATATCATATGGGCTTATGGTTTCTGCATTGTTTGGGACAGAACTTGAGGTCACATCCAAATCTATCCTGATGGAAAATGACAAGATTACATGCTTATAAATCAAACAAAGGCATAGGCCACTACAAGATTGGATATGAGAAGAGAATCATAAAATAACCATTCTCTTTAAGTAATTCATTCATCAATTATAAAATGATTAAACTGACGGAACAGACATTTGTCCCATTGGCTAATACTTACATGACGAACGTATAACAAAGTGGCCAGGTACAAACACACAATCATGATCAAAAGAATATATTGAGTATAGTTCAAGAACTCCTGCAAAAAAGCCAAAAGAAATACTCGTTAAAAATATTGAATGGTAATTAACAACTAACAGAAATAATAGATGTATGTTGATAACTAATGTTAATCTTAGTTACAATACCTATCTGTAACTCTCCCAGTTACGATACTGTAGTAAAAATTACTACCAATTAAATGTAACATTAGGTGTTCTAAAAATAATAATTTCTCTGAACTCTTGACACAGCCCCATATGTTCACACCAGGCAAAACATGGGGACTTGAAATTCCTGGCTAAGGTTGATTAGTGGCCTGAGTTTACATGATGGACCGGATGTTTTACAATGTCTATCTGTACAGTTGAGTTGCCGTAATTCTGTCAGTATGTTCTGTGACAGCATAGAGGGAGTCACAAAGGGTCGTTTGATGTCTGCCAATAGCCAGGAAATTTACCTGGTAACAGCAAAAAAAGGAAAAACAGCCAATTTCTTGAAAATTGTCTATTTTTTGTCCGCAAAAGGTATCGTAATCAAGGGTTTAAAATGATATTCCCTATTTGAACCATTGTAAGTTGGTTGTTCATTTATTAGATTCAGTTTATATTGTTGGAGAAGTTGTACCTGATGTTCTAATGTTGCTGAGCATCCAGTCTATGGCATGAGGAGGTTATCAGGGTTACACATGCTGGGGTTACAGGTGTCAGGGTTACAGATGTCAGGGTTACAGATGTCGGGGTTACACATGTCTGGGTTACACATGTCGGGGTTACAGATGTCGGGGTTACAGATGTCAGGGTTACAGATGTCAGGGTTACAGGTGTGGGGGTTACACATGTCAGGGTTACAGATATCGGGGTTACAGATGTCGGGGTTACTGATGTCGTGGTTACAGATGTCGTGGTTACACATGTCGGGGTTACAGGTGTCGGGGTTACAGATGTGGGGGTTACAGATGTGGGGGTTACAGATGTCGGGGTTACAGATGTCGGGGTTACAGATGTCTGAATTACAGATGTCTGGGTTACACATGTCGTGGTTACACATGTCAAGGTTACTGATGTCGGGGTTACAGATGTCGGGGTTACTGATGTTGTGGTTACAGATGTTGGGGTTACAGGTGTCGGGGTTACAGATGTGGGGGTTACAGATGTGGGGGTTACAGATGTGGGGGTTACAGGTGTCGGGGTTACAGATGTGGGGGTTACAGATGTGGGGGTTACAGGTGTGGGGGTTACAGGTGTGGGGGTTACAGATGTAGGGGTTACAGATGTAGGGGTTACAGGTGTCGGGGTTACAGATGTGGGGGTTACAGATGTGGGGGTTACAGATGTGGGGGTTACAGGTGTCAGGGTTACACATGTCTGGGTTACACATGTCGGGGTTACAGATGTCGGGGTTACAGATGTCAGGGTTACAGGTGTGGGGGTTACACATGTCAGGGTTACAGATATCGGGGTTACAGATGTCGGGGTTACTGATGTCGTGGTTACAGATGTCGTGGTTACACATGTCGGGGTTACAGGTGTCGGGGTTACAGATGTGGGGGTTACAGATGTGGGGGTTACAGATGTTGGGGTTACAGATGTCTGAATTACAGATGTCTGGGTTACACATGTCGTGGTTACACATGTCAAGGTTACCGATGTCGGGGTTACAGATGTCGGGGTTACTGATGTTGTGGTTACAGATGTTGGGGTTACAGATGTCGGGGTTACAGATGTGGGGGTTACAGATGTCGGGGTTACAGATGTGGGGGTTACAGATGTCAGGGTTACAGATGTCGGAGTTAATGATGTCGGGGTTACTGATGTCGGGGTTACAGATGTCATAAAAAATATGAAGTGGTCAGAGACTTCAAGCTGACTGCTGGCACCAGAATCAGGACTAACCAATAGAAATCCTACCCTGTGCCCTCCCACAGTAGACCTGAAAATAGTCCGGCCGAGTGAGTCGAGGGAAAATAAACCTGGTACTCTTGGGAGATGCCAAGCCGAAGTGATGTGCTGAAAGTCCACATATTGCAACTTGCTGTAAACAAATGCATCTTTTAATAGTAGATAAGAAATAGACACAATTTTTACTGTGAAACAAAAACAACAATTATTCAGTTCTGTACATTGTGTGAGTCAATAAATATTGCAAATAGGGTCTTGTTTGTCACTCCCTTTCTGCTGTGTTAGATCTCTTGGGCATCAACTGATCTTAGACAGGCCTTATGAGGTTATAATCATTGTTAGAATAAGTAGAAAACATGATTTGGATGATAACAAACATTAACTTGTAGCTGAGAAATGATTCAAGCATCCAATGTTGACATCAACAACAGTTTCTCTGTGAGATCCTCTTTGCTAATAATGATTTATCTTTCTATCTATCTATTGACCTTTCGAGCCGTAACCGGCCCATAGGGCGTAGACCAGATACACCTTCTCCTATATGAATTTTTGTTCTAGCAGTTTTCTTTTAAAGATATTTTATCAAATCTCGCCATCTGTCTCTGTTCTGTGCAAGCAGTTCTATCTCATTGAGGGAGCCGATTCCTGCTGCTCTTGCCTCTCTCATCAATGTTCTTCTCAGGTTTATCTTTAGGGCATCAATAATGATTTATCTTTAGGGCATCAATAATGATTTATCTTTAGGGCATCAATAATGATTTATCTTTAGGGCATCAATAATGATTTATCTTTAGGGCATCAATAATGATTTATCTTTAGGGCATCAATAATGATTTATCTTTAGGGCATCAATAATGATTTATCTTTAGGGCATCAATAATGATTTATCTTTAGGACATCAATAATGATTTATCTTTAGGGCATCAATAATGATTTATCTTTAGGGCATCAATAATGATTTATCTTTAGGGCATCAATAATGATTTATCTTTAGGGCATCAATAATGATTTATCTTTAGGGCATCAATAATGATTTATCTTTAGGGCATCAATAATGATTTATCTTTAGGGCATCAATAATGATTTATCTTTAGGACATCAATAATGATTTATCTTTAGGGCATCAATAATGATTTATCTTTAGGGCATCAATAATGATTTATGTTTAGGGCATCAATAATGATTTACAACATTAACAACATCATTATTACATAAACCATCAACATTAACAACATCATTATTGTATAAACCATCAACATTAACAACATCATTATTGTATAAACCATCAACATTAACAACATCATTATTGTATAAACCATCAACATTAACAATATCATTATTGTATAAACCATCAACATTAACAACATCATTATTGTATAAACCATCAACATTAACAATATCATTATTGTATAAACCATCAACATTAACAATATCATTATTGTATAAACCATCAACATTAACAATATCATTATTGTATAAACCATCAACATTATCAACATCATTATTGTATAAACCATCAACATTAACAACATCATTATTGTATAAACCATCAACATTAACAACATCATTATTGTATAAACCATCAACATTATCATTATTGCATAAACCATCAACATTAACAACATCATTATTGTATAAACCATCAACATTATCATTATTGTATAAACCATCAACATTAACAATATCATTATTGTATAAACCATCAACATTAACAACATCAACAGCAGAAACTCAATGTCAAAAACTTCTGCTAAAAACAAAGCCAAACCTTTTAAGTCAAACTGTGGTAGTTCACAGCCACATTGTACATCTAACCCACATGTGGGTAACAGGTCACGCCCACATTTGTACATCTTACCCACATGTGGGTAACAGGTCACGCCCACATTTGTACATCTAACCCACATGTGGGTGACAGTTCACGCCCAAATTTGTACATCTTACCCACATGTGGGTAACAGGTCATGCCCACATTTGTACATCTTACCCACATGTGGGTGACAGTTCACGCCCACATTTGTACATCTTACCCACATGTTGGTGACAGTTCACGCCCTCATCTTAGCCACACGTGGCAGTCAATGAAAAGTAACTAACAAAGATGTGGATAACAAACAAACCTGAATATAAAAAACCACCTCAAAGTGAACAACAAAATGAACAAAGAGAACGATTTGAAGAAACAGAGAATTCTGATATTGTTTACCACTTGGTCCATGGCAAGTCTATGAGATCAACAAGTAGAAACACTTAATCATCAAACTGTTTACAAAATGAACATCATAAAATATCATCATCAACAGCCATGACATCTTGTCCAGGTAGAACAGAACTCACAGACATTCAGTTACTCTCTCAAAAGCTGGTACATGGTGCGTGATTGCTGGTTACACACTACACATCCATATGCTGGTTCCATTAACTTACTGGATACATACTCATAACACATCCATATGCTGGTTCCATTAACTTACTGGATACATACTCATAACACATCCATATGCTGGTTCCATTAACTTACTGATACATATTCATAACACATCCATATGCTGGTTCCATCAACTTAGTGGATACATATTCATAACACATCCATATGTTGGTTCCATCAACTTAGTGGATACATACTCATAACACATCCATATGCTGGTTCCATCAACTTACTGGATACATATTCATAACACATCCATATGCTGGTTCCATCAACTTAGTGGATACATACTCATAACACATCCATATGCTGGTTCCATCAACTTAGTGGATACATACTCATAACACATCCATATGCTGGTTCCATTAACTTAGTGGATACATACTCATAACACATCCATATGCTGGTTCCATTAACTTAGTGGATACATACTCATAACACATCCATATGCTGGTTCCATTAACTTAGTGGATACATACTCATAACTACATCCACTCCTTACCATACCTTATTCATGTTGAGTCTCATAACTATATCCACTCCTTACCATACCTTATTCATGTTGAGTCTCATAACTATATCCACTCCTTACCATACCTTATTCATGTTGAGTCTCATAACTATATCCACTCCTTACCATACCTTATTCATGTTGAGTCTCATAACTATATCCACTCCTTACCATACCTTATTCATGTTGAGTCTCATAACCACACCCTCAACAAATGCCAAGCTCCAAAAAGTAAGCACAGAAACAAGCATAAAGACAACCCCATTCTTCTCCCTTCTCAAACAATCAAGTTCTCATTAATTGTGATGTTCAAGCAACTTCCAGCTGGCCGAGCCATGCAAGTCCTAGAAGGATTGACTACTGTTTCCACCTGTCTTCAATGAGTGCAGAATGCACACAGTTTTCTCACCATTGTTGGGAGAGGGCTTGGCACTGGATCTACCAACCCAGAGACCCAGACGGATCTACCAACCCAGAGACCCAGACGGATCTACCAACCCAAAGACCCAGACAGATCTACCAACCTAGAGACCCAGATGGATCTACCAACCCAGAGACCCAGATGGATCTACCAACCCAGAGACCCAGACGGATCTACCAACCCAGAGACCCAGATGGATCTACCAACCCAGAGACGAAGACGGATCTACCAACCCAGAGACCCAGAAAGCATGGATGCACTGTCTGTTGTGGTGTTTAAAGTTGTCCTAGCTAGATATTTTACCTCGAGGACCCCCCCCCCCCCCCCCGATAATGTCTCTCTCTCTCTCCACATTGTCCTCAGTGAACACTTCTGCCCTGTGTGTCACCTCTTAGGCTAAAGAGGAAAAGGGATGAATGTCCTCAATGAACACTTCTGCCCTATGTGTCCCCTCTTAGGCTAAAGAGGAAAATGGATGAATGTCCTCAATGAACACTTCTGCCCTATGTGTCCCCTCTTAGGCCAAAGAGGAAAATGGATGAATGTCCTCAGTTAAACTTCTGCCCTATGTGTCCCCACTTAGGCTAAAGAGGAAAATGGATGAATGCCCTCAGTTAAACTTCTGCCCTATGTGTCCCCACTTAGGTTAAGAGGAAAATGGATGAATGTCCTCAATGAAGACTTCTGCCCTATGTGTCCCCACTTAGGCCAAAGAGGAAAATGAATGAATGTCCTCAATGAAGACTTCTGCCCTATGTGTCCCCTCTTAGGCCAAAGAGGAAAATGGATGAATGTCCTCAATGAAGACTTCTGCCCTATGTGTCCCCACTTAGGCTAAAGAGGAAAATGGATGAATGTCCTCAGTGAACACTTCTGCCCTATGTGTCCCCACTTAGGCCAAAGAGGAAAATGGATGAATGTCCTCAATGAAGACTTCTGCCCTATGTGTCCCCTCTTAGGCCAAAGAGGAAAATGGATGAATGTCCTCAATGAACACTTCTGCCCTGTGTGTCCCCACTTAGGCCAAAGAGGAAAATGGATGAATGTCCTCAGATGCCCTAACATTGTAACTCCCTCTGACAAAAATATATCTTAGCTTGGCTAATATTGCTGCAAACATGCATCTCATGATAACAATCTCTAGCAGAGATGAGCACAATGCCTCACACATTGTAACTATGGTCACTGGAAAAAAGATGAAATCATCATCTATAACAGGATCAGGTCAGCAACTTCAAACCACCAGGGCTCAGATATTTCAGACAAGTCATATCTTGTTCTGACATGTTTTCTTTGAGTTTATTTCAACATGTTTCATGTATTTCTCCACACTCTGATGCTGTTTTTAATTGCTTATATAAGTGCACTTTTTTAAACCATAATTTACGTTTAGGCCATAGTTTAACCAAATTGGGGCATAAATGCATATTTGTTGTCACATTTGTTGTCATATTTGTTGTCGTATTATCTACAATCAAATTTTTATTTCGATGATCCTTTATTAAGCTGACAAAATTTGGTTTTGTCATTTTGTTGCTAAGAAACAACATAAACATGTCTGAACAAATACAACGTGTCTATAACTCAGACAACGTGTCTATAACTCAGACAACGTGTCTATAACTCAGACAACGTGTCTATATCTCAGACAGTGTGTCTTTAGCTCAGACAGTGTGTCTATAACCCAGACAGTGTTTCTATAACCCAGACAGTGTGTCTATAACCCAGACAGTGTTTCTATAACCCAGACAGTGTGTCTATAACCCAGACAGTGTGTCTATAACCCAGACAGTGTGTCTATAACCCAGACAGTGTGTCTATAACCCAGACAGTGTTTCTATAACCCAGACAGTATTTCTATAACCCAGACAGTGTTACTATAACCCAGACAGTGTGTCTATAACCCAGACAGTGTGTCTATAACCCAGACAGTGTTTCTATAACCCAGACAGTGTGTCTATAACACAGACAGTGTTTCTATAACCCAGACAGTGTTTCTATAACCCAGACAGTGTTTCTATAACCCAGACAGTGTTTCTATAACTCAGACAGTGTGTCTATAACTCAGTGTGTCTATAACCCAGACAAGGTAATTAAAAATAAACATTGAGATGGAAAATTAAAGACCCCTTTTAGTTGATGTACAGTGTGTCATAGGATAAATGTTTGAAGTTCAAAATATAAAAGAGACCTTTGGCAACAACATCGCACCAAGCAGCAGTGCACAGGAGTTGTTTTTTGTTCACCAGCTTTGACCTCTGACGAAGTCCCTAGAGACTAGGAACTGAATTTTGTGTGTTAATCCATATTTTCCTGGCAGCCGTGTGCACAGGGGTCCCTCGCCACACAGGCAGACAACTCTGACTTTGGAGGTACTCATATTTTTTCCGTCGATGAGTAATTGACGTTTGAAGTCGAACCTCGCTGCTGAGACCAGTGGCGGTTGCTGCAGAGAGAACTCATAAATAAAAATCCCAACCGGTGTAGCCAGGATTTGAATCCACAACCTCTCTGTCTCGAGGACGGGGTCTTGCCTCGAGACCAACCCGTCCTCCGTGCACAGGAGTGACAATACTGTCAAGAGAGTTTGTTCTGAAGTAAGACTTCAAACAGGAATATTATCGCAGGCAGCTTCACTGTTTGAAGTGGAGACAACTCAGTTGGTGTGAAAGTAACTGTAAACATTGTGGGGGAATAAATGTGTCCAAAAATTGAAAACAGTAAGTCAGAGAGATGTGGCATCTCAGAAAATGCTCGTCAACAAAGACATTAAAGCAGAGCCAGCAGCAAAGGATGTAGACACATAAGCAGATAGATCTTCTGAATAAAGAAAAAGAGAAAGATGAGGCCAATTGAAAAAAAAAAAGAAAGGAAAAAAATGGGTTAACTCAATGCATAACACAGCTAACTCTCTAATTTAACAGCAAGTCATTAATTGATGTCATATTTTGGTCTTGGAGCTGGGTGATCTAGAGGTAATACTTTCGGCTCTGGATGGGGAAGTGCTGGGTTCGATTTCCACCACAAGTAGTTAGAATTTGTTTTTTTAAATCGAACCCATGGCTTCTTCTTCCCTCAGTCTCTGAGCAGAGAGATTTGATGTCTGGCCCTCTCTGGCCTAAAAAACCCATTAGTCCACAACATAAAAAACCCATTAGTCCACAACATAAACAATTCATTAGTCCACAACATAAACAATTCATTAGTCCACAACATAAACAATTCATTAGTCCACAACCTAAACAATTCATTAGTCCGCAACCTAAACAACCATTAGTCGGCAACCTAAACAACCCATTAGTCCACAACATAAACAATTCATTGGTCCACAACATAAACAATTCATTAGTCCACAACATAAACAATTCATTAGTCCACAACCTAAACAACCCATTAGTTCACAACATAAAAACCCATTAGTCCACAACCTAAACAATTCATTAGTCCACAACATAAACAATTCATTAGTCCACAACATAAACAATTCATTAGTCCACAACCTAAACAACCCATTAGTCCACAACATAAACAATTCATTAGTCCACAACCTAAACAACCCATTAGTCCACAACCTAAACAACCCATTAGTCCACAACCTAAACAACCCATTAGTTCACAACATAAAAACCCATTAGTCCACAACCTAAAAAATTCATTAGTCCATAACATAAACAATTCATTAGTCCACAACATAAACAATTCATTAGTCCACAACATAAACAATTCATTAGTCCACAACATAAACAATTCATTAGTCCACAACCTAAATAACCCATTAGTCCACAACCTAAACAACCTAGTCCACAACATAAACAACCCATTAGTCCGCAACCTAATCAACCCATTAGTCCACAACATAAACAACCCATTAGTCCACAACCTAAACAACCCATTAGTCCACAACCTAAACAACCCATTAGTCCACAACCTAAACAACCCATTAGTTGGCAACCTAAACAACCCATTAGTCCACAACCTAAACAACCCATTAGTTGGCAACCTAAAAAACCCATTAGTTCACAACCTAAACAACCCATTAGTTGGCAACCTAAACAACCCATTAGTTCACAACCTAAACAACCCATTAGTTCACAACCTAAACAACCCATTAGTTGGCAACCTAAACAACCCATTAGTCCACAACCTAAACAACCCATTAGTTGGCAACCTAAACAACCCATTAGTCCACAACCTAAACAACCCATTAGTTGGCAACCTAAACAACCCATTAGTTCACAACCTAAACAACCCATTAGTCCACAACCTAAACAACCCATTAGTCGGCAACCTAAACAACCCATTAGTCCACAACCTAAACAACCCATTAGTCCACAACATAAACAACCTATTAGTCCACAACATAAACAACCCATTAGTCCACAACATAAACAACCCATTAGTCCACAACATAAACAACCCATTAGTTCACAACATAAACAACCCATTAGTCCACAACCTAAACAACCCATTAGTCCACAACCTAAACAACCCATTAGTCCACAACATAAACAACCCATTAGTCCACAACATAAACAACCCATTAGTCCACAACCTAAACAATCCATTAGTCCACAACATAAACAACCCATTAGTCCACAACATAAACAACCCATTAGTCCACAACATAAACAACCCATTAGTTCACAACATAAACAACCCATTAGTTCACAACATAAACAACCCATTAGTTCACAACCTAAACAACCCATTAGTCCACAACATAAACAACCCATTAGTTCACAACATAAACAACCCATTAGTCCACAACATAAACAACCCATTAGTTCGCAACCTAAACAACCCATTAGTTGGCAACCTAAACAACCCATTAGTTGGCAACCTAAACAACCCATTAGTTGGCAACCTAAACAACCCATTAGTTGGCAACCTAAACAACCCATTAGTTGGCAACCTAAACAACCCATTAGTTGGCAACCTAAACAACCCATTAGTTGGCAACCTAAACAACCCATTAGTTGGCAACCTAAACAACCCATTAGTTGGCAACCTAAACAACCCATTAGTTGGCAACCTAAACAACCCATTAGTTGGCAACCTAAACAACCCATTAGTTGGCAACCTAAACAACCCATTAGTTGGCAACCTAAACAACCCATTAGTTGGCAACCTAAACAACCCATTATTCCGCTGGCTAACAGGGAGAAAAACAGACAAGAGAGTGAAGGACTTACCCAGACTTTGTCTATCACAATAGCGATGAGTATGTACTGCAAGAGAGCCTGGGCTTCCACCAGCCTCCAGAGGTAGAATATGATAATGGTGGTCATGGAGTGACACATCTCAAACTGCAACACCTGCATCATCAAAGGGCAAAATGTAGAGGATATAAAACAAAGACATCATATGGGGAGTGTTTGGAAGGAGGTCAACAATTATAGAGATAAGAAGTTGTGGGGAGACATGATCACCTCTACCAGCAGGCACAGTGTTTGATGATGAAATGAATTTAAATAATGGACTGTAAAACTAAACTTACTGTTGTTGTATGATATGGACTGTAAAACTAAACTTACTGTTGTTGTATGATATGGACTGTAAAACTAAACTTACTGTTGTATGATAATGGCTGTAACACTAAACTTACTGCTGTATGATAATGACTGTAACACTAAACTTACTGCTGTATGATAATGGCTGTAATACTAAACTTACTGCTCTATGATAATGGCTGTAATACTAAACTTACTGCTCTATGATAATGACTGTAACACTAAACTTACTGCTGTATGATAATGGCTGCAATACTAAACTTACTGCTGTATGATAATGGCTGTAACACTAAACTTACTGCTGTTGTATGATAATGGCTGTAACACTAAACTTACTGCTGTTGTATGATATGGACTGTAAAACACTAAACTTACTGCTTCTGTGTGATAATGACTGTAACACTAAACTTACTGCTGTTGTGTGATAATGGCTGTAACACTAAACTTACTGCTTCTGTGTGATAATGACTGTAACGCTAAACTTACTGCTTCTGTGTGATAATGACTGTAACATTAAACTTACTGCCGCTGTGTGATAATGACTGTAACACTAAACTTACTGCTGTTGTGTGATAATGGCTGTAACACTAAACTTACTGCTTCTGTGTGATAATGACTGTAACGCTAAACTTACTGCTTCTGTGTGATAATGACTGTAACATTAAACTTACTGCCGCTGTGTGATAATGACTGTAACACTAAACTTACTTCTGCTGTATGATAGTGGCTGTAACACTAAATTTACTGCTGATGTATGATAATGGCTGTAACACTAAACTGACTGCTGCTGTATAATAATGACTGTAACACTAAACTGACTGCTGTATGATAATGGCTGTAACACTAAACTGACTGCTGTATGCTAATGGCTGTAACACTAAACTGACTGCTGTATGATAATGGCTGTAACACTAAACTGACTGCTGTATGATAATGGCTGTAACACTAAACTTACTGCTATATGATAATGATTGTAACATTAAACTTACTGCTGCTGTATGATAATGGCTGTAACACTAAACTTACTGCTGTATGATAATGACTGTAACACTAAACTTACTGCTGTATGATAATGGCTGTAATACTAAACTTACTGCTGTATGATAATGGCTGTAACACTAAACTGACTGCTGTATGATAATGACTGTAACACTAAACTTGCTGCTGCTGTGTGATAATGACTGTAACACTAAACTTACTGCTGCTTTAGGGTCCTTCAATTGGACCTGAAAGACGGCCTCAAAGTTCTCCACAGCTAGGTCCCAGAACTTGCCAGCACAAGCCAGACATATACCAAAACAAAACACTTTCCAAAACATATATTTCTTGCTGTATGTCTCCCTGATGCTGGAGCTGTGCCCATTTGTTGGAAGAGCTGACTTTGAGCTTGCATCCTGGATCAAGAAGGTGGGCAGCTCCTGGCGAGTGCTATCAAACTGTTTAAACAAATAGAAGAGAAGTGCAAAGCAAAGAAATGTTCCACCAAGGGCATCACATATCATGTCAACATAATACCCTAGTGATGTACGAAATGACTGGTAAATCAGATGTTTCCCTGCCTGCGCTCGAAACACAACTCCATCAAGTGCATCTAGCCATACTCGGATTTGAAAAAGCACGACCCCAACTCTTCGGTCATGTAAAGTCTCGGAGGCAATAAACTTGCCAGCAATAAACGAAAGGATGAGGTGGGTGATGGACAGCATGTTTGGAGTGATGAAGCTGAAAATGGTGGAGAAGTTTGTGATCACGTTGAAATATTCAGCCAATGGGCTGATAATGTACTGGCTTGTTTGGTCGCTCATGATGGCCTTCACTGACAAATGAGTGAATGGTGAGTAGATTTCATCCGGTGAGTCAGATTTTGTGTCCTCCAAGATGTCCACAGTGTTGAACCTCATAAAGAGAATGACATCCATGATAAAGTAGTAAGTTACAAGCACAGACAGGAAGAAGATGCACAAAGTTTTGCTGTCCCGGAACACAGAAAATGGCTGCATTTTGGCAGAGTTTTCACAACAGCAGATTCTGCGAGGGCATGATGGTGGCGGGGTCCAATAGGCTGTCAGCTGAGGGCATGGACAAAACAGGCTGGACGCCTTCTGCCTGTAGACAAGAATGTAAAATAGCATGACTAAGTTTGTCTGTAGACAAGAATGTAAAATAGCATGACTAAGTTTGTCTGTAGACAAGAATGTAAAATAGCATGACTAAGTTTGTAGACAAGAATGTAAAATAGCATGACTAAGTTTGTAGACAAGAATGTAAAATAGCATGACTAAGTTTGTCTGTAGACAAGAATGTAAAATAGCATGACTAAGTTTGTCTGTAGACAAGAATGTAAAATAGCATGACTAAGTTTGTCTGTAGACAAGAATGTAAAATAGCATGACTAAGTTTGTCTGTAGACAAGAATGTAAAATAGCATGACTAAGTTTGTCTGTAGACAAGAATGTAAAATAGCATGACTAAGTTTGTAGACAAGAATGTAAAATAGCATGACTAAGTTTGTCTGTAGACAAGAATGTAAAATAGCATGACTAAGTTTGTAGACAAGAATGTAAAATAGCATGACTAAGTTTGTAGACAAGAATGTAAAATAGCATGACTAAGTTTGTCTGTAGACAAGAATGTAAAATAGCATGACTAAGTTTGTCTGTAGACAAGAATGTAAAATAGCATGACTAAGTTTGTCTGTAGACAAGAATGTAAAATAGCATGACTAAGTTTGTCTGTAGACAAGAATGTAAAATAGCATGACTAAGTTTGTCTGTAGACAAGAATGTAAAATAGCATGACTAAGTTTGTAGACAAGAATGTAAAATAGCATGACTAAGTTTGTCTGTAGACAAGAATGTAAAATAGCATGACTAAGTTTGTAGACAAGAATGTAAAATAGCATGACTAAGTTTGTAGACAAGAATGTAAAATAGCATGACTAAGTTTGTCTGTAGACAAGAATGTAAAATAGCATGACTAAGTTTGTCTGTAGACAAGAATGTAAAATAGCATGACTAAGTTTGTAGACAAGAATGTAAAATAGCATGACTAAGTTTGTAGACAAGAATGTAAAATAGCATGACTAAGTTTGTAGACAAGAATGTAAAATAGCATGACTAAATTTGTCTGTAGATAAGAATATGAAATAAAGAAATATGGATTCATGTGTCTGATTGGGAGAGGGAAGAAATACCTAAAGACTGGAAAGAAGGTTATATGATCAAACTACCAAAGAAAGGAAGTTTACAGGAGTGCGCAAATTATAGGGGAATTATGCTACTATCAGTGCCAGGAAAAATATTAGGCAGAATCATTCTGGAGAGACTAAAAGAGGCCATAGAGAAACATTTGAGAGATGAACAAGCAGGTTTTAGGAAGAACAGATCATGTGCTGATCAAATAACTACTCTACGTATAATAGTTGAACAAAGTTTAGAACTAAAATCCCCACTTTATATTGGATTCATAGATTACGAAAAGGCATTTGATAGTTTAGACAGAAGAATGCTTTGGAAGTTGCTGAGTCATTACGGAACCCCCATAAAGTTTATTAACCTGATAAAAACAATGTATGAAGGAACGAAATGTAGTGTGGTGCATGAAGGACAGCTTACAGAAGCATTTGAAATAAGAACAGGAGTAAGGCAGGGATGCCTTCTGTCTCCATTTCTCTTTCTACTGGCCATAGATTGGATTATGAAAATAACTCAAAAACAACAGAAATGGGATCCAGTGGTCACTGACCAAACAACTTGATCATTTAGACTTTGCTGATGACATAGCTCTCCTATCACACAGCCATCAACAGATGCAGGATAAAATGAGTATATTAGATGAGAGATCACAACAGCTAGGACTAAAGATTAATAGAGATAAGACCAACATTATGAGAATTAATGCAGTTGGCAATAACCAAATAAAACTAGGAGAAATACCTCTACTAGACGTACAATCTTATATATATCTGGGCAGTAATATAGATAAAGAGGGAGGAACACAAAATGATACCAAAATAAGGATATCAAAAGCAAGAGGAGCTTTCATTGCACTGGGAAACATATGGAAATCTAAAGAAATTAGGTTAAATACAAAAATACAAATTTTCAACTCAAATGTTAAGTCGGCCCTATTATATGGCTGTGAAACATGGAGAACAACAAAATTGACAATCACGAAGTTACAGACTTTCAGTAATGGATGCTTACGCAGAATAAAAGGATGGAAATGGCAGGACAAGTCACTAACGTAGAATTATGGAAATGTACCAGTCAAATACCAGTGGATAAAGAGATACAGCGAAGACAATGGCGCTGGATAGGACACACACTACGGAAGCCAACTGAGAGTATTACACAACAGGCCCTTTTTGGAATCCCCAGGGGAAAAGATAAAGAGGAAGACCAAGGAATTCTTGGAGAAGGCAGATAGAAGCAGAGATGAAGATGATGGGGAAGACACAGAATGATCTTAAAAGATGGCAAAAACAGAACGACTTGGAAAATGTTTGTTGAAGACCTATGCTCCACTGGGAGCTAAAAAGGTAGAAGAAGAAGTAATTAGTATGTAGACAAGAACGTAAAATAGCATGACTAAATTTGTCTGTAGACAAGAACGTAAAATAGCATGACTAAATTTGTCTGTAGACAAGAACGTAAAATCTTCTTCTTCTTCTTCTTTTCTCTTTCACTGATACCTAAAAGGTGTCGTGATTTATATCATTTGTCGTTCTTGTGCTGCCCGAATTGTCTGAATTAGTGATTTTCCTTTGTTGTTACATGTCTCTGTCACTGCATCTATCCATCTTCTTCTGGGTCTTCCTCTTGGTCTTTCCCATGCATTCTCGAGAAAAACGCCCTTGATGGTGATTGGTGAGGATTCATTCTGACCAGGTGGCCGAACCATTTAAGTTGTTGTTGTTCTATATATTCTTGCAGGGTTTTGTTCCTACCATTTTTCTTATGGTTTCATTGGTATTCTATCTCTTCTTGTGTGTTTGTTACTTTTCTCAAGCATCGCATCTCACATGTATTGATCTTTCTTAAATGGGATTTAGAAAGGGACCATGTTTGACTTTCATAGCACAAAGTTGGTATGAAGATGCTATTTATCATTTGTTGTTTAGCTGGCATAGAAATGTTTGGATGTCTTAATAATGGTGAAAGCTGGTATGTGACAGCATTTGCTTTTTGTATTCTCATGTCAATTTCTCTGTCTAGTTTTCCATCTTCTGTGAACATTGCGCCTAAATACTTGAATTCCTCTACTTGTTTTATTTCTTTGTCTTTGATCTGATGTTTAATGGGTGTCTCAATTGCTTATTCTTATAGCCTCTGTTTTTGCTGTGTTAATTTTCATACTGTAGTTTGTGCAGCTTTTATCTAGAGATGTTAAATGCTGTTGTAGCAGGTTTTCATCCTCATATATAGGCATTGGTCATCTGCGAAGAGTAGCTCATTGATGTTGGAGTTTTCTACCTCTATGTTATTATTTGATTTGTCCTTGTTGTTGGTTGTTTCCTGATTATTTTGTCCATATATATGATGAAGAGGAGTGGTGAGAGGACACATCCTTGTCTTACTCCTGTTGTAACCTGAAACCATTCTGACAGACCTTCCGATGTTCTAATGGCACTTTGACTGTTTTATATAGTGCTATTATATTTTCTAGTAGTTGTCCTGCTACCCCGTATGTTTCTAAAGTTTGCCAAAGTTTGTTCCTGTCCACACGGTCAAACGCTTTTTCCTGATCTATAAACACTATATTTAGGTTTCTGTCATATTCTATTGTTTTTTCACATAGTTGTCTCAATGTAAATATAGCATCAGTGCAGCTTTTGCCTTTTCTGAATCCGAATTGATTATTACTTAATTGTGGTTCTATTATGTATCTTACTCTCCTCTCTAATATTTTAGCAAACATTTTACCAACTTGACTCAATAGGGATATTCCTCTGTACATTTCACACTCCCTTTTACTTCCCTTATTCTTCCAAAATGGGACAATGATAGCTTTTTGCCAATCGTCTGGGACTTTTCTTTCTTCCCAAGCCATATTGAATATGATAGTAAGCCAATCTATAGCTGTTTCCTTACAAGCTAGTAGCATTTCTGTTGTTATTCCATCTATACCAGCTGCTTTGTTCTTTTTATTCTGTTTCAATGCCCATTCTACTTCTGCTTTAAGTATATTCGGTTCCTGTTCATCATACTGCCTATATTTAAACTCTGTATTTCCGTTTGTATTTCCCTGGTTTAATAATTCCTTAAAGTATTCTCTCCATCTGATTATTATGTTTTTCCTGCTGCTGATTGGTCTACCTTTCTTGTCGTTTATTATAGTGGTTGGGTTATAATCATATTTCTTACTCTCATTGCTTTACACTTTGAAAAATTCTCTGGGTTCTTCTCTACATGTTTTGCTAATTCTTCACCAAATGCTTTCCATGAGTCTGCTTTTGTTTGTTCTAGGATCTTTTTGCTATCATTTCTGGCTTGTCTATAGTGATTGTAGTCTTCTGTTGTTTTTAAGAACGTAAAATAGCATGACTAAATTTGTCTGTAGACAAGAATGTGAAATAAAAGAAATGTATGGATTCATGTGTCTGTAGATAAAGTTTGAAATAAAATAGATGTGTGGATGTGTATGTCTGTAGACATAAAGTGAAATAAAATAAATGTGTGGATGTGTATGTCTGTAGATATAAAGTGAAATAAAATAAATGTGTGGATGTGTATGTTTGTAGACATAAAGTGAAATAAAATAAATGTGTGGATGTGTATGTCTGTAGACATAAAGTGAAATAAAATACAAATATGAGCTTTCTACAAATTGACAACAATATTAAAAAAGTGATAAGTTTAATCTGTTGATTGCACTCATTAAAAACATAACAATGTAAGATCTGTTGTTGCTGTGTACTGTAGTCCATGAAGCAACACTGATCTCATCTATAGATTTCCTGACTTGACTCTACAAGAGAGAAGGAACCCGCTAACAAGGAGACAAATCATAATAATATTGTACTCAAGGGAAACTTCTGAGGTGATAGATCAGCAAATCATTTCTGGGGGATCCTATGTTGACTGCACTCAGGGAAACAAATCACAAATAATCAATAACAGAAAAACAAAGTACTACATATGGTCGTAGCAGGATTAAAAGTATACTCCTTGACACAGCGCCTTGCCACAAGAAACCAAATGCTAGAGCACACGGCCATCTCAACTTTCTAAGAAAATAGTTTTCATTGGTGATGTTTTTCATGCAATGACTGTAGCATAGGATTAGGAACACAACTAGGGAACAAATGCTAGAGCACACGGCCATCTCAAATTTCTAAGAAAATAGTTTTCATTGGTGATGTTTTTCATGCAATGACTGTAGCATAGGATTAGGAACACAACTAGGGAACAAATTGTATGGTTAGGGTTAGGAACACAACTAGGAACAAATGTATGGTTAGGGTTAGGAACACAACTAGGGAACAAATTGTATGGTTAAGGTTAGGAACACAACAAGGGAACAAATGTATGGTTAAGGTTAGGAACACAACTGGGGAACAAATTGTATGGTTAGGGTTAGGAACACAACTAGGGAACAAATTGTATGGTTAGGGTTAGGAACACAACTAGGGAACAAATTGTATGGTTAAGGTTAGGAACACAACAAGGGCACAACAAGGGAACAAATTGTATGGTTAAGGTTAGGAACACAACTGGGGAACAAATTGTATGGTTAGGGTTAGGAACACAACTAGGGAACAAATTGTATGGTTATGGTTAGGAACACAATGGGGGAACAAATTGAATGGTTAGGGTTAGGAACACAACTGGGGAACAAACTGTATGGTTAGGGTTAGGAACACAACTGGGGAACATTGTATGGTTAGAGTTAGGGTTAGGAACACAACTGGGGAACAAACTGTATGGTTAGGATTACGGTTAGGAACACAACTGGGGAACAAATTGTATATCTGAATTTTCCTATTCATGCTTGCCAAACTGCACACAGAATGGATTGGCTTCTCTGTTAGGGGGTGTGTCCCTGCCAGCTAATCCATCCCCTGCCAAGGCAGACAAGTCCCCACAAGGTATCAGTTACAGGTCCTGGATAACTAACCATGTCTGCTGGAGTCCCTGAGATCACATGTCACGGTAGCTGACACATAAGCTTCTCTCTTTCTTCAATAGAAGAGTTGTATTTCTGAAGCTAAACCACAAACACAAAACCATCACAGACAACCATTCATCCATGGCAGAAAGAAAAGAACATTCAATCAACAGGGATAAAACATAAATAATGACAAATAACAATGCAGAGGGTAATGTATATCTAAATTGCCAGACACAGGAAAGAGTAGACCACTGTGTGTATCTTGTATAGTTAGATAATGAAGGTGAAACAAAGAATGAGATCAGAAGCAGGATAGCAAAAGCAGCAGAAAATTTTAAAAACCTGGACAAAATATGGAAATAACAAATACTAAGCAAGAAAACTGAACTTAGAATATATTCAACTCAAACGTGTTATCAACACTTACCTATGCATGTGAAAGCTGGAAAACATCAAAAGAGATTGAGAAAAAACTAAACGGTTTTGAAGACAAACTAAGAAAAATACTTTGTGTATAATGGAATGAATTCAAGACTAATATAGAGATAAGAGAAATGGTCATGCAACCAACGATCTCATCTACAATGGAATGAATTCAAGACTAATATAGAGATAAGAGAAATGGTCATACAACCAACGATCTCATCTACAATGGAATGAATTCAAGACTAATATAGAGATAAGAGAAATGGTCATGCAACCAACGATCTCATCTACAATGGAATGAATTCAAGACTAATATAGAGATAAGAGAAATGGTCATGCAACCAATGATCTCATCTACAATGGAATGAATTCAAGACTAATATAGAGATAAGAGAAATGGCCATGCAACCAATGATCTCATCTACAATGGAATGAATTCAAGACTAATATAGAGATAAGAGAAATGGTCATGCAACCAATGATCTCATCTACAATGGAATGAATTCAAGACTAATATAGAGATAAGAGAAATGGTCATACAACCAACGATCTCATCTACAATGGAATGAATTCAAGACTAATATAGAGATAAGAGAAATGGCATGCAACCAACAATCTCATCTACAATGGAATGAATTCAAGACTAATATAGAGATAAGAGAAATGATCATACAACCAATGATCTCATCTACAATGGAATGAATTCAAGACTAATATAGAGATAAGAGAAATGGTCATACAACCAATGATCTCATCTACAATGGAATGAATTCAAGACTAATATAGAGATAAGAGAAATGGTCATGCAACCAATGATCTCATCTACAATGGAATGAATTCAAGACTAATATAGAGATAGAGAAATGATCATACAACCAATGATCTCATCTACAATGGAATGAATTCAAGACTAATATAGAGATAAGAGAAATGATCATGCAACCAATGATCTCATCTACAATGGAATGAATTCAAGACTAATATAGAGATAAGAGAAATGGTCATACAACCAATGATCTCATCTACAATGGAATGAATTCAAGACTAATATAGAGATAAGAGAAATGGCCATGCAACCAATGATCTCATCTACAATGGAATGAATTCAAGACTAATATAGAGATAAGAGAAATGGCCATGCAACCAACGATCTTATCTACAATGGAATGAATTCAAGACTAATATAGAGATAAGAGAAATGGCCATGCAACCAATGATCTCATCTACAATGGAATGAATTCAAGACTAATATAGAGATAAGAGAAATGGCCATGCAACCAATGATCTCATCTACAATGGAATGAATTCAAGACTAATATAGAGATAAGAGAAATGGCCATGCAACCAACGATCTCATCTACAATTAGGAAGAGAAGATGGACATATGTTGGGCATGTGCTGAGAAGAGACAACAAGAGAATTCCAAAACAGGCTCTTCTATGGGAAACATCAGGATACAGGATGAGAGGAAGACCTACAGAGAAAATGAAAATAACACTTATAAGAGATGCAAAGTTGGCAGGCATAGACTAATCATTAAATAGAGATGGATGGGGGAAAAACACAAGGAGCCCTAAGTGATGTGGACAGTGATGGAACGATCAAGGCGGGTCTGTTCTCGGGGTTGTGAATAACATGATTTGTCAGCGACAATCACTGATGTTGGAGGCAACAGGTATGGCATAACAACCAAACTAAGCTGGATTGTGTAGTTAACTAGAAATCTGAACATAGAAGTGTGTAGTTAACTTGAAATCTGAACATAGAATTGTGTAGTTAACTTGAAATCTGAACATAGAATTGTGTAGTTAACTAGAAATCTGAACATAGAAGTGTGTAGTTAACTTGAAATCTGAACATAGAATTGTGTAGTTAACTAGAAATCTGAACATAGAAGTGTGTAGTTAACTTGAATCTGAACATAGAATTGTGTAGTTAACTTGAAATCTGAACATAGAAGTGTGTAGTTAACTAGAAATCTGAACATAGAATTGTGTAGTTAACTAGAAATCTAAACATAGAAGTGTGTAGTTAACTAGAAATCTGAACATAGAATTGTGTAGTTAACTAGAAATCTGAACATAGAATTGTGTAGTTAACTAGAAATCTGAACATAGAATTGTGTAGTTAACTATAAATCTAAACATAGAAGTGTGTAGTTAACTAGAAATCTGAACATAGAATTGTGTAGTTAACTAGAAATCTGAACATAGAAGTGTGTAGTTAACTTGAAATCTGAACATAGAATTGTGTAGTTAACTAGAAAATCTGAACATAGAATTGTGTTTTTAACTAGAAATCTGAACATAGAATTGTGTAGTTAACTAGAAATCTGAACATAGAAGTGTGTAGTTAACTTGAAATCTGAACATAGAATGTGTAGTTAACTAGAAATCTGAACATAGAATTGTGTTTTTAACTAGAAATCTGAACATAGAATTGTGTTATGGGGATGTAGCATTAGTTAGAACCAATGTGGGCACCACAAAGAGTGAACAAAGAGAATAAAGGAGGACGACATGACACGAGGTCGGTGGGTCACATAAACATGCAGCGGAGCGGAGAATGTGGATCCCGACCGTTGATAACAAGGTGACTGTGATGGGGAGGGCCGAGTGGTGTCTATATATCGGATGTTGAATGTAGTCTAGGATAGAAAAGCGCTGACACAGCGCCGCCCCGCCATTAAACGTGCTGAAGTCGTCACAGAAGTCTGGAGGTAAGTGCCCTTCCCGCCCCTGAACCAATTCACTTTAGGATTCAGGTGTCGATTCCTTGGAGAGGGGGGAGGGGGTAAGATGTCTCTACACATGTTTTATAAGGGAAAATCGTTGTGTCTATACATGATCTCGGTCATCATGGGAGAGGGGATAAGATGTCTCCACACATGTTTTATAAGGGAAAATCGTTGTGTCTATACATGATCTCGGTCATCATGGGAGAGGGGATAAGATGTCTCCACACATGTTTTATAAGGGAAAATCGTTGTGTCTATACATGATCTCGGTCATCATGGTGGAGGGGATAAGATGTCTCCACACATGTTTTATAAGGGAAAATCGTTGTGTCTATACATGATCTCGGTCATCATGGTGGAGGGGATAAGATGTCTCCACACATGTTTTATAAGGGAAAATCGTTGTGTCTATACATGATCTCGGTCATCATGGTGGAGGGGATAAGATGTCTCCACACATGTTTTATAAGGGAAAATCGTTGTGTCTATACATGATCTCAGTCATCATGGTGGAGGGGATAAGATGTCTCCACACATGTTTTATAAGGGAAAATCGTTGTGTCTATACATGATCTCAGTCATCATGGTGGTGGGGATAAGATGTCTCCACACATGTTTATAAGGGAAAATCGTTGTGTCTATACATGATCTCAGTCATCATGGTGGTGGGGATAAGATGTCTCCACACATGTTTTATAAGGGAAAATCGTTGTGTCTATGCATGATCTCAGTCATCATGGTGGTGGGGATAAGATGTCTCCACACATGTTTTATAAGGGAAAATCGTTGTGTCTATACATGATCTCGGTCATCATGGGAGAGGGGATAAGATGTCTCCACACATGTTTTATAAGGGAAAATCGTTGTGTCTATACATGATCTCGGTCATCATGGGGGGAAAGGGGGGGGGGTGTTTATAAATGGAAGGTTCTCCAGACGGCTCTGTCTTGATACTATGTGTTGGCTCCCGCCCTATAAATGTCTTTATTTCTTTGTGTCATATGTGAGCTTGTGTTGGCTCCCGCCCTATAAATGTCTTTATTTCTTTGTGCCATATGTGAGCATGTGTTGGCTCCCGCCCTTTAAATGTCTTTATTTCTTTGTGCCATATGTGAGCTTGAGTTGGCTCCCGCCCTATAAATGTCTTTATTTCTTTGTGCCATATGTGAGCTTGTGTTGGCTCCCGCCCTATAAATGTCTTTATTTCTTTGTGCCATATGTGAGCTTGTGTTGGCTCCCGCCCTATAAATGTCTTTATTTCTTTGTGCCATATGTGAGCTTGAGTTGGCTCCCGCCCTATAAATGTCTTTATTTCTTTGTGCCATATGTGAGCTTGTGTTGGCTCCCGCCCTATAAATGTCTTTATTTCTTTGTGCCATATGTGAGCTTGTGTTGGCTCCCGCCCTATAAATGTCTTTATTTCTTTGTGCCATATGTGAGCTTGTGTTGGCTCCCGCCCTATAAATGTCTTTATTTCTTTGTGCCATATGTGAGCTTGTGTGGCTCCCGCCCTATAAATGTCTTATTTCTTTGTGCCATATGTGAGCTTGTGTTGGCTACCGCCCTATAAATGTCTTTATTTCTTTGTGCCATATGTGAGCTTGTGTTGGCTCCCGCCCTATAAATGTCTTTATTTCTTTGTGCCATATGTGAGCTTGTGTTGGCTCCCGCCCTATAAATGTCTTTATTTCTTTGTGCCATATGTGAGCTTGTGTTGGCTCCCGCCCTATAAATGTCTTTATTTCTTTGTGCCATATGTGAGCTTGTGTTGGCTCCCGCCCTATAAATGTCTTTATTTATTTGTGCCATATGTGAGCTTGTGTTGGCTCCCGTCCTATAAATGTCTTTATTTCTTTGTGCCATATGTGAGCTTGTGTTGGCTCCCGCCCTATAAATGTCTTTATTTCTTTGTGCCATATGTGAGCTTGAGATGGCTCCCGCCCTATAAATGTCTTTATTTCTTTGTGCCATATGTGAGCTTGAGTTGGCTCCCGCCCTATAAATGTCTTATTTCTTTGTGCCATATGTGAGCTTGAGTTGGCTCCCGCCCTATAAATGTCTTTATTTCTTTATGTCATATGTGAGCTTGAGTTGGCTCCCGCCCTATAAATGTCTTTATTTCTTTGTGTCATATGTGAGCTTGAGTTGGCTCCCGCCCTATAAATGTCTTTATTTCTTTGTGCCATATGTGAGCTTGAGTTGGCTCCCGCCCTATAAATGTCTTTATTTCGTTGTGCCATATGTGAGCTTGAGTTGGCTCCCGCCCTATAAATGTCTTTATTTCTTTGTGCCATATGTGAGCTTGAGTTGGCTCCCGCCCTATAAATGTCTTTATTTCGTTGTGCCATATGTGAGCTTGAGTTGGCTCCCGCCCTATAAATGTCTTTATTCACCACATCGGCGAGGCAGGTAAGAAATGGAGAGAGACAAATAATAATAAATAAATATTATTATAGAGGGAAACTTCCGAGGCGATAATCAGCGAATCAATTCAGAGGAAGGGGTATGTTTACAGCATTCGGAAAAAATGACAAATAATTAACGGGAAAAAATATGGACCAAAGCAGGATCGAACCCGTACTCAATGACACAGCGCCTTGCCATGAAAAGCCAAACGCTAGGGAACATTGCCACTCAGGTCCATATTTGTTTCTGTTGTTGATTATTTGTCAAATGTTGCGGGTGCTGTAAACATAGCTCTTCCTCTGAGTTGACTCGTAAGTAAGAAAAGGCTGGCCACCTACTTCAAGCCAGGTTCCAGCCACCGGAACTACGCCCTCTGTGAGTGTGTGTGTCGCACGGTGCCACACCCCTGATAGTAGTCACAGTCACCGGAACTACGCCCCTCTGTGAGTGTGTGTGTCGCACGGTGCCACACCCCTGCTAGTAGTCACAGTCACCGGAACTACGCCCCTCTGTGAGTGTGTGTGTCGCACGGTGCCACACCCCTGCTAGTAGTCACAGTCATCGGAACTACGCCCCTCTGTGAGTGTGTGTGTCGCACGGTGCCACACCCCTGCTAGTAGTCACAGTCACCGGAACTACGCCCCTCTGTGAGTGAGTGTGTCGCACGGTGCCACACCCCTGCTAGTAGTCACAGTCACCGGAACTACGCCCCTGTGTGTGTATGTGTGTGTCGCACGGTGCCACACCCCTGCTAGTAGTCACAGTCACCTCCCAACAACAGACCTTGGCGAGGCACGACCTGTTCAACCCCACAATACACATTCAAGGTTATATTACACAGTTGCCTGGTATCTAAACATGGCTTGTCAGCTCTAATATTGGAAACTTGTTAACGGGATGAAGACATTCTGAGCCTAGTACATTGTACTCATCATTAAAATGGATATTTGTATGGGGTGGTTCAACCTATGACAGCAAGCAGACCTAAGTTAGCACTAAAGTATGGGAGTGGTTCAACCTATGACAGCAAACAGACCTAAGTTAGCACTAAAGTATGGGGGTGGTTCAACCTATTACAGCAAGCAGGCCTAAGTTAGCACTAAAGTATGGGAGTGGTTCAACCTATGACAGCAAACAGACCTAAGTT
Organism: Megaustenia siamemsis; assembly: GCA_032433765.1. Lineage (NCBI taxonomy): Eukaryota > Metazoa > Mollusca > Gastropoda > Stylommatophora > Ariophantidae > Megaustenia > Megaustenia siamemsis. The sequence continues at coordinate 1,098,707 of JAVIAB010000102.1, forward strand.
AGCACTAAAGTATGGAGTGGTTCAACCTATGACAGCAAGCAGACCTAAGTTAGCACTAAAGTGAACCTCGGTGTGCCAATGATGTTTGAGTAGTTCATGTGTGTCACATCAAGACTGGCAGATGGGAGAGTTCTTCACGCACACAATGTTGTCATCACATCATCAAGTTGCTGCTACAGCATCTCATCACGTGGCATGTACACGAGAAGAAGTATGGTCTATGTTATCTTCTTGGAAAAATCACATGAGAGAATCACTAAAGTATCAGTGAGAAAGAGTTGTGTCAACAAGAAAGGGTTGCCCACGACACGTGTCAGCTCTTGTTGTAGCGGTCTTGGCTGCTGTCTCAACTTTCACAGCTGACCTCAGAGAGGTTCTACCAAGTTGTATGCTGCTGTCTCACCTCTCACAACTGACCTCAGAGAGGTTCTATCAAGTTGTATGCTGCTGTCTCACCTCTCACAACTGACCTCAGCGAGGTTCTATCAGGTTGTATGCTGCTGTCTCAACTCTCACAACTGACCTCAGAGAGGTTCTATCAAGTTGTATGCTGCTGTCTCACCTCTCACAACTGACCTCAGAGAGGTTCTACCAAGTTGTATGCTGCTGTCTCACCTCTCACAACTGACCTCAGAGAGGTTCTACCAAGTTGTATGCTGCTGTCTCACCTCTCACAACTGACCTCAGAGAGGTTCTACCAGGTTGTATGAGTTAACTATGTCCGTTGTTCTCGGTGAACTCCCATTCTAACAACACTGGCACTTCTCTCCCAGAAATTGTTTGAGTCTAAACTACAAGGCACTCAGAAATACCTGCAGATATCATGGCATGGCATTGGACCGAAGGGCATTAGCTCACAGGCTTCAGGGTCCATAATAACTTGATACAACTAGGACGTCAGCTGGGGATACAAGGCTCGGTTGATGATACAACTAGGACGTCAGCTGGGATACAAGGCTCGGTTGATGATACAACTAGGACGTCAGCTGGGATACAAGGCTCGATGATGATACAACTAGGAGGGCAGCTGCGGATACAAGGCTCGGTTGATGATACAACTAGGAGAACAGCAAAGTGCACAACACTCGGTTTATGATACAACTAGGAGAACAGCAAGGTGCACAACGCTCGGTTGATGATACAACTAGGAGAACAGCAAGGTGCACAACGCTCGGTTGATGATACAACTAAGAGAACAGCAAGGTGCACATCGCTCGGTTGATGATACAACTAGGAGAACAGCAAGGTGCACATCGCTCGGTTGATGATACAACTAGGAGAACAGCAAGGTGCACATCGCTCGGTTGATGATACAACTAGGAGAACAGCAAGGTGCACATCGCTCGGTTGATGATACAACTAGGAGAACAGCAAGGTGCACATCGCTCGGTTGATGATACAACTAGGAGAACAGCAAGGTGCACATCGCTCGGTGATGATACAACTAGGAGAACAGCAAGGTGCACATCGCTCGGTTGATGATACAACTAGGAGAACAGCAAGGTGCACATCGCTCGGTTGATGATACAACTAGGAGAACAGCAAGGTGCACATTGCTCGGTTGATGATACAACTAGGAGAACAGCAAGGTGCACATCGCTCGGTTGATGATACAACTAGAAGGGAAGGCCGAGATACGACTATGACAGGAGGTGAGAAATGATTGCATCAGAATGAGATAATTACTACACACATGGAGGCTCTGTCAAGGGCCTGCAACCAGCTGTTGCGACATTTGATGACACACTCGGCGACTGTGATTTGTGATGGCCACGACATGTAGCAGGGCCTGTGACAGGATAGAGGTAACTCCAGCTAGTTACAGCTTGAGCAGGGTAGAGAGACCGCGGCAGGGCTGACTTCTGTCATGTCTGTAAAGTTAATTGTCATCTCTGACATACAGGCTCGCCGTGGCGTCATTACATTAGCGAGTCGCCGTGAGGTCGTACCATACTTTGTCTTTCACATACTCGGACAATGACCGGTGACAAAACAAAAATCTAACCCATCAACATTGAAGAAATTGAGATTGTAACAAACTATGAATATCTGGAATCTGTAGTAACTAGCAATGGAGACTGGCAGAAAGGGATGAAAAGATTAGCAACAGCAACACAAACATTAAACAGCAAGAAGAACATGTGGCACAATACCAGCAAGGCAGTAAAGACTAGAGACAAAAAGCAATACATCAGCAAGTTGTGGGCCATCAGCAAGGTCCAACTCCAGTGCGAGCCAAGTCGGCTGCGTGGGCGACAATTCTAAACAACATCACCGAGAAGAGAGTGCAGGCAGTCACATCAAACTCCAATTTATTCAAATAAACCAAAAGAAAAAGTGTTTTAGTGTTGGCACTTTCTAGCGGCCGCCATCTTTCCTGGAAAGATCATCTACAGTGAGGTCAGCAATGTTCTCTATTGAATCTGTGGCTCTACAACAATCTGGCCAGCCACGTAGAGACGTCGAGTTTCTGGGGAAATATCGTGGCCAGCTACGGGAAGTGGAGGACGAACAGGCAAGGGGTGGGAGGTTTGAGGTCAGCAGTGGGAGGTGTGGGGCTATGGGGTGGGAGGCTAGGGGTGGGAGGTATAATGCAATTGGTGGAGGTTTGAGGTCAGCAGTGGGAGGTGTGGGGCTAGGGGTGGGAGGTATAATGCAAGGGGTGGGAGGTTTGAGGTCAGCAGTGGGAGGTGTGGGGCTATGGGGTGGGAGGTATAATGCAAGGGGTGGGAGGTTTGAGGTCAGCAGTGGGAGGTGTGGGGCGAGGGGTGGGAGGTGTGAGGCTAGGGGTGGGAGGTGTAAGGTATGAGGCTAGGGGTGGGAGGTATAATGCAAGGGGTGGAAGGTGTGAGGTGTAAGGCATGGGTAGGAGGTGTGAGGCTAGGGTGGGAGGTATAATGCAAGTGGTGGGAGGTATGAGACAAGGTGTAGTGGTAAGGGGCAGGGAGTGGGAAGATATGATGCAAGGGGTGGGTGCACCACAGGCAGTGAGGAGGTGCGAGACAAGAAGTTGGAGCCAGCATAGACTCACAGACAACATATGAAATAGTGGACGCGGTGTCCCACAGCGGTCATCGGCCTCTCAACGGTTGCACTAGCAGCAAGTCAAGCGTTACATCCATCACTGCCTGTGTGTGAGCTGCCGTTATACACGAACATAACAGGGTTGGAAGATGTGGTCATTGGCTCAATGATAGTTTCCCTAACTGGGTTGGAAGATGTGATCATTGGCTCAATGAGAGTTTCCCTAATGGGTTGGAAGATGTGGTCATTGGCTCAATGAGAGTTTCCCTAACTGGGTTGGAAGATGTGGTCATTCGCTCAATGAGAGTTTCCCTAATTGGGTTGGAAGATGTGATCATTGGCTCAATGAGAGTTTCCCTAACTGGGTTGGAAGATGTGATCATTGGCTCAATGAGAGTTTCCCTAATTGGGTTGGAAGATGTGATCATTCGCTCAATGAGAGTTTCCCTAATTGGGTTGGAAGATGTGATCATTGGCTCAATGAGAGTTTCCCTAACTGGGTTGGAAGATGTGGTCATTCGCTCAATGAGAGTTTCCCTAACTGGGTTGGAAGATGTGGTCATTGGCTCAATGATAGTTTCCCTAACTGGGTTGGAAGATGTGATCATTGGCTCAATGATAGTTTCCCTAACTGGGTTGGAAGATGTGATCATTGGCTCAATGAGAGTTTCCCTAACTGGGTTGGAAGATGTGGTCATTGGCTCAATGAGAGTTTCCCTAACTGGGTTGGAAGATGTGGTCATTGGCTCAATGATAGTTTCCCTAACTGGGTTGGAAGATGTGATCATTCGCTCAATGAGAGTTTCCCTAACTGGGTTGGAAGATGTGATCATTCGCTCAATGAGAGTTTCCCTAACTGGGTTGGAAGATGTGATCATTGGCTCAATGATAGTTTCCCTAACTGGGTTGGAAGATGTGATCATTGGCTCAATGAGAGTTTCCCTAACTGGGTTGGAAGATGTGATCATTGGCTCAATGAGAGTTTCCCTAACTGGGTTGGAAGATGTGATCATTGGCTCAATGATAGTTTCCCTAACTGGGTTGGAAGATGTGATCATTGGCTCAATGAGAGTTTCCCTAACTGGGTTGGAAGATGTGGTCATTGGCTCAATGATAGTTTCCCTAACTGGGTTGGAAGATGTGGTCATGGCTCAATGAGAGTTTCCCTAACTGGGTTGGAAGATGTGATCATTGGCTCAATGAGAGTTTCCCTAACTGGGTTGGAAGATGTGGTCATGAGGAGTGGTCTCCTCGTTCACCTGACCGTAGCCCTGACTTCTGTGTGTGAAGTGAATGTGCTAGCTGAGATTGATCGTGCACTTATGACATCGAGCTCACCTGACCGTAGCCCTGACTTCTGTGTGTGAAGTGAATGTGCTAGCTGAGATTGATCGTGCACTTATGACATCGAGCTCACCTGACCGTTAGCCCTGACTTCTGTGTGTGAAGTGAATGTGCTAGCTGAGATTGATCGTGCACTTATGACATCGAGCTCACCTGACCGTAGCCCTGACTTCTGTTTGTGAAGTGAATGTGCTAGCTGAGATTGATCGTGAACTTATGACATCGAGCTCACCTGACCGTAGCCCTGACTTCTGTGTGTGAAGTGAATGTGCTAGCTGAGATTGATCGTGAACTTATGACATCGAGCTCACCTGACCGTAGCCCTGACTTCTGTGTGTGAAGTGAATGTGCTAGCTGAGATTGACGTGAACTTATGACATCGAGCTCACCTGACCGTAGCCCTGACTTCTGTTTGTGAAGTGAATGTGCTAGCTGAGATTGATCGTGAACTTATGACATCGAGCTCACCTGACCGTAGCCCTGACTTCTGTGTGTGAAGTGAATGTGCTAGCTGAGATTGTTCGTGAACTTATGACATCGAGCTCACCTGACCGTAGCCCTGACTTCTGTGTGTGAAGTGAATGTGCTAGCTGAGATTGATCGTGAACTTATGACATCGAGCTCACCTGACCGTAGCCCTGACTTCTGTGTGTGAAGTGAATGTGCTAGCTGAGATTGATCGTGAACTTATGACATCGAGCTCACCTGACCGTAGCCCTGACTTCTGTTTGTGAAGTGAATGTGCTAGCTGAGATTGATCGTGAACTTATGACATCGAGCTCACCTGACCGTAGCCCTGACTTCTGTGTGTGAAGTGAATGTGCTAGCTGAGATTGATCGTGCACTTATGACATCGAGCTCACCTGACCGTAGCCCTGACTTCTGTTTGTGAAGTGAATGTGCTAGCTGAGATAGATCGTGAACTTATGACATCGAGCTCACCTGACCGTAGCCCTGACTTCTGTTTGTGAAGTGAATGTGCTAGCTGAGATAGATCGTGAACTTATGACATCGAGTTCACCTGACCGTAGCCCTGGCTTCTGTTTGTGAAGTGAATGTGCTAGCTGAGATAGATCGTGAACTTATGACATCGAGCTCACCTGACCGTAGCCCTGGCTTCTGTTTGTGAAGTGAATGTGCTAGCTGAGATGATCGTGAACTTATGACATCGAGTTCACCTGAGTTTGACAAAGCGCATCAACCTTTGCATCACATCATCATGTGCCATACCGGTTGGCGTAGGTGATCATGTCCCTCCACAATCTTCTATCTACAATGCATCGTATCAGTTCTGTTGTTGACTGTTTTCCATGCCATAACACCAAGCTATCTAGTATTTTCTCTCTTTGTCGCCCGCGATCTCTCTTTCCTTTTATTTTGCCAGTTGTAACCAAGTATTCCAACTTTCCTCTTCTCATGGTGTGCCCGAAAAATGTTGATTGCTTCTTTGCATCACAAGTGATTCATATTGAAGACGAATAATGCACAAGAATGAAATGTGAACGTCATTTCTAGAAAAAGATGCATTTGTGTGTGTACGTGTCCCGACAGCCTATACATTGTGTGCTGCTAGTTTTCACTATTCCGGAGCCGGCTTTCACCAGAAGGTCTCGCGTCGGCGGTTTCTTGATCACGTGGTTGGTGTACTTTCTGTTGACATAGCTTGTCACGTGTCCTCTTATAAAGAAGGCATGTCTATAAATAGTAACGCTCTCAACAGGTTTGTCCGGTACATAACTCCAGAGAAAAACAAAGTCAATAAAAACATAGGCTGCAGAGGCCAAGGAAACACGGTGATAGAAATCACAATATCAAAGACAGCAATGACTTTCATAAACATTCATCAAATAAGGGGTAAGTTAGAGGCAGATTAGAGAAAGGCTAAAAAAAAAGGACAATGAGGTGAGAGGCAACAACAACAGGCATCATCTCCCTTGCCGAGAATGAACGGCTTTCCCAGAACAGGGACGTGAGAAGAGATGTGGGCCCCATTTGAGAAAAGATGTGGGCCCCACGCAGGGTCTGAAGCCTGATAACAACGATTGTCGGACATAGAGAGAGTAGCATTGCTGCCCTGTGTGCTGTCTTTACTTTAGATAGGGAGTCTAGCATTGCTGCCCTGTGTGCTGTCTTTACTTTAGATAGGGAGTCTAGCATTGCTGCCCTGTGTGCTGTCTTTACTTTAGATAGGGAGTCTAGCATTGCTGCCCTGTGTGCTGTCTTTACTTTAGATAGGGAGTCTAGCATTGCTGCCCTGTGTGCTGTCTTTACTTTAGATAGGGAGTCTAGCATTGCTGCCCTGTGTGCTGTATTTACTTTAGATAGGGAGTCTAGTATTGCTGCCCTATATGCTGTCTTTACTTTAGATAGGGAGTCTAGTATTGCTGCCCTGTGTGCTGTCTTTACTTTAGATAGGGAGTCTAGCATTGCTGCCCTGTGTGCTGTCTTTACTTTAGATAGGGAGTCTAGTATTGCTGCCCTATGTGCTGTCTTTACTTTAGATAGGGAGTCTAGTATTGCTGCCCTATGTGCTGTCTTTACTTTAGATAGGGAGTCTAGTATTGCTGCCCTGTGTGCTGTCTTTACTTTAGATAGGGAGTCTAGTATTGCAGCCCTATGTGCTGTCTTTACTTTAGATAGAGAGTCTAGCATTGCTGCCCTATGTGCTGTCTTTACTTTAGATAGGGAGTCTAGCATTGCTGCCCTATGTGCTGTCTTTACTTTAGATAGGAAGTCTAGTATTGCTGCCCTTTGTGCTGTCTTTACTTTAGAGAGGGAGTCTAGCATTGCTGCCCTATGTGCTGTCTTTACTTTAGATAGAGAGTCTAGCATTGCTGCCCTATGTGCTGTCTTTACTTTAGATAGGAAGTCTAGTATTGCTGCCCTTTGTGCTGTCTTTACTTTAGATAGGGATTCTAGCATTGCTGCCCTATGTGCTGTCTTTACTTTAGATAGGAAGTCTAGTATTGCTGCCCTTTGTGCTGTCTTTACTTTAGATAGGGAGTCTAGCATTGCTGCCCTATGTGCTGTCTTTACTTTAGATAGAGAGTCTAGCATTGCTGCCCTGTGTGCTGTCTTTACTTTAGATAGAGAGTCTAGCATTGCTGCCCTATGTGCTGTCTTTACTTTAGATAGAGAGTCTAGTATTGCTGCCCTGTGTGCTGTCTTTACTTTAGATAGATAGAGAGTCTAGCATTGCTGCACTGTGTGCTGTCTTTACGTTAGATAGAGAGTCTAGCATTGCTGCCCCGTGTGCTGTCTTTACTTTAGATAGATAGAGAGTCTAGGATTGCTGCCCTGTGTGCTGTCTTTACGTTAGATAGAGAGTCTATCATTGCCGCCCTGTGTGCTGTCTTTACGTTAGATAGAGAGTCTAGCATTGCTGCCCTATGTGCTGTCTTTACTTTAGATAGATAGAGAGTCTAGTATTGCTGCACTGTGTGATGTCTTTACTTTAGATAGATAGAGAGTCTAGCATTGCTGCCCTGTGTGATGTCTTTAATTTAGATAGATAGAGAGTCTAGGATTGCTGCCCCGTGTGCTGTCTTTACGTTAGATAGAGAGTCTAGGATTGCTGCCCTGTGTGCTGTCTTTACGTTAGATAGAGAGTCTAGCATTGCTGCCCTGTGTGCTGTCTTTACTTTAGATAGATAGAGAGTCTAGCATTGCTGCCCTGTGTGCTGTCTTTACTTTAGATAGAGTCTAGGATTGCTGCCCTGTGTGCTGTCTTTACTTTAGAGAGAGTCTAGGATTGCTGCCCTGTGTGCTGTCTTTACGTTTGATAGATAGAGTCTAGCATTGCTGCCCTGTGTGCTGTCTTTACATTAGATAGAGAGTCTAGGATTGCTGCCCTGTGTGCTGTCTTTACTTTAGATAGATAGAAAGTCTAGCATTGCTGCCCTGTGTGCTGTCTTTACGTTAGATAGAGAAGTCTAGCATTGCTGCCCTGTGTGCTGTCTTTACGTTAGATAGAGAGTCTAGCATTGCTGCCCTGTGTGCTGTCTTTACTTTAGATAGAGAGTCTAGCATTGCTGCCCTGTGTGCTGTCTTTACTTTAGATAGAGAGTCTAGCATTGCTGCCCTATGTGCTGTCTTTACTTTAGATAGAGAGTCTAGTATTGCTGCCCTGTGTGCTGTCTTTACTTTAGATAGATAGAGAGTCTAGCATTGCTGCACTGTGTGCTGTCTTTACGTTAGATAGAGAGTCTAGCTTTGCTGCCCCGTGTGCTGTCTTTACTTTAGATAGATAGAGTCTAGGATTGCTGCCCTGTGTGCTGTCTTTACGTTAGATAGAGAGTCTAGCATTGCCGCCCTGTGTGCTGTCTTTACGTTAGATAGAGAGTCTAGCATTGCTGCCCTATGTGCTGTCTTTACTTTAGATAGAGAGTCTAGTATTGCTGCCCTGTGTGCTGTCTTTACTTTAGATAGATAGAGAGTCTAGCATTGCTGCACTGTGTGATGTCTTTACGTTAGATAGATAGAGAGTCTAGCATTGCTGCCCCGTGTGCTGTCTTTAATTTAGATAGATAGAGAGTCTAGGATTGCTGCCCTGTGTGCTGTCTTTACGTTAGATAGAGAGTCTAGCATTGCTGCCCTGTGTGCTGTCTTTACGTTAGATAGAGAGTCTAGCATTGCTGCCCTGTGTGCTGTCTTTACTTTAGATAGATAGAGAGTCTAGCATTGCTGCCCTGTGTGCTGTCTTTACGTTAGATAGAGAATCTAGCATTGCTGCCCTGTGTGCTGTCTTTACGTTAGATAGAGAATCTAGCATTGCTGCCCTGTGTGCTGTCTTTATGTTAGATAGAGAGTCTAGCATTGCTGCCCTGTGTGCTGTCTTTATGTTAGATAGAGAGTCTAGCATTGCTGCCCTGTGTGCTGTCTTTACTTTAGATAGAGAGTCTAGTATTGCTGCCCTGTGTGCTGTCTTTACTTTAGATAGATAGAGAGTCTAGCATTGCTGCACTGTGTGATGTCTTTACGTTAGATAGATAGAGAGTCTAGCATTGCTGCCCCGTGTGCTGTCTTTAATTTAGATAGATAGAGAGTCTAGGATTGCTGCCCTGTGTGCTGTCTTTACGTTAGATAGAGAGTCTAGCATTGCTGCCCTGTGTGCTGTCTTTACGTTAGATAGAGAGTCTAGCATTGCTGCCCTGTGTGCTGTCTTTACTTTAGATAGATAGAGAGTCTAGCATTGCTGCCCTGTGTGCTGTCTTTACGTTAGATAGAGAATCTAGCATTGCTGCCCTGTGTGCTGTCTTTACGTTAGATAGAGATCTAGCATTGCTGCCCTGTGTGCTGTCTTTATGTTAGATAGAGAGTCTAGCATTGCTGCCCTGTGTGCTGTCTTATGTTAGATAGAGAGTCTAGCATTGCTGCCCTGTGTGCTGTCTTTACTTTAGATAGATAGAGAGTCTAGCATTGCTGCCCTATGTGCTGGCTTTACTTTATATATATATATAGAGAGAGAGAGAGAGAACTAAGAAAACAGCTAGGAATAAACCACATCATAGAGTACATAAAGAAAGAATAGATTAAATGATCACGTGATAAGGCGGAAAGATTAAAACACAACACAACAACCATCAATAAACGCTGCAAGAACACCAGACCCAAGAGCCGACCACGAAAAAAAAGATGGATCGATGGAATAGTAGAAACACTAGGTAACATAATAGCAGGAGAGACCAAGAGAAGAGCAAAGATGGCAGATGTCCCCTCGACGCTGAAAGCCAAATGAGGAAAGAAATGAGCAGAAGCTACAAGCATTGCTGAACACAAATCCCACACATCAGCATTGACTGTCGCTCACACAATGTGACATAACATTGACTGTCGCTCACACAAAGTGACATAACACTGACTGTCGCTCACACAATGTGACGTCCTGTTTGGTAGCACTTCCACCAAATATAACAACGAAACTGAGGATACCAAACATGAAGCCACATGTCGAACACTAGAACTAAAATAGCACTTTTACATAAGAAGAAGCAGCTGGACATGATATTCTAAACATGAATAATGATGACAAGTAATATGTGCCAGAAATACCTACATTGTAATCCGTGTACAGTCCCACTTGATGGCTACCGATATACAAACATGTCAATAATGATGATATCCAAGTTTGGCTGACACAAACAGGGGAGCAACTCTGGTAGCACGTCCCGGGCAGGTGATAAAGTATATCAAATGTACAGTCAAACGACGGTCGATATCACGACTATACAACTTATTCATTATAAATTCAAAGTGGCGGGGCGGGAGAGACAGCGCCAGGAACACTCGGCGTAGAATGAAAGTTAAATACAAGTTGGTGGCGTGAGACATTCTGGGCGCCAACGTAGAGTCGTGCCTAGGCACGTGAGCTCAACACACCCTGGGCAGATGTAGAGTGCAACTTTTATATGTCATGTTCCGTGTCCGCTCCACAGATGAAGTTTCTGTACAGGGATAAAGAAACCTCTTCATAGTCAGCCCTGAAAAGGACGTCAAATGGGCGTAGATGCGTTGCGTGCTTTGTTGTGATATTTACACTTCTCGCCCAAACACAACGCCATTTAAAGTACGGGCTGGCCTTCCCTCTTCGATCCTACTCGTTTGGCCAGACTAGATAGTCCAGGAGTAGCTCTTGGTCAGATCTGTTCGTCGATCTTAAAGCACGCACTCAGCTGTAGGTCGCACTCAGCTCAGTTGCTGGACCCCACCCCGTACAGTCACACAGCTAACCTCATGTACTCAGTTGCTGGACCCCACCCCGTACAGTCACACAGCTAACCTCATGTACTCAGCTCAGTTGCAGGACGCCGCCCCGTACAGTCACACAGCTAACCTCATGTACTCAGTTGCAGGACGCCGCCCCGTACAGTCACACAGCTAACCTCATGTACTCAGCTCAGTTGCTAGACCCCACCCGTACAGTCACACAGCTAACCTCATGTACTCAGCTCAGTTGCTAGACCCCGCCCCGTACAGTCACACAGCTAACCTCATGTACTCAGCTCAGTTGCTAGACCCCGCCCCGTACAGTCACACAGCTAACCTCATGTACTCAGCTCAGTTGCTAGACCCCGCCCCGTACAGTCACACAGCTAACCTCATGTACTCAGCTCAGTTGCTGGACCCCGCCCCGTACAGTCACACAGCTAACCTCATGTACTCAGCTCAGTTGCAGGACCCCGCCCCGTACAGTCACACAGCTAACCTCATGTACTCAGTTACTGGACCCCGCCCCGTACAGTCACACAGCTAACCTCATGTACTCAGTTGCTGGACCCCGCCCCGTACAGTCACACAGCTAACCTCATGTACTCAGCTCAGTACTGGACCCCGCCCCGTACAGTCACACAGCTAACCTCATGTACTCAGTTACAGGACCCCGCCCCGTACAGTCACACAGCTAACCTCATGTACTCAGTTACTGGACCCCGCCCCGTACAGTCACACAGCTAACCTCATGTACTCAGTTACTAGACCCCGCCCCGTACAGTCACACAGCTAACCTCATGTACTCAGTTACTGGACCCCACCCGTACAGTCACACAGCTAACCTCATGTACTCAGTTACTGGACCCCGCCCCGTACAGTCACACAGCTAACCTCATGTACTCAGCTCAGTTACTGGACCCCGCCCCGCACAGTCACACAGCTAACCTCATGTACTCAGTTACTGGACCCCGCCCCGTACAGTCACACAGCTAACCTCATGTACTCAGCTCAGTTGTTAGACCCCGCCCCGCACAGTCACACAGCTAACCTCATGTACTCAGCTCAGTTACTAGACCCCGCCCCGCACAGTCACACAGCTAACCTCATGTACTCAGCTCAGTTGACCCCGCCCCGCACAGTCACACAGCTAACCTCATGTACTCAGCTCGCCCGTACATGTACACACAGTACAGTCACACAGCTAACCTCATGTACTCAGCTCAGTTACTGGACCCCGCCCGTACAGTCACACAGCTAACCTCATGTACTCAGCTCAGTTACTAGACCCCGCCCCGTACAGTCACACAGCTAACCTCATGTACTCAGCTCAGTTACTAGACCCCGCCCCGTACAGTCACACAGCTAACCTCATGTACTCAGCTCAGTTACTAGACCCCGCCCCGTACAGTCACACAGCTAACCTCATGTACTCAGCTCAGTTGTTAGACCCCGCCCCGTACAGTCACACAGCTAACCTCATGTACTCAGCTCAGTTACTGGACCCCGCCCCGTACAGTCACACAGCTAACCTCATGTACTCAGCTCAGTTACTAGACCCCGCCCCGTACAGTCACACAGCTAACCTCATGTACTCAGCTCAGTTACTAGACCCCGCCCCGTACAGTCACACAGCTAACCTCATGTACTCAGCTCAGTTACTAGACCCCGCCCCGTACAGTCACACAGCTAACCTCATGTACTCAGCTCAGTTACTAGACCCCGCCCCGTACAGTCACACAGCTAACCTCATGTACTCAGCTCAGTTACTAGACCCCGCCCCGTACAGTCACACAGCTAACCTCATGTACTCAGCTCAGTTACTGGACCCCGCCCCGTACAGTCACACAGCTAACCTCATGTACTCAGCTCAGTTACTGGACCCCGCCCCGTACAGTCACACAGCTAACCTCATGTACTCAGCTCAGTTACTGGACCCCGCCCCGTACAGTCACACAGCTAACCTCATGTACTCAGCTCAGTTTAGACCCCGCCCCGTACAGTCACACAGCTAACCTCATGTACTCAGCTCAGTTACTAGACCCCGCCCCGTACAGTCACACAGCTAACCTCATGTACTCAGCTCAGTTACTAGACCCCGCCCCGTACAGTCACACAGCTAACCTCATGTACTCAGCTCAGTTACTAGACCCCGCCCCGTACAGTCACACAGCTAACCTCATGTACTCAGCTCAGTTACTAGACCCCGCCCCGTACAGTCACACAGCTAACCTCATGTACTCAGCTCAGTTACTAGACCCCGCCCCGCACAGTCACACAGCTAACCTCATGTACTCAGCTCAGTTACTGGACCCCGCCCCGTACAGTCACACAGCTAACCTCATGTACTCAGCTCAGTTACTAGACCCCGCCCCGTACAGTCACACAGCTAACCTCATGTACTCAGCTCAGTTACTAGACCCCGCCCCGTACAGTCACACAGCTAACCTCATGTACTCAGCTCAGTTACTGGACCCCGCCCCGTACAGTCACACAGCTAACCTCATGTACTCAGCTCAGTTACTAGACCCCGCCCCGTACAGTCACACAGCTAACCTCATGTACTCAGCTCAGTTACTAGACCCCGCCCCGTACAGTCACACAGCTAACCTCATGTACTCAGCTCAGTTACTAGACCCCGCCCCGTACAGTCACACAGCTAACCTCATGTACTCAGCTCAGTTACTAGACCCCGCCCCGCACAGTCACACAGCTAACCTCATGTACTCAGCTCAGTTACTAGACCCCGCCCCGTACAGTCACACAGCTAACCTCATGTACTCAGCTCAGTTACTGGACCCCGCCCCGTACAGTCACACAGCTAACCTCATGTACTCAGCTCAGTTACTAGACCCCGCCCCGTACAGTCACACAGCTAACCTCATGTACTCAGCTCAGTTACTAGACCCCGCCCCGTACAGTCACACAGCTAACCTCATGTACTCAGCTCAGTTACTAGACCCCGCCCCGTACAGTCACACAGCTAACCTCATGTACTCAGCTCAGTTACTAGACCCCGCCCCGCACAGTCACACAGCTAACCTCATGTACTCAGCTCAGTTACTGGACCCGCCCCGTACAGTCACACAGCTAACCTCATGTACTCAGCTCAGTTACTAGACCCCGCCCCGCACAGTCACACAGCTAACCTCATGTACTCAGCTCAGTTACTGGACCCCGCCCCGTACAGTCACACAGCTAACCTCATGTACTCAGCTCAGTTACTAGACCCCGCCCCGCACAGTCACACAGCTAACCTCATGTACTCAGCTCAGTTACTGGACCCCGCCCCGCACAGTCACACAGCTAACCTCATGTACTCAGCTCAGTTACTGGACCCCGCCCCGCACAGTCACACAGCTAACCTCATGTACTCAGCTCAGTTACTGGACCCCGCCCCGTACAGTCACACAGCTAACCTCATGTACTCAGCTCAGTTACTGGACCCCGCCCCGTACAGTCACACAGCTAACCTCATGTACTCAGCTCAGTTACTGGACCCCGCCCCGTACAGTCACACAGCTAACCTCATGTACTCAGCTCAGTTACTGGACCCCGCCCCGTACAGTCACACAGCTAACCTCATGTACTCAGCTCAGTTACTGGACCCCGCCCCGTACAGTCACACAGCTAACCTCATGTACTCAGCTCAGTTACTGGACCCCGCCCCGTACAGTCACACAGCTAACCTCATGTACTCAGCTCAGTTACTAGACCCCGCCCGCACAGTCACACAGCTAACCTCATGTACTCAGCTCAGTTACTGGACCCCGCCCCGCACAGTCACACAGCTAACCTCATGTACTCAGCTCAGTTACTGGACCCCGCCCCGTACAGTCACACAGCTAACCTCATGTACTCAGCTCAGTTACTGGACCCCGCCCCGTACAGTCACACAGCTAACCTCATGTACTCAGCTCAGTTACTAGACCCCGCCCCGTACAGTCACACAGCTAACCTCATGTACTCAGTTACTAGACCCCGCCCCGTACAGTCACACAGCTAACCTCATGTACTCAGCTCAGTTACTAGACCCCGCCCCGTACAGTCACACAGCTAACCTCATGTACTCAGCTCAGTTACTAGACCCCGCCCCGTACAGTCACACAGCTAACCTCATGTACTCAGCTCAGTTACTAGACCCCGCCCCGTACAGTCACACAGCTAACCTCATGTACTCAGCTTACTAGACCCCGCCCCGTACAGTCACACAGCTAACCTCATGTACTCAGCTCAGTTACTGGACCCCGCCCCGTACAGTCACACAGCTAACCTCATGTACTCAGCTCAGTTACTAGACCCCGCCCCGTACAGTCACACAGCTAACCTCATGTACTCAGCTCAGTTACTGGACCCCGCCCCGTACAGTCACACAGCTAACCTCATGTACTCAGCTCAGTTACTGGACCCCGCCCCGTACAGTCACACAGCTAACCTCATGTACTCAGCTCAGTTACTAGACCCCGCCCCGTACAGTCACACAGCTAACCTCATGTACTCAGCTCAGTTACTGGACCCCGCCCCGTACAGTCACACAGCTAACCTCATGTACTCAGCTCAGTTACTGGACCCCGCCCCGTACAGTCACACAGCTAACCTCATGTACTCAGCTCAGTTACTAGACCCCGCCCCGTACAGTCACACAGCTAACCTCATGTACTCAGCTCAGTTACTAGACCCCGCCCCGTACAGTCACACAGCTAACCTCATGTACTCAGCTCAGTTACTGGACCCCGCCCCGTACAGTCACACAGCTAACCTCATGTACTCAGCTCAGTTACTGGACCCCGCCCCGTACAGTCACACAGCTAACCTCATGTACTCAGCTCAGTTACTGGACCCCGCCCCGTACAGTCACACAGCTAACCTCATGTACTCAGTTACTGGACCCCGCCCCGTACAGTCACACAGCTAACCTCATGTACTCAGCTCAGTTACTAGACCCCGCCCCGTACAGTCACACAGCTAACCTCATGTACTCAGCTCAGTTACTGGACCCCGCCCCGTACAGTCACACAGCTAACCTCATGTACTCAGCTCAGTTACTGGACCCCGCCCCGCACAGTCACACAGCTAACCTCATGTACTCAGCTCAGTTACTGGACCCCGCCCCGTACAGTCACACAGCTAACCTCATGTACTCAGCTCAGTTACTGGACCCCGCCCCGTACAGTCACACAGCTAACCTCATGTACTCAGCTCAGTTACTGGACCCCGCCCCGTACAGTCACACAGCTAACCTCATGTACTCAGCTCAGTTACTGGACCCCGCCCCGTACAGTCACACAGCTAACCTCATGTACTCAGCTCAGTTACTGGACCCCGCCCCGTACAGTCACACAGCTAACCTCA
Organism: Megaustenia siamemsis; assembly: GCA_032433765.1. Taxonomy (NCBI): domain Eukaryota; kingdom Metazoa; phylum Mollusca; class Gastropoda; order Stylommatophora; family Ariophantidae; genus Megaustenia; species Megaustenia siamemsis. Next base: position 1,115,132 of record JAVIAB010000102.1, read on the forward strand.
TGTACTCAGCTCAGTTACTAGACCCCGCCCCGTACAGTCACACAGCTAACCTCATGTACTCAGCTCAGTTACTGGACCCCGCCCCGTACAGTCACACAGCTAACCTCATGTACTCAGCTCAGTTACTGGACCCCGCCCCGTACAGTCACACAGCTAACCTCATGTACTCAGCTCAGTTACTGGACCCCGCCCGTACAGTCACACAGCTAACCTCATGTACTCAGCTCAGTTACTAGACCCCGCCCCGTACAGTCACACAGCTAACCTCATGTACTCAGCTCAGTTACTGGACCCCGCCCCGTACAGTCACACAGCTAACCTCATGTACTCAGCTCAGTTACTAGACCCCGCCCCGTACAGTCACACAGCTAACCTCATGTACTCAGCTCAGTTACTAGACCCCGCCCCGTACAGTCACACAGCTAACCTCATGTACTCAGCTCAGTTACTGGACCCCGCCCCGTACAGTCACACAGCTAACCTCATGTACTCAGCTCAGTTACTGGACCCCGCCCCGTACAGTCACACAGCTAACCTCATGTACTCAGCTCAGTTACTGGACCCCGCCCCGTACAGTCACACAGCTAACCTCATGTACTCAGCTCAGTTACTGGACCCCGCCCCGTACAGTCACACAGCTAACCTCATGTACTCAGCTCAGTTACTAGACCCCGCCCCGCACAGTCACACAGCTAACCTCATGTACTCAGCTCAGTTACTAGACCCCGCCCCGTACAGTCACACAGCTAACCTCATGTACTCAGCTCAGTTACTAGACCCCGCCCGTACAGTCACACAGCTAACCTCATGTACTCAGCTCAGTTACTAGACCCCGCCCCGTACAGTCACACAGTACTCACACAGCTAACATGTACTCAGCTCAGTTACTAGACCCCGCCCCGTACAGTCACACAGCTAACCTCATGTACTCAGCTCAGTTACTAGACCCCGCCCCGTACAGTCACACAGCTAACCTCATGTACTCAGCTCAGTTACTGGACCCCGCCCCGTACAGTCACACAGCTAACCTCATGTACTCAGCTCAGTTACTGGACCCCGCCCCGTACAGTCACACAGCTAACCTCATGTACTCAGCTCAGTTACTAGACCCCGCCCCGTACAGTCACACAGCTAACCTCATGTACTCAGCTCAGTTACTGGACCCCGCCCCGTACAGTCACACAGCTAACCTCATGTACTCAGCTCAGTTACTAGACCCCGCCCCGTACAGTCACACAGCTAACCTCATGTACTCAGCTCAGTTACTAGACCCCGCCCCGTACAGTCACACAGCTAACCTCATGTACTCAGCTCAGTTACTAGACCCCGCCCCGTACAGTCACACAGCTAACCTCATGTACTCAGCTCAGTTACTAGACCCCGCCCCGTACAGTCACACAGCTAACCTCATGTACTCAGCTCAGTTACTAGACCCCGCCCCGTACAGTCACACAGCTAACCTCATGTACTCAGCTCAGTTACTGGACCCCGCCCCGTACAGTCACACAGCTAACCTCATGTACTCAGCTCAGTTACTAGACCCCGCCCCGTACAGTCACACAGCTAACCTCATGTACTCAGCTCAGTTACTAGACCCCGCCCCGTACAGTCACACAGCTAACCTCATGTACTCAGCTCAGTTACTAGACCCCGCCCGTACAGTCACACAGCTAACCTCATGTACTCAGCTCAGTTACTAGACCCCGCCCCGCACAGTCACACAGCTAACCTCATGTACTCAGCTCAGTTACTGGACCCCGCCCCGTACAGTCACACAGCTAACCTCATGTACTCAGCTCAGTTACTAGACCCCGCCCCGTACAGTCACACAGCTAACCTCATGTACTCAGCTCAGTTACTGGACCCCGCCCCGTACAGTCACACAGCTAACCTCATGTACTCAGCTCAGTTACTAGACCCCGCCCCGTACAGTCACACAGCTAACCTCATGTACTCAGCTCAGTTACTAGACCCCGCCCCGTACAGTCACACAGCTAACCTCATGTACTCAGCTCAGTTACTGGACCCCGCCCCGTACAGTCACACAGCTAACCTCATGTACTCAGCTCAGTTACTGGACCCCGCCCCGTACAGTCACACAGCTAACCTCATGTACTCAGCTCAGTTACTGGACCCCGCCCCGTACAGTCACACAGCTAACCTCATGTACTCAGCTCAGTTACTGGACCCCGCCCCGTACAGTCACACAGCTAACCTCATGTACTCAGCTCAGTTACTAGACCCCGCCCCGTACAGTCACACAGCTAACCTCATGTACTCAGCTCAGTTACTGGACCCCGCCCCGTACAGTCACACAGCTAACCTCATGTACTCAGCTCAGTTACTGGACCCCGCCCCGTACAGTCACACAGCTAACCTCATGTACTCAGCTCAGTTACTAGACCCCGCCCCGTACAGTCACACAGCTAACCTCATGTACTCAGCTCAGTTACTAGACCCCGCCCCGTACAGTCACACAGCTAACCTCATGTACTCAGCTCAGTTACTAGACCCCGCCCCGTACAGTCACACAGCTAACCTCATGTACTCAGCTCAGTTACTGGACCCCGCCCCGTACAGTCACACAGCTAACCTCATGTACTCAGCTCAGTTACTAGACCCCGCCCCGTACAGTCACACAGCTAACCTCATGTACTCAGTTACTAGACCCCGCCCCGTACAGTCACACAGCTAACCTCATGTACTCAGCTCAGTTACTAGACCCCGCCCCGTACAGTCACACAGCTAACCTCATGTACTCAGCTCAGTTACTGGACCCCGCCCCGTACAGTCACACAGCTAACCTCATGTACTCAGCTCAGTTACTAGACCCCGCCCCGTACAGTCACACAGCTAACCTCATGTACTCAGCTCAGTTACTAGACCCCGCCCCGTACAGTCACACAGCTAACCTCATGTACTCAGCTCAGTTACTGGACCCCGCCCCGTACAGTCACACAGCTAACCTCATGTACTCAGCTCAGTTACTGGACCCCGCCCCGTACAGTCACACAGCTAACCTCATGTACTCAGCTCAGTTACTGGACCCCGCCCCGTACAGTCACACAGCTAACCTCATGTACTCAGCTCAGTTACTAGACCCCGCCCCGTACAGTCACACAGCTAACCTCATACTCACTCAGTTACTAGACCCCGCCCCGTACAGTCACACAGCTAACCTCATGTACTCAGCTCAGTTACTAGACCCCGCCCCGTACAGTCACACAGCTAACCTCATGTACTCAGCTCAGTTACTAGACCCCGCCCCGTACAGTCACACAGCTAACCTCATGTACTCAGCTCAGTTACTGGACCCCGCCCCGTACAGTCACACAGCTAACCTCATGTACTCAGCTCAGTTACTAGACCCCGCCCCGTACAGTCACACAGCTAACCTCATGTACTCAGCTCAGTTACTGGACCCCGCCCCGTACAGTCACACAGCTAACCTCATGTACTCAGCTCAGTTACTGGACCCCGCCCCGTACAGTCACACAGCTAACCTCATGTACTCAGCTCAGTTACTGGACCCCGCCCCGTACAGTCACACAGCTAACCTCATGTACTCAGTTACTGGACCCCGCCCCGTACAGTCACACAGCTAACCTCATGTACTCAGCTCAGTTACTAGACCCCGCCCCGTACAGTCACACAGCTAACCTCATGTACTCAGCTCAGTTACTAGACCCCGCCCCGTACAGTCACACAGCTAACCTCATGTACTCAGCTCAGTTACTGGACCCCGCCCCGTACAGTCACACAGCTAACCTCATGTACTCAGCTCAGTTACTGGACCCCGCCCCGTACAGTCACACAGCTAACCTCATGTACTCAGCTCAGTTACTAGACCCCGCCCCGTACAGTCACACAGCTAACCTCATGTACTCAGCTCAGTTACTGGACCCCGCCCCGTACAGTCACACAGCTAACCTCATGTACTCAGCTCAGTTACTAGACCCCGCCCCGTACAGTCACACAGCTAACCTCATGTACTCAGCTCAGTTACTAGACCCCGCCCCGTACAGTCACACAGCTAACCTCATGTACTCAGCTCAGTTACTAGACCCCGCCCCGTACAGTCACACAGCTAACCTCATGTACTCAGCTCAGTTACTAGACCCCGCCCCGTACAGTCACACAGCTAACCTCATGTACTCAGCTCAGTTACTGGACCCCGCCCCGTACAGTCACACAGCTAACCTCATGTACTCAGCTCAGTTACTGGACCCCGCCCCGTACAGTCACACAGCTAACCTCATGTACTCAGCTCAGTTACTAGACCCCGCCCCGTACAGTCACACAGCTAACCTCATGTACTCAGCTCAGTTACTGGACCCCGCCCCGTACAGTCACACAGCTAACCTCATGTACTCAGCTCAGTTACTAGACCCCGCCCCGTACAGTCACACAGCTAACCTCATGTACTCAGCTCAGTTACTAGACCCCGCCCCGTACAGTCACACAGCTAACCTCATGTACTCAGCTCAGTTACTGGACCCCGCCCCGTACAGTCACACAGCTAACCTCATGTACTCAGCTCAGTTACTAGACCCCGCCCCGTACAGTCACACAGCTAACCTCATGTACTCAGCTCAGTTACTGGACCCCGCCCCGTACAGTCACACAGCTAACCTCATGTACTCAGCTCAGTTACTGGACCCCGCCCCGTACAGTCACACAGCTAACCTCATGTACTCAGCTCAGTTACTAGACCCCGCCCCGTACAGTCACACAGCTAACCTCATGTACTCAGCTCAGTTACTAGACCCCGCCCCGTACAGTCACACAGCTAACCTCATGTACTCAGCTCAGTTACTGGACCCCGCCCCGTACAGTCACACAGCTAACCTCATGTACTCAGCTCAGTTACTGGACCCCGCCCCGTACAGTCACACAGCTAACCTCATGTACTCAGCTCAGTTACTAGACCCCGCCCCGTACAGTCACACAGCTAACCTCATGTACTCAGCTCAGTTACTGGACCCCGCCCCGTACAGTCACACAGCTAACCTCATGTACTCAGCTCAGTTACTGGACCCCGCCCCGCACAGTCACACAGCTAACCTCATGTACTCAGCTCAGTTACTAGACCCCGCCCCGCACAGTCACACAGCTAACCTCATGTACTCAGCTCAGTTACTAGGACCCCGCCCGTACAGTCACACAGCTAACCTCATGTACTCTCAGTTACTGGACCCCGCCCCGTACAGTCACACAGCTAACCTCATGTACTCAGTTACTGGACCCCGCCCCGTACAGTCACACAGCTAACCTCATGTACTCAGTTACTGGACCCCGCCCCGTACAGTCACACAGCTAACCTCATGTACTCAGCTCAGTTACTGGACCCCGCCCCGTACAGTCACACAGCTAACCTCATGTACTCAGCTCAGTTACTAGACCCCGCCCCGTACAGTCACACAGCTAACCTCATGTACTCAGCTCAGTTACTAGACCCCGCCCCGTACAGTCACACAGCTAACCTCATGTACTCAGCTCAGTTACTGGACCCCGCCCCGCACAGTCACACAGCTAACCTCATGTACTCAGCTCAGTTACTAGACCCCGCCCCGCACAGTCACACAGCTAACCTCATGTACTCAGCTCAGTTACTAGACCCCGCCCCGTACAGTCACACAGCTAACCTCATGTACTCAGCTCAGTTACTAGACCCCGCCCCGTACAGTCACACAGCTAACCTCATGTACTCAGCTCAGTTACTAGACCCCGCCCCGCACAGTCACACAGCTAACCTCATGTACTCAGCTCAGTTACTAGACCCCGCCCCGTACAGTCACACAGCTAACCTCATGTACTCAGCTCAGTTACTAGACCCCGCCCCGCACAGTCACACAGCTAACCTCATGTACTCAGCTCAGTTACTAGACCCCGCCCCGTACAGTCACACAGCTAACCTCATGTACTCAGCTCAGTTACTAGACCCCGCCCCGTACAGTCACACAGCTAACCTCATGTACTCAGCTCAGTTACTAGACCCCGCCCCGTACAGTCACACAGCTAACCTCATGTACTCAGCTCAGTTACTAGACCCCGCCCCGTACAGTCACACAGCTAACCTCATGTACTCAGTTACTAGACCCCGCCCCGTACAGTCACACAGCTAACCTCATGTACTCAGCTCAGTTACTGGACCCCGCCCCGCACAGTCACACAGCTAACCTCATGTACTCAGCTCAGTTACTAGACCCCGCCCCGCACAGTCACACAGCTAACCTCATGTACTCAGCTCAGTTACTAGACCCCGCCCCGCACAGTCACACAGCTAACCTCATGTACTCAGCTCAGTTACTAGACCCCGCCCCGCACAGTCACACAGCTAACCTCATGTACTCAGCTCAGTTACTAGACCCCGCCCCGTACAGTCACACAGCTAACCTCATGTACTCAGCTCAGTTACTAGACCCCGCCCCGTACAGTCACACAGCTAACCTCATGTACTCAGCTCAGTTACTAGACCCCGCCCCGTACAGTCACACAGCTAACCTCATGTACTCAGTTTACTGGACCCCGCCCCGTACAGTCACACAGCTAACCTCATGTACTCAGCTCAGTTACTAGACCCCGCCCCGTACAGTCACACAGCTAACCTCATGTACTCAGCTCAGTTACTGGACCCCGCCCCGCACAGTCACACAGCTAACCTCATGTACTCAGCTCAGTTACTAGACCCCGCCCCGTACAGTCACACAGCTAACCTCATGTACTCAGCTCAGTTACAGACCCCGCCCCGTACAGTCACACAGCTAACCTCATGTACTCAGCTCAGTTACTAGACCCCGCCCCGTACAGTCACACAGCTAACCTCATGTACTCAGCTCAGTTACTAGACCCCGCCCCGTACAGTCACACAGCTAACCTCATGTACTCAGTTACTGGACCCCGCCCCGTACAGTCACACAGCTAACCTCATGTACTCAGCTCAGTTACTGGACCCCGCCCCGCACAGTCACACAGCTAACCTCATGTACTCAGCTCAGTTACTGGACCCCGCCCCGCACAGTCACACAGCTAACCTCATGTACTCAGCTCAGTTACTGGACCCCGCCCCGCACAGTCACACAGCTAACCTCATGTACTCAGCTCAGTTACTAGACCCCGCCCCGTACAGTCACACAGCTAACCTCATGTACTCAGCTCAGTTACTAGACCCCGCCCCGTACAGTCACACAGCTAACCTCATGTACTCAGTTACTAGACCCCGCCCCGTACAGTCACACAGCTAACCTCATGTACTCAGTTACTAGACCCCGCCCCGTACAGTCACACAGCTAACCTCATGTACTCAGCTCAGTTACTGGACCCCGCCCCGTACAGTCACACAGCTAACCTCATGTACTCAGCTCAGTTACTAGACCCCGCCCCGCACAGTCACACAGCTAACCTCATGTACTCAGCTCAGTTACTAGACCCCGCCCCGTACAGTCACACAGCTAACCTCATGTACTCAGTTACTAGACCCCGCCCCGTACAGTCACACAGCTAACCTCATGTACTCAGCTCAGTACTAGACCCCGCCCCGTACAGTCACACAGCTAACCTCATGTACTCAGTTACTGGACCCCGCCCCGTACAGTCACACAGCTAACCTCATGTACTCAGCTCAGTTACTAGACCCCGCCCCGTACAGTCACACAGCTAACCTCATGTACTCAGCTCAGTTACTGGACCCCGCCCCGTACAGTCACACAGCTAACCTCATGTACTCAGCTCAGTTACTGGACCCCGCCCCGTACAGTCACACAGCTAACCTCATGTACTCAGCTCAGTTACTGGACCCCGCCCCGTACAGTCACACAGCTAACCTCATGTACTCAGCTCAGTTACTAGACCCCGCCCCGTACAGTCACACAGCTAACCTCATGTACTCAGCTCAGTTACTAGACCCCGCCCCGTACAGTCACACAGCTAACCTCATGTACTCAGCTCAGTTACTAGACCCCGCCCCGTACAGTCACACAGCTAACCTCATGTACTCAGCTCAGTTACTAGACCCCGCCCCGTACAGTCACACAGCTAACCTCATGTACTCAGCTCAGTTACTAGACCCCGCCCCGTACAGTCACACAGCTAACCTCATGTACTCAGCTCAGTTACTGGACCCCGCCCCGTACAGTCACACAGCTAACCTCATGTACTCAGCTCAGTTACTAGACCCCGCCCCGTACAGTCACACAGCTAACCTCATGTACTCAGCTCAGTTACTAGACCCCGCCCCGTACAGTCACACAGCTAACCTCATGTACTCAGCTCAGTTACTAGACCCCGCCCCGTACAGTCACACAGCTAACCTCATGTACTCAGCTCAGTTACTAGACCCCGCCCCGTACAGTCACACAGCTAACCTCATGTACTCAGCTCAGTTACTAGACCCCGCCCCGTACAGTCACACAGCTAACCTCATGTACTCAGCTCAGTTACTAGACCCCGCCCCGTACAGTCACACAGCTAACCTCATGTACTCAGCTCAGTTACTAGACCCCGCCCCGTACAGTCACACAGCTAACCTCATGTACTCAGCTCAGTTACTGGACCCCGCCCCGCACAGTCACACAGCTAACCTCATGTACTCAGCTCAGTTACTAGACCCCGCCCCGTACAGTCACACAGCTAACCTCATGTACTCAGCTCAGTTACTAGACCCCGCCCCGTACAGTCACACAGCTAACCTCATGTACTCAGTTACTAGACCCCGCCCCGTACAGTCACACAGCTAACCTCATGTACTCAGTTACTGGACCCCGCCCCGTACAGTCACACAGCTAACCTCATGTACTCAGCTCAGTTACTGGACCCCGCCCCGTACAGTCACACAGCTAACCTCATGTACTCAGCTCAGTTACTGGACCCCGCCCCGTACAGTCACACAGCTAACCTCATGTACTCAGCTCAGTTACTAGACCCCGCCCCGTACAGTCACACAGCTAACCTCATGTACTCAGCTCAGTTACTAGACCCCGCCCCGCACAGTCACACAGCTAACCTCATGTACTCAGCTCAGTTACTGGACCCCGCCCCGTACAGTCACACAGCTAACCTCATGTACTCAGCTCAGTTACTAGACCCCGCCCCGTACAGTCACACAGCTAACCTCATGTACTCAGCTCAGTTACTAGACCCCGCCCCGTACAGTCACACAGCTAACCTCATGTACTCAGCTCAGTTACTGGACCCCGCCCCGTACAGTCACACAGCTAACCTCATGTACTCAGCTCAGTTACTGGACCCCGCCCCGCACAGTCACACAGCTAACCTCATGTACTCAGCTCAGTTACTAGACCCCGCCCCGTACAGTCACACAGCTAACCTCATGTACTCAGCTCAGTTACTAGACCCCGCCCCGTACAGTCACACAGCTAACCTCATGTACTCAGCTCAGTTACTAGACCCCGCCCCGTACAGTCACACAGCTAACCTCATGTACTCAGCTCAGTTACTAGACCCCGCCCCGTACAGTCACACAGCTAACCTCATGTACTCAGCTCAGTTACTAGACCCCGCCCCGTACAGTCACACAGCTAACCTCATGTACTCAGCTCAGTTACTAGACCCCGCCCCGTACAGTCACACAGCTAACCTCATGTACTCAGTTACTGGACCCCGCCCCGTACAGTCACACAGCTAACCTCATGTACTCAGCTCAGTTACTGGACCCCGCCCCGCACAGTCACACAGCTAACCTCATGTACTCAGCTCAGTTACTAGACCCCGCCCCGTACAGTCACACAGCTAACCTCATGTACTCAGCTCAGTTACTAGACCCCGCCCCGTACAGTCACACAGCTAACCTCATGTACTCAGCTCAGTTACTAGACCCCGCCCCGTACAGTCACACAGCTAACCTCATGTACTCAGCTCAGTTACTAGACCCCGCCCCGTACAGTCACACAGCTAACCTCATGTACTCAGCTCAGTTACTAGACCCCGCCCCGTACAGTCACACAGCTAACCTCATGTACTCAGCTCAGTTACTAGACCCCGCCCCGTACAGTCACACAGCTAACCTCATGTACTCAGTTACTAGACCCCGCCCCGTACAGTCACACAGCTAACCTCATGTACTCAGCTCAGTTACTAGACCCCGCCCCGCACAGTCACACAGCTAACCTCATGTACTCAGCTCAGTTACTAGACCCCGCCCCGCACAGTCACACAGCTAACCTCATGTACTCAGCTCAGTTACTAGACCCCGCCCCGCACAGTCACACAGCTAACCTCATGTACTCAGCTCAGTTACTAGACCCCGCCCCGTACAGTCACACAGCTAACCTCATGTACTCAGCTCAGTTACTAGACCCCGCCCCGTACAGTCACACAGCTAACCTCATGTACTCAGCTCAGTTACTAGACCCCGCCCCGTACAGTCACACAGCTAACCTCATGTACTCAGTTACTAGGACCCCGCCCCGTACAGTCACACAGCTAACCTCATGTACTCAGCTCAGTTACTAGACCCCGCCCCGTACAGTCACACAGCTAACCTCATGTACTCAGCTCAGTTACTAGACCCCGCCCCGCACAGTCACACAGCTAACCTCATGTACTCAGCTCAGTTACTGGACCCCGCCCCGCACAGTCACACAGCTAACCTCATGTACTCAGCTCAGTTACTAGACCCCGCCCCGTACAGTCACACAGCTAACCTCATGTACTCAGCTCAGTTACTAGACCCCGCCCCGTACAGTCACACAGCTAACCTCATGTACTCAGTTACTAGACCCCGCCCCGTACAGTCACACAGCTAACCTCATGTACTCAGTTACTAGACCCCGCCCCGTACAGTCACACAGCTAACCTCATGTACTCAGCTCAGTTACTAGACCCCGCCCCGTACAGTCACACAGCTAACCTCATGTACTCAGCTCAGTTACTAGACCCCGCCCCGCACAGTCACACAGCTAACCTCATGTACTCAGCTCAGTTACTGGACCCCGCCCCGTACAGTCACACAGCTAACCTCATGTACTCAGTTACTGGACCCCGCCCCGCACAGTCACACAGCTAACCTCATGTACTCAGCTCAGTTACTGGACCCCGCCCCGTACAGTCACACAGCTAACCTCATGTACTCAGTTACTGGACCCCGCCCCGTACAGTCACACAGCTAACCTCATGTACTCAGCTCAGTTACTGGACCCCGCCCCGTACAGTCACACAGCTAACCTCATGTACTCAGTTACTGGACCCCGCCCCGCACAGTCACACAGCTAACCTCATGTACTCAGCTCAGTTACTAGACCCCGCCCCGTACAGTCACACAGCTAACCTCATGTACTCAGCTCAGTTACTAGACCCCGCCCCGTACAGTCACACAGCTAACCTCATGTACTCAGTTACTGGACCCCGCCCCGTACAGTCACACAGCTAACCTCATGTACTCAGCTCAGTTACTAGACCCCGCCCCGTACAGTCACACAGCTAACCTCATGTACTCAGCTCAGTTACTAGACCCCGCCCCGTACAGTCACACAGCTAACCTCATGTACTCAGCTCAGTTACTAGACCCCGCCCCGTACAGTCACACAGCTAACCTCATGTACTCAGCTCAGTTACTAGACCCCGCCCCGTACAGTCACACAGCTAACCTCATGTACTCAGCTCAGTTACTAGACCCCGCCCCGTACAGTCACACAGCTAACCTCATGTACTCAGCTCAGTTACTGGACCCCGCCCCGCACAGTCACACAGCTAACCTCATGTACTCAGCTCAGTTACTAGACCCCGCCCCGTACAGTCACACAGCTAACCTCATGTACTCAGCTCAGTTACTAGACCCCGCCCCGTACAGTCACACAGCTAACCTCATGTACTCAGCTCAGTTACTAGACCCCGCCCCGTACAGTCACACAGCTAACCTCATGTACTCAGCTCAGTTACTGGACCCCGCCCCGCACAGTCACACAGCTAACCTCATGTACTCAGCTCAGTTACTAGACCCCGCCCCGTACAGTCACACAGCTAACCTCATGTACTCAGCTCAGTTACTGGACCCCGCCCCGCACAGTCACACAGCTAACCTCATGTACTCAGCTCAGTTACTGGACCCCGCCCCGTACAGTCACACAGCTAACCTCATGTACTCAGCTCAGTTACTAGACCCCGCCCCGTACAGTCACACAGCTAACCTCATGTACTCAGCTCAGTTACTAGACCCCGCCCCGTACAGTCACACAGCTAACCTCATGTACTCAGCTCAGTTACTAGACCCCGCCCCGTACAGTCACACAGCTAACCTCATGTACTCAGCTCAGTTACTAGACCCCGCCCCGTACAGTCACACAGCTAACCTCATGTACTCAGCTCAGTTACTAGACCCCGCCCCGTACAGTCACACAGCTAACCTCATGTACTCAGCTCAGTTACTGGACCCCGCCCCGTACAGTCACACAGCTAACCTCATGTACTCAGCTCAGTTACTAGACCCCGCCCCGTACAGTCACACAGCTAACCTCATGTACTCAGCTCAGTTACTAGACCCCGCCCCGTACAGTCACACAGCTAACCTCATGTACTCAGCTCAGTTACTGGACCCCGCCCCGTACAGTCACACAGCTAACCTCATGTACTCAGCTCAGTTACTAGACCCCGCCCCGTACAGTCACACAGCTAACCTCATGTACTCAGCTCAGTTACTAGACCCCGCCCCGTACAGTCACACAGCTAACCTCATGTACTCAGTTACTAGACCCCGCCCCGTACAGTCACACAGCTAACCTCATGTACTCAGCTCAGTTACTAGACCCCGCCCCGTACAGTCACACAGCTAACCTCATGTACTCAGCTCAGTTACTGGACCCCGCCCCGTACAGTCACACAGCTAACCTCATGTACTCAGCTCAGTTACTAGACCCCGCCCCGTACAGTCACACAGCTAACCTCATGTACTCAGCTCAGTTACTAGACCCCGCCCCGTACAGTCACACAGCTAACCTCATGTACTCAGCTCAGTTACTAGACCCCGCCCCGTACAGTCACACAGCTAACCTCATGTACTCAGCTCAGTTACTAGACCCCGCCCCGTACAGTCACACAGCTAACCTCATGTACTCAGCTCAGTTACTAGACCCCGCCCCGTACAGTCACACAGCTAACCTCATGTACTCAGCTCAGTTACTAGACCCCGCCCCGTACAGTCACACAGCTAACCTCATGTACTCAGCTCAGTTACTAGACCCCGCCCCGTACAGTCACACAGCTAACCTCATGTACTCAGCTCAGTTACTGGACCCCGCCCCGTACAGTCACACAGCTAACCTCATGTACTCAGCTCAGTTACTAGACCCCGCCCCGTACAGTCACACAGCTAACCTCATGTACTCAGCTCAGTTACTAGACCCCGCCCCGTACAGTCACACAGCTAACCTCATGTACTCAGCTCAGTTACTGGACCCCGCCCCGTACAGTCACACAGCTAACCTCATGTACTCAGCTCAGTTACTAGACCCGCCCCGTACAGTCACACAGCTAACCTCATGTACTCAGCTCAGTTACTGGACCCCGCCCCGTACAGTCACACAGCTAACCTCATGTACTCAGCTCAGTTACTGGACCCCGCCCCGTACAGTCACACAGCTAACCTCATGTACTCAGCTCAGTTACTGGACCCGCCCCGTACAGTCACACAGCTAACCTCATGTACTCAGCTCAGTTACTAGACCCCGCCCCGTACAGTCACACAGCTAACCTCATGTACTCAGCTCAGTTACTAGACCCCGCCCCGTACAGTCACACAGCTAACCTCATGTACTCAGCTCAGTTACTAGACCCCGCCCCGTACAGTCACACAGCTAACCTCATGTACTCAGCTCAGTTACTAGACCCCGCCCCGTACAGTCACACAGCTAACCTCATGTACTCAGCTCAGTTACTAGACCCCGCCCCGTACAGTCACACAGCTAACCTCATGTACTCAGCTCAGTTACTAGACCCCGCCCCGTACAGTCACACAGCTAACCTCATGTACTCAGCTCAGTTACTAGACCCCGCCCCGTACAGTCACACAGCTAACCTCATGTACTCAGCTCAGTTACTAGACCCCGCCCCGTACAGTCACACAGCTAACCTCATGTACTCAGCTCAGTTACTAGACCCCGCCCCGTACAGTCACACAGCTAACCTCATGTACTCAGCTCAGTTACTAGACCCCGCCCCGTACAGTCACACAGCTAACCTCATGTACTCAGCTCAGTTACTGGACCCCGCCCCGTACAGTCACACAGCTAACCTCATGTACTCAGCTCAGTTACTGGACCCCGCCCCGTACAGTCACACAGCTAACCTCATGTACTCAGCTCAGTTACTAGACCCCGCCCCGTACAGTCACACAGCTAACCTCATGTACTCAGCTCAGTTACTGGACCCCGCCCCGTACAGTCACACAGCTAACCTCATGTACTCAGCTCAGTTACTAGACCCCGCCCCGCACAGTCACACAGCTAACCTCATGTACTCAGCTCAGTTACTGGACCCCGCCCCGTACAGTCACACAGCTAACCTCATGTACTCAGCTCAGTTACTAGACCCCGCCCCGTACAGTCACACAGCTAACCTCATGTACTCAGCTCAGTTACTGGACCCCGCCCCGTACAGTCACACAGCTAACCTCATGTACTCAGCTCAGTTACTAGACCCCGCCCCGTACAGTCACACAGCTAACCTCATGTACTCAGCTCAGTTACTAGACCCCGCCCCGTACAGTCACACAGCTAACCTCATGTACTCAGCTCAGTTACTAGACCCCGCCCCGTACAGTCACACAGCTAACCTCATGTACTCAGCTCAGTTACTGGACCCCGCCCCGTACAGTCACACAGCTAACCTCATGTACTCAGCTCAGTTACTAGACCCCGCCCCGTACAGTCACACAGCTAACCTCATGTACTCAGCTCAGTTACTAGACCCCGCCCCGTACAGTCACACAGCTAACCTCATGTACTCAGCTCAGTTACTAGACCCCGCCCCGTACAGTCACACAGCTAACCTCATGTACTCAGCTCAGTTACTAGACCCCGCCCCGTACAGTCACACAGCTAACCTCATGTACTCAGCTCAGTTACTAGACCCCGCCCCGTACAGTCACACAGCTAACCTCATGTACTCAGCTCAGTTACTGGACCCCGCCCCGTACAGTCACACAGCTAACCTCATGTACTCAGCTCAGTTACTAGACCCCGCCCCGTACAGTCACACAGCTAACCTCATGTACTCAGCTCAGTTACTAGACCCCGCCCCGCACAGTCACACAGCTAACCTCATGTACTCAGCTCAGTTACTAGACCCCGCCCCGTACAGTCACACAGCTAACCTCATGTACTCAGCTCAGTTACTAGACCCCGCCCCGTACAGTCACACAGCTAACCTCATGTACTCAGCTCAGTTACTAGACCCCGCCCCGTACAGTCACACAGCTAACCTCATGTACTCAGCTCAGTTACTAGACCCCGCCCCGTACAGTCACACAGCTAACCTCATGTACTCAGCTCAGTACTAGACCCCGCCCCGTACAGTCACACAGCTAACCTCATGTACTCAGCTCAGTTACTAGACCCCGCCCCGTACAGTCACACAGCTAACCTCATGTACTCAGCTCAGTTACTGGACCCCGCCCCGTACAGTCACACAGCTAACCTCATGTACTCAGCTCAGTTACTAGACCCCGCCCCGTACAGTCACACAGCTAACCTCATGTACTCAGCTCAGTTACTGGACCCCGCCCCGTACAGTCACACAGCTAACCTCATGTACTCAGCTCAGTTACTAGACCCCGCCCCGTACAGTCACACAGCTAACCTCATGTACTCAGCTCAGTTACTAGACCCCGCCCCGTACAGTCACACAGCTAACCTCATGTACTCAGCTCAGTTACTAGACCCCGCCCCGTACAGTCACACAGCTAACCTCATGTACTCAGCTCAGTTACTAGACCCCGCCCCGTACAGTCACACAGCTAACCTCATGTACTCAGCTCAGTTACTAGACCCCGCCCCGTACAGTCACACAGCTAACCTCATGTACTCAGCTCAGTTACTAGACCCCGCCCCGTACAGTCACACAGCTAACCTCATGTACTCAGCTCAGTTACTAGACCCCGCCCCGTACAGTCACACAGCTAACCTCATGTACTCAGCTCAGTTACTAGACCCCGCCCCGTACAGTCACACAGCTAACCTCATGTACTCAGCTCAGTTACTAGACCCCGCCCCGTACAGTCACACAGCTAACCTCATGTACTCAGCTTACTAGACCCCGCCCCGTACAGTCACACAGCTAACCTCATGTACTCAGCTCAGTTACTGGACCCCGCCCCGTACAGTCACACAGCTAACCTCATGTACTCAGCTCAGTTACTAGACCCCGCCCCGCACAGTCACACAGCTAACCTCATGTACTCAGCTCAGTTACTAGACCCCGCCCCGTACAGTCACACAGCTAACCTCATGTACTCAGCTCAGTTACTAGACCCCGCCCCGTACAGTCACACAGCTAACCTCATGTACTCAGCTCAGTTACTAGACCCCGCCCCGTACAGTCACACAGCTAACCTCATGTACTCAGCTTACTGGACCCCGCCCCGCACAGTCACACAGCTAACCTCATGTACTCAGCTCAGTTACTAGACCCCGCCCCGTACAGTCACACAGCTAACCTCATGTACTCAGCTCAGTTACTAGACCCCGCCCCGTACAGTCACACAGCTAACCTCATGTACTCAGCTCAGTTACTAGACCCCGCCCGTACAGTCACACAGCTAACCTCATGTACTCAGCTCAGTTACTAGACCCCGCCCCGTACAGTCACACAGCTAACCTCATGTACTCAGCTCAGTTACTAGACCCCGCCCCGTACAGTCACACAGCTAACCTCATGTACTCAGCTCAGTTACTAGACCCCGCCCCGTACAGTCACACAGCTAACCTCATGTACTCAGCTCAGTTACTGGACCCCGCCCCGTACAGTCACACAGCTAACCTCATGTACTCAGCTCAGTTACTAGACCCGCCCCGTACAGTCACACAGCTAACCTCATGTACTCAGCTCAGTTACTAGACCCCGCCCCGTACAGTCACACAGCTAACCTCATGTACTCAGCTCAGTTACTAGACCCCGCCCCGTACAGTCACACAGCTAACCTCATGTACTCAGCTCAGTTACTAGACCCCGCCCCGTACAGTCACACAGCTAACCTCATGTACTCAGCTCAGTTACTAGACCCCGCCCCGCACAGTCACACAGCTAACCTCATGTACTCAGCTCAGTTACTAGACCCCGCCCCGTACAGTCACACAGCTAACCTCATGTACTCAGCTCAGTTACTAGACCCCGCCCCGTACAGTCACACAGCTAACCTCATGTACTCAGCTCAGTTACTGGACCCCGCCCCGTACAGTCACACAGCTAACCTCATGTACTCAGCTCAGTTACTAGACCCCGCCCCGTACAGTCACACAGCTAACCTCATGTACTCAGCTCAGTTACTAGACCCCGCCCCGTACAGTCACACAGCTAACCTCATGTACTCAGCTCAGTTACTAGACCCCGCCCCGTACAGTCACACAGCTAACCTCATGTACTCAGCTCAGTTACTAGACCCCGCCCCGCACAGTCACACAGCTAACCTCATGTACTCAGCTCAGTTACTAGACCCCGCCCCGTACAGTCACACAGCTAACCTCATGTACTCAGCTCAGTTACTAGACCCCGCCCCGTACAGTCACACAGCTAACCTCATGTACTCAGCTCAGTTACTAGACCCCGCCCCGTACAGTCACACAGCTAACCTCATGTACTCAGCTCAGTTACTAGACCCCGCCCCGTACAGTCACACAGCTAACCTCATGTACTCAGCTCAGTTACTAGACCCCGCCCCGTACAGTCACACAGCTAACCTCATGTACTCAGCTCAGTTACTAGACCCCGCCCCGTACAGTCACACAGCTAACCTCATGTACTCAGCTCAGTTACTAGACCCCGCCCCGTACAGTCACACAGCTAACCTCATGTACTCAGCTCAGTTACTAGACCCCGCCCCGTACAGTCACACAGCTAACCTCATGTACTCAGCTCAGTTACTAGACCCCGCCCCGTACAGTCACACAGCTAACCTCATGTACTCAGCTCAGTTACTAGACCCCGCCCCGTACAGTCACACAGCTAACCTCATGTACTCAGCTCAGTTACTAGACCCCGCCCCGTACAGTCACACAGCTAACCTCATGTACTCAGCTCAGTTACTAGACCCCGCCCCGTACAGTCACACAGCTAACCTCATGTACTCAGCTCAGTTACTGGACCCCGCCCCGTACAGTCACACAGCTAACCTCATGTACTCAGCTCAGTTACTAGACCCCGCCCCGTACAGTCACACAGCTAACCTCATGTACTCAGCTCAGTTACTAGACCCCGCCCCGTACAGTCACACAGCTAACCTCATGTACTCAGCTCAGTTACTGGACCCCGCCCCGTACAGTCACACAGCTAACCTCATGTACTCAGCTCAGTTACTAGACCCCGCCCCGTACAGTCACACAGCTAACCTCATGTACTCAGCTCAGTTACTAGACCCCGCCCCGTACAGTCACACAGCTAACCTCATGTACTCAGCTCAGTTACTAGACCCCGCCCCGTACAGTCACACAGCTAACCTCATGTACTCAGCTCAGTTACTGGACCCCGCCCCGTACAGTCACACAGCTAACCTCATGTACTCAGCTCAGTTACTAGACCCCGCCCCGTACAGTCACACAGCTAACCTCATGTACTCAGCTCAGTTACTAGACCCCGCCCCGTACAGTCACACAGCTAACCTCATGTACTCAGCTCAGTTACTAGACCCCGCCCCGCACAGTCACACAGCTAACCTCATGTACTCAGCTCAGTTACTAGACCCCGCCCCGTACAGTCACACAGCTAACCTCATGTACTCAGCTCAGTTACTAGACCCCGCCCCGTACAGTCACACAGCTAACCTCATGTACTCAGCTCAGTTACTAGACCCCGCCCCGTACAGTCACACAGCTAACCTCATGTACTCAGCTCAGTTACTAGACCCCGCCCCGTACAGTCACACAGCTAACCTCATGTACTCAGCTCAGTTACTAGACCCCGCCCCGTACAGTCACACAGCTAACCTCATGTACTCAGCTCAGTTACTAGACCCCGCCCCGTACAGTCACACAGCTAACCTCATGTACTCAGCTCAGTTACTAGACCCCGCCCCGTACAGTCACACAGCTAACCTCATGTACTCAGCTCAGTTACTAGACCCCGCCCCGTACAGTCACACAGCTAACCTCATGTACTCAGCTCAGTTACTAGACCCCGCCCCGTACAGTCACACAGCTAACCTCATGTACTCAGCTCAGTTACTAGACCCCGCCCCGTACAGTCACACAGCTAACCTCATGTACTCAGCTCAGTTACTAGACCCCGCCCCGTACAGTCACACAGCTAACCTCATGTACTCAGCTCAGTTACTAGACCCCGCCCCGCACAGTCACACAGCTAACCTCATGTACTCAGCTCAGTTACTAGACCCCGCCCCGTACAGTCACACAGCTAACCTCATGTACTCAGCTCAGTTACTAGACCCCGCCCCGTACAGTCACACAGCTAACCTCATGTACTCAGCTCAGTTACTAGACCCCGCCCCGTACAGTCACACAGCTAACCTCATGTACTCAGCTCAGTTACTAGACCCCGCCCCGTACAGTCACACAGCTAACCTCATGTACTCAGCTCAGTTACTAGACCCCGCCCCGCACAGTCACACAGCTAACCTCATGTACTCAGCTCAGTTACTAGACCCCGCCCCGCACAGTCACACAGCTAACCTCATGTACTCAGCTCAGTTACTAGACCCCGCCCCGCACAGTCACACAGCTAACCTCATGTACTCAGCTCAGTTACTAGACCCCGCCCCGTACAGTCACACAGCTAACCTCATGTACTCAGCTCAGTTACTAGACCCCGCCCCGTACAGTCACACAGCTAACCTCATGTACTCAGCTCAGTTACTAGACCCCGCCCCGTACAGTCACACAGCTAACCTCATGTACTCAGCTCAGTTACTAGACCCCGCCCCGTACAGTCACACAGCTAACCTCATGTACTCAGCTCAGTTACTAGACCCCGCCCCGTACAGTCACACAGCTAACCTCATGTACTCAGCTCAGTTACTAGACCCCGCCCCGTACAGTCACACAGCTAACCTCATGTACTCAGCTCAGTTACTAGACCCCGCCCCGTACAGTCACACAGCTAACCTCATGTACTCAGCTCAGTTACTAGACCCCGCCCCGTACAGTCACACAGCTAACCTCATGTACTCAGCTCAGTTACTAGACCCCGCCCCGTACAGTCACACAGCTAACCTCATGTACTCAGCTCAGTTACTAGACCCCGCCCCGTACAGTCACACAGCTAACCTCATGTACTCAGCTCAGTTACTAGACCCCGCCCCGTACAGTCACACAGCTAACCTCATGTACTCAGCTCAGTTACTAGACCCCGCCCCGTACAGTCACACAGCTAACCTCATGTACTCAGCTCAGTTACTAGACCCCGCCCCGTACAGTCACACAGCTAACCTCATGTACTCAGCTCAGTTACTAGACCCCGCCCCGTACAGTCACACAGCTAACCTCATGTACTCAGCTCAGTTACTAGACCCCGCCCCGTACAGTCACACAGCTAACCTCATGTACTCAGCTCAGTTACTAGACCCCGCCCCGTACAGTCACACAGCTAACCTCATGTACTCAGCTCAGTTACTAGACCCCGCCCCGTACAGTCACACAGCTAACCTCATGTACTCAGCTCAGTTACTGGACCCCGCCCCGTACAGTCACACAGCTAACCTCATGTACTCAGCTCAGTTACTAGACCCCGCCCCGTACAGTCACACAGCTAACCTCATGTACTCAGCTCAGTTACTAGACCCCGCCCCGTACAGTCACACAGCTAACCTCATGTACTCAGCTCAGTTACTAGACCCCGCCCCGTACAGTCACACAGCTAACCTCATGTACTCAGCTCAGTTACTAGACCCCGCCCCGTACAGTCACACAGCTAACCTCATGTACTCAGCTCAGTTACTAGACCCCGCCCCGTACAGTCACACAGCTAACCTCATGTACTCAGCTCAGTTACTAGACCCCGCCCCGTACAGTCACACAGCTAACCTCATGTACTCAGCTCAGTTACTAGACCCCGCCCCGTACAGTCACACAGCTAACCTCATGTACTCAGCTCAGTTACTAGACCCCGCCCCGTACAGTCACACAGCTAACCTCATGTACTCAGCTCAGTTACTAGACCCCGCCCCGTACAGTCACACAGCTAACCTCATGTACTCAGCTCAGTTACTAGACCCCGCCCCGTACAGTCACACAGCTAACCTCATGTACTCAGCTCAGTTACTAGACCCCGCCCCGTACAGTCACACAGCTAACCTCATGTACTCAGCTCAGTTACTAGACCCCGCCCCGTACAGTCACACAGCTAACCTCATGTACTCAGCTCAGTTACTAGACCCCGCCCCGTACAGTCACACAGCTAACCTCATGTACTCAGCTCAGTTACTAGACCCCGCCCCGTACAGTCACACAGCTAACCTCATGTACTCAGCTCAGTTACTAGACCCCGCCCCGTACAGTCACACAGCTAACCTCATGTACTCAGCTCAGTTACTAGACCCCGCCCCGTACAGTCACACAGCTAACCTCATGTACTCAGCTCAGTTACTAGACCCCGCCCCGTACAGTCACACAGCTAACCTCATGTACTCAGCTCAGTTACTAGACCCCGCCCCGTACAGTCACACAGCTAACCTCATGTACTCAGCTCAGTTACTAGACCCCGCCCCGTACAGTCACACAGCTAACCTCATGTACTCAGCTCAGTTACTAGACCCCGCCCCGTACAGTCACACAGCTAACCTCATGTACTCAGCTCAGTTACTAGACCCCGCCCCGTACAGTCACACAGCTAACCTCATGTACTCAGCTCAGTTACTAGACCCCGCCCCGTACAGTCACACAGCTAACCTCATGTACTCAGCTCAGTTACTAGACCCCGCCCCGTACAGTCACACAGCTAACCTCATGTACTCAGCTCAGTTACTAGACCCCGCCCCGTACAGTCACACAGCTAACCTCATGTACTCAGCTCAGTTACTAGACCCCGCCCCGTACAGTCACACAGCTAACCTCATGTACTCAGCTCAGTTACTAGACCCCGCCCCGTACAGTCACACAGCTAACCTCATGTACTCAGCTCAGTTACTAGACCCCGCCCCGTACAGTCACACAGCTAACCTCATGTACTCAGCTCAGTTACTAGACCCCGCCCCGTACAGTCACACAGCTAACCTCATGTACTCAGCTCAGTTACTAGACCCCGCCCCGTACAGTCACACAGCTAACCTCATGTACTCAGCTCAGTTACTAGACCCCGCCCCGTACAGTCACACAGCTAACCTCATGTACTCAGCTCAGTTACTAGACCCCGCCCCGTACAGTCACACAGCTAACCTCATGTACTCAGCTCAGTTACTAGACCCCGCCCCGTACAGTCACACAGCTAACCTCATGTACTCAGCTCAGTTACTAGACCCCGCCCGTACAGTCACACAGCTAACCTCATGTACTCAGCTCAGTTACTAGACCCCGCCCCGTACAGTCACACAGCTAACCTCATGTACTCAGCTCAGTTACTAGACCCCGCCCCGTACAGTCACACAGCTAACCTCATGTACTCAGCTCAGTTACTAGACCCCGCCCCGTACAGTCACACAGCTAACCTCATGTACTCAGCTCAGTTACTAGACCCCGCCCCGTACAGTCACACAGCTAACCTCATGTACTCAGCTCAGTTACTAGACCCCGCCCCGTACAGTCACACAGCTAACCTCATGTACTCAGCTCAGTTACTAGACCCCGCCCCGTACAGTCACACAGCTAACCTCATGTACTCAGCTCAGTTACTAGACCCCGCCCCGTACAGTCACACAGCTAACCTCATGTACTCAGCTCAGTTACTAGACCCCGCCCCGTACAGTCACACAGCTAACCTCATGTACTCAGCTCAGTTACTAGACCCCGCCCCGTACAGTCACACAGCTAACCTCATGTACTCAGCTCAGTTACTAGACCCCGCCCCGTACAGTCACACAGCTAACCTCATGTACTCAGCTCAGTTACTAGACCCCGCCCCGTACAGTCACACAGCTAACCTCATGTACTCAGCTCAGTTACTAGACCCCGCCCCGTACAGTCACACAGCTAACCTCATGTACTCAGCTCAGTTACTAGACCCCGCCCCGTACAGTCACACAGCTAACCTCATGTACTCAGCTCAGTTACTAGACCCCGCCCCGTACAGTCACACAGCTAACCTCATGTACTCAGCTCAGTTACTAGACCCCGCCCCGTACAGTCACACAGCTAACCTCATGTACTCAGCTCAGTTACTAGACCCCGCCCCGTACAGTCACACAGCTAACCTCATGTACTCAGCTCAGTTACTAGACCCCGCCCCGTACAGTCACACAGCTAACCTCATGTACTCAGCTCAGTTACTAGACCCCGCCCCGTACAGTCACACAGCTAACCTCATGTACTCAGCTCAGTTACTAGACCCCGCCCCGTACAGTCACACAGCTAACCTCATGTACTCAGCTCAGTTACTAGACCCCGCCCCGTACAGTCACACAGCTAACCTCATGTACTCAGCTCAGTTACTAGACCCCGCCCCGTACAGTCACACAGCTAACCTCATGTACTCAGCTCAGTTACTAGACCCCGCCCCGTACAGTCACACAGCTAACCTCATGTACTCAGCTCAGTTACTAGACCCCGCCCCGTACAGTCACACAGCTAACCTCATGTACTCAGCTCAGTTACTAGACCCCGCCCCGTACAGTCACACAGCTAACCTCATGTACTCAGCTCAGTTACTAGACCCCGCCCCGTACAGTCACACAGCTAACCTCATGTACTCAGCTCAGTTACTAGACCCCGCCCCGTACAGTCACACAGCTAACCTCATGTACTCAGCTCAGTTACTAGACCCCGCCCCGTACAGTCACACAGCTAACCTCATGTACTCAGCTCAGTTACTAGACCCCGCCCCGTACAGTCACACAGCTAACCTCATGTACTCAGCTCAGTTACTAGACCCCGCCCCGTACAGTCACACAGCTAACCTCATGTACTCAGCTCAGTTACTAGACCCCGCCCCGTACAGTCACACAGCTAACCTCATGTACTCAGCTCAGTTACTAGACCCCGCCCCGTACAGTCACACAGCTAACCTCATGTACTCAGCTCAGTTACTAGACCCCGCCCCGTACAGTCACACAGCTAACCTCATGTACTCAGCTCAGTTACTAGACCCCGCCCCGTACAGTCACACAGCTAACCTCATGTACTCAGCTCAGTTACTAGACCCCGCCCCGTACAGTCACACAGCTAACCTCATGTACTCAGCTCAGTTACTAGACCCCGCCCCGTACAGTCACACAGCTAACCTCATGTACTCAGCTCAGTTACTAGACCCCGCCCCGTACAGTCACACAGCTAACCTCATGTACTCAGCTCAGTTACTAGACCCCGCCCCGTACAGTCACACAGCTAACCTCATGTACTCAGCTCAGTTACTAGACCCCGCCCCGTACAGTCACACAGCTAACCTCATGTACTCAGCTCAGTTACTAGACCCCGCCCCGTACAGTCACACAGCTAACCTCATGTACTCAGCTCAGTTACTAGACCCCGCCCCGTACAGTCACACAGCTAACCTCATGTACTCAGCTCAGTTACTAGACCCCGCCCCGTACAGTCACACAGCTAACCTCATGTACTCAGCTCAGTTACTAGACCCCGCCCCGTACAGTCACACAGCTAACCTCATGTACTCAGCTCAGTTACTAGACCCCGCCCCGTACAGTCACACAGCTAACCTCATGTACTCAGCTCAGTTACTAGACCCCGCCCCGTACAGTCACACAGCTAACCTCATGTACTCAGCTCAGTTACTAGACCCCGCCCCGTACAGTCACACAGCTAACCTCATGTACTCAGCTCAGTTACTAGACCCCGCCCCGTACAGTCACACAGCTAACCTCATGTACTCAGCTCAGTTACTAGACCCCGCCCCGTACAGTCACACAGCTAACCTCATGTACTCAGCTCAGTTACTGGACCCCGCCCCGTACAGTCACACAGCTAACCTCATGTACTCAGCTCAGTTACTAGACCCCGCCCCGTACAGTCACACAGCTAACCTCATGTACTCAGCTCAGTTACTAGACCCCGCCCCGTACAGTCACACAGCTAACCTCATGTACTCAGCTCAGTTACTAGACCCCGCCCCGTACAGTCACACAGCTAACCTCATGTACTCAGCTCAGTTACTAGACCCCGCCCCGTACAGTCACACAGCTAACCTCATGTACTCAGCTCAGTTACTAGACCCCGCCCCGTACAGTCACACAGCTAACCTCATGTACTCAGCTCAGTTACTAGACCCCGCCCCGTACAGTCACACAGCTAACCTCATGTACTCAGCTCAGTTACTAGACCCCGCCCCGTACAGTCACACAGCTAACCTCATGTACTCAGCTCAGTTACTAGACCCCGCCCCGTACAGTCACACAGCTAACCTCATGTACTCAGCTCAGTTACTAGACCCCGCCCCGTACAGTCACACAGCTAACCTCATGTACTCAGCTCAGTTACTAGACCCCGCCCCGTACAGTCACACAGCTAACCTCATGTACTCAGCTCAGTTACTAGACCCCGCCCCGTACAGTCACACAGCTAACCTCATGTACTCAGCTCAGTTACTAGACCCCGCCCCGTACAGTCACACAGCTAACCTCATGTACTCAGCTCAGTTACTAGACCCCGCCCCGTACAGTCACACAGCTAACCTCATGTACTCAGCTCAGTTACTAGACCCCGCCCCGTACAGTCACACAGCTAACCTCATGTACTCAGCTCAGTTACTAGACCCCGCCCCGTACAGTCACACAGCTAACCTCATGTACTCAGCTCAGTTACTAGACCCCGCCCCGTACAGTCACACAGCTAACCTCATGTACTCAGCTCAGTTACTAGACCCCGCCCCGTACAGTCACACAGCTAACCTCATGTACTCAGCTCAGTTACTAGACCCCGCCCCGTACAGTCACACAGCTAACCTCATGTACTCAGCTCAGTTACTAGACCCCGCCCCGTACAGTCACACAGCTAACCTCATGTACTCAGCTCAGTTACTAGACCCCGCCCCGTACAGTCACACAGCTAACCTCATGTACTCAGCTCAGTTACTAGACCCCGCCCCGTACAGTCACACAGCTAACCTCATGTACTCAGCTCAGTTACTGGACCCCGCCCCGTACAGTCACACAGCTAACCTCATGTACTCAGCTCAGTTACTAGACCCCGCCCCGTACAGTCACACAGCTAACCTCATGTACTCAGCTCAGTTACTAGACCCCGCCCCGTACAGTCACACAGCTAACCTCATGTACTCAGCTCAGTTACTAGACCCCGCCCCGTACAGTCACACAGCTAACCTCATGTACTCAGCTCAGTTACTAGACCCCGCCCCGTACAGTCACACAGCTAACCTCATGTACTCAGCTCAGTTACTAGACCCCGCCCCGTACAGTCACACAGCTAACCTCATGTACTCAGCTCAGTTACTAGACCCCGCCCCGTACAGTCACACAGCTAACCTCATGTACTCAGCTCAGTTACTAGACCCCGCCCCGTACAGTCACACAGCTAACCTCATGTACTCAGCTCAGTTACTAGACCCCGCCCCGTACAGTCACACAGCTAACCTCATGTACTCAGCTCAGTTACTAGACCCCGCCCCGTACAGTCACACAGCTAACCTCATGTACTCAGCTCAGTTACTAGACCCCGCCCCGTACAGTCACACAGCTAACCTCATGTACTCAGCTCAGTTACTAGACCCCGCCCCGTACAGTCACACAGCTAACCTCATGTACTCAGCTCAGTTACTGGACCCCGCCCCGTACAGTCACACAGCTAACCTCATGTACTCAGCTCAGTTACTAGACCCCGCCCCGTACAGTCACACAGCTAACCTCATGTACTCAGCTCAGTTACTAGACCCCGCCCCGTACAGTCACACAGCTAACCTCATGTACTCAGCTCAGTTACTAGACCCCGCCCCGTACAGTCACACAGCTAACCTCATGTACTCAGCTCAGTTACTAGACCCCGCCCCGTACAGTCACACAGCTAACCTCATGTACTCAGCTCAGTTACTAGACCCCGCCCCGTACAGTCACACAGCTAACCTCATGTACTCAGCTCAGTTACTAGACCCCGCCCCGTACAGTCACACAGCTAACCTCATGTACTCAGCTCAGTTACTAGACCCCGCCCCGTACAGTCACACAGCTAACCTCATGTACTCAGCTCAGTTACTAGACCCCGCCCCGTACAGTCACACAGCTAACCTCATGTACTCAGCTCAGTTACTAGACCCCGCCCCGTACAGTCACACAGCTAACCTCATGTACTCAGCTCAGTTACTAGACCCCGCCCCGTACAGTCACACAGCTAACCTCATGTACTCAGCTCAGTTACTAGACCCCGCCCCGTACAGTCACACAGCTAACCTCATGTACTCAGCTCAGTTACTAGACCCCGCCCCGTACAGTCACACAGCTAACCTCATGTACTCAGCTCAGTTACTAGACCCCGCCCCGTACAGTCACACAGCTAACCTCATGTACTCAGCTCAGTTACTAGACCCCGCCCCGTACAGTCACACAGCTAACCTCATGTACTCAGCTCAGTTACTAGACCCCGCCCCGTACAGTCACACAGCTAACCTCATGTACTCAGCTCAGTTACTAGACCCCGCCCCGTACAGTCACACAGCTAACCTCATGTACTCAGCTCAGTTACTAGACCCCGCCCCGTACAGTCACACAGCTAACCTCATGTACTCAGCTCAGTTACTAGACCCCGCCCCGTACAGTCACACAGCTAACCTCATGTACTCAGCTCAGTTACTAGACCCCGCCCCGTACAGTCACACAGCTAACCTCATGTACTCAGCTCAGTTACTAGACCCCGCCCCGTACAGTCACACAGCTAACCTCATGTACTCAGCTCAGTTACTAGACCCCGCCCCGTACAGTCACACAGCTAACCTCATGTACTCAGCTCAGTTACTAGACCCCGCCCCGTACAGTCACACAGCTAACCTCATGTACTCAGCTCAGTTACTAGACCCCGCCCCGTACAGTCACACAGCTAACCTCATGTACTCAGCTCAGTTACTAGACCCCGCCCCGTACAGTCACACAGCTAACCTCATGTACTCAGCTCAGTTACTAGACCCCGCCCCGTACAGTCACACAGCTAACCTCATGTACTCAGCTCAGTTACTAGACCCCGCCCCGTACAGTCACACAGCTAACCTCATGTACTCAGCTCAGTTACTAGACCCCGCCCCGTACAGTCACACAGCTAACCTCATGTACTCAGCTCAGTTACTAGACCCCGCCCCGTACAGTCACACAGCTAACCTCATGTACTCAGCTCAGTTACTAGACCCCGCCCCGTACAGTCACACAGCTAACCTCATGTACTCAGCTCAGTTACTAGACCCCGCCCCGTACAGTCACACAGCTAACCTCATGTACTCAGCTCAGTTACTAGACCCCGCCCCGTACAGTCACACAGCTAACCTCATGTACTCAGCTCAGTTACTAGACCCCGCCCCGTACAGTCACACAGCTAACCTCATGTACTCAGCTCAGTTACTAGACCCCGCCCCGTACAGTCACACAGCTAACCTCATGTACTCAGCTCAGTTACTAGACCCCGCCCCGTACAGTCACACAGCTAACCTCATGTACTCAGCTCAGTTACTAGACCCCGCCCCGTACAGTCACACAGCTAACCTCATGTACTCAGCTCAGTTACTAGACCCCGCCCCGTACAGTCACACAGCTAACCTCATGTACTCAGCTCAGTTACTAGACCCCGCCCCGTACAGTCACACAGCTAACCTCATGTACTCAGCTCAGTTACTAGACCCCGCCCCGTACAGTCACACAGCTAACCTCATGTACTCAGCTCAGTTACTAGACCCCGCCCCGTACAGTCACACAGCTAACCTCATGTACTCAGCTCAGTTACTAGACCCCGCCCCGTACAGTCACACAGCTAACCTCATGTACTCAGCTCAGTTACTAGACCCCGCCCCGTACAGTCACACAGCTAACCTCATGTACTCAGCTCAGTTACTAGACCCCGCCCCGTACAGTCACACAGCTAACCTCATGTACTCAGCTCAGTTACTAGACCCCGCCCCGTACAGTCACACAGCTAACCTCATGTACTCAGCTCAGTTACTAGACCCCGCCCCGTACAGTCACACAGCTAACCTCATGTACTCAGCTCAGTTACTAGACCCCGCCCCGTACAGTCACACAGCTAACCTCATGTACTCAGCTCAGTTACTAGACCCCGCCCCGTACAGTCACACAGCTAACCTCATGTACTCAGCTCAGTTACTAGACCCCGCCCCGTACAGTCACACAGCTAACCTCATGTACTCAGCTCAGTTACTAGACCCCGCCCCGTACAGTCACACAGCTAACCTCATGTACTCAGCTCAGTTACTAGACCCCGCCCCGTACAGTCACACAGCTAACCTCATGTACTCAGCTCAGTTACTAGACCCCGCCCCGTACAGTCACACAGCTAACCTCATGTACTCAGCTCAGTTACTAGACCCCGCCCCGTACAGTCACACAGCTAACCTCATGTACTCAGCTCAGTTACTAGACCCCGCCCCGTACAGTCACACAGCTAACCTCATGTACTCAGCTCAGTTACTAGACCCCGCCCCGTACAGTCACACAGCTAACCTCATGTACTCAGCTCAGTTACTAGACCCCGCCCCGTACAGTCACACAGCTAACCTCATGTACTCAGCTCAGTTACTAGACCCCGCCCCGTACAGTCACACAGCTAACCTCATGTACTCAGCTCAGTTACTAGACCCCGCCCCGTACAGTCACACAGCTAACCTCATGTACTCAGCTCAGTTACTAGACCCCGCCCCGTACAGTCACACAGCTAACCTCATGTACTCAGCTCAGTTACTAGACCCCGCCCCGTACAGTCACACAGCTAACCTCATGTACTCAGCTCAGTTACTAGACCCCGCCCCGTACAGTCACACAGCTAACCTCATGTACTCAGCTCAGTTACTAGACCCCGCCCCGTACAGTCACACAGCTAACCTCATGTACTCAGCTCAGTTACTAGACCCCGCCCCGTACAGTCACACAGCTAACCTCATGTACTCAGCTCAGTTACTAGACCCCGCCCCGTACAGTCACACAGCTAACCTCATGTACTCAGCTCAGTTACTAGACCCCGCCCCGTACAGTCACACAGCTAACCTCATGTACTCAGCTCAGTTACTAGACCCCGCCCCGTACAGTCACACAGCTAACCTCATGTACTCAGCTCAGTTACTAGACCCCGCCCCGTACAGTCACACAGCTAACCTCATGTACTCAGCTCAGTTACTAGACCCCGCCCCGTACAGTCACACAGCTAACCTCATGTACTCAGCTCAGTTACTAGACCCCGCCCCGTACAGTCACACAGCTAACCTCATGTACTCAGCTCAGTTACTAGACCCCGCCCCGTACAGTCACACAGCTAACCTCATGTACTCAGCTCAGTTACTAGACCCCGCCCCGTACAGTCACACAGCTAACCTCATGTACTCAGCTCAGTTACTAGACCCCGCCCCGTACAGTCACACAGCTAACCTCATGTACTCAGCTCAGTTACTAGACCCCGCCCCGTACAGTCACACAGCTAACCTCATGTACTCAGCTCAGTTACTAGACCCCGCCCCGTACAGTCACACAGCTAACCTCATGTACTCAGCTCAGTTACTAGACCCCGCCCCGTACAGTCACACAGCTAACCTCATGTACTCAGCTCAGTTACTAGACCCCGCCCCGTACAGTCACACAGCTAACCTCATGTACTCAGCTCAGTTACTAGACCCCGCCCCGTACAGTCACACAGCTAACCTCATGTACTCAGCTCAGTTACTAGACCCCGCCCCGTACAGTCACACAGCTAACCTCATGTACTCAGCTCAGTTACTAGACCCCGCCCCGTACAGTCACACAGCTAACCTCATGTACTCAGCTCAGTTACTAGACCCCGCCCCGTACAGTCACACAGCTAACCTCATGTACTCAGCTCAGTTACTAGACCCCGCCCCGTACAGTCACACAGCTAACCTCATGTACTCAGCTCAGTTACTAGACCCCGCCCCGTACAGTCACACAGCTAACCTCATGTACTCAGCTCAGTTACTAGACCCCGCCCCGTACAGTCACACAGCTAACCTCATGTACTCAGCTCAGTTACTAGACCCCGCCCCGTACAGTCACACAGCTAACCTCATGTACTCAGCTCAGTTACTAGACCCCGCCCCGTACAGTCACACAGCTAACCTCATGTACTCAGCTCAGTTACTAGACCCCGCCCCGTACAGTCACACAGCTAACCTCATGTACTCAGCTCAGTTACTAGACCCCGCCCCGTACAGTCACACAGCTAACCTCATGTACTCAGCTCAGTTACTAGACCCCGCCCCGTACAGTCACACAGCTAACCTCATGTACTCAGCTCAGTTACTAGACCCCGCCCCGTACAGTCACACAGCTAACCTCATGTACTCAGCTCAGTTACTAGACCCCGCCCCGTACAGTCACACAGCTAACCTCATGTACTCAGCTCAGTTACTAGACCCCGCCCCGTACAGTCACACAGCTAACCTCATGTACTCAGCTCAGTTACTAGACCCCGCCCCGTACAGTCACACAGCTAACCTCATGTACTCAGCTCAGTTACTAGACCCCGCCCCGTACAGTCACACAGCTAACCTCATGTACTCAGCTCAGTTACTAGACCCCGCCCCGTACAGTCACACAGCTAACCTCATGTACTCAGCTCAGTTACTAGACCCCGCCCCGTACAGTCACACAGCTAACCTCATGTACTCAGCTCAGTTACTAGACCCCGCCCCGTACAGTCACACAGCTAACCTCATGTACTCAGCTCAGTTACTAGACCCCGCCCCGTACAGTCACACAGCTAACCTCATGTACTCAGCTCAGTTACTAGACCCCGCCCCGTACAGTCACACAGCTAACCTCATGTACTCAGCTCAGTTACTAGACCCCGCCCCGTACAGTCACACAGCTAACCTCATGTACTCAGCTCAGTTACTAGACCCCGCCCCGTACAGTCACACAGCTAACCTCATGTACTCAGCTCAGTTACTAGACCCCGCCCCGTACAGTCACACAGCTAACCTCATGTACTCAGCTCAGTTACTAGACCCCGCCCCGTACAGTCACACAGCTAACCTCATGTACTCAGCTCAGTTACTAGACCCCGCCCCGTACAGTCACACAGCTAACCTCATGTACTCAGCTCAGTTACTAGACCCCGCCCCGTACAGTCACACAGCTAACCTCATGTACTCAGCTCAGTTACTAGACCCCGCCCCGTACAGTCACACAGCTAACCTCATGTACTCAGCTCAGTTACTAGACCCCGCCCCGTACAGTCACACAGCTAACCTCATGTACTCAGCTCAGTTACTAGACCCCGCCCCGTACAGTCACACAGCTAACCTCATGTACTCAGCTCAGTTACTAGACCCCGCCCCGTACAGTCACACAGCTAACCTCATGTACTCAGCTCAGTTACTAGACCCCGCCCCGTACAGTCACACAGCTAACCTCATGTACTCAGCTCAGTTACTAGACCCCGCCCCGTACAGTCACACAGCTAACCTCATGTACTCAGCTCAGTTACTAGACCCCGCCCCGTACAGTCACACAGCTAACCTCATGTACTCAGCTCAGTTACTAGACCCCGCCCCGTACAGTCACACAGCTAACCTCATGTACTCAGCTCAGTTACTAGACCCCGCCCCGTACAGTCACACAGCTAACCTCATGTACTCAGCTCAGTTACTAGACCCCGCCCCGTACAGTCACACAGCTAACCTCATGTACTCAGCTCAGTTACTAGACCCCGCCCCGTACAGTCACACAGCTAACCTCATGTACTCAGCTCAGTTACTGGACCCCGCCCCGTACAGTCACACAGCTAACCTCATGTACTCAGCTCAGTTACTAGACCCCGCCCCGTACAGTCACACAGCTAACCTCATGTACTCAGCTCAGTTACTAGACCCCGCCCCGTACAGTCACACAGCTAACCTCATGTACTCAGCTCAGTTACTAGACCCCGCCCCGCACAGTCACACAGCTAACCTCATGTACTCAGCTCAGTTACTAGACCCCGCCCCGTACAGTCACACAGCTAACCTCATGTACTCAGCTCAGTTACTAGACCCCGCCCCGTACAGTCACACAGCTAACCTCATGTACTCAGCTCAGTTACTAGACCCCGCCCCGTACAGTCACACAGCTAACCTCATGTACTCAGCTCAGTTACTAGACCCCGCCCCGTACAGTCACACAGCTAACCTCATGTACTCAGCTCAGTTACTAGACCCCGCCCCGTACAGTCACACAGCTAACCTCATGTACTCAGCTCAGTTACTAGACCCCGCCCCGTACAGTCACACAGCTAACCTCATGTACTCAGCTCAGTTACTAGACCCCGCCCCGTACAGTCACACAGCTAACCTCATGTACTCAGCTCAGTTACTAGACCCCGCCCCGTACAGTCACACAGCTAACCTCATGTACTCAGCTCAGTTACTAGACCCCGCCCCGTACAGTCACACAGCTAACCTCATGTACTCAGCTCAGTTACTAGACCCCGCCCCGTACAGTCACACAGCTAACCTCATGTACTCAGCTCAGTTACTAGACCCCGCCCCGTACAGTCACACAGCTAACCTCATGTACTCAGCTCAGTTACTAGACCCCGCCCCGCACAGTCACACAGCTAACCTCATGTACTCAGCTCAGTTACTAGACCCCGCCCCGTACAGTCACACAGCTAACCTCATGTACTCAGCTCAGTTACTAGACCCCGCCCCGTACAGTCACACAGCTAACCTCATGTACTCAGCTCAGTTACTAGACCCCGCCCCGTACAGTCACACAGCTAACCTCATGTACTCAGCTCAGTTACTAGACCCCGCCCCGTACAGTCACACAGCTAACCTCATGTACTCAGCTCAGTTACTAGACCCCGCCCCGTACAGTCACACAGCTAACCTCATGTACTCAGCTCAGTTACTAGACCCCGCCCCGTACAGTCACACAGCTAACCTCATGTACTCAGCTCAGTTACTAGACCCCGCCCCGTACAGTCACACAGCTAACCTCATGTACTCAGCTCAGTTACTAGACCCCGCCCCGTACAGTCACACAGCTAACCTCATGTACTCAGCTCAGTTACTAGACCCCGCCCCGTACAGTCACACAGCTAACCTCATGTACTCAGCTCAGTTACTAGACCCCGCCCCGTACAGTCACACAGCTAACCTCATGTACTCAGCTCAGTTACTAGACCCCGCCCCGTACAGTCACACAGCTAACCTCATGTACTCAGCTCAGTTACTAGACCCCGCCCCGTACAGTCACACAGCTAACCTCATGTACTCAGCTCAGTTACTAGACCCCGCCCCGTACAGTCACACAGCTAACCTCATGTACTCAGCTCAGTTACTAGACCCCGCCCCGTACAGTCACACAGCTAACCTCATGTACTCAGCTCAGTTACTGGACCCCGCCCCGTACAGTCACACAGCTAACCTCATGTACTCAGCTCAGTTACTAGACCCCGCCCCGTACAGTCACACAGCTAACCTCATGTACTCAGCTCAGTTACTAGACCCCGCCCCGTACAGTCACACAGCTAACCTCATGTACTCAGCTCAGTTACTAGACCCCGCCCCGTACAGTCACACAGCTAACCTCATGTACTCAGCTCAGTTACTAGACCCCGCCCCGTACAGTCACACAGCTAACCTCATGTACTCAGCTCAGTTACTAGACCCCGCCCCGTACAGTCACACAGCTAACCTCATGTACTCAGCTCAGTTACTAGACCCCGCCCCGTACAGTCACACAGCTAACCTCATGTACTCAGCTCAGTTACTAGACCCCGCCCCGTACAGTCACACAGCTAACCTCATGTACTCAGCTCAGTTACTAGACCCCGCCCCGTACAGTCACACAGCTAACCTCATGTACTCAGCTCAGTTACTAGACCCCGCCCCGTACAGTCACACAGCTAACCTCATGTACTCAGCTCAGTTACTGGACCCCGCCCCGTACAGTCACACAGCTAACCTCATGTACTCAGCTCAGTTACTAGACCCCGCCCCGTACAGTCACACAGCTAACCTCATGTACTCAGCTCAGTTACTAGACCCCGCCCCGTACAGTCACACAGCTAACCTCATGTACTCAGCTCAGTTACTAGACCCCGCCCCGTACAGTCACACAGCTAACCTCATGTACTCAGCTCAGTTACTAGACCCCGCCCCGTACAGTCACACAGCTAACCTCATGTACTCAGCTCAGTTACTAGACCCCGCCCCGTACAGTCACACAGCTAACCTCATGTACTCAGCTCAGTTACTAGACCCCGCCCCGTACAGTCACACAGCTAACCTCATGTACTCAGCTCAGTTACTAGACCCCGCCCCGTACAGTCACACAGCTAACCTCATGTACTCAGCTCAGTTACTAGACCCCGCCCCGTACAGTCACACAGCTAACCTCATGTACTCAGCTCAGTTACTAGACCCCGCCCCGTACAGTCACACAGCTAACCTCATGTACTCAGCTCAGTTACTAGACCCCGCCCCGTACAGTCACACAGCTAACCTCATGTACTCAGCTCAGTTACTAGACCCCGCCCCGTACAGTCACACAGCTAACCTCATGTACTCAGCTCAGTTACTAGACCCCGCCCCGTACAGTCACACAGCTAACCTCATGTACTCAGCTCAGTTACTAGACCCCGCCCCGTACAGTCACACAGCTAACCTCATGTACTCAGCTCAGTTACTAGACCCCGCCCCGTACAGTCACACAGCTAACCTCATGTACTCAGCTCAGTTACTAGACCCCGCCCCGTACAGTCACACAGCTAACCTCATGTACTCAGCTCAGTTACTAGACCCCGCCCCGTACAGTCACACAGCTAACCTCATGTACTCAGCTCAGTTACTAGACCCCGCCCCGTACAGTCACACAGCTAACCTCATGTACTCAGCTCAGTTACTAGACCCCGCCCCGTACAGTCACACAGCTAACCTCATGTACTCAGCTCAGTTACTAGACCCCGCCCCGTACAGTCACACAGCTAACCTCATGTACTCAGCTCAGTTACTAGACCCCGCCCCGTACAGTCACACAGCTAACCTCATGTACTCAGCTCAGTTACTAGACCCCGCCCCGTACAGTCACACAGCTAACCTCATGTACTCAGCTCAGTTACTAGACCCCGCCCCGTACAGTCACACAGCTAACCTCATGTACTCAGCTCAGTTACTAGACCCCGCCCCGTACAGTCACACAGCTAACCTCATGTACTCAGCTCAGTTACTAGACCCCGCCCCGTACAGTCACACAGCTAACCTCATGTACTCAGCTCAGTTACTAGACCCCGCCCCGTACAGTCACACAGCTAACCTCATGTACTCAGCTCAGTTACTAGACCCCGCCCCGTACAGTCACACAGCTAACCTCATGTACTCAGCTCAGTTACTAGACCCCGCCCCGTACAGTCACACAGCTAACCTCATGTACTCAGCTCAGTTACTAGACCCCGCCCCGTACAGTCACACAGCTAACCTCATGTACTCAGCTCAGTTACTAGACCCCGCCCCGTACAGTCACACAGCTAACCTCATGTACTCAGCTCAGTTACTAGACCCCGCCCCGTACAGTCACACAGCTAACCTCATGTACTCAGCTCAGTTACTAGACCCCGCCCCGTACAGTCACACAGCTAACCTCATGTACTCAGCTCAGTTACTAGACCCCGCCCCGTACAGTCACACAGCTAACCTCATGTACTCAGCTCAGTTACTAGACCCCGCCCCGTACAGTCACACAGCTAACCTCATGTACTCAGCTCAGTTACTAGACCCCGCCCCGTACAGTCACACAGCTAACCTCATGTACTCAGCTCAGTTACTAGACCCCGCCCCGTACAGTCACACAGCTAACCTCATGTACTCAGCTCAGTTACTAGACCCCGCCCCGTACAGTCACACAGCTAACCTCATGTACTCAGCTCAGTTACTAGACCCCGCCCCGTACAGTCACACAGCTAACCTCATGTACTCAGCTCAGTTACTAGACCCCGCCCCGTACAGTCACACAGCTAACCTCATGTACTCAGCTCAGTTACTAGACCCCGCCCCGTACAGTCACACAGCTAACCTCATGTACTCAGCTCAGTTACTAGACCCCGCCCCGTACAGTCACACAGCTAACCTCATGTACTCAGCTCAGTTACTAGACCCCGCCCCGTACAGTCACACAGCTAACCTCATGTACTCAGCTCAGTTACTAGACCCCGCCCCGTACAGTCACACAGCTAACCTCATGTACTCAGCTCAGTTACTAGACCCCGCCCCGTACAGTCACACAGCTAACCTCATGTACTCAGCTCAGTTACTAGACCCCGCCCCGTACAGTCACACA
This sequence comes from Megaustenia siamemsis, assembly GCA_032433765.1. Classification (NCBI taxonomy): domain Eukaryota; kingdom Metazoa; phylum Mollusca; class Gastropoda; order Stylommatophora; family Ariophantidae; genus Megaustenia; species Megaustenia siamemsis. The sequence continues at coordinate 1,152,900 of JAVIAB010000102.1, forward strand.
GCTAACCTCATGTACTCAGCTCAGTTACTAGACCCCGCCCCGTACAGTCACACAGCTAACCTCATGTACTCAGCTCAGTTACTAGACCCCGCCCCGTACAGTCACACAGCTAACCTCATGTACTCAGCTCAGTTACTAGACCCCGCCCCGTACAGTCACACAGCTAACCTCATGTACTCAGCTCAGTTACTAGACCCCGCCCCGTACAGTCACACAGCTAACCTCATGTACTCAGCTCAGTTACTAGACCCCGCCCCGTACAGTCACACAGCTAACCTCATGTACTCAGCTCAGTTACTAGACCCCGCCCCGTACAGTCACACAGCTAACCTCATGTACTCAGCTCAGTTACTAGACCCCGCCCCGTACAGTCACACAGCTAACCTCATGTACTCAGCTCAGTTACTAGACCCCGCCCCGTACAGTCACACAGCTAACCTCATGTACTCAGCTCAGTTACTAGACCCCGCCCCGTACAGTCACACAGCTAACCTCATGTACTCAGCTCAGTTACTAGACCCCGCCCCGTACAGTCACACAGCTAACCTCATGTACTCAGCTCAGTTACTAGACCCCGCCCCGTACAGTCACACAGCTAACCTCATGTACTCAGCTCAGTTACTAGACCCCGCCCCGTACAGTCACACAGCTAACCTCATGTACTCAGCTCAGTTACTAGACCCCGCCCCGTACAGTCACACAGCTAACCTCATGTACTCAGCTCAGTTACTAGACCCCGCCCCGTACAGTCACACAGCTAACCTCATGTACTCAGCTCAGTTACTAGACCCCGCCCCGTACAGTCACACAGCTAACCTCATGTACTCAGCTCAGTTACTAGACCCCGCCCCGTACAGTCACACAGCTAACCTCATGTACTCAGCTCAGTTACTAGACCCCGCCCCGTACAGTCACACAGCTAACCTCATGTACTCAGCTCAGTTACTAGACCCCGCCCCGTACAGTCACACAGCTAACCTCATGTACTCAGCTCAGTTACTAGACCCCGCCCCGTACAGTCACACAGCTAACCTCATGTACTCAGCTCAGTTACTAGACCCCGCCCCGTACAGTCACACAGCTAACCTCATGTACTCAGCTCAGTTACTAGACCCCGCCCCGTACAGTCACACAGCTAACCTCATGTACTCAGCTCAGTTACTAGACCCCGCCCCGTACAGTCACACAGCTAACCTCATGTACTCAGCTCAGTTACTAGACCCCGCCCCGTACAGTCACACAGCTAACCTCATGTACTCAGCTCAGTTACTAGACCCCGCCCCGTACAGTCACACAGCTAACCTCATGTACTCAGCTCAGTTACTAGACCCCGCCCCGTACAGTCACACAGCTAACCTCATGTACTCAGCTCAGTTACTAGACCCCGCCCCGTACAGTCACACAGCTAACCTCATGTACTCAGCTCAGTTACTAGACCCCGCCCCGTACAGTCACACAGCTAACCTCATGTACTCAGCTCAGTTACTAGACCCCGCCCCGTACAGTCACACAGCTAACCTCATGTACTCAGCTCAGTTACTAGACCCCGCCCCGTACAGTCACACAGCTAACCTCATGTACTCAGCTCAGTTACTAGACCCCGCCCCGTACAGTCACACAGCTAACCTCATGTACTCAGCTCAGTTACTAGACCCCGCCCCGTACAGTCACACAGCTAACCTCATGTACTCAGCTCAGTTACTAGACCCCGCCCCGTACAGTCACACAGCTAACCTCATGTACTCAGCTCAGTTACTAGACCCCGCCCCGTACAGTCACACAGCTAACCTCATGTACTCAGCTCAGTTACTAGACCCCGCCCCGTACAGTCACACAGCTAACCTCATGTACTCAGCTCAGTTACTAGACCCCGCCCCGTACAGTCACACAGCTAACCTCATGTACTCAGCTCAGTTACTAGACCCCGCCCCGTACAGTCACACAGCTAACCTCATGTACTCAGCTCAGTTACTAGACCCCGCCCCGTACAGTCACACAGCTAACCTCATGTACTCAGCTCAGTTACTAGACCCCGCCCCGTACAGTCACACAGCTAACCTCATGTACTCAGCTCAGTTACTAGACCCCGCCCCGTACAGTCACACAGCTAACCTCATGTACTCAGCTCAGTTACTAGACCCCGCCCCGTACAGTCACACAGCTAACCTCATGTACTCAGCTCAGTTACTAGACCCCGCCCCGTACAGTCACACAGCTAACCTCATGTACTCAGCTCAGTTACTAGACCCCGCCCCGTACAGTCACACAGCTAACCTCATGTACTCAGCTCAGTTACTAGACCCCGCCCCGTACAGTCACACAGCTAACCTCATGTACTCAGCTCAGTTACTAGACCCCGCCCCGTACAGTCACACAGCTAACCTCATGTACTCAGCTCAGTTACTAGACCCCGCCCCGTACAGTCACACAGCTAACCTCATGTACTCAGCTCAGTTACTAGACCCCGCCCCGTACAGTCACACAGCTAACCTCATGTACTCAGCTCAGTTACTAGACCCCGCCCCGTACAGTCACACAGCTAACCTCATGTACTCAGCTCAGTTACTAGACCCCGCCCCGTACAGTCACACAGCTAACCTCATGTACTCAGCTCAGTTACTAGACCCCGCCCCGTACAGTCACACAGCTAACCTCATGTACTCAGCTCAGTTACTAGACCCCGCCCCGCACAGTCACACAGCTAACCTCATGTACTCAGCTCAGTTACTGGACCCCGCCCCGTACAGTCACACAGCTAACCTCATGTACTCAGCTCAGTTACTAGACCCCGCCCCGTACAGTCACACAGCTAACCTCATGTACTCAGCTCAGTTACTAGACCCCGCCCCGTACAGTCACACAGCTAACCTCATGTACTCAGCTCAGTTACTAGACCCCGCCCCGCACAGTCACACAGCTAACCTCATGTACTCAGCTCAGTTACTAGACCCCGCCCCGTACAGTCACACAGCTAACCTCATGTACTCAGCTCAGTTACTAGACCCCGCCCCGTACAGTCACACAGCTAACCTCATGTACTCAGCTCAGTTACTAGACCCCGCCCCGTACAGTCACACAGCTAACCTCATGTACTCAGCTCAGTTACTAGACCCCGCCCCGTACAGTCACACAGCTAACCTCATGTACTCAGCTCAGTTACTAGACCCCGCCCCGTACAGTCACACAGCTAACCTCATGTACTCAGCTCAGTTACTAGACCCCGCCCCGTACAGTCACACAGCTAACCTCATGTACTCAGCTCAGTTACTAGACCCCGCCCCGTACAGTCACACAGCTAACCTCATGTACTCAGCTCAGTTACTAGACCCCGCCCCGTACAGTCACACAGCTAACCTCATGTACTCAGCTCAGTTACTAGACCCCGCCCCGTACAGTCACACAGCTAACCTCATGTACTCAGCTCAGTTACTAGACCCCGCCCCGTACAGTCACACAGCTAACCTCATGTACTCAGCTCAGTTACTAGACCCCGCCCCGTACAGTCACACAGCTAACCTCATGTACTCAGCTCAGTTACTAGACCCCGCCCCGTACAGTCACACAGCTAACCTCATGTACTCAGCTCAGTTACTAGACCCCGCCCCGTACAGTCACACAGCTAACCTCATGTACTCAGCTCAGTTACTAGACCCCGCCCCGTACAGTCACACAGCTAACCTCATGTACTCAGCTCAGTTACTAGACCCCGCCCCGTACAGTCACACAGCTAACCTCATGTACTCAGCTCAGTTACTAGACCCCGCCCCGTACAGTCACACAGCTAACCTCATGTACTCAGCTCAGTTACTAGACCCCGCCCCGTACAGTCACACAGCTAACCTCATGTACTCAGCTCAGTTACTAGACCCCGCCCCGTACAGTCACACAGCTAACCTCATGTACTCAGCTCAGTTACTAGACCCCGCCCCGTACAGTCACACAGCTAACCTCATGTACTCAGCTCAGTTACTAGACCCCGCCCCGTACAGTCACACAGCTAACCTCATGTACTCAGCTCAGTTACTAGACCCCGCCCCGTACAGTCACACAGCTAACCTCATGTACTCAGCTCAGTTACTAGACCCCGCCCCGTACAGTCACACAGCTAACCTCATGTACTCAGCTCAGTTACTAGACCCCGCCCCGTACAGTCACACAGCTAACCTCATGTACTCAGCTCAGTTACTAGACCCCGCCCCGTACAGTCACACAGCTAACCTCATGTACTCAGCTCAGTTACTAGACCCCGCCCCGTACAGTCACACAGCTAACCTCATGTACTCAGCTCAGTTACTAGACCCCGCCCCGTACAGTCACACAGCTAACCTCATGTACTCAGCTCAGTTACTAGACCCCGCCCCGTACAGTCACACAGCTAACCTCATGTACTCAGCTCAGTTACTAGACCCCGCCCCGTACAGTCACACAGCTAACCTCATGTACTCAGCTCAGTTACTAGACCCCGCCCCGTACAGTCACACAGCTAACCTCATGTACTCAGCTCAGTTACTAGACCCCGCCCCGTACAGTCACACAGCTAACCTCATGTACTCAGCTCAGTTACTAGACCCCGCCCCGTACAGTCACACAGCTAACCTCATGTACTCAGCTCAGTTACTAGACCCCGCCCCGTACAGTCACACAGCTAACCTCATGTACTCAGCTCAGTTACTAGACCCCGCCCCGTACAGTCACACAGCTAACCTCATGTACTCAGCTCAGTTACTAGACCCCGCCCCGTACAGTCACACAGCTAACCTCATGTACTCAGCTCAGTTACTAGACCCCGCCCCGTACAGTCACACAGCTAACCTCATGTACTCAGCTCAGTTACTAGACCCCGCCCCGTACAGTCACACAGCTAACCTCATGTACTCAGCTCAGTTACTAGACCCCGCCCCGTACAGTCACACAGCTAACCTCATGTACTCAGCTCAGTTACTAGACCCCGCCCCGTACAGTCACACAGCTAACCTCATGTACTCAGCTCAGTTACTAGACCCCGCCCCGTACAGTCACACAGCTAACCTCATGTACTCAGCTCAGTTACTAGACCCCGCCCCGTACAGTCACACAGCTAACCTCATGTACTCAGCTCAGTTACTAGACCCCGCCCCGTACAGTCACACAGCTAACCTCATGTACTCAGCTCAGTTACTAGACCCCGCCCCGTACAGTCACACAGCTAACCTCATGTACTCAGCTCAGTTACTAGACCCCGCCCCGTACAGTCACACAGCTAACCTCATGTACTCAGCTCAGTTACTAGACCCCGCCCCGTACAGTCACACAGCTAACCTCATGTACTCAGCTCAGTTACTAGACCCCGCCCCGTACAGTCACACAGCTAACCTCATGTACTCAGCTCAGTTACTAGACCCCGCCCCGTACAGTCACACAGCTAACCTCATGTACTCAGCTCAGTTACTAGACCCCGCCCCGTACAGTCACACAGCTAACCTCATGTACTCAGCTCAGTTACTAGACCCCGCCCCGTACAGTCACACAGCTAACCTCATGTACTCAGCTCAGTTACTAGACCCCGCCCCGTACAGTCACACAGCTAACCTCATGTACTCAGCTCAGTTACTAGACCCCGCCCCGTACAGTCACACAGCTAACCTCATGTACTCAGCTCAGTTACTAGACCCCGCCCCGTACAGTCACACAGCTAACCTCATGTACTCAGCTCAGTTACTAGACCCCGCCCCGTACAGTCACACAGCTAACCTCATGTACTCAGCTCAGTTACTAGACCCCGCCCCGTACAGTCACACAGCTAACCCTCTCAGCAGTTACTAGACCCCCCCCGTACAGTCACACAGCTAACCTCATGTACTCAGCTCAGTTACTAGACCCCGCCCCGTACAGTCACACAGCTAACCTCATGTACTCAGCTCAGTTACTAGACCCCGCCCCGTACAGTCACACAGCTAACCTCATGTACTCAGCTCAGTTACTAGACCCCGCCCCGTACAGTCACACAGCTAACCTCATGTACTCAGCTCAGTTACTAGACCCCGCCCCGTACAGTCACACAGCTAACCTCATGTACTCAGCTCAGTTACTAGACCCCGCCCCGTACAGTCACACAGCTAACCTCATGTACTCAGCTCAGTTACTAGACCCCGCCCCGTACAGTCACACAGCTAACCTCATGTACTCAGCTCAGTTACTAGACCCCGCCCCGTACAGTCACACAGCTAACCTCATGTACTCAGCTCAGTTACTAGACCCCGCCCCGTACAGTCACACAGCTAACCTCATGTACTCAGCTCAGTTACTAGACCCCGCCCCGTACAGTCACACAGCTAACCTCATGTACTCAGCTCAGTTACTAGACCCCGCCCCGTACAGTCACACAGCTAACCTCATGTACTCAGCTCAGTTACTAGACCCCGCCCCGTACAGTCACACAGCTAACCTCATGTACTCAGCTCAGTTACTAGACCCCGCCCCGTACAGTCACACAGCTAACCTCATGTACTCAGCTCAGTTACTAGACCCCGCCCCGTACAGTCACACAGCTAACCTCATGTACTCAGCTCAGTTACTAGACCCCGCCCCGTACAGTCACACAGCTAACCTCATGTACTCAGCTCAGTTACTAGACCCCGCCCCGTACAGTCACACAGCTAACCTCATGTACTCAGCTCAGTTACTAGACCCCGCCCCGTACAGTCACACAGCTAACCTCATGTACTCAGCTCAGTTACTAGACCCCGCCCCGTACAGTCACACAGCTAACCTCATGTACTCAGCTCAGTTACTAGACCCCGCCCCGTACAGTCACACAGCTAACCTCATGTACTCAGCTCAGTTACTAGACCCCGCCCCGTACAGTCACACAGCTAACCTCATGTACTCAGCTCAGTTACTAGACCCCGCCCCGTACAGTCACACAGCTAACCTCATGTACTCAGCTCAGTTACTAGACCCCGCCCCGTACAGTCACACAGCTAACCTCATGTACTCAGCTCAGTTACTAGACCCCGCCCCGTACAGTCACACAGCTAACCTCATGTACTCAGCTCAGTTACTAGACCCCGCCCCGTACAGTCACACAGCTAACCTCATGTACTCAGCTCAGTTACTAGACCCCGCCCCGTACAGTCACACAGCTAACCTCATGTACTCAGCTCAGTTACTAGACCCCGCCCCGTACAGTCACACAGCTAACCTCATGTACTCAGCTCAGTTACTAGACCCCGCCCCGTACAGTCACACAGCTAACCTCATGTACTCAGCTCAGTTACTAGACCCCGCCCCGTACAGTCACACAGCTAACCTCATGTACTCAGCTCAGTTACTAGACCCCGCCCCGTACAGTCACACAGCTAACCTCATGTACTCAGCTCAGTTACTAGACCCCGCCCCGTACAGTCACACAGCTAACCTCATGTACTCAGCTCAGTTACTAGACCCCGCCCCGTACAGTCACACAGCTAACCTCATGTACTCAGCTCAGTTACTAGACCCCGCCCCGTACAGTCACACAGCTAACCTCATGTACTCAGCTCAGTTACTAGACCCCGCCCCGTACAGTCACACAGCTAACCTCATGTACTCAGCTCAGTTACTAGACCCCGCCCCGTACAGTCACACAGCTAACCTCATGTACTCAGCTCAGTTACTAGACCCCGCCCCGTACAGTCACACAGCTAACCTCATGTACTCAGCTCAGTTACTAGACCCCGCCCCGTACAGTCACACAGCTAACCTCATGTACTCAGCTCAGTTACTAGACCCCGCCCCGTACAGTCACACAGCTAACCTCATGTACTCAGCTCAGTTACTAGACCCCGCCCCGTACAGTCACACAGCTAACCTCATGTACTCAGCTCAGTTACTAGACCCCGCCCCGTACAGTCACACAGCTAACCTCATGTACTCAGCTCAGTTACTAGACCCCGCCCCGTACAGTCACACAGCTAACCTCATGTACTCAGCTCAGTTACTAGACCCCGCCCCGTACAGTCACACAGCTAACCTCATGTACTCAGCTCAGTTACTAGACCCCGCCCCGTACAGTCACACAGCTAACCTCATGTACTCAGCTCAGTTACTAGACCCCGCCCCGTACAGTCACACAGCTAACCTCATGTACTCAGCTCAGTTACTAGACCCCGCCCCGTACAGTCACACAGCTAACCTCATGTACTCAGCTCAGTTACTAGACCCCGCCCCGTACAGTCACACAGCTAACCTCATGTACTCAGCTCAGTTACTAGACCCCGCCCCGTACAGTCACACAGCTAACCTCATGTACTCAGCTCAGTTACTAGACCCCGCCCCGTACAGTCACACAGCTAACCTCATGTACTCAGCTCAGTTACTAGACCCCGCCCCGTACAGTCACACAGCTAACCTCATGTACTCAGCTCAGTTACTAGACCCCGCCCCGTACAGTCACACAGCTAACCTCATGTACTCAGCTCAGTTACTAGACCCCGCCCCGTACAGTCACACAGCTAACCTCATGTACTCAGCTCAGTTACTAGACCCCGCCCCGTACAGTCACACAGCTAACCTCATGTACTCAGCTCAGTTACTAGACCCCGCCCCGTACAGTCACACAGCTAACCTCATGTACTCAGCTCAGTTACTAGACCCCGCCCCGTACAGTCACACAGCTAACCTCATGTACTCAGCTCAGTTACTAGACCCCGCCCCGTACAGTCACACAGCTAACCTCATGTACTCAGCTCAGTTACTAGACCCCGCCCCGTACAGTCACACAGCTAACCTCATGTACTCAGCTCAGTTACTAGACCCCGCCCCGTACAGTCACACAGCTAACCTCATGTACTCAGCTCAGTTACTAGACCCCGCCCCGTACAGTCACACAGCTAACCTCATGTACTCAGCTCAGTTACTAGACCCCGCCCCGTACAGTCACACAGCTAACCTCATGTACTCAGCTCAGTTACTAGACCCCGCCCCGTACAGTCACACAGCTAACCTCATGTACTCAGCTCAGTTACTAGACCCCGCCCCGTACAGTCACACAGCTAACCTCATGTACTCAGCTCAGTTACTAGACCCCGCCCCGTACAGTCACACAGCTAACCTCATGTACTCAGCTCAGTTACTAGACCCCGCCCCGTACAGTCACACAGCTAACCTCATGTACTCAGCTCAGTTACTAGACCCCGCCCCGTACAGTCACACAGCTAACCTCATGTACTCAGCTCAGTTACTAGACCCCGCCCCGTACAGTCACACAGCTAACCTCATGTACTCAGCTCAGTTACTAGACCCCGCCCCGTACAGTCACACAGCTAACCTCATGTACTCAGCTCAGTTACTAGACCCCGCCCCGTACAGTCACACAGCTAACCTCATGTACTCAGCTCAGTTACTAGACCCCGCCCCGTACAGTCACACAGCTAACCTCATGTACTCAGCTCAGTTACTAGACCCCGCCCCGTACAGTCACACAGCTAACCTCATGTACTCAGCTCAGTTACTAGACCCCGCCCCGTACAGTCACACAGCTAACCTCATGTACTCAGCTCAGTTACTAGACCCCGCCCCGTACAGTCACACAGCTAACCTCATGTACTCAGCTCAGTTACTAGACCCCGCCCCGTACAGTCACACAGCTAACCTCATGTACTCAGCTCAGTTACTAGACCCCGCCCCGTACAGTCACACAGCTAACCTCATGTACTCAGCTCAGTTACTAGACCCCGCCCCGTACAGTCACACAGCTAACCTCATGTACTCAGCTCAGTTACTAGACCCCGCCCCGTACAGTCACACAGCTAACCTCATGTACTCAGCTCAGTTACTAGACCCCGCCCCGTACAGTCACACAGCTAACCTCATGTACTCAGCTCAGTTACTAGACCCCGCCCCGTACAGTCACACAGCTAACCTCATGTACTCAGCTCAGTTACTAGACCCCGCCCCGTACAGTCACACAGCTAACCTCATGTACTCAGCTCAGTTACTAGACCCCGCCCCGTACAGTCACACAGCTAACCTCATGTACTCAGCTCAGTTACTAGACCCCGCCCCGTACAGTCACACAGCTAACCTCATGTACTCAGCTCAGTTACTAGACCCCGCCCCGTACAGTCACACAGCTAACCTCATGTACTCAGCTCAGTTACTAGACCCCGCCCCGCACAGTCACACAGCTAACCTCATGTACTCAGCTCAGTTACTAGACCCCGCCCCGTACAGTCACACAGCTAACCTCATGTACTCAGCTCAGTTACTAGACCCCGCCCCGTACAGTCACACAGCTAACCTCATGTACTCAGCTCAGTTACTAGACCCCGCCCCGTACAGTCACACAGCTAACCTCATGTACTCAGCTCAGTTACTAGACCCCGCCCCGTACAGTCACACAGCTAACCTCATGTACTCAGCTCAGTTACTAGACCCCGCCCCGTACAGTCACACAGCTAACCTCATGTACTCAGCTCAGTTACTAGACCCCGCCCCGTACAGTCACACAGCTAACCTCATGTACTCAGCTCAGTTACTAGACCCCGCCCCGTACAGTCACACAGCTAACCTCATGTACTCAGCTCAGTTACTAGACCCCGCCCCGTACAGTCACACAGCTAACCTCATGTACTCAGCTCAGTTACTAGACCCCGCCCCGTACAGTCACACAGCTAACCTCATGTACTCAGCTCAGTTACTAGACCCCGCCCCGTACAGTCACACAGCTAACCTCATGTACTCAGCTCAGTTACTAGACCCCGCCCCGTACAGTCACACAGCTAACCTCATGTACTCAGCTCAGTTACTAGACCCCGCCCCGCACAGTCACACAGCTAACCTCATGTACTCAGCTCAGTTACTAGACCCCGCCCCGTACAGTCACACAGCTAACCTCATGTACTCAGCTCAGTTACTAGACCCCGCCCCGTACAGTCACACAGCTAACCTCATGTACTCAGCTCAGTTACTAGACCCCGCCCCGTACAGTCACACAGCTAACCTCATGTACTCAGCTCAGTTACTAGACCCCGCCCCGTACAGTCACACAGCTAACCTCATGTACTCAGCTCAGTTACTAGACCCCGCCCCGTACAGTCACACAGCTAACCTCATGTACTCAGCTCAGTTACTAGACCCCGCCCCGTACAGTCACACAGCTAACCTCATGTACTCAGCTCAGTTACTAGACCCCGCCCCGTACAGTCACACAGCTAACCTCATGTACTCAGCTCAGTTACTAGACCCCGCCCCGTACAGTCACACAGCTAACCTCATGTACTCAGCTCAGTTACTAGACCCCGCCCCGTACAGTCACACAGCTAACCTCATGTACTCAGCTCAGTTACTAGACCCCGCCCCGTACAGTCACACAGCTAACCTCATGTACTCAGCTCAGTTACTAGACCCCGCCCCGTACAGTCACACAGCTAACCTCATGTACTCAGCTCAGTTACTAGACCCCGCCCCGCACAGTCACACAGCTAACCTCATGTACTCAGCTCAGTTACTAGACCCCGCCCCGTACAGTCACACAGCTAACCTCATGTACTCAGCTCAGTTACTAGACCCCGCCCCGTACAGTCACACAGCTAACCTCATGTACTCAGCTCAGTTACTAGACCCCGCCCCGTACAGTCACACAGCTAACCTCATGTACTCAGCTCAGTTACTAGACCCCGCCCCGTACAGTCACACAGCTAACCTCATGTACTCAGCTCAGTTACTAGACCCCGCCCCGTACAGTCACACAGCTAACCTCATGTACTCAGCTCAGTTACTAGACCCCGCCCCGTACAGTCACACAGCTAACCTCATGTACTCAGCTCAGTTACTAGACCCCGCCCCGTACAGTCACACAGCTAACCTCATGTACTCAGCTCAGTTACTAGACCCCGCCCCGTACAGTCACACAGCTAACCTCATGTACTCAGCTCAGTTACTAGACCCCGCCCCGTACAGTCACACAGCTAACCTCATGTACTCAGCTCAGTTACTAGACCCCGCCCCGTACAGTCACACAGCTAACCTCATGTACTCAGCTCAGTTACTAGACCCCGCCCCGTACAGTCACACAGCTAACCTCATGTACTCAGCTCAGTTACTAGACCCCGCCCCGTACAGTCACACAGCTAACCTCATGTACTCAGCTCAGTTACTAGACCCCGCCCCGTACAGTCACACAGCTAACCTCATGTACTCAGCTCAGTTACTAGACCCCGCCCCGTACAGTCACACAGCTAACCTCATGTACTCAGCTCAGTTACTAGACCCCGCCCCGTACAGTCACACAGCTAACCTCATGTACTCAGCTCAGTTACTAGACCCCGCCCCGTACAGTCACACAGCTAACCTCATGTACTCAGCTCAGTTACTAGACCCCGCCCCGTACAGTCACACAGCTAACCTCATGTACTCAGCTCAGTTACTAGACCCCGCCCCGTACAGTCACACAGCTAACCTCATGTACTCAGCTCAGTTACTAGACCCCGCCCCGTACAGTCACACAGCTAACCTCATGTACTCAGCTCAGTTACTAGACCCCGCCCCGTACAGTCACACAGCTAACCTCATGTACTCAGCTCAGTTACTAGACCCCGCCCCGTACAGTCACACAGCTAACCTCATGTACTCAGCTCAGTTACTAGACCCCGCCCCGTACAGTCACACAGCTAACCTCATGTACTCAGCTCAGTTACTAGACCCCGCCCCGTACAGTCACACAGCTAACCTCATGTACTCAGCTCAGTTACTAGACCCCGCCCCGTACAGTCACACAGCTAACCTCATGTACTCAGCTCAGTTACTAGACCCCGCCCCGTACAGTCACACAGCTAACCTCATGTACTCAGCTCAGTTACTAGACCCCGCCCCGTACAGTCACACAGCTAACCTCATGTACTCAGCTCAGTTACTAGACCCCGCCCCGTACAGTCACACAGCTAACCTCATGTACTCAGCTCAGTTACTAGACCCCGCCCCGTACAGTCACACAGCTAACCTCATGTACTCAGCTCAGTTACTAGACCCCGCCCCGTACAGTCACACAGCTAACCTCATGTACTCAGCTCAGTTACTAGACCCCGCCCCGTACAGTCACACAGCTAACCTCATGTACTCAGCTCAGTTACTAGACCCCGCCCCGTACAGTCACACAGCTAACCTCATGTACTCAGCTCAGTTACTAGACCCCGCCCCGTACAGTCACACAGCTAACCTCATGTACTCAGCTCAGTTACTAGACCCCGCCCCGCACAGTCACACAGCTAACCTCATGTACTCAGCTCAGTTACTAGACCCCGCCCCGCACAGTCACACAGCTAACCTCATGTACTCAGCTCAGTTACTGGACCCCGCCCCGTACAGTCACACAGCTAACCTCATGTACTCAGCTCAGTTACTAGACCCCGCCCCGTACAGTCACACAGCTAACCTCATGTACTCAGCTCAGTTACTAGACCCCGCCCCGCACAGTCACACAGCTAACCTCATGTACTCAGCTCAGTTACTGGACCCCGCCCCGTACAGTCACACAGCTAACCTCATGTACTCAGCTCAGTTACTAGACCCCGCCCCGTACAGTCACACAGCTAACCTCATGTACTCAGCTCAGTTACTAGACCCCGCCCCGTACAGTCACACAGCTAACCTCATGTACTCAGCTCAGTTACTAGACCCCGCCCCGCACAGTCACACAGCTAACCTCATGTACTCAGCTCAGTTACTAGACCCCGCCCCGTACAGTCACACAGCTAACCTCATGTACTCAGCTCAGTTACTAGACCCCGCCCCGTACAGTCACACAGCTAACCTCATGTACTCAGCTCAGTTACTAGACCCCGCCCCGTACAGTCACACAGCTAACCTCATGTACTCAGCTCAGTTACTAGACCCCGCCCCGTACAGTCACACAGCTAACCTCATGTACTCAGCTCAGTTACTAGACCCCGCCCCGTACAGTCACACAGCTAACCTCATGTACTCAGCTCAGTTACTAGACCCCGCCCCGCACAGTCACACAGCTAACCTCATGTACTCAGCTCAGTTACTAGACCCCGCCCCGCACAGTCACACAGCTAACCTCATGTACTCAGCTCAGTTACTAGACCCCGCCCCGTACAGTCACACAGCTAACCTCATGTACTCAGCTCAGTTACTAGACCCCGCCCCGTACAGTCACACAGCTAACCTCATGTACTCAGCTCAGTTACTAGACCCCGCCCCGTACAGTCACACAGCTAACCTCATGTACTCAGCTCAGTTACTAGACCCCGCCCCGTACAGTCACACAGCTAACCTCATGTACTCAGCTCAGTTACTAGACCCCGCCCCGTACAGTCACACAGCTAACCTCATGTACTCAGCTCAGTTACTAGACCCCGCCCCGTACAGTCACACAGCTAACCTCATGTACTCAGCTCAGTTACTAGACCCCGCCCCGTACAGTCACACAGCTAACCTCATGTACTCAGCTCAGTTACTAGACCCCGCCCCGTACAGTCACACAGCTAACCTCATGTACTCAGCTCAGTTACTAGACCCCGCCCCGTACAGTCACACAGCTAACCTCATGTACTCAGCTCAGTTACTAGACCCCGCCCCGTACAGTCACACAGCTAACCTCATGTACTCAGCTCAGTTACTAGACCCCGCCCCGTACAGTCACACAGCTAACCTCATGTACTCAGCTCAGTTACTAGACCCCGCCCCGCACAGTCACACAGCTAACCTCATGTACTCAGCTCAGTTACTAGACCCCGCCCCGTACAGTCACACAGCTAACCTCATGTACTCAGCTCAGTTACTAGACCCCGCCCCGTACAGTCACACAGCTAACCTCATGTACTCAGCTCAGTTACTAGACCCCGCCCCGTACAGTCACACAGCTAACCTCATGTACTCAGCTCAGTTACTAGACCCCGCCCCGTACAGTCACACAGCTAACCTCATGTACTCAGCTCAGTTACTAGACCCCGCCCCGTACAGTCACACAGCTAACCTCATGTACTCAGCTCAGTTACTAGACCCCGCCCCGCACAGTCACACAGCTAACCTCATGTACTCAGCTCAGTTACTAGACCCCGCCCCGTACAGTCACACAGCTAACCTCATGTACTCAGCTCAGTTACTAGACCCCGCCCCGCACAGTCACACAGCTAACCTCATGTACTCAGCTCAGTTACTAGACCCCGCCCCGTACAGTCACACAGCTAACCTCATGTACTCAGCTCAGTTACTAGACCCCGCCCCGTACAGTCACACAGCTAACCTCATGTACTCAGCTCAGTTACTAGACCCCGCCCCGTACAGTCACACAGCTAACCTCATGTACTCAGCTCAGTTACTAGACCCCGCCCCGTACAGTCACACAGCTAACCTCATGTACTCAGCTCAGTTACTAGACCCCGCCCCGTACAGTCACACAGCTAACCTCATGTACTCAGCTCAGTTACTAGACCCCGCCCCGTACAGTCACACAGCTAACCTCATGTACTCAGCTCAGTTACTAGACCCCGCCCCGTACAGTCACACAGCTAACCTCATGTACTCAGCTCAGTTACTAGACCCCGCCCCGTACAGTCACACAGCTAACCTCATGTACTCAGCTCAGTTACTAGACCCCGCCCCGTACAGTCACACAGCTAACCTCATGTACTCAGCTCAGTTACTAGACCCCGCCCCGTACAGTCACACAGCTAACCTCATGTACTCAGCTCAGTTACTAGACCCCGCCCCGTACAGTCACACAGCTAACCTCATGTACTCAGCTCAGTTACTAGACCCCGCCCCGTACAGTCACACAGCTAACCTCATGTACTCAGCTCAGTTACTAGACCCCGCCCCGTACAGTCACACAGCTAACCTCATGTACTCAGCTCAGTTACTAGACCCCGCCCCGTACAGTCACACAGCTAACCTCATGTACTCAGCTCAGTTACTAGACCCCGCCCCGCACAGTCACACAGCTAACCTCATGTACTCAGCTCAGTTACTAGACCCCGCCCCGTACAGTCACACAGCTAACCTCATGTACTCAGCTCAGTTACTGGACCCCGCCCCGCACAGTCACACAGCTAACCTCATGTACTCAGCTCAGTTACTAGACCCCGCCCCGTACAGTCACACAGCTAACCTCATGTACTCAGCTCAGTTACTAGACCCCGCCCCGTACAGTCACACAGCTAACCTCATGTACTCAGCTCAGTTACTAGACCCCGCCCCGTACAGTCACACAGCTAACCTCATGTACTCAGCTCAGTTACTAGACCCCGCCCCGTACAGTCACACAGCTAACCTCATGTACTCAGCTCAGTTACTAGACCCCGCCCCGTACAGTCACACAGCTAACCTCATGTACTCAGCTCAGTTACTAGACCCCGCCCCGCACAGTCACACAGCTAACCTCATGTACTCAGCTCAGTTACTGACCCCGCCCCGTACAGTCACACAGCTAACCTCATGTACTCAGCTCAGTTACTAGACCCCGCCCCGCACAGTCACACAGCTAACCTCATGTACTCAGCTCAGTTACTAGACCCCGCCCCGTACAGTCACACAGCTAACCTCATGTACTCAGCTCAGTTACTAGACCCCGCCCCGTACAGTCACACAGCTAACCTCATGTACTCAGCTCAGTTACTAGACCCCGCCCCGTACAGTCACACAGCTAACCTCATGTACTCAGCTCAGTTACTGGACCCCGCCCCGCACAGTCACACAGCTAACCTCATGTACTCAGCTCAGTTACTAGACCCCGCCCCGTACAGTCACACAGCTAACCTCATGTACTCAGTTACTAGACCCCGCCCCGCACAGTCACACAGCTAACCTCATGTACTCAGCTCAGTTACTAGACCCCGCCCCGTACAGTCACACAGCTAACCTCATGTACTCAGCTCAGTTACTAGACCCCGCCCCGTACAGTCACACAGCTAACCTCATGTACTCAGCTCAGTTACTAGACCCCGCCCCGTACAGTCACACAGCTAACCTCATGTACTCAGCTCAGTTACTAGACCCCGCCCCGTACAGTCACACAGCTAACCTCATGTACTCAGCTCAGTTACTAGACCCCGCCCCGCACAGTCACACAGCTAACCTCATGTACTCAGCTCAGTTACTAGACCCCGCCCCGTACAGTCACACAGCTAACCTCATGTACTCAGCTCAGTTACTGGACCCCGCCCCGCACAGTCACACAGCTAACCTCATGTACTCAGCTCAGTTACTGGACCCCGCCCCGCACAGTCACACAGCTAACCTCATGTACTCAGCTCAGTTACTAGACCCCGCCCCGTACAGTCACACAGCTAACCTCATGTACTCAGCTCAGTTACTAGACCCCGCCCCGCACAGTCACACAGCTAACCTCATGTACTCAGCTCAGTTACTGGACCCCGCCCCGCACAGTCACACAGCTAACCTCATGTACTCAGCTCAGTTACTAGACCCCGCCCCGCACAGTCACACAGCTAACCTCATGTACTCAGCTCAGTTACTAGACCCCGCCCCGCACAGTCACACAGCTAACCTCATGTACTCAGCTCAGTTACTAGACCCCGCCCCGCACAGTCACACAGCTAACCTCATGTACTCAGCTCAGTTACTAGACCCCGCCCCGCACAGTCACACAGCTAACCTCATGTACTCAGCTCAGTTACTAGACCCCGCCCCGTACAGTCACACAGCTAACCTCATGTACTCAGCTCAGTTAGACCCCGCCCCGTACAGTCACACAGCTAACCTCATGTACTCAGCTCAGTTACTAGACCCCGCCCCGTACAGTCACACAGCTAACCTCATGTACTCAGCTCAGTTGCTAGACCCCGCCCCGTACAGTCACACAGCTAACCTCATGTACTCAGCTCAGTTACTAGACCCCGCCCCGTACAGTCACACAGCTAACCTCATGTACTCAGCTCAGTTACTAGACCCCGCCCCGCACAGTCACACAGCTAACCTCATGTACTCAGCTCAGTTACTAGACCCCGCCCCGCACAGTCACACAGCTAACCTCATGTACTCAGCTCAGTTACTAGACCCCGCCCCGCACAGTCACACAGCTAACCTCATGTACTCAGCTCAGTTACTAGACCCCGCCCCGCACAGTCACACAGCTAACCTCATGTACTCAGCTCAGTTACTAGACCCCGCCCCGTACAGTCACACAGCTAACCTCATGTACTCAGCTCAGTTACTAGACCCCCCCCGTACAGTCACACAGCTAACCTCATGTACTCAGCTCAGTTACTAGACCCCGCCCCGTACAGTCACACAGCTAACCTCATGTACTCAGCTCAGTTACTAGACCCCGCCCCGCACAGTCACACAGCTAACCTCATGTACTCAGCTCAGTTACTAGACCCCGCCCCGTACAGTCACACAGCTAACCTCATGTACTCAGCTCAGTTACTAGACCCCGCCCCGTACAGTCACACAGCTAACCTCATGTACTCAGCTCAGTTACTAGACCCCGCCCCGTACAGTCACACAGCTAACCTCATGTACTCAGCTCAGTTACTAGACCCCGCCCCGTACAGTCACACAGCTAACCTCATGTACTCAGCTCAGTTACTAGACCCCGCCCCGCACAGTCACACAGCTAACCTCATGTACTCAGCTCAGTTACTAGACCCCGCCCCGCACAGTCACACAGCTAACCTCATGTACTCAGCTCAGTTACTAGACCCCGCCCCGCACAGTCACACAGCTAACCTCATGTACTCAGCTCAGTTACTGGACCCCGCCCCGCACAGTCACACAGCTAACCTCATGTACTCAGCTCAGTTACTAGACCCCGCCCCGCACAGTCACACAGCTAACCTCATGTACTCAGCTCAGTTACTAGACCCCGCCCCGTACAGTCACACAGCTAACCTCATGTACTCAGCTCAGTTACTAGACCCCGCCCCGTACAGTCACACAGCTAACCTCATGTACTCAGCTCAGTTACTAGACCCCGCCCGTACAGTCACACAGCTAACCTCATGTACTCAGCTCAGTTACTAGACCCCGCCCCGTACAGTCACACAGCTAACCTCATGTACTCAGCTCAGTTACTAGACCCCGCCCCGCACAGTCACACAGCTAACCTCATGTACTCAGCTCAGTTACTGGACCCCACCCCGTACAGTCACACAGCTAACCTCATGTACTCAGCTCAGTTACTAGACCCCGCCCCGCACAGTCACACAGCTAACCTCATGTACTCAGCTCAGTTACTAGACCCCGCCCCGTACAGTCACACAGCTAACCTCATGTACTCAGCTCAGTTACTGGACCCCGCCCCGCACAGTCACACAGCTAACCTCATGTACTCAGCTCAGTTACTAGACCCCGCCCCGTACAGTCACACAGCTAACCTCATGTACTCAGCTCAGTTACTGGACCCCGCCCCGCACAGTCACACAGCTAACCTCATGTACTCAGCTCAGTTACTGGACCCCGCCCCGTACAGTCACACAGCTAACCTCATGTACTCAGTTACTAGACCCCGCCCCCGCACAGTCACACAGCTAACCTCATGTACTCAGCTCAGTTACTAGACCCCGCCCCGTACAGTCACACAGCTAACCTCATGTACTCAGCTCAGTTACTAGACCCCGCCCCGTACAGTCACACAGCTAACCTCATGTACTCAGCTCAGTTACTAGACCCCGCCCCGTACAGTCACACAGCTAACCTCATGTACTCAGCTCAGTTACTAGACCCCGCCCCGTACAGTCACACAGCTAACCTCATGTACTCAGCTCAGTTACTGGACCCCGCCCCGCACAGTCACACAGCTAACCTCATGTACTCAGCTCAGTTACTAGACCCCGCCCGTACAGTCACACAGCTAACCTCATGTACTCAGCTCAGTTACTGGACCCCGCCCCGCACAGTCACACAGCTAACCTCATGTACTCAGCTCAGTTACTGGACCCCGCCCCGCACAGTCACACAGCTAACCTCATGTACTCAGCTCAGTTACTGGACCCCGCCCCGCACAGTCACACAGCTAACCTCATGTACTCAGCTCAGTTACTAGACCCCGCCCCGCACAGTCACACAGCTAACCTCATGTACTCAGCTCAGTTACTGGACCCCGCCCCGCACAGTCACACAGCTAACCTCATGTACTCAGCTCAGTTACTGGACCCCGCCCCGCACAGTCACACAGCTAACCTCATGTACTCAGCTCAGTTACTAGACCCCGCCCCGCACAGTCACACAGCTAACCTCATGTACTCAGCTCAGTTACTAGACCCCGCCCCGTACAGTCACACAGCTAACCTCATGTACTCAGCTCAGTTGCTAGACCCCGCCCCGCACAGTCACACAGCTAACCTCATGTACTCAGCTCAGTTTAGACCCCGCCCCGTACAGTCACACAGCTAACCTCATGTACTCAGTTGTTAGACCCCGCCCCGTACAGTCACACAGCTAACCTCATGTACTCAGCTCAGTTGCTAGACCCCGCCCCGCACAGTCACACAGCTAACCTCATGTACTCAGCTCAGTTACTAGACCCCGCCCCGTACAGTCACACAGCTAACCTCATGTACTCAGCTCAGTTGCTAGACCCCGCCCCGCACAGTCACACAGCTAACCTCATGTACTCAGCTCAGTTACTAGACCCCGCCCCGCACAGTCACACAGCTAACCTCATGTACTCAGCTCAGTTGTTAGACCCCGCCCCGCACAGTCACACAGCTAACCTCATGTACTCAGCTCAGTTACTAGACCCGCCCCGCACAGTCACACAGCTAACCTCATGTACTCAGCTCAGTTACTAGACCCCGCCCCGCACAGTCACACAGCTAACCTCATGTACTCAGCTCAGTTGCTAGACCCCGCCCCGCACAGTCACACAGCTAACCTCATGTACTCAGCTCAGTTACTAGACCCCGCCCCGTACAGTCACACAGCTAACCTCATGTACTCAGCTCAGTTACTAGACCCCGCCCCGCACAGTCACACAGCTAACCTCATGTACTCAGCTCAGTTGCTAGACCCCGCCCCGCACAGTCACACAGCTAACCTCATGTACTCAGCTCAGTTACTAGACCCCGCCCCGTACAGTCACACAGCTAACCTCATGTACTCAGCTCAGTTGTTAGACCCCGCCCCGCACAGTCACACAGCTAACCTCATGTACTCAGCTCAGTTACTAGACCCCGCCCCGTACAGTCACACAGCTAACCTCATGTACTCAGCTCAGTTGTTAGACCCCGCCCCGCACAGTCACACAGCTAACCTCATGTACTCAGCTCAGTTACTAGACCCCGCCCCGCACAGTCACACAGCTAACCTCATGTACTCAGCTCAGTTACTAGACCCCGCCCCGTACAGTCACACAGCTAACCTCATGTACTCAGCTCAGTTACTAGACCCCGCCCCGTACAGTCACACAGCTAACCTCATGTACTCAGCTCAGTTGTTAGACCCCGCCCCGTACAGTCACACAGCTAACCTCATGTACTCAGCTCAGTTACTAGACCCCGCCCCGTACAGTCACACAGCTAACCTCATGTACTCAGCTCAGTTACTAGACCCCGCCCCGTACAGTCACACAGCTAACCTCATGTACTCAGCTCAGTTGTTAGACCCCGCCCCGTACAGTCACACAGCTAACCTCATGTACTCAGCTCAGTTGTTAGACCCCGCCCCGTACAGTCACACAGCTAACCTCATGTACTCAGCTCAGTTACTAGACCCCGCCCCGTACAGTCACACAGCTAACCTCATGTACTCAGCTCAGTTACTAGACCCCGCCCCGTACAGTCACACAGCTAACCTCATGTACTCAGCTCAGTTACTAGACCCCGCCCCGTACAGTCACACAGCTAACCTCATGTACTCAGCTCAGTTACTAGACCCCGCCCCGTACAGTCACACAGCTAACCTCATGTACTCAGCTCAGTTGTTAGACCCCGCCCCGCACAGTCACACAGCTAACCTCATGTACTCAGCTCAGTTACTAGACCCCGCCCCGTACAGTCACACAGCTAACCTCATGTACTCAGCTCAGTTACTAGACCCCGCCCCGTACAGTCACACAGCTAACCTCATGTACTCAGCTCAGTTACTAGACCCCGCCCCGTACAGTCACACAGCTAACCTCATGTACTCAGCTCAGTTACTAGACCCCGCCCCGTACAGTCACACAGCTAACCTCATGTACTCAGTTGCTAGACCCCGCCCCGTACAGTCACACAGCTAACCTCATGTACTCAGCTCAGTTACTAGACCCCGCCCCGTACAGTCACACAGCTAACCTCATGTACTCAGTTGCTAGACCCCGCCCCGTACAGTCACACAGCTAACCTCATGTACTCAGCTCAGTTACTAGACCCCGCCCCGTACAGTCACACAGCTAACCTCATGTACTCAGCTCAGTTACTAGACCCCGCCCCGTACAGTCACACAGCTAACCTCATGTACTCAGCTCAGTTACTAGACCCCGCCCCGCACAGTCACACAGCTAACCTCATGTACTCAGCTCAGTTACTGGACCCGCCCCGTACAGTCACACAGCTAACCTCATGTACTCAGCTCAGTTACTAGACCCCGCCCCGCACAGTCACACAGCTAACCTCATGTACTCAGCTCAGTTACTAGACCCCGCCCCGCACAGTCACACAGCTAACCTCATGTACTCAGCTCAGTTACTGGACCCCGCCCCGCACAGTCACACAGCTAACCTCATGTACTCAGCTCAGTTACTGGACCCCGCCCCGTACAGTCACACAGCTAACCTCATGTACTCAGCTCAGTTACTAGACCCCGCCCCGCACAGTCACACAGCTAACCTCATGTACTCAGCTCAGTTACTAGACCCCGCCCCGTACAGTCACACAGCTAACCTCATGTACTCAGCTCAGTTACTAGACCCCGCCCCGCACAGTCACACAGCTAACCTCATGTACTCAGCTCAGTTACTGGACCCCGCCCCGTACAGTCACACAGCTAACCTCATGTACTCAGCTCAGTTACTAGACCCCGCCCCGTACAGTCACACAGCTAACCTCATGTACTCAGCTCAGTTACTGGACCCCGCCCCGTACAGTCACACAGCTAACCTCATGTACTCAGCTCAGTTGTTAGACCCCGCCCCGTACAGTCACACAGCTAACCTCATGTACTCAGCTCAGTTACTAGACCCCGCCCCGTACAGTCACACAGCTAACCTCATGTACTCAGCTCAGTTACTAGACCCCGCCCCGTACAGTCACACAGCTAACCTCATGTACTCAGTTGCTAGACCCCGCCCCGTACAGTCACACAGCTAACCTCATGTACTCAGCTCAGTTGTTAGACCCCGCCCCGTACAGTCACACAGCTAACCTCATGTACTCAGCTCAGTTGTTAGACCCCGCCCCGTACAGTCACACAGCTAACCTCATGTACTCAGCTCAGTTGTTAGACCCCGCCCCGTACAGTCACACAGCTAACCTCATGTACTCAGCTCAGTTGTTAGACCCCGCCCCGTACAGTCACACAGCTAACCTCATGTACTCAGCTCAGTTACTAGACCCCGCCCCGTACAGTCACACAGCTAACCTCATGCACTCAGTTACTAGACCCCGCCCCGTACAGTCACACAGCTAACCTCATGTACTCAGCTCAGTTACTGGACCCCGCCCCGTACAGTCACACAGCTAACCTCATGTACTCAGCTCAGTTACTGGACCCCACCCCGTACAGTCACACAGCTAACCTCATGTACTCAGCTCAGTTACTGGACCCCACCCCGTACAGTCACACAGCTAACCTCATGTACTCAGCTCAGTTACTAGACCCCGCCCCGTACAGTCACACAGCTAACCTCATGTACTCAGCTCAGTTACTGGACCCCACCCCGTACAGTCACACAGCTAACCTCATGTACTCAGCTCAATGTTAGACCCGCCCCGTACAGTCACACAGCTAACCTCATGTACTCAGCTCAGTTACTAGACCCCACCCGTACAGTCACACAGCTAACCTCATGTACTCAGCTCAGTTGTTAGACCCCACCCCGTACAGTCACACAGCTAACCTCATGTACTCAGCTCAGTTGTTAGACCCCGCCCCGTACAGTCACACAGCTAACCTCATGTACTCAGCTCAGTTGTTAGACCCCCCCCGTACAGTCACACAGCTAACCTCATGTACTCAGCTCAGTTACTAGACCCCACCCCGTACAGTCACACAGCTAACCTCATGTACTCAGCTCAGTTACTAGACCCCGCCCCGTACAGTCACACAGCTAACCTCATGTACTCAGCTCAGTTACTAGACCCCGCCCCGTACAGTCACACAGCTAACCTCATGTACTCAGCTCAGTTGTTAGACCCCGCCCCGCACAGTCACACAGCTAACCTCATGTACTCAGCTCAGTTACTAGACCCCGCCCCGTACAGTCACACAGCTAACCTCATGTACTCAGCTCAGTTACTAGACCCCGCCCCGTACAGTCACACAGCTAACCTCATGTACTCAGCTCAGTTACTAGACCCCGCCCCGTACAGTCACACAGCTAACCTCATGTACTCAGCTCAGTTACTAGACCCCGCCCCGTACAGTCACACAGCTAACCTCATGTACTCAGTTGCTAGACCCCGCCCCGTACAGTCACACAGCTAACCTCATGTACTCAGCTCAGTTACTAGACCCCGCCCCGTACAGTCACACAGCTAACCTCATGTACTCAGTTGCTAGACCCCGCCCCGTACAGTCACACAGCTAACCTCATGTACTCAGCTCAGTTACTAGACCCCGCCCGTACAGTCACACAGCTAACCTCATGTACTCAGCTCAGTTACTAGACCCCGCCCCGTACAGTCACACAGCTAACCTCATGTACTCAGCTCAGTTGTTAGACCCCGCCCCGCACAGTCACACAGCTAACCTCATGTACTCAGCTCAGTTACTGGACCCCGCCCCGTACAGTCACACAGCTAACCTCATGTACTCAGCTCAGTTGTTAGACCCCGCCCCGCACAGTCACACAGCTAACCTCATGTACTCAGCTCAGTTACTAGACCCCGCCCCGTACAGTCACACAGCTAACCTCATGTACTCAGCTCAGTTACTAGACCCCGCCCCGCACAGTCACACAGCTAACCTCATGTACTCAGCTCAGTTACTGGACCCCGCCCCGCACAGTCACACAGCTAACCTCATGTACTCAGCTCAGTTACTGGACCCCGCCCCGTACAGTCACACAGCTAACCTCATGTACTCAGCTCAGTTGTTAGACCCCGCCCCGCACAGTCACACAGCTAACCTCATGTACTCAGCTCAGTTACTAGACCCCGCCCCGTACAGTCACACAGCTAACCTCATGTACTCAGCTCAGTTACTAGACCCCGCCCCGCACAGTCACACAGCTAACCTCATGTACTCAGCTCAGTTACTGGACCCCGCCCCGTACAGTCACACAGCTAACCTCATGTACTCAGCTCAGTTACTAGACCCCGCCCCGTACAGTCACACAGCTAACCTCATGTACTCAGCTCAGTTACTGGACCCCGCCCCGTACAGTCACACAGCTAACCTCATGTACTCAGCTCAGTTGTTAGACCCCGCCCCGTACAGTCACACAGCTAACCTCATGTACTCAGCTCAGTTACTAGACCCCGCCCCGTACAGTCACACAGCTAACCTCATGTACTCAGCTCAGTTACTAGACCCCGCCCCGTACAGTCACACAGCTAACCTCATGTACTCAGTTGCTAGACCCCGCCCCGTACAGTCACACAGCTAACCTCATGTACTCAGCTCAGTTGTTAGACCCCGCCCCGTACAGTCACACAGCTAACCTCATGTACTCAGCTCAGTTGTTAGACCCCGCCCCGTACAGTCACACAGCTAACCTCATGTACTCAGCTCAGTTGTTAGACCCCGCCCCGTACAGTCACACAGCTAACCTCATGTACTCAGCTCAGTTGTTAGACCCCGCCCCGTACAGTCACACAGCTAACCTCATGTACTCAGCTCAGTTACTAGACCCCGCCCCGTACAGTCACACAGCTAACCTCATGCAGCTCAGTTACTAGACCCCACCCCGTACAGTCACACAGCTAACCTCATGTACTCAGCTCAGTTACTGGACCCCACCCCGTACAGTCACACAGCTAACCTCATGTACTCAGCTCAGTTACTGGACCCCACCCCGTACAGTCACACAGCTAACCTCATGTACTCAGCTCAGTTACTGGACCCCACCCCGTACAGTCACACAGCTAACCTCATGTACTCAGCTCAGTTACTAGACCCCACCCCGTACAGTCACACAGCTAACCTCATGTACTCAGCTCAGTTACTGGACCCCACCCCGTACAGTCACACAGCTAACCTCATGTACTCAGCTCAGTTACTGGACCCCCCCCGTACAGTCACACAGCTAACCTCATGTACTCAGCTCAGTTACTGGACCCCACCCCGTACAGTCACACAGCTAACCTCATGTACTCAGCTCAGTTGTTAGACCCCGCCCCGTACAGTCACACAGCTAACCTCATGTACTCAGCTCAGTTGTTAGACCCCACCCCGTACAGTCACACAGCTAACCTCATGTACTCAGCTCAGTTACTGGACCCCACCCCGTACAGTCACACAGCTAACCTCATGTACTCAGCTCAGTTGTTAGACCCCGCCCCGTACAGTCACACAGCTAACCTCATGTACTCAGCTCAGTTGTTAGACCCCACCCCGTACAGTCACACAGCTAACCTCATGTACTCAGCTCAGTTGTTAGACCCCACCCCGTACAGTCACACAGCTAACCTCATGTACTCAGCTCAGTTGTTAGACCCCGCCCCGTACAGTCACACAGCTAACCTCATGTACTCAGCTCAGTTGTTAGACCCCACCCCGTACAGTCACACAGCTAACCTCATGTACTCAGCTCAGTTGTTAGACCCCGCCCCGTACAGTCACACAGCTAACCTCATGTACTCAGCTCAGTTACTAGACCCCACCCGAACAGTCACACAGCTAACCTCATGTACTCAGCTCAGTTGTTAGACCCCGCCCCGTACAGTCACACAGCTAACCTCATGTACTCAGCTCAGTTGTTAGACCCCACCCGAACAGTCACACAGCTAACCTCATGTACTCAGCTCAGTTGTTAGACCCCACCCGAACAGTCACACAGCTAACCTCATGTACTCAGCTCAGTTGTTAGACCCCGCCCCGTACAGTCACACAGCTAACCTCATGTACTCAGCTCAGTTGTTAGACCCCGCCCCGTACAGTCACACAGCTAACCTCATGTACTCAGCTCAGTTACTGGACCCCGCCCCGTACAGTCACACAGCTAACCTCATGTACTCAGCTCAGTTGTTAGACCCCGCCCCGCACAGTCACACAGCTAACCTCATGTACTCAGCTCAGTTACTAGACCCCGCCCCGTACAGTCACACAGCTAACCTCATGTACTCAGCTCAGTTACTAGACCCCGCCCCGCACAGTCACACAGCTAACCTCATGTACTCAGCTCAGTTACTGGACCCCGCCCCGTACAGTCACACAGCTAACCTCATGTACTCAGCTCAGTTACTAGACCCCGCCCCGTACAGTCACACAGCTAACCTCATGTACTCAGCTCAGTTACTAGACCCCGCCCCGTACAGTCACACAGCTAACCTCATGTACTCAGCTCAGTTGTTAGACCCCGCCCCGTACAGTCACACAGCTAACCTCATGTACTCAGCTCAGTTACTAGACCCCGCCCCGTACAGTCACACAGCTAACCTCATGCACTCAGTTACTAGACCCCACCCCGTACAGTCACACAGCTAACCTCATGTACTCAGCTCAGTTACTGGACCCCACCCCGTACAGTCACACAGCTAACCTCATGTACTCAGCTCAGTTACTGGACCCCCCCGTACAGTCACACAGCTAACCTCATGTACTCAGCTCAGTTACTGGACCCCACCCCGTACAGTCACACAGCTAACCTCATGTACTCAGCTCAGTTACTAGACCCCGCCCCGTACAGTCACACAGCTAACCTCATGTACTCAGCTCAGTTACTGGACCCCACCCCGTACAGTCACACAGCTAACCTCATGTACTCAGCTCAGTTACTGGACCCCACCCCGTACAGTCACACAGCTAACCTCATGTACTCAGCTCAGTTACTGGACCCCACCCCGTACAGTCACACAGCTAACCTCATGTACTCAGCTCAGTTGTTAGACCCCGCCCCGTACAGTCACACAGCTAACCTCATGTACTCAGCTCAGTTGTTAGACCCCACCCCGTACAGTCACACAGCTAACCTCATGTACTCAGCTCAGTTACTGGACCCCACCCCGTACAGTCACACAGCTAACCTCATGTACTCAGCTCAGTTGTTAGACCCCGCCCCGTACAGTCACACAGCTAACCTCATGTACTCAGCTCAGTTGTTAGACCCCACCCGTACAGTCACACAGCTAACCTCATGTACTCAGCTCAGTTGTTAGACCCCACCCCGTACAGTCACACAGCTAACCTCATGTACTCAGCTCAGTTGTTAGACCCCGCCCCGTACAGTCACACAGCTAACCTCATGTACTCAGCTCAGTTGTTAGACCCCACCCCGTACAGTCACACAGCTAACCTCATGTACTCAGCTCAGTTGTTAGACCCCGCCCCGTACAGTCACACAGCTAACCTCATGTACTCAGCTCAGTTACTAGACCCCACCCGTACAGTCACACAGCTAACCTCATGTACTCAGCTCAGTTGTTAGACCCCGCCCCGTACAGTCACACAGCTAACCTCATGTACTCAGCTCAGTTGTTAGACCCCACCCGAACAGTCACACAGCTAACCTCATGTACTCAGCTCAGTTGTTAGACCCCACCCGAACAGTCACACAGCTAACCTCATGTACTCAGCTCAGTTGTTAGACCCCGCCCCGTACAGTCACACAGCTAACCTCATGTACTCAGCTCAGTTGTTAGACCCCGCCCCGTACAGTCACACAGCTAACCTCATGTACTCAGCTCAGTTACTGGACCCCGCCCCGTACAGTCACACAGCTAACCTCATGTACTCAGCTCAGTTGTTAGACCCCGCCCCGTACAGTCACACAGCTAACCTCATGTACTCAGTTACTAGACCCCGCCCCGTACAGTCACACAGCTAACCTCATGTACTCAGCTCAGTTACTAGACCCCGCCCCGTACAGTCACACAGCTAACCTCATGTACTCAGCTCAGTTGTTAGACCCCGCCCCGTACAGTCACACAGCTAACCTCATGTACTCAGCTCAGTTACTAGACCCCGCCCCGTACAGTCACACAGCTAACCTCATGTACTCAGCTCAGTTACTAGACCCCGCCCCGTACAGTCACACAGCTAACCTCATGTACTCAGCTCAGTTGTTAGACCCCGCCCCGTACAGTCACACAGCTAACCTCATGTACTCAGCTCAGTTGTTAGACCCCGCCCCGTACAGTCACACAGCTAACCTCATGTACTCAGCTCAGTTACTGGACCCCGCCCCGTACAGTCACACAGCTAACCTCATGTACTCAGCTCAGTTACTGGACCCCGCCCCGTACAGTCACACAGCTAACCTCATGTACTCAGCTCAGTTGCTAGACCCGCCCCGTACAGTCACACAGCTAACCTCATGTACTCAGCTCAGTTACTAGACCCCGCCCCGTACAGTCACACAGCTAACCTCATGTACTCAGCTCAGTTGTTAGACCCCGCCCCGTACAGTCACACAGCTAACCTCATGTACTCAGCTCAGTTGTTAGACCCCGCCCCGTACAGTCACACAGCTAACCTCATGTACTCAGCTCAGTTACTAGACCCCGCCCCGCACAGTCACACAGCTAACCTCATGTACTCAGCTCAGTTGTTAGACCCCGCCCCGTACAGTCACACAGCTAACCTCATGTACTCAGCTCAGTTGTTAGACCCCGCCCCGTACAGTCACACAGCTAACCTCATGTACTCAGCTCAGTTACTGGACCCCGCCCCGTACAGTCACACAGCTAACCTCATGTACTCAGCTCAGTTACTAGACCCCGCCCCGTACAGTCACACAGCTAACCTCATGTACTCAGCTCAGTTGTTAGACCCCGCCCCGTACAGTCACACAGCTAACCTCATGTACTCAGTTACTAGACCCCGCCCCGTACAGTCACACAGCTAACCTCATGTACTCAGTTACTAGACCCCGCCCCGTACAGTCACACAGCTAACCTCATGTACTCAGCTCAGTTACTAGACCCCGCCCCGTACAGTCACACAGCTAACCTCATGTACTCAGCTCAGTTGTTAGACCCCGCCCCGTACAGTCACACAGCTAACCTCATGTACTCAGTTACTAGACCCCGCCCCGTACAGTCACACAGCTAACCTCATGTACTCAGCTCAGTTACTAGACCCCGCCCCGTACAGTCACACAGCTAACCTCATGTACTCAGCTCAGTTACTGGACCCCACCCCGTACAGTCACACAGCTAACCTCATGTACTCAGCTCAGTTACTGGACCCCACCCCGTACAGTCACACAGCTAACCTCATGTACAAGAGACCCCTTGTCTTTCTCCATTCCTGTTACTCCCACATTATAGCGCAGCCACCGTCCGTCCATTCTAGCCTCTAACATGGCCGCCTTCCTCATTTGTCTTTCATGGTGGAGTTCACATACAGTTTGTGCTTCTTTGTTCTTCTGTTGTTATGTTTCCTAGTGTTTCTAATATTCCATCAATTCATCTTTTGCTCTTCTGTTGGTCTCTCCTGCTGTTATGTTTCGTAGTGTTTCTAATATTCCATCAATCCATCTTTTACTCTTCTGTTGGCTTCTCCTGCTGTTATGTTTCCTAGTGTTTCTAATATTCCATCAATCCATCTTTTGCTCTTCTGTTGGCTTCTCCTGCTGTTATGTTTCCTAGTGTTTCTAATATCCCATCAATCCATCTTTTACTCTTCTGTTGACCCTTCCTGCTGTTATGTTTCCTAGTGTTTCTAATATTCCATCAATCCATCTTTAACTCTTCTGTTGGCCTCTCCTGCTGTTATGTTTCCTAGTGTTTCTAATATTCCATCAATCCATCTTTAACTCTTCTGTTGGCCTCTCCTGCTGTTATGTTTCCTAGTGTTTCTAATATTCCATCAATCCATCTTTTGCTCTTCTGTTGGCTTCTCCTGCTGTTATGTTTCATAGTGTTTCTAATATTCCATCAATCCATCTTTAACTCTTCTGTTGGTCTCTCCTGCTGTTATGTTTCATAGTGTTTCTAATATTCCATCAATCCATCTTTAGCTCTTCTGTTGGTCTCTCCTGCTGTTTTGTTTCCTAGTGTTTCTAATATTCCATCAATCCATCTTTTGCTCTTCTGTTGACCTCTCATGTTGTTATGTTTCCTAGTGTTTCTAATATTCTGTCAATCCATCTTTTGCTTTTCTGTTCATCTCTCCTGCTGTTATGTGTCCTACTGTTTCTATTATTCCATCAACCCATCTTTTTCGTGCTCGGCTCGTGGGTCTGGTGTTCTCGGAACATTTATTGATGGTCGGTGTGTTGTGTTTTAATCTTTCTGCTCCAGCACGAGACCAAACCTTTTAATCTGTTCTATCTTTATGTACTCTATGATGGGGGCTATTCCTAGCTTTTTTCTCAGTTCTTCATTTCTGACCTTATCTCTCAGACTGTTTCCTGTCATTCGTCTGACACATTTCATCTCGTTAGTGGTTATTTCTTCTTATTGTTCTTGCATCTAGGGTCCAGGACTAACATTGGTAGCACAACGTTGGATGAAGATTGTATTGTAGAGTGCCCATTTTGCCTGTAGAGTTATTTTCTTGTTGGACAATAGTGCTGATAGCCATCCTGTGATTTGACAAGCTTTGTTACATCTAGAGTTGAAGTCCCTGCTCATCTTTTGACCAACATTTGTCAAAGGGGTTTGTTTCACTTCTGTCATCAAAATTGTAACTTTTCTCCTTGCCCAGGCATTTTCCTCTTGACTCTTATTCTCCCTCAAACCTATAATTAGTTTGTTCTTTTCTTTAATTGCTTCTCTCATTGTGTCGTTATACCACGAGCTGCTCTTCTTTCCTTCTTTTGTTCTTTAGTTTTGTTCCACATATTGTTGTTGCAATATTGATTATTGTTTCCTAAATTGTTGCCAATCTTCTTCTACTGTGTTTACTTGGTTAGTGAGTTTCTTGAATTCCTGTTAGTTCCTCTTTGTGAGTTCTTGTTTCTTCAGCATTCATTTCTTTGGTTTCAGTTATTCATCAGCTCTTTATATTTATTTGACTTGCCTTCTTTCAGCATTACATGCTTGATGCCAGGTTCTGCAATGTCTTCAGTCAGAAACTATATCATGTCTCCCCCTACTGTAACTTGTCCCCACCAACTACTTTTATGTCAGTTATTATTTATTATATCATTCATTCTTCAAACAAACTCTGAGAGTGATACAAAAACACTGATAACTGCTTTTTCAAACAAAACTCTGAGAGTGATACAAAACACTGATAACTGCTTCATCAAATAAACTCTGAAAGTGATACAAAAACACTGATAACTGCTTCATCAAACAAACTCTGAGAGTGATACAAAAACACTGAACTCTGATAACTACTTCATCAAACAAACTCTGAGAGTGATACAAAAACACTGATAACTGCTTCATCAAACAAACTCTGAGAGTGATACAAAAATACTGAACTCTGATAACTGTTTCACCAAACAAACTCTGAGAGTGATACAAAAACACTGATAACTGCTTCATCAAACAAACTCTGAGAGTGATACAAAAACACTGATAACTGCTTTTCCATCAAACAAACTCTGAGAGTGATACAAAAACACTGATAACTGCTTCATCAAACAAACTCTGAAAGTGATACAAAAACACTGATAACTGCTTTTCCATCAAACAAACTCTGAGAGTGATACAAAAACACTGATAACTGCTTCATCAAACAAACTCTGAGAGTGATACAAAAACACTGAACTATATTATTCAGATCAGCAGACAAATGTACACAGCGTGTCCCAATGAAACTCGTCCCAGCAGGGACTTCCTACAAACATATGTCAGATACATCAGTAGGTGTGACAGAATTAAATGAAACTATTGTTATGAAGCAGGTATTAACCAGGATTCTTTAGAGAAAGTCACCAAAGACATTTAGACAGACATCCCACAGCTTGTGTAGACGGTGGATGACGTCTGAGAAAAATGACTGGTTGCTCATTGAACCATTTTGTTATCAAGGCCATGACATCTGCAGGTCGAATCGCTGCCCCTTTGAAAATTTGTTTAAGGGTCCAAACAAATGAAAGTCAATGGTGACAGGGGCTGTAGGCTGGTTGTTGTAGAACTTTCCAGCATTTCCTTGCTAAAACTTCCCGCACAATGTTCACGACATGTGGATGAGCACTGCTGTGCAACAAGATCACACCAAGCTAAAACTTTGTCTCTTATTCTTGATGTATGTATGCAGGTTGTCTAGTGTGTCTTGATGTCTGTATGCAGGTTGTCTAGTGTGTCTTGATGGCTGTATGCAGGTTGTCTAGTGTGTCTTGATGGCTGTATGCAGGTTGTCTAGTGTGTCTTGATGTCTGTATGCAGGTTGTCTAGTGTGTCTTGATGGCTGTATGCAGGTTGTCTAGTGTGCCTTGATGGCTGTATGCAGGTTGTCTAGTGTGTCTTGATGGCTGTATGCAGGTTGTCTAGTGCGTCTGGATGGCTGTATGCAGGTTGTCTAGTGTGTCTTGATGGCTGTATGCAGGTTGTCTAGTGTGTCTTGATGGCTGTATGCAGGTTGTCTAGTGTGTCTTGATGGCTGTATGCAGGTTGTCTAGTGTGTCTGGATGGCTGTATGCAGGTTGTCTAGTGTGCCTTGATGGCTGTATGCAGGTTGTCTAGTGTGTCTTGATGGCTGTATGCAGGTTGTCTAGTGTGTCTTGATGGCTGTATGCAGGTTGTCTAGTGTGTCTTGATGGCTGTATGCAGGTTGTCTAGTGTCTGGATGGCTGTATGCAGGTTGTCTAGTGTGTCTTGATGGCTGTATGCAGGTTGTCTAGTGTGTCTTGATGTCTGTATGCAGGTTCTCTAGTGTGTCTTGATGGCTGTATGCAGGTTGTCTAGTATGTCTTGATGTCTGTATGCAGGTTGTCTAGTGTCTTGATGTCTGTATGCAGGTTGTCTAGTATGTCTTGATGTCTGTATGCAGGTTGTCTAGTGTGTCTTGATGTCTGTATGCAGGTTGTCTAGTGTGTCTTGATGGCTGTACGCAGGTTGTCTAGTGTGTCTTGATGGCTGTACGCAGGTTGTCTAGTGTGTCTTGATGGCTGTACGCAGGTTGTCTAGTGTGTCTTGATGTCTGTATGCAGGTTGTCTAGTGTGTCTTGATGGCTGTATGCAGGTTGTCTAGTGTGTCTTGATGGCTGTATGCAGGTTGTCTAGTGTGTCTTGATGGCTGTATGCAGGTTGTCTAGTGTGTCTGGATGGCTGTATGCAGGTTGTCTAGTGTGTCTTGATGGCTGTATGCAGGTTGTCTAGTGTGTCTTGATGTCTGTATGCAGGTTCTCTAGTGTGTCTTGATGGCTGTATGCAGGTTGTCTAGTATGTCTTGATGTCTGTATGCAGGTTGTCTAGTGTCTTGATGTCTGTATGCAGGTTGTCTAGTGTGTCTTGATGGCTGTATGCAGGTTGTCTAGTATGTCTTGATGTCTGTATGCAGGTTGTCTAGTGTGTCTTGATGTCTGTAAGCAGGTTGTCTAGTGTGTCTTGATGGCTGTACGCAGGTTGTCTAGTGTGTCTTGATGGCTGTACGCAGGTTGTCTAGTGTGTCTTGATGTCTGTACGCAGGTTCTCTAGTCTGTTTTGATGTCTGTACGCAAGTTGTCTAGTGTGTCTTGATGTCTGTACGCAGGTTCTCTAGTGTGTCTTGGTGTCTGTATGCAGGTTGTCTAGTGTGTCTTGATGGCTGTATGCAGGTTCTCTAGTGTGTCTTGATGACTGTACGCAGGTTCTCTAGTGTGTCTTGATGGCTATATGCAGATTGTCTAGTGTGTCTTGATGGCTGTATGCAGGTTGTCTAGTGTGTCTTGATGTCTGTATGCAGGTTGTCTAGTGTGTCTTGATGTCTGTATGCAGGTTCTCTAGTGTGTCTTGATGTCTGTATGCAGGTTGTCTAGTGTGTCTTGATGGCTGTATGCAGGTTGTCTAGTGTGTCTTGATGGCTGTATGCAGGTTGTCTAGTATGTCTTGATGTCTGTATGCAGGTTGTCTAGTGTGTCTTGGTGGCTGTATGCAGGTTGTCTAGTATGTCTTGATGTCTGTATGCAGGTTGTCTAGTGTGTCTTGATGGCTGTATGCAGGTTGTCTAGTATGTCTTGATGGCTGTATGCAGGTTGTCTAGTGTGTCTTGATGGCTGTATGCAAGTTGTCTAGTGTGTCTTGATGTCTGCATGCAGGTTCTCTAGTGTGTCTTGATGTCTGTATGCAGGTTGTCTAGTGTGTCTTGATGTCTGTATGCAGGTTCTCTAGTGTGCCTTGATGTCTGTATGCAGGTTGTCTAGTGTGTCTTGATGGCTGTATGCAGGTTCTCTAGTGTGTCTTGATGTCTGTATGCAGGTTGTCTAGTGTGTCTTGATGTCTGTATGCAGGTTCTCTAGTGTGTCTTGATGTCTGTATGCAGGTTCTCTAGTGTGTCTTGATGTCTGTATGCAGGTTGTCTAGTGTGTCTTGATGTCTGTATGCAGGTTCTCTAGTGTGTCTTGATGTCTGTATGCAGGTTGTCTAGTGTGTCTTGATGTCTGTATGCAGGTTGTCTAGTGTGTCTTGATGGCTGTATGCAGGTTCTCTAGTGTGTCTTGATGTCTGTATGCAGGTTGTCTAGTGTGTCTTGATGTCTGTATGCAGGTTGTCTAGTGTGTCTTGATGTCTGTATGCAGGTTGTCTAGTGTGTCTTGATGTCTGTATGCAGGTTGTCTAGTGTGTCTTTATGTCTGTATGCAGGTTCTCTAGTGTGTCTTGATGTCTGTATGCAGGTTGTCTAGTGTGTCTTGATGTCTGTATGCAGGTTGTCTAGTGTGTCTTGATGTCTGTATGCAGGTTGTCTAGTGTGACTTTATGTCTGTATGCAGGTTCTCTAGTGTGTCTTGATGTCTGTATGCAGGTTGTCTAGTGTGTCTTGATGTCTGTATGCAAGTTGTCTAGTGTGTCTCTAGTGAATCTCATTCATGCTCATACCAGACACTTTAAAGTCTTCTAATAGAAGTCCTCTATTATCAAAAAATGCCTACAGAATCAGTATCACAGCAGCCATTTTTCCAAGGGTCTGCAACAAAAGCAACCAATGAAACATGGAGAATGAACACACACACAATTGCACATTGGTGCATGCTTATTATGTCAGATGTAACATCATCAAAGCCTCCTATGTATGTCCACTTGGTGCAGCTCAGGCAGGTTTCATTTTAACACACCTCGTATATGTCTGACTTTGGCAAGAACTGTTCTTTAGTTCACCCAGTGAGCTAACAGCACTCTGTACAGACCCAAGGCGTCTATCAGCAGATGGCAGTGAGTTATCATAATAATGATTACAGTGACTCAAAGTCTGACAAAATTCTGCATTAATTTTTGTGCCAGGACATTTATGGCCTTTAGCGTCTTGACAGACGGTTGGTAGCAAGCAATCATGATAAGTCAGTAGTTTGGTAAAACATTAGTGTCTCATACTTGGTGCTGCTTTACTGAACATTTTCTCTCATGCCTGAATTTGCCAATCCTGGACAGACAGATCCATCCACAGAACGAGCAAGGTATATTTGCGGTACCTGGCCTTGTCTCTTTTCTCTTGTGCCTTTTGTCTTCTGAATTTGGTATCAGCACTATCTCAAAAGTTGCTGTGCCATTTTTTATTTTGCTCTCCATGTGCTACAATCTGCAGCCACATTTTCCCAGTTTCCTTCACTTATAGAAAATTCCCTCAAGGAAGCCCTGCAAACATCCTTATATCTCAGCACCTGTCTGTCCATTGGTCTCTTTCCATCCCTAAGTTCGCCATACAATATTTGTTTGGGAATACGATTGTTTGCCGTTCTTCTTACATGGCCCAGCCACCTTAGTCTAAAAAAGCCAGGACATTCAGATGTAAGAACTAATGGGCATGCTGGTAGACTTGCCAGTGTGGCTGATGTTGAGTGTGGAAGGATAATGGACTGCACTAACATTCTAAATGCCCTCAGAGACCATAGACAATAACACCGAACTAAAAATATTACCTTGAACCTGCAACCATAAACAGATGGCACAAATATCAGGTCAAGGTGGGAGATGAGAGAACCACACAGGAATGCAAAGAAAACTTATCAACCAACATAAGTACTGGTGTCATTAATCACTACACATCCAGGGGTATACTTTAGAGGTGACGTATGGACTTGTCCGAAGTGCACTGAGAATGACCTCTCAACTAAACATTGTTGAAGCACAACTCTCAATTACTCTTAAAATAATGCCACACTTATTGCTAAAGTTTCCACTTTTAACTGCTGTGACCAATCTCAAATCACAACAACCAAGTGAGCTTACTATGTCTATCTTGTCTTTAAAATATCCATCTTTAGGCCACCAAAGACAACTTGGCTGATCAAGGGCTGAAAGTCTGTGAAGGCTTCATTGGAAACTATCAGTTTCTACAGGCTTTGGTTAACCCTAGACTTCTACAGGGGAGTAACAATTACTGCAAACAAAACACAAATTCTTCCAAATTTAACTACAAGAGAGTAACAATTACTGCAACAAAACACAAATTCTTCCAAATTTAACTACAAGAGAGTAACAATTACTACAACAAAACACAAATTCTTCCAAATTTAACTACAAGAGAGTAACAATTACTGCAACAAAACACAAATTCTTCCAAATTTAACATTCTGCCATGTTCAAACAACCCCACACGACCCTCCCATCCGTGTACCTTCCTAGTTACAACTTCAGGTGACCCCTTTATTTGTTTCCACTGCTGTTTATTTTTCTTTCTTTCTTGATTTCATATAAAGCAACAACAAAAAGTGCCAATTTACAAGACATTCGCAGATTTTCCTTTTCTTTGTTTTTGTTGTGACCAGCGAAATTCCCTGGGCCATCAGTTACGGTCCAGTCCATGAGGTGAAACTCTGATAAATCAACCAGAGTTTTGCCTAGTGTGAACACACACGCACAGTGTCAAGAGTTCAGAGAAATTACGATTTTTAGAGCACCTAATGCTACATTTTAAGTGACAGTAATTTTTACTACAGTAAAGTAACTGGGAGAATTACGGATAGGTATCGTAATTTAGGGTTAAAGCGAGAGGCAACAACAGCAGGCGTCAGCTATAGCATTACTATAATGTATGTTCACACTTTACTATAATGTTGTATGTGCTCTCTTTACTACAATGTTGTATGTGAACACTTTACTACAATGTTATATGTGCTCACTTTACTATAATGTTGTATGTGCTCACTTTACTATAATGTTGTATGTGCTCACTTTACTATAATGTTGTATGTGCTCACTTTACTATAATGTTGTATGTCCACTCTTTACTATAATGTTGTATGTGCACACTTTACTATAATGTTGTATGTCCACTCTTTATTATAATGTTGTATGTGCTCACTTTACTATAATGTTGTATGCACACACTGTTATGGTGTATGTGCTTATTGTGAAGTATGTTTACACTGTGAGCCACAATAGCTCAGTGGTTAGTGAACTGGACTACAAAGGACAAGAGGTAGGGTTCGATCCCAACCGACGGCTTATGGGTTCACATAGCCTTAAATGGGTACCAGATTTTTTTTCTGGGAAAGTAAAGTGGCACGGGAGTAATACCGACAACATTACCCCAAAGATCATGTGCTGAAGGTCTGTAAAATTGATGGTCACTAACACCATATTCCCTATACGGCACTTGGTGTGACGGGGCTCTTTACTATTTTTAAATGTTTACACTGTACTGTTGCAAGCCCTCAATGTGGGGTTTTTATGTTCAAAATGTGATGTGTACTAACCATAATGTTGTATGAACTCACTGAAATTGTTAAACTCACTAAAATGTATGTACTCAACATGGTTCTGTCTGTACTCACTGTAATGTTGTATGAACACACAATGTAATGTTGTAAGTACTCACTGTAATGTTGCAGGTACTCAATTTAATGTTGCATATACACACAATAAAGAGGTGAGATGCAGAATGGCTCAGGCAAAAGCAGCTTTCCAAATTAATGAGGAAGATACTATGCAAATCATTTTTGACAATAGAAACAAGAAAGAGTTCTTAAATGTTATGTAGAGCCAGTCTTAACATATGGATGCGAGTCATGGACAATAGGACAACAGACAAGAAAATCACTGGAGTCTGTAGAAATGTAGTTTTACCCCAGAAGAATGTTGAGAATACCATGGACAGCTAAGAAGAGTAATGAAGATGCTCTGAGAGAGGTCAAAGCAAAAAGAGAGCCAATTTCCAATGTTAGGAAGAGACAATCATCATTTTTGGCCATGTAATGAGAAGAGAACAACTGGAATATATTGTAACAACTGGAAAATTGAGGGACGAAGAGATAGAGGGAAGCAAAGAGAAAAAAATAACAGACAGCTTAAGAGAATGGCTTGGTAGAAGGTCAACAACAAAAATGATAAATAGCTGTCGAGATCGAAAGTTGTGGAGAGACATGATCACCTATGCTACTAGGCCCGGTACTTGACGATGATGATGATACACACAATGTAATGTTGTAGGTACTCACTGTGATGTGATGACCACGTCCTCATTGCTGACGACGTTTAACCTTTTCTCAAGCATTGAATCTTGTCTGAAACACAAAACCCAAGTCAGGGTTAAACATACTATCATTATGGATATAACAAATAACTGGTTGCTGGCTGTTTTACTGTAGACATCCACATTAGTACCATTTGAATGCAATGTTTAGTTCTGACAAATAATGCTCTTCTTCATCTTCTTCCCTTCCTCATCTGCCTTTCAGGGTCGAGGGGAGATATAACTTGCAGTCTTTTGCTCTTCTGTTCGCCTCTGCTGCTGTTATGTTTCCTAGAGCTTCTAATATTCCATCGACCCATCTTTTCATGGTCGACCGTTGGGTCTGGTGTTCTCACAACGTTTGTTGAAGGCTCGTTGTGTTGTGTTTTGTTCTTTCTGCCTTGTCACGTGGCCAAACCATTTTATCTGTTGTTTCCTTATATATTCTATGGCGGGGGCTATTCCTAGCTGTTTTCTCAGTTCTTCATTTCTGATCTTATCTCTCAGACTGTTTCCTGTTATTTGTCTAACACATTTCATCTCTGTAGAGGTTATTTTTCTTATTGTTCTTGCATCTAGGGTCCAGGTCTGGCATTGGTAGCACAACGTTGGGATGAAGATTGTATTGTAGAGTGCTCGTTTTGCCTCCAGAGTTATTTCCTTGTTGGACAATAGTGGCGATAACTGTTCAATGATTTGACAAGCTTTGTTGCATCTTGATTCTATCTCTGCTGTTTGTGAATTATCGTTTGTCATTAAACTTCCTAGGTATTTGAATTCCTCTACTTGTTTTAGTTGTCTGCCTTCAATAACTTCCTTACTTGTAAATGTAAATGCATCAAATCAAGTGTATATTGAAGAACTTTGGT
The DNA here is from genome assembly GCA_032433765.1 of Megaustenia siamemsis. Lineage (NCBI taxonomy): Eukaryota > Metazoa > Mollusca > Gastropoda > Stylommatophora > Ariophantidae > Megaustenia > Megaustenia siamemsis. The sequence continues at coordinate 1,193,495 of JAVIAB010000102.1, forward strand.
TCAAATGTCAAGAAAAATGGATAGTGACACTTCTAGAAATGTAAAGGGGCATGTAAAATACATTATTTTCTTTCTTTCCTTCCTCATTTGCTTTTCATCATGATATGGGCTACAGTTTCTTGCTCTTCTGTTGGCACATTCTGCTGTTATACCTCAGAGCGTTTCTTGTATTCTGTTTATCCACCTTTTTCTTTGTCAGCCTCTTGGTCTGGTGTTCTTGTATCATTTGTTGGTAACTCATTGTATTACATGTAGTTCTTATGTCTTATCACATGCCTGAACCATTATCACTTCATCTATTCAATAGCTGATTCCATTCCTAGTCTTTTTTGTAAATCTTCATTTTTGATCTTATCTCTCATGCTGTTTCCCATCATGCATCTGACACACTTCATCTCTGTGGTGGTTATTTTTCTAATAGTTTTTGAGTCTAGAGTCCATGTCTGGCACTGGCAGCACAACGTTGGGATAAAGATAGTATTATAAATAGCTCGCTTCGCTTCTAAAGTTACTTCTTTGTTAGTCATTAGAGGTGAGATCTGTCTGATAACTGGTTTTGTTACATCTTGAGTCTAATGTCCATGTCTGGCACTGGCAGCACAACATTGGGATAAAGATAGTTTTATAAATAGCTCACTTCGCTTCTAAAGTTACTTCTTTGTTAGTCATTAGAGGTGAGATCTGTCTGATTACTGGTTTTGTTACATCTTGAGTCTAATGTCCATGTCTGGCACTGGCAGCACAACGTTGGGATAAAGATAGTATTATAAATAGCTCGCTTCGCTTCTAAAGTTACTTCTTTGTTAGTCATTAGAGGTGAGATCTGTCTGATTACTGGTTTTGTTACATCTTGAGTCTATTGCTGTTTCTTGCTTCTGTTATATGTCAAGCTGCTGCCTAAGTATTAGTTCATTTGTTTGCGTTCACACAATGACTAAGGATCACACCTCTTGTCATCTACCCTTAAAAAGACATTAAGTTGGCATGTCTGCATCGTGTTGCGGTTTGCAGTATAACTGAGATATTTTGAGCTTTTCTCTCTCTGCGATCAAGACTCAATCAGAGTAGGATTCCAGACTCTCTCATGAAGTCAGCTGTTTAAGTGATTCGATTGCCATATATAGTTTCTCTTACAGGGAGGTGTGTGTGGACCACATTGCTCTTCTCAGGTCTGTGCACTGGGGGCAATCCTGTAGAACATGTTTTGTAGTCATAGAGCCTTCCAGCCCAACACTTCTGACTTCATCACATTTTAGTACAGAGTTGTCTTACCCTCCTCGATTCCTACTCACTTGGTCAGACTAGACAGGTTAGTGCCTTACCTTCTACCATTATCTCATATCTGTCCCCTCATTGCTAGCTCTACTACTACATGATAACACACAATCTTGTCCCCTCATTACTATACATGATAACACCACAATCTTGTCCCTCATTACTATCTCTACTACTACAGGATAACACACAGTCTTGTCCCCACATTACTATCTCTACTACTACATGATAACACACAATCTTGTCCCCTCATTACTATCTCTACTACTACATGATAACACACATCTTGTCCCCTCATTACTATCTCTACTACTAAATGATACCACACAGTCTTGTCCCCTCACTACTATCTCTACTACTACAAGATAACACACAGTCTTGTCCCCTCATTACTATCTCTACTACTACATGATAACACACAGTCTTGTCCCATCATTACTATCTCTACTACTACATGATAACAGTCTTGTCCCCTCATTACTATCTCTACTACTACATGATAACACACAGTCTTGTCCCTCATTACTATCTCTACTACTACATGATAACACACAGTCTTGTCCCCTCATTACTATCTCTACTACTACAAGATAACACACAGTCTTGTCCCCTCACTACTATCTCTACTACTACAAGATAACACACAATCTTGTCCCCTCATTACTATCTCTACTACTACATGATAACACACAATCTTGTCCCCTCATTACTATCTCTACTACTACATGATAACACACAGTCTTGTCCCCTCACTACTATCTCTACTACTACAAGATAACACACAATCTTGTCCCCTCATTACTATCTCTACTACTACATGATAACACACACAGTCTTGTCCCCTCATTACTATCTCTACTACTACATGATAGCACACAGTCTTGTCCCCTCACTACTATCTCTACTACTACCATGATAACACACAGTCTTGTCCCATCATTACTATCTCTACTACTGCATGATAACAGTCTTGTCCCCTCATTACTATCTCTACTACTAAAAGATAACACACAGTCTTGTCCCTCATTACTATCTCTACTACTACATGATAACACACAGTCTTGTCCCCTCATTACTATCTCTACTACTACTGATAACACACAGTCTTGTCCCTCATTACTATCTCTACTACTACAAGATAACACACAGTCTTGTCCCCTCATTACTATCTCTACTACTACATGATAACACACAGTCTTGTCCCCTCATTACTATCTCTACTACTACATGATAACACACAGTCTTGTCCTCTCATGACTATCTCTACTACTACATGATAACAGTCTTGTCCCCTCCATTACTATCTACTATCTCTACTACTACATGATAACACATAGTCTTGTCCTCTCATTACTATCTCACTACATGATAACACACAATCTGTCCCCTCATGACTATCTCTACTACTACATGATAACACACAATCTTGTCCCCTCATTACTATCTCACTACTACATGATAAAACAACAATCTTGTCCTCTCATTACTATCTCACTACATGATAACACACGTCACACAGTCTTGTCCTCTCATTACTATCTCACTATATGATAACACAAAGTCCTGTCCCCTCATTACTATCTCACTACATGATAACACACAGTCCTGTCCCCTCATTACTATCTCACTATATGATAACACAAAGTCCTGTCCCCTCATTACTATCTCACTACATGATAACACACAGTGCAGACCTACAACACAGTCATAAGAGGCCGGTCATTGACACAACAGAACAAACAACCACTTGTCCACAGACAGACACACTCTGAGACATTCAGACACTGTGGTCGGAACCAAAAAAAAAAATCAAAACAAAAATAATGCGATTCATATGAAACATTTATTTAAAGAAAAAAAAAAGAACGAGTGTAGATGTTACCTGCTAGTCCGGCAAGTAGAGAAAAATGTTGGAGACGCCGCGATGTTTGAAGGCAAGGTCCCGCTCCGGCGGAGAGAGAATCGACAAGTGTCGGGGCAGACGTCCAGGGGAAGTACTTCCGGTGTGAGCCAGCTACTTCTAGCCAGTCACGGCCAACGGTGGACGCTCCAGGCCTATACATCAAATACAATACAATGTCAGGCTGGAGGTAAAGCTGATTATAATGGAGAAATAAAAAGATGAAGAAATGTTGGTTAACTCTTTCCGTACGTTTCGCCGCACAGTTCGTCACTCTCAAATTGATTAGTCTGAACCGGCATCAGGTCTACGTTTCATTAACAACATCGTTTTTACGAAAGCGGCTTGTTAAACCTCTGATCAACGGTTCTTATACCAAGCCGGAGACAAATAATTACTCCATTTAGAATGGATAATTATAAAATAAGCCCTCATATGGGAAACAACAGGTAAGAGAAAAAGAGGAAGACCCAGGAGACACTGAGAAGAACATTGATGAGAGAGCAAGAGCAGCAGGATTCGGCTCCCTCAATGAGATAGAGCTGCTTACACAGAACAGAGACGGATGGTGAGATTTAATAAAAATATATTAAAAAGAAAACTGCTAGAACAAAAATTCAGATAGGAGAAGGTGTATCTTGGTCTACGCCCTACGGCCGGCTACGGCTCGAAAAGTCAATAGAATAGAACCGTCATTAAAACCATATTCTTGTACATGTCTTGTATCATCTTGGTATTGGTGAAATCTAATACCTTGTTCAATTATCTAAAACTTAATATATATTATGGTATATGTTACATAAATATAAATATGTAGATTGATTCTTAAAACCATGCCAATTTTTGTTTCTGAGATTTCTTCCGTTTCATTGATAAAGAGCTACCGTACGGAAAGAGTAAAAAAAAAAAGTAAAGTACCCCCGTCACGCCAAGTGGCGTATAGGGAAATATGGTGTTAGTGACCCTATATTTTACAGACCTTCAGCACATGATTTTTGGGGTAATGTGGTCAGTATTACGCCCGTGCTGCTTTACTTTCCCAGAAAAAAAAATCCGGTACCCATTTAAGGCTGGGTGAACCCGGAAGCCGTCGGTTGGGATCGAACCCTACCCCTTGTCCGTGGTAGTCTAGTTCACTAACCACTAAGCTATCGGTACGGAAAGAGTAATGTTAGTAAAAGACATTACAAAAATAGCAGAAAAATAAATAACACATACACAGATATGTAAGTGAATGAAATTAACAAAACATAGCTAACTAGATTGAATAGCTCATCAGATGGGATTTTTGGGGCATGTTAAAAGACACAACAGCCTATTTAAAGTAACCTTGGAAGGGAAAATACAAGGTAAAAGAGGCAGGCCACGATTAACATGGACGAGTAACATCAAAATATGGACAAATTAGCCTATGACAATCTGCACCATCAAAGCAAGAGACAGAGTGGAATGGTGCTCCATGGTAGCCAACCTTCAATGTAGAAACGGCACTCAGTGATAATGACATAGCTAACTGAATGTAAGATCATTATCATCATCATGTACCGTACCGGTTGGCGTTGGAGATCATGTCCTTCCACAACCTTCTATCTACAGTGCATCGTATCAGTTCTGTTGTTGACTGTTTTCCATGCCATGACATCAAGCTATCCAGTATTTTCTCTCTTTGTCCTCCACGATCTCTCTTTCCTTTTGTGTTGCCAGTTGTAACAAGTATTCAACTTTCCTCTTCTTTTGATGTGCCCAAAAAATTGTGATTGCTTCTTTCTGATATTATTTAAGAGCTCCCATTTTGTGTGGCCTCTTTGAAAACTTTCTCATTGGTATTTTTAGCTGTCCAGGGAACTTTCAACATTCTTCTGAGAAATCCCATCTCTGTGGCCTCTAATCGTCTTTTCATTTGTTTGTCTATTGTCCATGATTCGCTTCCATAGTCATAATTGGTTCTAAAATGTAAGGTACCGTGTAGTCTAGGTGGAGATGTGTTGTCAAGTCTAAAAGTAACTAACAGCAAAGACAGAAGAAATAAAGGGTAACACCAGAGGGTGGCTGTTAGGCCTAGTATCGGTATTTGATAGAATCACGCTAGATGGCCTTTAAAAAAAACCACGACCCCCTCCCCCCCCCAAAAAAAAAAAAAAAAAATTCCAGCTTTTATTCCTAGAAGTTCTATCTCAAATGTTAAACATGGAACTAATCTTTCATACATTATTTGTTCTCAATGAACTTAACAATATAATGATGTATATATGGCATTTGGCGTCTTGACTGATGGTTGGTAGCAAGCAATCATGATAAGTTAGTAGTTCGGTAAAATATTAGTGTCTTATGTAGGATGTTGTTTTTACTGAACAGCTTCTCTCGTGGCTGAATCTGCCAATATTGGATAGACAGATCGAACATAGAATGAACAAGATGTATTCGTGCTGCCTGGCCTCGTTTCCTATCTCCAGCGTCGTTGAATTCTGAATTTGATATCAGCACTGCCTCGAATGTTGTTGTGCCATTTTTAATTTGTGTTCTCCATGTGCTACGATCTGCTGCCAGATTTTCCCAGTTTCTTTCATTGATAGAGAATTCACTCAAGGAAGCCCTGCAAACATCTTAACATCTCAGCACTGGTCAGTCCTTTAGTCTCTTTCCATCCTACAGTTGTCCGCTATACAATTGAATATTTGTTTGGGAATACGATTGTTTGCCATTCTTCTTACCTGGCCCAGCAACCTTAGTCTTAATTATACATTATAATAGTAAACAATATTTTAATAATTAATAATAATAAATCATAATAATATATCACGAACTGTTGTAGCCTATCACGCCCAGCTCACGTCCAATCACAAATAGCAACAAACGTCAATGTCCATGAAAATGTGGTGAACAAGGAGCAAGAAAATATCGACATTTGCTCGTCCGAATAAGACTTCACTGGAAACTGAAAATAAAAGATAGCAAGAATTAGGGGCATAAACTGAAACCCTGCATCATCATAAAATGCTGCGTCTGCTGCCTTAGCTCTCCGTCTCGACAGCTATTTATAATTTCTGTTGTTGACCTTCTGCCAAGCCATTCTTTTAAGCTGTCTGGTATCTTTTCTCTTTGCTTCCCTCTATCTCTTCGTCCCTCAATTTGTCCAGTTGTCACAATATATTCCAGCTGTTCTCTTCTCATGACAAGGCAGCCAACAAATGATGATTGGGACTTCCGGTCAATATGGCGTATACGAGACAGGAACCGTTGAGGATCTGGAAAGTGTTCCTGGTTGCAGTTTCCTCATATTCCAAGTCCGCGTTGCTGCTGGAACTACTGAGTTAGTGCTCTGTGCACACCGTGAGCTGTGTTTTTCATCCCGATCGTGTTTGAATATCCGATTGTTTACGATGAGTGATGTTATCGTATGACAAAGGACAGTTCACTTTCGCTACGGTTACGCCTAATGTCTTTTGTGCGTGTTGTAGATGCTATTATAGGGACTGCGGTTGCCTTTCTTGTTTGGATCCTTCAATGAGATGAGTTTTAATTCGGATGATTCCACTGGCACGGGAGGTTGACCAATTATGGATTTTCACTCATTTGCATGCCAGAATTGGACGCTGGACTCTAGAACAATAAGAAAGATAACGACCACGAAATGAAATGTGTCAGAAGAATGACAGGAAACAGCTTAAGGGACAGAGTAAGAAACACTGACCTGAGGAAGAAACTCGAAATTGAACCAGCCATCGAATACATAAAGAAACAACAGATAAATTGGTTCGGCCACATAACAAGACAAAAAGAACTAACAATGACGCAAAGAGCCATAAACAAACGCTACGAAAACGCCAGATTAAGAGGAAGACGAGAAAGAGATGGATAAAGGGAATACTAGAGTCACTAGGAGGGATAACATCAGAAGAGGCCAACAGAAGAGCAAAGAATCGCAGATTGTTTCTCCCCTCGACGCCAACGGCAGCAGAGGAAGGATAGAAGTAGAAGAAGAAGAAGATTCATTTGCAGCTTGACGGGGTCTTCGACTAATCATAACTATAAATCATGCTTAGATGATTGTTTCTTCCTAATGTTGGAAACCCTGTCAAGTCAATGGTTAGATTTTCTTTCGGTTTATTTAATTTATTTTTTATTTGGTTGCTGGAATGTTTATGAATTCTAGAAGTTTAGCTAAATGTAGGGACGTGAAAGTATTTTCTGGCATCATGTTTCGGAGGGAAGCCCCAATAAAAGTCAATGAACAGTGATTTAAATAAATACAGAATTCAATGTCAGCGGAAAACAATATTGTTCACCGCTATATTAGATGCCTAACCCTCTAGATCTAGCGGGGAAACCGCCAAATTGGCAACAATGCCTAGCAACCTGAGCTAGCCGCTGCTGCTAGCGGGACAGACTTGGCTAAAGATGGTACGACAGCGCCTACCCACAACTCTTCACGCTATATTTGGATATTTGAAGGAAACGTGTCAATGTTGTTTTATATGCTATCACTTCAGATATATTAAATTGTGAATCCGTAATAAATAGAATGGAACAAAAAGCTTCATTAGCAACATCAAATATGTCACAATTTGTAGAACTAATAGTAGTATCGACCACTGCCCTTCAATCTTGTAGAACTAATAGTAGTATCGACCACTGCCCTTCAATCTTGTAGAACTAATAGTAGTATCGACCACTGCCCTTCAATCTTGTAGAACTAATAGTAGTATCGACCACTGCCCTTCAATCTTGTAGAACTTGGAGTAACACCACTGCCCTTCAATCTTGTAGATATTAGAGTAACAACCACTGCCCTTCAATCTTGTAGATATTAGAGTAACAACCACTGCCCTTCAATCTTGTAGATATTAGAGTAACAACCACTGCCCTTCAATCTTGTAGATATTAGAGTAACAACCACTGCCCTTCAATCTTGTGGATATTAGAGTAACAACCACTGCCCTTCAATCTTGTAGATATTAGAGTAACAACCACTGCCTTCAATCTGTAGATATTAGAGTAACAACCACTGCCCTTCAATCTTGTAGACCTTAGAGTAACAACCACTGCCCTTCAATCTTGTAGATATTAGAGTAAACAACCACTGCCCTTCAATCTTGTAGACCTTAGAGTAACAACCACTGCCCTTCAATCTTGTAGATATTAGAGTAACAACCACTGCCCTTCAATCTTGTAGATATTAGAGTAACAACCACTGCCCTTCAATCTTGTAGATATTAGAGTAACAACCACTGCCCTTCAATCTTGTAGATATTAGAGTAACAACCACTGCCCTTCAATCTTGTAGATATTAGAGTAACAACCACTGCCCTTCAATCTTGTAGACCTTAGAGTAACAACCACTGCCCTTCAATCTTGTAGATATTAGAGTAACAACCACTGCCCTTCAATCTTGTAGACCTTAGAGTAACAACCACTGCCCTTCAATCTTGTAGATATTAGAGTAACAACCACTGCCCTTCAATCTTGTAGATATTAGAGTAACAACCACTGCCCTTCAATCTTGTAGATATTAGAGTAACAACCACTGCCCTTCAATCTTGTAGACCTTAGAGTAACAACCACTGCCCTTCAATCTTGTAGATATTAGAGTAACAACCACTGCCCTTCAATCTTGTAGATATTAGAGTAACAACCACTGCCCTTCAATCTTGTAGATATTAGAGTAACAACCACTGCCCTTCAATCTGTAGATATTAGAGTAACAACCACTGCCCTTCAATCTTGTAGATATTAGAGTAACAACCACTGCCCTTCAATCTTGTAGATATTAGAGTAACAACCACTGCCCTTCATTCTTGTAGAACTTATCGTCAACATTTATAACTTTCATGCGTAAGTCAAATTTAATTGCATACCTTTGAAACTTTTATTTGTAAATCTCTACCTGTGAAATTCTATCTGTAAAAAAAAACTCTACTTGTAAAAACTCTACTATAAAATAGTAAAACTCTACCTGTAAAACTCTATTTATGAAACTGCCTGTAAACATCTACCTGTAAACCTATCAGTAAAACTATCAGTAAACTCTGTAAAAACTATGGAAATTAATCGCAGCTTGAGAAAAAACAGCACCCACCTGATTTGAAAATACGAGAATGTGCTTGGGTATAGGTGCCTTTGTCAGCGGCGGACCTGTTATGAGTTTAGATATGTAATTTGTCAGTGGCGGACCTGTAATGAGTTTAGATAGGTGCCTTTGTCAGCGGCGGACCTGTTATGAGTTTATATATGTACTTTTGTCAGTGGCGGACCTGTTATGAGTTTAGATAGGTGCCTTTGTCAGCGGCGGACCTGTTATGTGTTTAGATATGTAATTTTGTCAGTGGCGACCTGTAATGAGTTTAGATAGGTGCCTTTGTCAGCGGCGGACCTGTTATGAGTTTATATATGTACTTTTGTCAGTGGCGGACCTGTTATGAGTTTAGATAGGTGCCTTTGTCAGCGGCGGACCTGTTATGAGTTTAGATATGTAATTTTGTCAGTAGCGGACCTGTTATGAGTTTAGATATGTATTTTGTCAGCGGCGGACCTGTTATGAGTTTAGATATGTATTTTGTCAGTGGCGGACCTGTTATGAGTTTAGATATGTATTTTGTCAGCGGCGGACCTGTTATGAGTTTAGATATGTACTTTTGTCAGTGGCGGACCTGTTATGAGTTTAGATATGTACTTTTGTCAGGGGCAGAACTGCTATGAGTTTAGATATATATACTTTTGTCAGGGGCGGAACTGTTATGAGTTTAGATATATACTTTTGTCAGGGACTTATTGTAGTAGTAGTAGTAGAAGTAGTAGTGGTAGTTATAGTAGTAGTAGTAGTAGTCGTTGTGGTAATAGCATCAGTAGTAGTGGTAGTGGTAGTAGTAGTAGTTGTTGTTGTAGTAGTAATTGTGATGGTTTTAGTAGTAGTGGTAGTAGTAGCCTCCGTCAGTCATAGTTGATTATAGATTTTTCAGCGCCTTTAGGAAGTTTTGTTCTTTCTTTTCGTTCCTTTCGCCGTGTATTCTCTATTTTTTTCTATGAATCTGTCTGCCTTTCGCGTGAGTTGGAGCTTTAGAGTGTGTTTCTAAAGATTGTTGTCTGTAGCTATCTCTTCCTGGGCTGCGAGGTTGACATCTCTCCAGGGTGAAAGCTTTGACAGAAGAAAGTTAAGAGACAAGTTGTTGCCCTTGCAACATTTTTCTTCTCTCCACACAGCCGAGCCCATACAACATATTTCTTCTCTCCACACAGCCCATCCCATACAACATGTTTCTTCTCTCCACACAGCCGAGCCCATACAACATGTTTCTTCTCTCCACACAGCCGAGCCCATACAACATGTTTCTTCTCTCCACACAGCCCATCCCATACAACATGTTTCTTCTCTCCACACAGCTGAGCCCATACAACATGTTTCTTCTCTCCGCACAGCTGAGCCCATACAACATGTTTCTTCTCTCCACACAGCCGAGCCCATACAACATGTTTCTTCTCTCCACACAGCTGAGCCCATACAACATGTTTCTTCTCTCCACACAGCCGAGCCCATACAACATGTTTCTTCTCTCCACACAGTCGAGCCCATACAACATGTTTCTTCTCTCCACACAGCGGAGCCCATACAACATGTTTCTTCTCTCCCACAGCCGAGCCCATACAACATGTTTCTTCTCTCCACACAGCCGAGCCCATACAACATGTTTCTTCTCTCCACACAGCCGAGCCCATACAACATGTTTCTTCTCTCCACACAGCCGAGCCCATACAACATGTTTCTTCTCTCCACACAGCCGAGCCCATACAACATGTTTCTTCTCTCCACACAGCCGAGCCCATACAACATGTTTCTTCTCTCCACACAGCCGAGCCCATACAACATGTTTCTTCTCTCCACACAGCCGAGCCCATACAACATGTTTCTTCTCTCCACACAGCTGAGGACATACAACATATGTTTCTTCTCTCCACACAGCTGAGGACATACAACATGTTTCTTCTCTCCACACAGCCGAGCCCATACAACATGTTTCTTCTCTCCACACAGCTGAGCCCATACAACATATTTCTTCTCTCCACACAGTGGAGCCCATGCAAAATATTTCTTTCTCTCCACACAGCTGAGCCCATGTAACATGTTTCTTCTCTCCACACAGCGGAGCCCATACAACATGTTCTTCTCTCCGCACAGCTGAGCCCATACAACATGTTTTCTTCTCTCCACACAGCCGAGCCCATACAACATGTTTCTTCTCTCCACACAACCGAGCCCATACAACATGTTTCTTCTCTCCACACAGCTGAGGACATACAACATGTTTCTTCTCTCCACACAGCGAGCCCATACAACATATTCTTCTCTCCACACAGCGGAGCCCATACAACATGTTTCTTCTCTCCACACAGTCGAGCCCATACAACATGTTTCTTCTCTCCACACAGCGGAGCCCCATACAACAACATGTTTTCTTCTCTCCACACAGCCGAGCCCATACAACATATTTCTTCTCTCCACACAGCTGACCCATACAACATGTTTCTTCTCTCCACACAGCCGAGCCCATACACATGTTTCTTCTCTACACACAGCTGAGCCATACAACATGTTTCTTCTCTCCACACAGCCGAGCCCATACAACATGTTTTCTTCTCTCCACACAGCCAAAGCCCATACAACATATGTATGTTCCTTGTTTGTCCTTTTCCTTATATCCATCTGCTGTTACCTTGTTTGTCTTTCCCTTATATCCATCTGCTGTTACCTTGTAGCATGGCAGGGGGAAGCTCGAATGTCTAACATATTCTGATGTCTGTAGATGTTGTATTGCTTGTTCTAGTCACTTTTATTTAGATCTAGTTGTCATTTTGGGCGTATTATAATTGATTCAAAACTCAATATCTCTCTCTTTCGACATAATTTCTGGTTGCGCTTCTTCTTGTCACTCCAAGCGCTATTGATTGTCTTATCTATCATGTTCAAATTGTATTCCCTGCAGACATCAGGGCTGTTGTTGTAAACTTTTCTCAACTTCATATATTGATCGTAAACAAATACTAAATACTAGTAACTCATGTGTCTTCATTAGATTTTCGTCATGGATTGTTTATTGTGTCTTTCTGTTGATCTTGTCCATGATTGTTGTATAAAAAAAAGTACCACCGTCACGCCAAGTGGCGTATAGGGAATATGGTGTTAGTGACCATACATTTTACAGACCCTCGGCACATGATTTTTGGGGTAATGTGGTCGGTATTACGTCCGTGCCGCTTTACTTTCCCAGAAAAAAAATTCGGTACCTATTAAAGGTTGGGTGAACCAGAGCCCCGTCAGTTGGGATCGAACCCTACCTCTTGTCCTTTTGTATTCCAGTTCATTAACCACTGAGCTATCGCGGCACCCATGATTGTTGTATGTATATAATATATAAAAAAAAAGCAATATATGTACCTACAAACAACACCTTACATGAACAATCATCTACATACGGCTCTTCGAGAAATTCTGGGACGGTCGGATGGAGCGGATATGGGATGCCCCGACTGCAAAGAAAGCTGATTCCATGATTAGAGTAGTTAGTTATAGACAACATAGGACATCTATGCCGTACTCCTGAAGTGATTCGAAACCAAATTGCTTGTCCGAGCAGCCAAACTTCTCCGGCATAGCCAACAAAGTGCAAGCCGCAGCTCGACAACAACGGTCGACGAGACGGCAGAGCTCCATCTCTCTCTCCTCGCTTCACTGATCTCATCTACAGAACTATTGTTGTTGTTGCCTTCCAGCTCTCAGCTGTAGACGACACTATTTGAGGTTTGGTTTATTGCTGCTTGACCGATTGTCTGAATCCATAATCCCCAACAGAAAGACTCGAGACAGCATGGCCGCCTCCAGCAAGAGAGTCGCCGTTGTAAGTCTTCCTTGTCCACGATCACGTCTGATGTCTTGTTCAACAAGTTGTTGATCTAACTCAAGTCACAAGTGTTTGAACCATTATTGTAATATTTTTGTGTGTATTAAATAGACACGGTCTAAGTAATATTTAATGACAACGCTGGAAATAACTTGATAATTGAAGCCGGCCACGAAGTACAGCTCAGCCTGTGACTAGAGAGAGTGTTGATCATGCCTGGACTAGATCTTCTGTCTTCAGATAAGATCAGCTGCTGGGTTCGTCATGGGGGGCAAGTGTTGGGGGACAACTGATAGGACAAGACCTGGCTCTACTGAACTTTAGTCTTCATCCTTGTTTTGTTTGGATGAAGTGAAGGCTGCTTATCATAATTTGGTTTATTTATGAATGAGGTTTCCACTTGACATCCTTCTGATTCAAATTGCTGAGTCATGTAGAGTAGAGGGTAGACTGGTAGAGTTGGCCCCTGTGTACCTTGGTAGGACATATTTTCTTGTGGCAAGCAAGGAGTACTCATTCGATCCTACTTCGGCTGTCTATTGTTCTTTGTTTTTGTCTGTTGTTGATTATTTGTGAGTGTTGTAAACAACCTCTTCCCCTGAAATGAATCGCTGAGTCATCAGCAGTGAGCTGTTTGAGCTGGCCTAATTATCCTGCACTTGTACAATTGTTTGTTGTCGCATTACTTGCAGTGTTTGACACCTAATTTAACTATGATTACCCTGATTACGATTCTGATTTTAAAAATATTTATGAGAAGACGGAAGACGGAGATGTGAAAGTTTGTTATGTACGATTACTTATTATGGGAGGCATATTCATGGCATGGTAAATCAGTGTAATTGTAATACAATCTACCTTAGATTTACATACATTATGTATGGGCTCTGTCACTGGACTATAATCATGGTAAACTCAAATATATTTATGCACTTAGACTGTTTATCTATCCTTTAACATTTTACATGGAGACTTTATCTATCCTTAACATTTTTACATGAAGACTGTTTATCTTATCCTTTAACATTTTTACATGAAGACTGTTTATCTATCCTTTAACATTTTTACATGAACTGTTTATCTATCCTTTAACATTTTTACACGAAGACTGTTTATCTATCCTTAAAATTTTTACATGAAGACTGTCTTTTATCTATCTTTAAACATTTTACATGAAGACTGTTTATCTATCCTTTAACATTTTTACATGAAGACTGTTTATCTATCCTTTAACATTTTACATGAAGACTGTTTATCATTTAACATTTTTACACGAAGACTGTTTATCTATCCTTAACATTTTTACATGAAGACTGTTTATCTATCCTTTAACATTTTTACATGAAGACTGTTTATCTATCCTTTAACATTTTTACATGAAGACTGTTATCTATCCTTTAACATTCTTACATGAAATAACGAATATTGCTTACCCCTGGATCCATCCTGTTTTTGTTAACCCAATGTTCTATTTTTGTCTCAGTGAAGTAGGGTTTGCCTAACCTCTTACTTAATGTGAGATTTGATCGACTGATCTTCCTGTCTGAGATCTCTAGTAACTAAACAACAGAGACTGCCAGAAAGAGATCACAAGAAGATGAGCAATAGCAACACAAACATTATAGTTCGTTCAAATCATGTGCCCAACTTCAAAACGCTATTACGCAGTAAACATTTGTTAAAGACTGTTGAAATTTTCCAAATGTTATTAGAATGCAAAAGACCCTTTAAATGTATATTTAACAAATATCTTGCAGCTGCAGTTTTCTTAAAGCGGCAAATTTCTTTGATGATTGTTGTCACAATTGTAATTGTGAAGCCCTAAAGAATAGAAATTACCGTAGTTGCTGGTCTATGATTAATTTTCACTAGGTAAAGGCGTGGCCGTAATGGGGAAATAACCTAATAAGACAAAACACCAGGAAATTATTGTCTGCTCAGTTCAAGGACGGCTTTGCCGCTGAATGAACGGAAATGGAACACACAATGCCACGTGTTTTCTACAAGTGTCTAATTGTGTCAGAAAACCCATGTGGAAAGCGTGCAAAATCGTCAACTTGACTGTGTTGGATTTTAATCGCTATTTTTAACTTTAAATACTGTAAACATTAAGTTTGACTACATCAATGGGTCGTTATAAATTTATATAAATCAAATAAGCAACAATAATAACCAAATGTTGTTTTTTTATGAAATTAATTCCCTGTTGGGTTCTAATCATTATAACTTTACATGCAAATTTTGAAAAGCTTATAAAAAGCGGTTTAAAAGATATTGATTTTAAAAGTTGGGCACGACTTATGAAACGGACTATAAACGACATTTAGTTCATGTGACATACTAGCAAGGTAGTCAAATTACAATGCCTGAGGACATGTATCTTCCCGATAGCAAAATATGGTTGTTAATTATATGGATAATCTCACAAACAACAAGGAAGAAGAAATTGATTCATTTGAAACAAAATGCTACAGACAACTCCTTAACATATATTAGATAATGAAAAATAACAATGAAGACATATTAAAAGATTTAAACATTAAAAGGCCTGGCTTATAAGACGAGCTTTGGTGAATGCAACATTCTGCTAGAAGATGTTACCTAACAGTGATCTTCTTTCATGTATTCTCTCAACGTTCCATATTTACCAGAAGTCACTGTTAAGAGAATATCTTTTATTGGGATAGGCAAGATAATATATATGCTGAATGCATAAAATATTACTTTTAGATATGTTGAATGACATTACATTTAGATATGTTGAATGACATTACTTTTAGATATGTTGAATGGCATTACTTTTAGATATGTTGAATGACATTACTTTTAGATATGTTGAATGGCATTACTTTTAAATATGTTGAATGACATTACTTTTAGATGTGTTGAATGACATTACTTTTAGATATGTTGAATGACATTACTTTTAGATATGTTGAATGACATTACTTTTAGATATGTTGAATGACATTACTTTTAGATATGTTGAATGACATTACTTTTAGATGTGTTGAATGACATTACTTTTAGATGTGTTGAATGACATTACTTTTAGATATGTTGAATGACATTACTTTTAGATATGTTGAATGACATTACTTTTAGATGTGTTGAATGACATTACTTTTAGATATGTTGAAGGACATTACTTTTAGATATGTTGAATGACATTACTTTTAGATATGTTGAATGACATTACTTTTAGATATGTTGAATGACTTTACTTTTAGATATGTTGAATGACATTACTTTTAGACGTGTTGAATGACATTACTTTTAGATATGTTGAATGACATTACTTTTAGATGTGTTGAATGACATTACTTTTAGATGTGTTGAATGACATTACTTTTAGATATGTTGAATGACATTACTTCTAGATATGTTGAATGACAGTAATGGGTGCCAGAGTTTTTTTCTGTACATAAAAAGCTGCTTTGCATGAAAGCAACCACATCATCCAGATAATGTGCAGTTAGTCACGAGGTCACTAGTGCTGTAGGGGACTGGGTTGAGGTCACTAGTGCTGTAGGGGGCTGGGTTGAGGTCACTAGTGCGTAGGGGGCTGGGTTGAGGTCACTAGTGCTGTAGGGGGCTGGGTGAGGTCACTAGTACTGTAGGGGCTGGTTGATCTCACTTGTGCTGTAGGGACTGAGTTGAGGTCACTAGTGCTGTAGGGGGCTGGGTTGATCTCACTAGTGCTGTAGGAGGCTGGGTTGATCTCACTAGTGCTGTAGGGGCCTGGGTGGGGTCACTAGTGCTGTAGGGGGCTGGGTTGATCTCACTAGTGCTGTAGGAGGCTGGGTTGATCTCACTAGTGCTGTAGGGGACTGGGTTGGGGTCACTAGTGCTGTAGGGGGCTGGGTTGAGGTCACTAGTGCTGTAGGGGGCTGGGTTGAGGTCACTAGTGCTGTAGGGGACTGTGTTGAGGTCACTAGTGATGTAGGGGGCTGGGTTGAGGTCACTAGTGATGTAGTGAAGCTGGGTTGAGGTCACAGTGCTGTAGGGGACTGGGCACTCTTGAGGTCAGACTCTGGACAGGAAGGTTCTGTGGTGGAAGTTTTTCAAAACTCAAACCCGTGGTTTCTTCACGGCTTTACCCTGCCTTTTGTCTCTGGGTAGTGAGATCTGATGTCTAGCCCTCTCTGGGTAGTGAGATCTGATGTCTAGCCCTCTCTGGGTAGTGAGATCTGATGTCTAGCCCTCTCTGGGTAGTGAGATCTGATGTCTAGCCCTCTCTGGGTAGTGAGATCTGATGTCTAGCCCTCTCTGGGTAGTGAGATCTGATGTCTAGCCGTCTCTGGGTAGTGAGATCCGATGTCTAGCCCTCTCTGGGTAGTGAGATCCGATGTCTAGCTTTATCTCGGTAGTGAGATCCTATGTTTAGCCTTCTCTGGGTAGTGAGATCCGATGTTTAGCCCTCTCTGATAACAGCAATAAGCAGGAGGTCCCGTATAGACTTGCACGTGTCAACTAACTCTTGGCAGTTTAAAATAAAAAAGAGGAGACAAAAATGTACAGTGTCCAGACAAAAGTTGTTAATGTCAGTAAATGTGTGTGCCTCTCTAATGAGATATTTGACCTGTTCTCACAGGTGACTGGCTCAAATAAAGGCATTGGCTTTGCCATCGTGCGGGCTCTGTGCAAGAAATTGATGGCGATGTCTTCTTAACATGTAAGACATAGAAGCTTGATTGAACTTAATTAGATAATTTAATTTTGAGCTTTATATTTATTCTCTAACTGGCCTCCAACTAGTGGCTCTATGGCAGATATAATCATTCCTTTGTTATCTTCTTCTTTCCTTCCTCATTTCAAGAGGTCTGCAGAGATATCAAAACCTGACAAATACCTTGAGCCTCATACTGAAGACAGACCATACAGGAAGATCACAAACCAAGATTGCTGTCAACTTTACATTGTAATCTATATGTTGTTATCTGCTGTTTCTTACAGTTATCATTTTTAAACTATTAAGCAATAAATAACATAACATGAAATGGAAGCCCTGATAAAGTATCTATTATAACGATGTACATTGAGTAGTATCTGTGACACTGGTGTAACTTGAATTTAAACATGACATTCACTACATTTATCCAGCACGAGATGAGGGCCTAGGGAAGGCAGCTGTAGCAGAGTTGGAGAAGGAAGGTCTACATCCCAAGTTTCACCAGCTGGACCTGAACAACCACAGCACCTTTGCCAAGCTGAAGGACTTTCTTCTCAAGACATACAATGGCCTGGATGTGCTCGTCAACAATGCTGGGATTGCCTACAAGGTAGGAAGTGTTCTGAGCTCATATTTGTCATGTTGTTTCTGGGGAACATCCACGTTGAGTGGAAGCTCTTGGATTTCTGTGCTTGTAAAGTTGTATATTCTGTAGCAGATCGAACAATTGGGGGGTGGTGTAGGTCATGGACTTTGTTGCATTCCCCAGGTAGATGTCGTAGAGGACAGGAGGCCATGTCTGCATTGGATGTGTGGGACTCGTGACTGCTTGTGTTAACATTGGATGTGTGGGACCTGTGACTGCTTGTGTTAACATTGGATGTTTGGGACCCGTGACTGCTTGTGCTAACATTGGATGTGTGGGATCCATGGCTGCTTGTGTTAACATTGGATGTGTGGGACCATTGGCTGCTTGTGCTAACATTGGATGTGTGGGACCTTGGCTGCTTGTGCTAACATTGGATGTGTGGAACCTGTAACTGCTTGTACTAACATTGGATGTGTGTGACCTGTGTCTCCTTGTGTTAACATTGGATGTGTGGGACCTGTAACTGCTTGTGCTAACATTGGATGTGTGGGACCTGTAACTGCTTGTACTAACATTGGAGTGTGGGACCTGTAACTGCTTGTGCTAACATTGGATGTGTGGGACCTGTAACTGCTTGTGCTAACATTGGATGTGTGGGGACCATTGGCTGCCTGTGCCAACATTGGATGTGTGGGACCCTTGGCTGCTTGTGCTAACATTGGATGTGTGGGACCCTTGGCTGCTTGTGCTAACATTGGATGTGTGGGGACCGTGTCACGTCTCACACAAGCTGTCACCCCTCACACAAGCTGTCACCCCTGACACAAGCTGTCACCCCTCACACAGGCTGTCACCTCTCACACAAGCTGTCACCCCTCACACAAGCTGTCACCCCTCACACAAGCTGTCACCCCTCACACAAGCTGTCACCCATCACACAAGCTGTCACCCCTCACACAAGCTGTCACCCCTCACACAAGCTGTCACCCCTCACACAGGCTGTCACCCATCACACAAGCTGTCACCCCTGACACAAGCTGTCACCCCTGACACAAGCTGTCACCCCTGACACAAGCTGTCACCCCTCACACAAGCTGTCACCCCTGACACAAGCTGTCACCCCTGACACAAGCTGTCACCTCTCACACAAGCTGTCACCCCTCACACAAGCTGTCACCCTCACACAAGCTGTCACCCCTCACACAAGCTGTCACCCCTCACACAAGCTGTTAAAGACAAGCACATCACTAGAATGATGTATTGACCTTAGCACACAGAAAGCAGAAATACATATTTGAATGCTGATTGCTGTGATATGAGTTTGTACCCAAATAAACAGACAATTGTTGCTAACAACAGGTGGATTCCACAGCCCCGTTTGCAGAACAAGCTGAAGTGACCTTAAAGACTAACTTCTTTGATACCCTGACCTCTGTGAGGTGCTCTTTCCTATTCTTCGTCCTCATGCCAGGTAAATCTGATGTGAAAGTTTATATTTTTGAATAAATCGAGGAATTAACTCTTTCCATACGTTTCAACATACGTATGTCATGCTGATTTCAGCTGCGTATGTTTAGCCGCAGAGTATGTCACTCTCAATTTGGTAGTGTTAAACTCATCAAACCACATTCTTTTTGAGATATTTTGTATCTTGCTATAGGTAAAATCAAATTCACTGTTCATTTATGTACAAACTCATATATGTGATATGTTATGTGTTAGAATACAAATATATAATAATAATATAGAATCAATATGCATCATCTAGATTGATATTCAATATCAGAATCAAATATATATTCAATATCTATATATAGAATTGTTATGGACTTCATAATGAAGAAATGCTGCACTGGTAATAAAGGCATCGAATGGATACAAGGAGACCATTTGGAGGACCTGGACTTTGCTGATGACATAGTTTCTTATCAGCAATCAGATAAAAACGATGCAGGAAAACACAAATGAACTATCATCAATAGCCAGCAAAATTGGGCTTGAGGTCAATCATGAAAAGACTAAAGTCATGAAAAGTTTAATTCCAACAAGTGACAAAAATATACATGGAAAACAAACCAGTAGAAGAGATCGATCACTTCATCTATCTTGGAAGTCACATTGATCGAGAAGGGGATACGAGCAAAGAAATTAGAATCAGACTGTCTAAAGCAGCAATGTCTTTCAGAAGCCTTGAAAAGTTGTGGAAATCAAAACTCATTAGCACAAACACAAAACTTAGGCTATTCAAATCAAATGTACTATCAACCCTTACGTATGCGTGTGAAAGCTGGAAAACAACAAGAGATATAGAAACAAAGTTGAACGCATTCGAAAATAAATGTCTAAGGAAAAACTTGTATAGAATGGAACGAATTCAAAACAAACGAGGAAATTAGAGAAATCGCCAATCAACCACTAATATCTTCAGTAATAAAGAAAAGACGATGGTCATACGTTGGACATGTGATGAGAAGAGATAATAATCGAATAGCAAAGCAAGCCCATATGGGAAACAACAGGTAAAAGAAAAAGAGGAAGACCCAGGGAGACACTGAGAAGAACATTGATGAGAGAGGCAAGAGCAGCAGGAATCGGCTCCCTCAATGAGATAGAACTGCTTGCACAGAACAGAGACAGATGGCGAGATTTGATAAAATATCTTAAAAGAAAACTGCTAGAACAAAAATCATATAGGAGAAGGTGTATCTTGGTCTACGCCCTATGGGCCGGTTACGGCTCGAAAGGTCAATAGATAGATAGATAGATAGATTGATATTCAAAACAATGAGGAATTTTGTCTCTGAAATCTCTTCCATTGAACTGTCCATACTGTCTGGACAATAGCTGCTATTACAACGTGACTGAATCAAGCTGGTATTGATAAATACAATTTGAAAATAAGATCAGAAAAATGATTTGAAAAACTTAGTGGCAACACAAAGTCAGGAACACCAAGTTGTGTGGCATGAACATTGATTGTGACTAAATCTTTCTTCTTTTGTTCATCTACTGTTGCTTGAAGTGTGGCAGGAGAAATAGGGAATGCATAATGTAATATCTATAGATGTAATGTTGATTCTTTGGTCGCTTCCCTTTTAGATATAGTGTCGTTATTGGGCATTTCTGGATGCTGTTAGACTAGAAATGTATTGGTTCTTGCATAAGTCTTTTGGTCTGTCTATCCATCTCATCCTTTGTCTCCCACTTGCTCTCTGTCCTGATGTTTTGAGACAGAAAACTTTTGATGTTGTTTGGTCTGGTTTCATTCTAACCAAGTGTCCGAACCATTGCATTTGTTGTTTTGTAGATAGAGGTCCAGGTGTGGTATGATTCCAATTTGTTCTCAGATGTTCATGTTGGGTATTCTGTCTATGTGTGGCTAGGGAGTGCATGTCAATTTGTTCTCAGATGTTCATGTGGGTATTCTGTCTATGTTTGTGTGGCTAGAGAGTGCATGTCAATTTGTTCTCAGATGTTCATGTTGGGTATTCTGTCTATGTTTGTGTGGCTAGGGAGTGCATGTCAATTTGTTCTCAGATGTTCATGTTGGGTATTCTGTCTATGTTTGTGTGGCTAGGGAGTGCATGTCAATTTTTTCTCAGATGATTATGTTGGGTATTCTGTCTATGTTTGTGTGGCTAGGGAGTGCATGTCAATTTGTTCTCAGATGTTCATGTTGGGTATTCTGTCTATGTATGTGTGGCTAGAGAGTGCATGTCAATTTGTTCTCAGATGTTCATGTTGGGTATTCTGTCTATGTATGTGTGGCTAGAGAGTGCATGTCAATTTGTTCTCAGATGTTCATGTTGGGTATTCTGTCTATGTGTGGCTAGAGAGTGCATGTCAATTTGTTCTCAGATGTTCATGTTGGGTATTCTGTCTATGTGTGGCTAGAGAGTGCATGTCAATTTGTTCTCAGATGTTCATGTTGGGTATTTGTCTATGTTTGTGTGGCTAGGGAGTGCATGTCAATTTGTTCTCAGATGTTCATGTTGGGTATTCTGTCTATGTATGTGTGGCTAGAGAGCGCATGTCAATTTGTTCTCAGATGTTCATGTTGGGTATTCTGTCTATGTTTGTGTGGCTAGAGAGTGCATGTCAATTTGTTCTCAGATGTTCATGTTGGGTATTCTGTCTATGTTTGTGTGGCTAGGGAGTGCATGTCAATTTGTTCTCAGATGTTCATGTTGGGTATTCTGTCTATGTATGTGTGGCTAGAGAGCGCATGTCAATTTGTTCTCAGATGTTCATGTTGGGTATTCTGTCTATGTATGTGTGGCTAGAGAGTGCATGTCAATTTGTTCTCAGATGTTCATGTTGGGTATTCTGTCTATGTTTGTGTGGCTAGAGAGCGCATGTCAATTTGTTCTCAGATGTTCATGTTGGGTATTCTGTCTATGTTTGTGTGGCTAGAGAGTGCATGTCAATTTGTTCTCAGATGTTCATGTGGGTATTCTGTCTATGTATGTGTGGCTAGAGAGTGCATGTCAATTTGTTCTCAGATGTTCATGTTGTGTATTCTGTCTATGTTTGTGTGGCTAGAGAGTGCATGTCAATTTGTTCTCAGATGTTCATGTTGGGTATTCTGTCTATGTATGTGTGGCTAGGGAGTGCATGTCAATTTGTTCTCAGATGTTCATGTTGGGTATTCTGTCTATGTATGTGTGGCTAGAGAGTGCATGTCAATTTGTTCTCAGATGTTCATGTTGGGTATTCTGTCTATGTTTGTGTGGCTAGGGAGTGCATGTCAATCTGAACATAGAGCAAGTGAAATCATCTAAATAGTGAATGTGTTCATCCTCGTGTTTCTTCTTCTTTCTTTACTCATTTACCTTTCAGTTAGTGTTAAAGAGGGACATAGTTTGTTGTTGTTGCCTTCCTACAGTCATGATTCCTGCTGTCATGCTTCCTGCTGTCATGCTTCCTACTGTCATGCTTCCTACTGTCATGCTTCCTACAGTCATGATTCCTACTGTCAAGCTTCCTGCTGTCATGAAGGGGGGGGGGGGGTGTTTCTTATATTTCTGCCAGTCTCTTCCTGTGTTTTCGTCTCTAATAAGAGTATTACTTGACCGTTAACGTTCCTCCGCCATTGTGCCGCGACAACCTCTATTTCCCTTCTAATTTATGCTCGTAGTTTCCGTGCCTTGAGGATTCTGTTCTTCGTTATTTCTCTGACTCCTTCTTGATCGTTAACTCCAAGGCGTTCACTTAACACTGGTGAGACCCTAAGTGACGAAGACCCTTGCCTGAGACAAAATTGTACTTAATCATCAACTCAAGACATCGGCAATATTTTTCATTGGCAGCCTTTATTAATTAAGTATCTTCAGTCTGTTACGATTACAATTATTATATTCCTTACTCACTCTCTCATCCTTCTCTAACTATATGGTGCTAAAATATTCTAATTTTGATGTTGCCGCTATTCTATATTGGTCCGTTCCCCATCGAACGTCCCAACCTATCCTACCTAATTCTAAATTTCGGCTTTTAATTGTTACTAATCCATTCGGATCTGTTAATATTGTCTCGTTTCATGCTAACTATTCTCTATCTCTAACTACTCGTTATAATTCCAACTGCTGCCATTCTCTAGGTCTTCATTATATTTCCTACTGCTCCACAGTGTACTGCTTCTCTCCTCGGCTGCCAATGTCTAACTCTTATCTTCCAAACATCGTCCGCTCTCCTCGGCTGCCAATGTCTAACTCTTATCTTCCATACATCGTCCGCTCTCCTCGGCTGCCAATGTCTAACTCTTATCTTCCAAACATCGTCCGCTCTCCTCGGCTGCCAATGTCTAACTCTTATCTTCCAAACATCGTTCGCTCTCCTCGGCTGCCAATGTCTAACTCTTATCTTCCAAACATCGTCCGCTCTCCTCGGCTGCCAATGTCTAACTCTATCTTCCATACATCGTCCTCTCTCCTCGGCTGCCAATATCTAACTCTTATCTTCCATACATCGTCCGCTCTCCTCGGCTGCCAATGTCTAACTCTTATCTTCCATACATCGTCCTCTCTCCTCGGCTGCCAATGTCTAACTCTTATCTTCCATACATCGTCCTCTCTCCTCGGCTGCCAATGTCTAACTCTTATCTTCCAAACATCGTCCGCTCTCCTCGGCTGCCAATGTCTAACTCTTATCTTCCAAACATCGTCCGCTCTCCTCGGCTGCCAATGTCTAACTCTTATCTTCCATACATCGTCCGCTCTCCTCGGCTGCCAATGTCTAACTCTTATCTTCCAAACATCGTCCGCTCTCCTCGGCTGCCAATGTCTAACTCTTATCTTCCATACATCGTTCGCTCTCCTCGGCTGCCAATGTCTAACTCTTATCTTCCAAACATCGTCCGCTCTCCTCGGCTGCCAATGTCTAACTCTTATCTTCCAAACATCGTCCGCTCTCCTCGGCTGCCAATGTCTAACTCTTATCTTCCATACATCGTTCGCTCTCCTCGGCTGCCAATGTCTAACTCTTATCTTCCATACATCGTTCGCTCTCCTCGGCTGCCAATGTCTAACTCTTATCTTCCAAACATCGTTCGCTCTCTCCTCGGCTGCCAATGTCTAACTCTTATCTTCCAAACATCGTCCGCTCTCCTCGGCTGCCAATGTCTAACTCTTATCTTCCATACATCGTTCGCTCTCCTCGGCTGCCAATGTCTAACTCTTATCTTCCAAACATCGTCCGCTCTCCTCGGCTGCCAATGTCTAACTCTTATCTTCCAAACATCGTCCGCTCTCCTCGGCTGCCAATGTCTAACTCTTATCTTCCATACATCGTTCGCTCTCCTCGGCTGCCAATGTCTAACTCTTATCTTCCATACATCGTTCTCTCTCCTCGGCTGCCAATGTCTAACTCTTATCTTCCAAACATCGTCCGCTCTCCTCGGCTGCCAATGTCTAACTCTTATCTTCCATACATCGTTCGCTCTCCTCGGCTGCCAATGTCTAACTCTTATCTTCCATACATCGTCCGCTCTCCTCGGCTGCCAATGTCTAACTCTTATCTTCCATACATCGTTCGCTCTCCTCGGCTGCCAATGTCTAACTCTTATCTTCCATACATCGTCCGCTCTCCTCGGCTGCCAATGTCTAACTCTTATCTTCCATACATCGTTCGCTCTCCTCGGCTGCCAATGTCTAACTCTTATCTTCCATACATCGTTCTCTCTCCTCGGCTGCCAATGTCTAACTCTTATCTTCCATACATCGTTCGCTCTCCTTGGCTGCCAATGTCTAACTCTTATCTTCCATACATCGTTCGCTCTCCTCGGCTGCCAATATCTAACTCTTATCTTCCATACATCGTTCGCTCTCCTCGGCTGCCAATGTCTAACTCTTATCTTCCATACATCGTTCTCTCTCCTCGGCTGCCAATGTCTAACTCTTATCTTCCATACATCGTCCGCTCTCCTCGGCTGCCAATGTCTAACTCTTATCTTCTATACATCGTCCGCTCTCCTCGGCTGCCAATGTCTAACTCTTATCTTCCATACATCGTCCGCTCTCCTCGGCTGCCAATGTCTAACTCTTATCTTCCATACATCGTCCGCTCTCCTCGGCTGCCAATGTCTAACTCTTATCTTCCATACATCGTCGCTCTGCTCGGCTGTCAATGTCTAACTCTTATCTTCTATACATCGTCCGCTCTCCTCGGCTGCCAATGTCTAACTCTTATCTTCCATACATCGTTCGCTCTCTCGGCTGTCAATGTCTAACTCTTATCTTCTATACATCGTTCGCTCTCCTCGGCTGCCAATATCTAACTCTTATCTTCCATACATCGTTCGCTCTCCTCGGCTGCCAATGTCTAACTCTTATCTTCCATACATCGTTCTCTCTCCTCGGCTGCCAATGTCTAACTCTTATCTTCCATACATCGTCCGCTCTCCTCGGCTGCCAATGTCTAACTCTTATCTTCTATACATCGTCCGCTCTCCTCGGCTGCCAATGTCTAACTCTTATCTTCCATACATCGTTCTCTCTCCTCGGCTGCCAATGTCTAACTCTTATCTTCCATACATCGTTCTCTCTCCTCGGCTGCCAATGTCTAACTCTTATCTTCCATACATCGTTCTCTCTCCTCGGCTGCCAATGTCTAACTCTTATCTCTATACATCGTTCGCTCTCCTCGGCTGCCAATGTCTAACTCTTATCTTCCATACATCGTTCTCTCTCCTTGGCTGCCAATGTCTAACTCTTATCTTCTATACATCGTTCTCTCTCCTCGGCTGCCAATGTCTAACTCTTATCTTCCATACATCGTCCGCTCTCCTCGGCTGCCAATGTCTAACTCTTATCTTCCATACATCGTTCTCTCTCCTCGGCTGCCAATGTCTAACTCTTATCTTCCATACATCGTTCTCTCTCCTCGGCTGCCAATGTCTAACTCTTATCTTCTATACATCGTTCTCTCTCCTCGGCTGCCAATGTCTAACTCTTATCTTCCATACATCGTTCTCTCTCCTCGGCTGCCAATGTCTAACTCTTATCTTCCATACATCGTTCTCTCTCCTCGGCTGCCAATGTCTAACTCTTATCTTCCATACATCGTTCTCTCTCCTCGGCTGCCAATGTCTAACTCTTCATTATATTTCCTACTGCTCCACAGTGTACTGCCTCTCTCCTCGGCTGCCAATGTCTAACTGATTTTCTTCATAATCTCTTCACAACCGTTTCTATCTCCACGTCATACAAATTCCGTCATAGATTCCTATTTCGTCATTTCTTCTTCAGTATACTTCTGTGCTTAATCTGTTCTTCCCCATCCTTCATCCCTTGGTGTGCAATTCCCTGTCATACTATTTTCCTGCTATAGTCATGCTTCCTGCTGTCATGCTTCCTGCTGTCATGATTCCTACAGTCTTGCTTCCTACAGTCATGATTCCTGCTGTCATGATTCCTACTGTCTTGCTTCCTACAGTCATGCTTCCTACTGTCATGATTCCTACTGTCATGCTTCCTACAGTCATGCTTCCTACAGTCATGCTTCCTACTGTCATGCTTCCTACTGTCATGCTTCCTTCTGTCATACTTCCTGCTGTCATGCTTCCTACAGGCATGCTTCCTACAGTCATGCTTCCTACAGTCATGCTTCCTACTGTCATGCTTCCTACTGTCTTGCTTCCTGCTGTCTGCTTCCTGCTGTCTTGCTTCCTGCTGTCATGATTCTTGCTGTCATGCTTCCTGCTGTCATGCTTCCTGCTGTCATGCTTCCTGCTGTCTTGCCTCCTGCTGTCATGCTTTCTACTTTATGTTACGCTCACAGAGTTGAAATATCTGCTTTATGTTCACAGAGTGGTCAATGTGTCCAGCATGATGTCACAAATTGGCCTGTCCAGGTGCTCAGATAAATTGAAGACCAGATTTACAGACCCCAATATTACAATGGAGGAGCTGACATCCCTGATGAAGAAGTTTGTTCAGTGAGTACACTCAATGGTCTTGTATTGTTCTGTGCATCAACAATTTGGCTGCTAATGCACTCATTTCAATTGTTGCAGTGTATTTAGGAACAATTTTACATTGCACCAGATAACATGAACTCTTCAGTGTGAAAGTACACTAAATTTGCCATCATTTCTGTCTCCATTCTCAGCAATCAGCTGGTTTGAACATGTACACATTTGTACTTGAAAATTGTTATCAAAATCAGATCACACTGATACTCTTGTTCCTTAGCTTCCAAGATGAAGTTAGGTCATCAGATTCTGATGACTTCTTCAGATTACATGGAAAGTAAATTAGAAATAGGTTTTGTTCAATTTAGAGATTGTAAAATAGAATTGATAGTGATTTCATTGTGTGTTGTAGGTTTTTAGTGCATGGTGTGCTTTTTGAAGTATTTATAAATTATTAGATCAGCACTCAATTAATATTTTTGTCACACGAGTACCTGCCAATTTTTATTTTCCACAAATATGTTTTTTTGTTTGATATTCTACAAATGTATGCTCAATTGTGAGCTTACTACACTTAGAGTTTTGATTGTTTCAAAGAAAAAATAACATAACATTTAAATAGAAAGAAATTTATGATGATACATTTTGTTTTCTTGTATTGGATGGTATCTGTAGATCTATTCTAGACAATTTGTTGAGAAAGAGATTTGCCACCAACATAAAGAGAACATCACCCATTACTAGGGCTATGACAGGAGTTTGTGACTGGGTCGGGTAGCAGATTAAACTGGAAGTGTTGTACAGTACAAGTTGAATTATTTCCTGCCTAACATAGTGTCAGCTTTCAACCATAACTCTTTCCATACGGAAGCTTTTTATTGACCCAACGGAAGAGATTTCAGAGACAAAATTTTTCATCGTTTTAAGAATCAATCTACATGTTTATATTTATCTGACATATAACATATTATATATGAATGTTTAGATAATTGAACAAGGTATTAGATTTCACTAATATCAAGATGATACAAGACATGTAACAAGAATATGGTTTGATGGCGTTCACACTAATCAAATTGAGCGTGGCACACTATGCGGCGAAATGTACGCTGCCGAAATCGGCATGGTGCACAATGCGGCGAAATGTACGGAAAGAGTTAATGCAACAGGAGGCAGATGCCTGGGTGTTATGACCCATGTGGGTTTCCCCCTTCCACCCTCCCCCCATTCCTCAATGTTAAAGAAGCTTAATGTTAAGAGTGAAGGTCAAGGTAAAGTATGAGACTAGAACCGCATCTTAGCACGCGAGTTTCCACCCATATGTGCTCGGCCAACTATCCAGAAATGTTTAGGAGATTTCTGTATAGTGTCGCCTCAAGCATTGAAACTCATGATGCGAGGCGACACTCCTCACCTTCCCAGGGTAATACCCTAGTACCCATTTCTGCCAGCGGCTGGGTAGACCGTGGGGGGTATTATTTTTTTTCCAACCACGAGTACAACTCACACTGCTCCCAGCAGGAATTGAACACGGGTTGTCCGAACGTCGGTAGTCCAGTCGGGTGGTTTTCCCAACTAGGCTACCGAGGCCCCCAAGAATAATAAGAGTAATAACTCAACAAAGAAGCTAAGGCAGCAAAACTCTTGCTTGATGGGAGCCTCCACTTCTGATGATCAGATTGTTTCCTGCTGCCTGTGTTTCCTATCTTTGTATTAATTGTGGCATGGTATCTTTGCCTGTAGATCTGCTGTTGACAACACACTCCAGCAAGATGGCTTCCCACAAACAGCCTACGGCATGTCCAAGGTTGGGGTCACGGTCATGTCCATCATTCAGCAACGAGAGCTGGATCAGCAGGGCAAGCAAGACATTGTTGTCAACGCAGTAAGTTCCCATTCTATCAAACCTCGTCTTTACTTTCAAGAGATTGTTGCCAACGCAGTAAGTTCCCATTCTATCAAACCTCGTCTTTACTTTCAAGAGATTGTTGTATAAGTTGTTGTCACATATTGTTGTATAAGTTGTTGTCACATATTGTTGTATAAGTTGTTGTCACATATTGTTGTATAAGTTGTTGTCACATATTGTTGTATAAGTTGTTGTCACAGATTGTTGTATAAGTTGTTGTCAACGCAGTAAGTTCCCATTCTATCAAACCTCCTCTTTACTTTCAAGAGATTGTTGTATAAGTTGTTGTCACATATTGTTGTATAAGTTGTTGTCACAGATTGTTGTATAAGTTGTTGTCACAGATTGTTGTATAAGTAGTTACCACAGGTTGTTGTATAAGTAGTTACCACATATTTTTGTATAAGTTGTTGTCACAGATTGTTGTATAAGTTGTTGTCACAGATTGTTGTATAAGTGTTCTTGTAGGTTTTCTATTTGTCCATGTATTAGTGCCTGATTGTCTGCAAATAAAAGCTTGTTGATCTCCTCTGTCTCTGATGGGTTGGCTAACTGTGCACATTTAGTCCATGTATGTAATAAACAGTAGGGGGAATAGTATGCACCCCTGTCTTACACCTGATCTAACTTCAAAGTGGTCCATGTGGCCTGCTGCTGTTCTGACTGTGCAGTTGCTGTTGATGTAGAAACTTTTAATTAGGTTGGTTAGATGTTGGCTTACCCCATATGTTGTTATTATCTCCCACAGTTGTTCTCGTGAGCCGTGATAGTTCTGTGGTTAATGAACTGGACTACAAAGGACAAGAGGTAGGGTTCGATCCCAACCGACTGCTTCCGGGTTCACCCAGCTTTAATGGGTACTGGATTTTTTACTGGGAAAGTAAAGCAGCACGGGCGTAATACTGACCACATTACCCCAAAAATCATGTGCCAAAGGTCTGTAAAATATATGGTCACTAACACCATATTCCCTATACACCACTTGGCATGACGGGGCATTTTACTTACTACTTTTTACAGTTGTTCTCTGTTTACTCGATCAAATGCTTTTTCCTGGTCAATGAAAGCTATGTACACATTTTATGTGCTGTGACATCTTTTCTGCTAGCTGTTTTAGTGTGAATATTGCACCAGTACACTCTCTATTTTCTGGAGCCCCATTTGAGAAAATAGAGAGTGTACTGGAGCCCCATTTGAGAATTATTGATCGAGAAGGGGATACGAGCAAAGAAATTAGAATCAGACTGGCTAAAGCAGCAATGTCTTTCAGAAGCCTTGAAAAGTTGTGGAAATCAAAACTCATTAGCACAAACACAAAACTTAGGCTATTCAAATCAAATGTACTATCAACCCTTACGTATGCGTGTGAAAGCTGGAAAACAACAAGAGATATAGAAACAAAGTTGAACGCATTCGAAAATAAATGTCTAAGGAAAATACTTGGTATAGAATGGAACGAATTCAAAACAAACGAGGAAATTAGAGAAATCGCCAATCAACCACTAATATCTTCAGTAATAAAGAAAAGACGATGGTCATACGTTGGACATGTGATGAGAAGAGATAATAATCGAATAGCAAAGCAAGCCCTCATATGGGAAACAACAGGTAAAAGAAAAAGAGGAAGACCCAGGGAGACACTGAGAAGAACATTGATGAGAGAGGCAAGAGCAGCAGGAATCGGCTCCCTCAATGAGATAGAACTGCTTGCACAGAACAGAGACAGATTGCGAGATTTGATAAAATATCTTTAAAAGAAAACTGCTAGAACAAAAATTCATATAGGAGAAGGTGTATCTCTTGGTCTACGCCCTATGGGCCGGTTACGGCTCGAAAGGTCAATAGATAGATTTGAGAATTGCATATCTGTGGTTCTATTATTGGTCTCAGCTTTTTTTTTTCCTAATTTTGTCACATAACTTTTATATGTGGCTGAATAGATACTTCTGTGTTGTTTACAATCTCTCATGCTTCTTTTTCCATATTGGTACGATGAATGCCTGTTGTCGGTCTTCTTAGGCATTTTGTCGAGGCCATGGTGCATTCAATATTCTGTGTAGCCTTATAACTTCTGTTTCTCCTGCTGCTACTATTATTTTTACTGGTATGTTTTATATCCCCTGTGCTTTATTTCTTGGTGCATATTTTATTATTTCTTTGATTTCTTTCATAATATTGAGTTCAGTATTTGTACCTTCTTGTGTGGTTTTGTTGTGTTGTTGGTTCCATGTTCCAGTATACAGTGTGTGAAAATTTTGAATAAATCATGGCACAAGTAGGCAGATACATGTGAGGCTGTTTTCATATTCATACAATTCAAATTCATACAAGTGATCATTCATCATGGAGAGCATGTATAAGGAATGGTATAACATCATGTGAGACTGTGCTAAGGTAAAACTTAGAAGAGAAAAGACTCATGAAAAAGGATGGAAAACCCTGTGGATCAGTGGGCCTGACTTGTTAATTCTGTGGCAGTGTGTGTTTGTCAAAGATTGGTAGAATTAGCCACGAGAGAAGCTGTCCGACAAAAACAAAACCTCAAAAAAAATACACAATAACCTCCACTAAACCATCTGACAAGATGAAAAGGGCCATATATGTATATAAATGATGTTGTGTTGAGGCTATATATAAATGATGTTGTGTTGAGGCTATATATAAATGATGTTGTGTTGAGGCTATATATAAATGATGTTGTGTTGAGGCTATATATAAATGATGTTGTGTTGAGGCTATATATAAATGATGTGTTGAGACTATATATATATAAATAATGTTGTGTGTTGAGGTTATATATATATAAATGTTGTGTTGAGGCTATATATAAATGATGTTGTGTTGAGGTTATATATAAATGATGTTGTGTTGAGGCTATATATAAATGATGTTGTGTTGAGGCTATATATAAATGATGTTGTGTTGAGGCTATATATAAATGATGTTGTGTTGAGGCTATATATAAATGATGTTGTGTTGAGGCTATATATAAATGATGTTGTGTTGAGGCTATATATAAATGATGTGTTGAGACTATATATATAAATGATGTTGTGTGTTGAGGTTATATATATAAATGATGTTGTGTTGAGGCTATATATAAATGATGTTGTGTTGAGGTTATATATAAATGATGTTGTGTTGAGGCTATATATAAAGGATGTGTGTTGAGGTTATATATAAATGATGTTGTGTTGAGGCTATATATAAATGATGTTGTGTTGAGGCTATATATAAATGATGTTGCGTGTTAAGGTTTTATATATATAAATGATGTTGTGTGTTGAGGTTATATATATATATAAATGATGTTGTGTGTTGAGGTTATATATATAAATGATGTTGTGTGTCACCAGTAAGCTAATGAAACCATAAGCCAACTCTTCACCGTCTGCTAAATGATAATAACCTCTTTATTGACTACCCAGAATGCATTGATGTCTGTTACATTAAACCTAAATTACAATACAATAGTCAAATTTACAACATTCACACATTACTTCCATGTACCATCCTAATTACTACTTTCAGTGACCACTGTGTGTTTCATTTCTTTCTGCTGGAATTTTTTTTTTACATTTTTTTTTAACATTTTTGTTGAGATTGTGAGATATACCGTTTAATGCACACATAAAAAACTACCAAATAGTCATTTTATTTTTTTTTTTTCTCTTTTGCGGTGACCTGGAAAGTTTCTTTGGTCTTCAGCAGACATCAACCAACCGTTTGTGACTTGGGAAAGACGTGGTCGCTGAACATACTGACAGGCTTACGTCGACCTTACCGATAGACATTGTGAAGTGTCCGGTCCATGAGGTAAAACTCAGGCCATAAATCAACCTGAGCCAGGAAGTCCCCATGTTTTGCCTAGTGTGAACACATGGCACTGTGTCAAGAGTTCTGAGAAATTACTATCTTTAGAGCACCAAATGTTACATTTAAGTTGTAATTTTTACTGTGGTATCATAACTGTGAGAGTTACAAATAAGTATTGTAATTAAGGGTTAAATAACTAATTGTTTGGTTTATGTGCATATTTTCAGTGCTGTCCAGGATATGTGGCTACGGATATGTCCAGCTTTAAGGGTCAATTGACCATTGACCAAGGTAGATATTTGTGCCACACAATGATCTATTTGTATTTCACTTTTGTCTTTATTTGAGTGGCATGCAACTATTGTATCTGTAGAATGAGTTCAAAGCCAGGAGCAAACTATGAGTAGATGAGATGAAGATCTAGAAATGAGACAGACCTGAGTAAAGGACGTTCAGTGAGGCCAGCAAAGTTGATACAAATAGTCAAAAAGCAGGAATCATAAATAAAATCTTGTGCCCAGTTATGTCTTCATGGTAAGAGTTACATTGATATGTTATGTTATGTTAGGTGTGTAGCCCAGTGCACCCAACATGTTTGTGTCTCACTTTTACTGGTTCCAGCCTTTTCACTCTCCAGCTTGGATGATCCCTTGGTAGTATTTTTACCACTAGAACAACTCTTGGAGATATGGGCACACAGGCTTCTCTACCACTAGAACAACTCTTGGAGATATGGGCACACAGGCTCCTCTACCACTAGAACAACTCTTGGAGATATGGACACACAGGCTTCTCTACCACTAGAACAACTCTTGGAGATATGGACACACAGGCTCCTCTACCACTAGAACAACTCTTGGAGATATGGACACACAGGCTCCTCTACCACTAGAACAACTCTTGGAGATATGGACACACAGGCTTCTCTACTACTAGAACAACTCTTGGAGATATGGACACACAGGCTTCTCTACTACTAGAACAACTCTTGGAGATATGGGCACACAGGCTCCTCTACTACTAGAACAACTCTTGGAGATATGGACACACAGGCTTCTCTACCACTAGAACAGCTCTTGGAGATATGGGCACACAGGCTCCTCTACTACTAGAACAACTCTTGTAGATATGGGCACACAGGCTCCTCTACCACTAGAACAGCTCTTGGAGATATGGGCACACAGGCTCCTCTACCACTAGAACAGCTCTTAGAGATATGGACACACAGACTCCTCTACCACTAGAACAGCTCTTGGAGATATGGACACACAGACTCCTCTACCACTAGAACAGCTCTTGGAGATATGGACACAGTCTCCTCTACCACTAGAACAGCTCTTGGAGATATGGACACACAGACTCCTCTACCACTAGAACAGCTCTTGGAGATATGGACACACAGACTCCTCTACCACTAGAACAGCTCTTGGAGATATGGACACACAGTCTCCTCTACCACTAGAACAGCTCTTGGAGATATGGGCACATAGGCTCCTCTACCAGTAGAACAGCTCTTGGAGATATGGACACACAGGCTCCTCTACCAGTAGAACAGCTCTTGGAGATATGGACACACAGACTCCTCCACCACTAGAACAGCTCTTGTAGATATGGGCACACAGGCTTCTCTACCACTAGAACAGCTCTTGGAGATATTAACACACAGGCTTCTCTACCACTAGAACAGCTCTTGGAGATATTAACACACAGGCTTCTCTACCACTAGAACAGCTCTTGGAGATATGAACACACAGGCTTCTCTACCACTAGAACAGCTCTTGGAGATATGAACACACAGGCTTCTCTACCACTAGAACGGCTCTTGGAGATATGAACACACAGGCTTCTCTACCACTAGAACAGCTCTTGTAGATATGGGCACACAGGCTTCTCTACCACTAGAACAGCTCTTGTAGATATGGGCACACAGGCTTCTCTACCACTAGAACAGCTCTTGGAGATATGAACACACAGGCTTCTCTACCACTAGAACAGCTCTTGGAGATATGAACACACAGGCTTCTCTACCACTAGAACAGCTCTTGTAGATATGGGCACATAGGCTTCTCCACCACTAGAACAGCTCTTGGAGATATGAACACACAGGCTTCTCTACCACTAGAACAGCTCTTGTAGATATGGGCACATAGGCTTCTCCACCACTAGAACAGCTCTTGGAGATATGAACACACAGGCTTCTCTACCACTAGAACAGCTCTTGTAAGGCTTCTCCACCACTAGAACAGCTCTTGTAGATATGGGCACACAGGCTTCTCTACCACTAGAACAGCTCTTGTAGATATGAACACACAGGCTTCTCTACCACTAGAACAGCTCTTGGAGATATGAACACACAGGCTTCTCTACACTAGAACAGCTCTTGGAGATATGAACACACAGGCTTCTCTACCACTAGAACAGCTCTTGAAGATATGAACACACAGGCTTCTCTACCACTAGAACAACTCTTGGAGATATGAACACACAGGCTTCTCTACCACTAGAACAGCTCTTGTAGATATGAACACACAGGCTTCTCTACCACTAGAACAGCTCTTGGAGATATGAACACACAGGCTTCTCTACCACTAGAACAGCTCTTGGAGATATGGACACACAGGCTTCTCTACCACTAGAACAGCTCTTGGAGATATGGACACACAGGCTTCTCTACCACTAGAACACCTCTTGTAGATATGAACACACAGGCTTCTCTACCACTAGAACAGCTCTTGTAGATATGGACACACAGGCTCCTCTACCACTAGAACAGCTCTTGTAGATATGGGCACACAGGCTTCTCTACCACTAGAACAGCTCTTGGAGATATGGACACACAGGCTTCTCTACCACTAGAACAGCTCTTGGAGATATGGACACACAGGCTTCTCTACCACTAGAACAGCTCTTGGAGATATGGACACACAGGCTTCTCTACCACTAGAACAGCTCTTGGAGATATGGACACACAGGCTTCTCTACCACTAGAACAGCTCTTGGAGATATGAACACACAGGCTTCTCTACCACTAGAACAGCTCTTGGAGATATGAACACACAGGCTTCTCTACCACTAGAACAGCTCTTGGAGATATGAACACACAGGCTTCTCTACCACTAGAACAGCTCTTGGAGATATGGACACACAGGCTTCTCTACCACTAGAACAGCTCTTGGAGATATGGACACACAGGCTTCTCTACCACTAGAACAGCTCTTGGAGATATGGACACACAGGCTTCTCTACCACTAGAACAGCTCTTGTAGATATGGACACACAGGCTTCTCTACCACTAGAACAGCTCTTGTAGATATGAACACACAGGCTTCTCTACCACTAGAACAGCTCTTGTAGATATGGACACACAGGCTCCTCTACCACTAGAACAGCTCTTGTAGATATGGGCACACAGGCTTCTCTACCACTAGAACAGCTCTTGGAGATATGGACACACAGGCTCTCTACCACTAGAACAGCTCTTGGAGATATGGACACACAGGCTTCTCTACCACTAGAACAGCTCTTGGAGATATGGACACACAGGCTTCTCTACGACTAGAACAGCTCTTGGAGATATGAACACACAGGCTTCTCTACCACTAGAACAGCTCTTGGAGATATGAACACACAGGCTTCTCTACCACTAGAACAGCTCTTGGAGATATGAACACACAGGCTTCTCTACCACTAGAACAGCTCTTGGAGATATGGACACACAGGCTTCTCTACCACTAGAACAGCTCTTGGAGATATGGACACACAGGCTTCTCTACCACTAGAACAGCTCTTGAGATATGGACACACAGGCTTCTCTACCACTAGAACAGCTCTTGTAGATATGGACACACAGGCTTCTCTACCACTAGAACAGCTCTTGTAGATATGAACACACAGGCTTCTCTACCACTAGAACAGCTCTTGTAGATATGGACACACAGGCTCCTCTACCACTAGAACAGCTCTTGTAGATATGAACACACAGGCTTCTCTACCACTAGAACAGCTCTTGTAGATATGGACACACAGGCTTCTCTACCACTAGAACAGCTCTTGGAGATATGGACACACAGGCTTCTCTACCACTAGAACAGCTCTTGGAGATATGGACACACAGGCTTCTCTACCACTAGAACAGCTCTTGGAGATATGGACACACAGGCTTCTCTACCACTAGAACAGCTCTTGGAGATATGGACACACAGGCTTCTCTACCACTAGAACAGCTCTTGGAGATATGAACACACAGGCTTCTCTACCACTAGAACAGCTCTTGGAGATATGAACACACAGGCTTCTCTACCACTAGAACAGCTCTTGGAGATATGAACACACAGGCTTCTCTACCACTAGAACAGCTCTTGGAGATATGGACACACAGGCTTCTCTACCACTAGAACAGCTCTTGGAGATATGGACACACAGGCTTCTCTACCACTAGAACAGCTCTTGGAGATATGGACACACAGGCTTCTCTACTACTTTGTGAAGGTGACATGTGAAAGCAGCACATTTGTACAGATGCTCTACTTGTAAAGTTTCAATGCCTCATTTTATAGTAGAACATCCATTTGTTTATAATGTTGCTTGGTGTCAGATCAGACCGGTCATGGCTGAGGCTGTCACAGCTGGCTCATGGTGTCAGATCTGATCAGTCATAGTTGAGGCTGTCACAGCTGGCTCATGGTGTCAGATCTGATCAGTCATGGCTGAGGCTGTCACAGCTGGCTCATGGTGTCAGATCTGATCAGTCATGGCTGAGGCTGTCACAGCTGGCTCATGGTGTCAGATCTGATCAGTCATAGTTGAGGCTGTCACAGCTGGCTCATGGTGTCAGATCTGATCAGTCATGGCTGGCTCATGGTGTCAGATCTGATCAGTCATAGCTGAGGCTGTCACAGCTGGCTCATGGTGTCAGATCTGATCAGTCATAGCTGAGGCTGTCACAGCTGGCTCATGGTGTCAGATCTAATCAGTCACAGTTGAGGCTGTCATAGCTGGCTCATGGTGTCAGATCTGATCAGTCATAGCTGAGGCTGTCATAGCTGGCTCATGGTGTCAGATCTAATCAGTCACAGTTGAGGCTGTCATAGCTGGCTCATGGTGTCAGATCTAATCAGTCACAGTTGAGGCTGTCATAGCTGGCTCATGGTGTCAGATCTGATCAGTCATAGCTGAGGCTGTCATAGCTGGCTCATTGTGTCAGATCTGATCAGTCGTGGCTGGCTCATTGTGTCAGGTCTGATCAGTCATGGCTGAGGCTGTCTGCCTCATGCCTTTGTCCAAATATGAAGGTTGAAAGTGAAGGAAGTGAATTTCTCAGCAGAAGATGATTGGCTGATAGTGGAATACTGGGCTGAGAGAGGTCATTGATATTTGACCATGTTGACTGTCAAATTGTTGTCCTAAAGGAAGCTGAAGCCATTTATAGTGAGTGTCATGGACTATAGGGATTGAGAGTGTGTGTGCTCACTGCCATAATGTCTCAAGTGCAGGCTGAGCATTTCCTCCAGATTTGATTCTGCCCATTCATGACAAATTGTGTGTTTCAATGAAAACACCTACCTTGTATTTGCTCATTCAAGTTTGAACACAAAAACTGATTTCTTTCAATATTTTTTTTTTATTGAGAACAAAATATTTCCACTCAGTTTATTTCCCATTTACTAAACTCGACAATGTTTGTCGTATACTTCCCAAAACATCAAATACAAAGTGTATCATTCACCAATCTTTGGAAAGTGTATCATTCACCAATCTTTGTTTCAGGGGCAGAAACTCCAGTCTTTCTAGCCACATTACGTGATAATGTGAAGAGCCCTCGGGGAAACTTTGTTCAAGAAAAAGCAGTTGCAGAGTGGAAGATGTGATTGAGGGATATTTTGTTTTGTTTCTTTGAGTTGAAACTATAAACTGGGCAGCCCTACAGTAGCAATGATAAGTTTACATAATTGAGTAGAATTTTTAGTTTTTTCACAAGTTAGTTACATGCCTTCAGTAATCAGACAATTTTCTTTGAGTTGGAACTATAAACTGGGCAGCCCTACAGTAGCAATGATAAGTTTACATAATTGAGTAGAATTGTTAGTTCTTTCACAAGTTAGTTACATGCCTTCATTAATCAGACAACTTTTGTTGCTAACATTCTTCCTTCATTATTGTCCCATAAATGTCAAGGCTGCTATGTTGATGTCTCCAGCCAGCTTTCTCCATCCCTTCATTCTTCTTGTGAGCTGGCCCTGTCTCTGATGCTTGTCCTTCTCACTGTGATCTATATTATCTGCCTTCTCACTGTGACCTATAGTCTCCCTTCTATTTGTGACCTTTCATCTCCATTCTCATTGTGACCTTTCATCTCCATTCTCACTGTGACCTGGCATCTCCCTTCTCACTGTGACCTATCATCTCACTGTGACCTGGCATCTCCCTTCTCACTGTGACCTATCATCTAACTGTGACCTGGCATCTCCCTTCTCACTGTGACCTATCATCTCACTGTGACCTGTCTTCTCCCTTCTCACTGTGACCTATCATCTCACTGTGACCTATCATCTCACTGTGACCTATCATCTCACTGTGACCTATCATCTCACTGTGACCTATCATAAAGTCTGGTCTTGTCTCTCTTCCCTGTTTCTTTCTGACATGCTATCTTTCTATCTCATACATCTATACCACTGTTATAACCTGTACAGACAAACCATTCATTCATGGTCTTTGCTGAGCAGCTTTGGATATTATGTTTATGTTTAACCCTTGATCTTATGAGCGGTATAACAGTTCTACTGTTGATCTTATGAGCTGTATAACAGTTCTACTGTTGATCTTGTGAGCTGTGTAACAGTTCTACTGTTGATCTTGTGAGCTGTATAACAGTTCTACTGTTGATCTTGTGAGATGTGTAACAGTTCTACTGTTGATCTTGTGAGCTGTGTAACAGTTCTACTGTTGATCTTATGAGCTGTATAACAGTTCTACTGTTGATCTTATGAGATGTGTAACAGTTCTACTGTTGATCTTGTGAGATGTGTAACAGTTCTACTGTTGATCTTGTGAGATGTGTAACAGTTCTACTGTTGATCTTATGAGCTGTATAACAGTTCTACTGTTGATCTTATGAGATGTGTAACAGTTCTACTGTTGATCTTATGAGCTGTATAACAGTTCTACTGTTGATCTTGTGAGCTGTGTAACAGTTCTACTGTTGATCTTGTGAGCTGTGTAACAGTTCTACTGTTGATCTTGTGAGCTGTGTAACAGTTCTACTGTTGATCTATATAGCTCTGTACGACTCTATAACTTTTGAAAATGATGACTTGTGTAACATATTTGTATCTCATTTTATTAACAAATATTCTTGGCCTGTATTGTGACCACAGACATGTCCCATCTGATGTTAACCCTAGATTACTATAACTTATCTTTGATTAATGTGGTTATGATACTGTAGTAAAAATTACTACCACTTAATTGTAACATTAGGACCTCTAAAAATAGTGTTTTCTTTGAACTTTTGACACACAGCTGTGTGTTTACACTAGGAGAGACACAGGAACTCAGATTTCCTGTCTCTGGGTGATTTATGATCTGAATTTGACTGTCTGGACTGTACATGTTACAATGTCTTTGGTATGGCTCCATAGGTCCATCAGTATGTTTGGCTACCTCATAGCATGATTCATTGTGTTTCCCAAGTCACCCAAGGCTTGTTTGATGTCAACCAATGACCAAGGACATTTCCCTGGTCACAGAGGCAAAAATAAATCCAAGGGGTCCCCAGAAGTGGTAATTTGTAAGGTATTGGGGGGAGGACATGACAAAGTGTCAAATTTGGAAGTGGTCATTTGTAAGGTATTGGGGAGGATGACATGACAAAGTGTCAAATTTGGAAGTGGTAATTTGTAAGGTATTGGGGGGATGACATGACAAATTGTCAAATTTGGAAGTGGTAATTTGTAAGGTATTGGGGGGAGGACATGACAAAGTGTCAAATTTGGAAGTGGTCATTTGTAAGGTATTGGGGGGGGGGAGGACATGACAAAGTGTCAAATTTGGAAGTGGTCATTTGTAAGGTATTGGGGGGAGGACATGACAAAGTGTCAAATTTGGAAGTGGTCATTTGTAAGGTATTGGGGAGGATGACATGACAAAGTGTCAAATTTGGAAGTGGTCATTTGTAAGGTATTGGGGGGATGACATGACAAAGTGTCAAATTTGGAAGTGGTAATTTGTAAGGTATTGGGGGGGATGACATGGCAAAGTGTCAAATTTGGAAGTGGGCATTTGTATGGTATTGGGGGGGGGGGATGACATGACAAAGTGTCAAATTTGGAAGTGGGCATTTGTATGGTATTGGGGGGGGGATGACATGACAAAGTGTCAAATTTGGAAGTGGTAATCTAGGGTTAATGCTGTGCCCAGATATTTCAATCTACTTGTGTGAGCTTGTTATTGTTTGTTTCACAAAAAAACTGTTGAGTG
Organism: Megaustenia siamemsis; assembly: GCA_032433765.1. NCBI lineage: Eukaryota > Metazoa > Mollusca > Gastropoda > Stylommatophora > Ariophantidae > Megaustenia > Megaustenia siamemsis. Next base: position 1,235,433 of record JAVIAB010000102.1, read on the forward strand.
TGTCATTCCCAACAAGGAGAACAAAAGAATTCCACAGGCTGTGTACTTACAATTATTTTATTTTGTTTTCTCAGTCACTGGCTTTCTACTTTTTGCTACTGACTCATCCTGTGAATCTTTTATCAAATTTGGTTAATTTTTGTGATAATAATATTCTAGATGACTATGTTAATCATCATCATCGAGTGCCTTCTCCGCATTGAAGGTTGGCTACCATAGAGCGCCATTCCACTCTGTCTCTTGCTTTGATGGTGCAGATAGGCTGACTTGTCCATCTTTTGATGTTACTCATCCATGTTAGTCTTGGTCTGCCTCTTTTACCTTGTATTTTCCCTTCCAATATTACTTTTATTAGACTGTTGTGTCTTTTAACATGATCAAAAAATTTCATTTGTCTTGCTCTAATTGTGTTTAGTAGTTCTTTCTTCATATTTAGTTGTTTTAAAACTTCATTGTTTGTTTTCTTTTGTTTCCATCCAATTCTACCTATTCTTCTATAAATGCACATTTCAAAACATGTTAATCAAAGTGAGATTATTTGTGTACTTTAAAGCTGCAGCCAGTGATGATAACTCTCATTTATTATTATTAATAATATATTATTGATTCATTGTCCTCAATTCTAAGTGAGTCTTGACGATGATGATGCTCCAGAAAAGAAAGTGACACCATTGTCTTGTTTACTGTAAATATTTGCATATTACAATTGAGGTTGGATTAGTGGAGGCTGGGATTCTTGTTTTCCATGTTGAACACCAGAGTTGATACATGGGAAATCTAGTTGACCCAGCTGGAAGGAAAAATGGGTACATGACTCTTGGTTAGGGAAGGAAAAGCTTCAGGAGAGAAAGTGAGAGACTTGTAGCCAGGAGAAATGGGTGCCCTACACTTGCCAGGGGCAGCTCTCGTACTCATGAATCATTCTTGCTTAATAAAGGTGAAATGATAAGCAAAAGTTGAATTATGCCACTTCTCCATGACAAGCAATCAGTAGGGCAGCACAGAGAACAAACCAGAAAGTTGGCAACAAGACTTGCCACCTACTCTTGACTTTTACAGTTGTGAATCTCAAACCTTCATACACAGGATATAGAACTTCTAGAAATGTTATTTACTTTGCTCTCTTGTCTCATCAAGTCCTATTATTTGTATATTTTGTCCACTTTCTGCTGGTAGATTAAGATATAAATTGTAATGATCTTTATATTTCTGCTGGTAGATTAAGATATAAATTGTAATGATCTTTATATTTCTGCTGGTAGATTAAGATATAAATTGTAATGATCTTTATATTTCTGCTGGTAGATTAAGATATAAATTGTAATGATCTTTATATTTCTGCTGGTAGATTAAGATATAAATTGTAATGATCTTTATATTTCTGCTGGTAGATTAAGATATAAATTGTAATGATCTTTATATTTCTGCTGGTAGTCTAATATATAAATTGTAATGATCTTTATGTTGATCAGAGGTTTAACAAGCCGCTATCGTAAAAACGATGTTGTTAATGAAACGTAGACCTCAGTAATAAAGAAAAGACGATGGTCATACGTTGGACATGTGATGAGAAGAGATAATAATTGAATAGCAAAGCAAGCCCTCATATGGGAAACAACAGGTAAAAGGAAAAGAGGAAGACCCAGGGAGACATTGAGAAGAACATTGATGAGAGAGACAAGAGCAGCAGGAATCGGCTCCCTCAATGAGATAGAACTGCTTGCACAGAACAGAGACAGATGGCGAGATTTGATAAAATATCTTTAAAAGAAAACTGCTAGAACAAAAATTCATATAGGAGAAGGTGTATCTTGGTCTACGCCCTATGGGCCGGTTACGGCTCGAAAGGTCAATAGATAGATAGAATGATCTTTATATTTCTGCTGGTAGTCTAAGATATAAATTGTAATGATCTTTATATTTCTGCTGGTAGTCTAAGATATAAATTGTAATGATCTTTATATTTTGTAAGGTTCATTTTGGTATCTCTAGATATCCAGTTATCTTTACTTTTCTTGTCCAGTTCCCTAATATTGGTATCTCTAGATATCCAGTTATCTTTACTTTTCTTGTCCAGTTCCCTAATATTGGTATCACTAGATATCCATTTATCTTTACTTTTCTTGCCCAGTTCCCTAATATTGGTATCTCTAGATATCCAGTTATCTTTACTTTTCTTGTCCAGTTCCCTAATATTGGTATCTCTAGATATCCAGTTATCTTTACTTTTCTTGTCCAGTTCCCTAATATTAGTATCTCTAGATATCCAGTTATCTTTACTTTTCTTGTCCAGTTCCCTAATATTGTATCTCTAGATATCCAGTTATCTTTACTTTTTCTTGTCCAGTTCCCTAATATTGGTATCTCTAGATATCCTGTTATCTTTACTTTTCTTGTCCAGTTCTCTAATATTGGTATCTCTAGATATCCAGTTATCTTTACTTTTCTTGTCCAGTTCCCTAATATTGGTATCTCTAGATATCCAGTTATCTTTACTTTTCTTGTCCAGTTCCCTAATATTGGTATCTCTAGATATCCAGTTATCTTTACTTTTCTTGTCCAGTTCCCTAATATTGGTATCTCTAGATATCCAGTTATCTTTACTTTTCTTGTCCAGTTCCCTAATATTGGTATCTCTAGATATCCAGTTATCTTTACTTTTCTTGTCAAGTTCTCTAATATTGGTATCCATAGATATCCAGTTATCTTTACTTTTCTTGTCCAGTTCCCTAATATTGGTATCTCTAGATATCCTGTTATCTTTACTTTTCTTGTCAAGTTCTCTAATATTGGTATCTCTAGATATCCAGTTATCTTTACTTTTCTTGCCCAGTTCCCTAATATTGGTATCTCTAGATATCCAGTTATCTTTACTTTTCTTGTCCAGTTCCCTAATATTGGTATCTCTATATATCCAGTTATCTTTACTTTTCTTGTCCAGTTCCCTAGTATTTTATCGCCCTTGTTATTTGGAATTGTTATGGACTTCATAATGAAGAAATGCTGCACTGGTAATAAAGGCATCGAATGGATACAAGGAGACCATTTGGAGGACCTGGACTTTGCTGATGACATAGTTCTCATCAGCAATCAGATAAAAACGATGCAGGAAAACACAAATGAACTATCATCAATAGCCAGCAAAATTGGGCTTGAGGTCAATCATGAAAAGACTAAAGTCATGAAAAGTTTAATTCCAACAAGTGACAAAATATACATGGAAAACAAACCAGTAGAAGAGATCGATCACTTCATCTATCTTGGAAGTCACATTGATCGAGAAGGGGATACGAGCAAAGAAATTAGAATCAGACTGGCTAAAGCAGCAATGTCTTTCAGAAGCCTTGAAAAGTTGTGGAAATCAAAACTCATTAGCACAAACACAAAACTTAGGCTATTCAAATCAAATGTACTATCAACCCTTACGTATGCGTGTGAAAGCTGGAAAACAACAAGAGATATAGAAACAAAGTTGAACGCATTCGAAAATAAATGTCTAAGGAAAATACTTGTATAGAATGGAACGAATTCAAAACAAACGAGGAAATTAGAGAAATCGCCAATCAACCACTAATATCTTCAGTAATAAAGAAAAGACGATGGTCATACGTTGGACATGTGATGAGAAGAGATAATAATCGAATAGCAAAGCAAGCCCTCATATGGGAAACAACAGGTAAAAGAAAAAGAGGAAGACCCAGGGAGACACTGAGAAGAACATTGATGAGAGAGGCAAGAGCAGCAGGAATCGGCTCCTCAATGAGATAGAACTGCTTGCACAGAACAGAGACAGATGGCGAGATTTGATAAAATATCTTTAAAAGAAAACTGCTAGAACAAAAATTCATATAGGAGAAGGTGTATCTTGGTCTACGCCCTATGGGCCGGTTACGGCTCGAAAGGTCAATAGATAGATAGATATCCAGTTATCTTACTTTTCTTGTCCGGTTCCCTAATATTGGTATCTCTAGATATCCAGTTATCTTTACTTTTCTTGTCCAGTTCCCTAATATTGGTATCTCTAGATATCCAGTTATCTTTACTTTTCTTGTCCAGTTCCCTAATATTGGTATCTCTAGATATCCAGTTATCTTTACTTTTCTTGTCCAGTTCTCTAATATTGGTATCTCTAGATATCCAGTTATCTTTACTTTTCTTGCCCAGTTCCCTAATATTGGTATCTCTAGATATCCAGTTATCTTTACTTTTCTTGTCCAGTTCTCTAATATTGGTATCTCTAGATATCCAGTTATCTTTACTTTTCTTGCCCAGTTCCCTAATATTGGTATCTCAGGAGCTACATGATCTTACTTTCATGCCTAGCACCTTAAACAAATGCCTGGACAAACCTATAACTTCCAACACCAGAAACGATTTAACGTCATTGTAAAGCAGCACAACATGTACACAAACAATTCACTATGCAAATGTTTTTACTTGACGCCAAATAAAGTTCATTACAAAAGTAGATCTTGGTTACATATTCTTTTTTTTTGTGGTTTTTTTCTTGTTGCAAATTACCTGGCAAGTAATGTGTGTAGAGTTGAGCACAAGAATTGGTTCAGACTTGCCAAGGAGGAGTGAAATATTTGTTGGAAGAAAGTTGTGGCACATTGAACTCTGTGTTAGAGCTAACTCTACATAAATCCTGACCACTGTCTTTTTCCGCCATTTTTTACAGCTGTTTTGTTTTCTCTGGCTTGGATTTGTGTGACTAATTTGTATAGTTTATTATTGCTGATGGGGGTAAAGACAGTTCAAACAAGACAAATGAGATTGTTAGGGCATGACACAGCAACCTACTGAAAGTAATCTTGGAAGGGTAAATACAAGCTAAAATTGGCAGGCCAAGGCAAACACGGACAAGTAACATTAAAAGATGGACATAACAACCTGCACCATCAAAGCAAGAGGCAGACCAAGACTAACATGGACTATTAACATCAAAAGATGGACAAGTCCAGCCTATGACAACCTGTACTATCAAAGCAAGAGGCAGACCAAGACTAACATGGACTATTAACATCAAAAGATGGACAAGTCCAGCCTATGACAACCTGTACTATCAAAGCAAGAGGCAGACCAAGACTAACATGGACAATTAACATCAAAAGATGGACAAGTCCAGCCTATGACAACCTGTACCATCCATCAAAGCAAGAGACAGAGTGGAATGGTGCTCCATGGTAGCCAACCTTTGATATGAAGATGACACTCACAGATGATGTTGAAGGATTTTGCTGAAACGTTGCTGTTTGTCTTGTCTTTCTGTTAGGGTTAGCTGCTCCAGACAATTTTATGTTTATTGTACATTTTGTTGACTTAGTTGCTTTTGTTCGCCTGATGACTAAAGTAGTCTAGAATTATGAATTAGATTGTAGAATTCCTCTTCGTCATCTGCCATTAAAAGGACGTTAAGTGGGCGTGTCTGCGTTGTGTTGTGGTGTTGCAGTATAACTGTGATATTTACGCCTTTCGGCCTAACACATCCGACTTCAGCACGACATTTTTGAGTACCGGGTTGTCTTCCCTCTTCATCCCTACTCACTTGGCCAGACTAGACAGGTTAGTCTGTTACTAGAGGCACCACGGAGAGGTGGAGCAGGGTCTGGATGGTTCTGGTTCACCAATCCTGGCGCAAGCCATCAGCTGTAGATCACTGACAACTTCCAGCTCTGGTGCTGGGAGGCGCGCCTTAGCCTCCGTTGACTTAGTGACTTTGACTTGATATATTTGCATCTAGTTTGTATTCATGTGACCTGTAACCTTTCTGAGTCTTACTCATGATGCCTGCATCAGGGCAGAGATGGTGGGCTTGCTGGTCTATGACCTTGACATTTCTCTATTTTGTAGATATGAGTTTGCTAAAAATATTCACAAACTAGGAGCTGCGGTAGATTAGTGTCCCCTGGACGAACTGAGGACAAGAGGATAGGTCAAGAGTTTATAAGGTTCTGTCTGTCTGTCCTATCTATCTACCTAATCTATACCTACCTACCTATCTATTTATCTAATCTATACCTACCTACCTATCATCTATCTAATCTATACCTACCTACCTATATATCTATTTATCTAATCTATACCTACCTACCTATATATCTATTTATCTAATCTATACCTATCTATCATCTATCTCTATCTAATCTATATCTATCTATCATCTATTTAATCTATACCTACCTATCATCTATCTAATCTATACCTACCTAACCTATCTCTCTATCTAATCTATATCTAACTACCTATCATCTATCTAATCTATACCTACCTATCATCTATATAATCTGTACCTACCTGTCATCTATCTAATCTATACCTACCTAACCTATCATCTATATAATCTGTACCTACCTATCATCTATCTAATCTATACCTACCTAACCTATCATCTATATAATCTGTACCTACCTATCATCTATCTAATCTATACCTACCTAACCTATCATCTATCTAATCTATACCTACCTAACCTATCATCTATCTAATCTGTACCTACCAATCATTTATCTAATCTATACCTACCTACCATCTATCTAATCTATACCTACCTACCTATCATCTATATAATCTATACCTACCTATCATCTATCTAATCTATACCTACCTACATATCATCTATCTAATCTGTACCTACCTATCATCTATCTAATCTATACGTAACTACCATCTATCTAATCTATACCTACCTACCATCTATCTAATCTATACTTACCTATCATCTATCTAATCTATACCTACCTATCATCTATCTAATCTATACTACCTATTATCTATCTAATCTATAACTACCTATAATCTATCTAATCTATACCTACCTACCTATCATCTATCTAATTTGTACCTACCTATCATCTATCTAATCTATACCTACCTACCATCTATCTAATCTATATCTACCTACCTATCATCTATCTAATCTATACCAACCTACCTATCATCTATCTAATTTGTACCTACCTATCATCTATCTAATCTATATCTACCTATCATTTATCTAATCTATACCTACCTACCATCTATTTAATCTGTACCTACCTATCATCTATCTAATCTATACCTACCTACCTAACTTACCTATCTATCTAATCTTAACCTACCTATCATCTATCTAATCTATACCTACCTATCATCTATCTAATCTATACCTACCATCTATCTAACCTATACCTACCTATCATCTATCTAATCTATACCTACCTACCATCTATCTAACCTATACCAACCTACCTACCTATCATCTATCTAACCTATACCTACCTACCTATCATCTATTTAATCTATACCTACCTACCTATCATCTATGTAATCTATACCTACCTACCTATCATCTATTTAATCTATACCTACCTACCTATCATCTATGTAATCTATACCTACGTACCTATCATCTATCTAACCTATACCTACCTACCTATCATCTATGTAATCTATACCTACGTACCTATCATCTATCTAACCTATACCTACCTACATATCATCTATCTAATCTATACCTACCTACCTATCATCTATCTAATCTGTACCTACCTACCTATCATCTATCTAATCTGTACCTACCTATCATCTATCTAATCTATACCTACCTACCTAACTTACCTATCTATCTAATCTTAACCTACCTACCTATCATCTATCTAATCTATACCTACCTACCTATCATCTATGTAATCTATACCTACCTACCTACCTATCATCTATCTAATCTATACCTAACTACCTATCATCTATCTAATCTATACCTACCTACCTATCATCTATCTAATCTATACCTACCTACCTATCATCTATCTAATCTATACCTACCTACCTATCATCCATACCTACCTACCTATCCTCTATCTAATCTATACCTACCTACCTATCATCTATCTAATCTATACCTACCCCAACTACCTACCTACCTATCATCTATCTAATCTATACCTACCTACCATCTATCTAATCTATACCTACCTATCATCTATCTAATCTATACCTACCTATCATCTATCTAATCTATACCTATCTAACCTACCTACCTATCATCTATCTAATATATACCTACCTAACTATCTACCTATCATCTATCTAATCTATACCTACCTAACCTACCTACCTATCATCTATCTAATCTATACCTACCAAACCTACCTATCATGTATCTAATCTATACCTATCAAACCTACCTATCATCTATCTAATCTATCAACATTTCAAGCCATAGTTGGCCTATATGGCATAGACCCAGATACTATTTTCCGGTTTATAAATGTCCTTTCTAGCAGTCTCAATCCTTGCAAAGTTCTTTTATCAAATCTCGCTATTTTTCTCTGTTCTGTGCAAGCTTCTTGACCTCATTGGGGGAGCCGCTTCCTGCTGCCTTTGCCTCTCTGACCAATGTTCTTCTCAGTGTCTCTCTGGGTCGGCCTCTTTTCTTCCTACCTGTTATTTCCCAGCTGAGGGCTTGCTTTGCTATTCAGTTATTACCTCTCCTCATCACGTGTCGAAACATTTAATGGCTGCCAGATATTGCTGTGAAAGTAGGGCTGGCCTGATGCAGAGTAAATCCCCCATAAAGGTGGCAGCTGTCATTGAAAATATGGGCACTAACTCCTTATTGACTTCTATAAGTTGTCAAGATGGAGGAATGATTGTAGGTTATCTGCTGCTTCATGGTGGTTATCTTGTATAGCTTATTTGCTGCTTCATGTGTTGGTGGTTATCTTGTATAGCTTATTTGCTGCGTCATGTGTTGGTGGTTATCTTGTATAGCTTATTTGCTGCATCATGTGTTGGTGGTTATCTTGTATAGCTTATTTGCTGCGTCATGTGTTGGTGGTTATCTTGTATAGCTTATTTGCTGCGTCATGTGTTGGTGGTTATCTTGTATAGCTTATTTGCTGCATCATGTGTTGGTGGTTATCTTGTATAGCTTATTTGCTGCGTCATGTGTTGGTGGTTATCTTGTATAGCTTATTTGCTGCATCATGTGTTGGTGGTTATCTTGTATAGCTTATTTGCTGCGTCATGTGTTGGTGGTTATCTTGTATAGCTTATTTGCTGCGTCATGTGTTGGTGGTTATCTTGTATAGCTTATTTGCTGCATCATGTGTGGTGGTTATCTTGTATAGCTTATTTGCTGCGTCATGTGTTTGTGGTTATCTTGTATTGTGGGTCATCATCATTGCACTCCGAACATGTCCATAGGTGCTCAGATCCCCTCCTCAGCAAGTCCCGCAGTGCCCAGCGACTGACGACTCCAGTTCTATGTTGGTTGATAAGTCTTCTTACACGGCCACTAAGTTTCTCATTTCTGGCTGTGCCCATCTTAACTGCCATCTCTTTCATCCAAAATAGAGACGTATACTCATGGTTGTCGAAGTCCTGTGCCCTTCCCACATCTCGGGGGACATTGATGACATCTGTCTGACCCATTGGATGACCGTCTTCAACGACAGCACAGCTAGCCAACCTGTCCGCTCTTTCATTTCCCCGTATTCCCGCATGTCCAGGGACGCATACTAAGGTGACTCTGGAGGCGAAGGCGCGCCCCCCAGCACCAGAGCTGGAAGTCGTCAGTGACTCATAACTGATGGCTTGCGCCAGGATCGGTGAACCAGAACCATCCAGACCCTGCTACACCTCTTCGTGGTGCCTCTAGAAACAGACTAACCTGTCTAGTCTGGCCAAGCGAGCAGGGATCGAAGTGGGAAGACGAACCCGGTACACAAAAAAGCGTCGGCTGAAATCGGATGTGTTGGGCCGAAAGGCGCAGATATCACAGTGTTACACTGCAAACTGCAACACAACGTAACTACGTCCACTTAACGTCCTTTTAAGGGCGGATGACGAGGAGGAAGTCTACGGTTCGTATCCGTTAGAATACCTCAAATCATCGGACGAACGCATCATCATCATCATCATCATCATCAGGTGACTCTACGTATCGTCGACTTCTGCAATGACTTGACCCATTGCCTGCGTACAGAGTCCCACTCCACTTTTGTTATCATGCTCAACGAATCAATTTGTATACAGACATGGTGTGTGTGTGTAATCTTGCAGTGACATCTTTCTCAAATCATCTCCTTGCGTTATCAACATAACTGTGACAGTTGATTTTCAATTAACAGCTGTTGACTGTACGTGACGTTTATTTGCTGTTTGGCCCGATTGTAGAAAGTGAAAATGACGACACAAGACAGCTAGATCAACGATGGATCCCGCCAAGAGGGATGTTGTTTTCGTTGTGTCTTCTAAACTGTTGGATTGGTCATAGCTCAGTGGTTAGTGAATTGGACTACAAAGAACAAGAAGTAGGATTCGATCCGAACCGACTGCTTCTGGTTCACCCAGCATTAAATGGGTACCGTATTTTTTCCTGGGAAAGTAAAGCAGCACGGTCGTAATACCGACCACATTACCCCAAAAATCATGTGCCGAAGGTCTGTAAAATTTATGGTCACTAACACCATATCTGAGGAAGACCCAGGGAGACACTGAGAAGAACATTGATGAGAGAGGCAAGAGCAGCAGGAATCGGCTCCCTCAATGAGATAGAACTGCTTGCACAGAACAGAGACAGATGGCGAGATTTGATGAAATATCTTTAAAAGAAAACTGCTAGAACAAAAATTCATATAGGAGAAGGTGTATCTTGGTCTACGCCCTATGGGCCGGTTACGGCTCGAAAGGTCAATAGAACACCATATTCCCTATACGCCACTTGACGGGTCGGGGCTCTACTATAGATACACAAATTACTGACTGACAACGCTTAAAGGATAAAGATTGCCTGTACGCTGCAGTACATGACGGGAGCTGTCAACTTGTGTACTTGTACATGAACAAACAATTTGATGTACACAGTGATACCCGGCTGGATATGGAGTTAGATAGGTCGTGGAATGAGAAGGGCTCCAGAAACAAGCACAAGAAATGTCATGCAGTGAACATTAGAAAAAAAAGAGGGTGTGGGCCGGGGGGGGGGGGTGGATGAGGCACACCTCGTGAAGGGCTGCAGAAGCAGGGAGGTGAGCCAGACTGTGAGCATCATGAAAAGGGTGTTCATGAAGAGGAAGAATTTTTTTCTACCAGAAACCACAAGAAGTAACGGCGGACACTGATTGCTGTGTTGATATGTGACGTCATGAAAAATAAGATCAAATATGTACTGCATTCAACTGAGAGTATTACAGACAAGCCCTTTTTTTGGAATCTCCAGGGGAAGAGACAAAGAGGAAAACCAAAATATTCTTGAAGAAGACAGGTGGAAGCAGAGATGAAGATGATGGGGAAGACATTGAAACATCTTAAAAGAATGGCAAGAAACGGAACGGCTTAGAACGTGTTTCTTGAAGACCCATGCTCCACAGGGAGCTGAAAGTGTTGATTGAAAACCTATGCTCGGCAGGGAGCTGAAAGTGTTGATTGAAAACCTATGCTCGGCAGGGAGCTGAAAGTGTTGATTGAAAACCTATGCTCGGCAGGGAGCTGAAAGTGTTGATTGAAAACCTATGCTCGACAGGGAGCTGAAAGTGTTGATTGAAAACCTATGCTTGGCAGGGAGCTGAAAGTATTGATTGAAAACCTATGCTCGACAGGGAGCTGAAAGTGTTGATTGAAAACCTATGCTCGACAGGGAGCTGAAAGTGTTGATTGAAGATCTATGCTTGGCAGGGAACTGAAAGTGTTGATTTAAAACCTATGCTTGGCAGGGAGCTGAAAGTGTTGATTGAAGACCTATGCTTGGCAGGGAGCTGAAAGTGTTGGTTGAAGATCTATGCTTGGCAGGGAACTGAATGTGTTGGTTGAAGACCTATGCTTGGCAGGGAACTGAACATGTTGATTGAAAACCTATGCTTGGCAGGGAGCTGAACGTGTTGATTGAAAACCTATGCTTGGCAGGGGGCTGAACGTGTTGATTGAAAACCTATGCTTGGCAGGGAGCTGAACGTGTTGATTGAAAACCTATGCTTGGCAGGGAGCTGAACGTGTTGATTGAAAACCTATGCTTGGCAGGGAGCTGAACGTGTTGATTGAAAACCTATGCTTGGCAGGGAGCTGAACATGTTGATTGAAAACCTATGCTTGGCAGGGAGCTGAACGTGTTGATTGAAAACCTATGCTTGGCAGGGAACTGAATGTGTTGGTTGAAGACCTATGCTTGGCAGGGAGCTGAAAGTGTTGGTTGAAGACCTATGCTTGGCAGGGAACTGAATGTGTTGGTTGAAGACCTGTGCTTGGCAGGGAACTGAAAGTGTTGGTTGAAGACCTGTGCTCCACAAGGAGCTGAAAGTGTTTGTTGAAGACCTATGCTCTACAGGGAGTTGAAAGTATTGATTGAAGACCTATGCTTCACAGGGAGTTGATTGAAGACCTATGCTACACAGGGAATTGATTGAAGACCTATGCTTCACAGGGAGTTGATTGAAGACCTATGCTCCACATGGAGTTGATTGAAGACCTATGCTCCACATGGAGTTGAAAGTGTTTGTTGAAGACCTATGCTTCACATGGGGCTGTGTATGGTGTTAGTGACCCTATATTTTACAGACCTTCAGCACATGATTTTTGGGGTAATGTGGTCAGTATTACGCCCGTGCTGCTTTACTTTCCCAGAAAAAAATCCGGTACCCATTTAAGGCTGGGTGAACCCGGAAGCCGTCGGTTGGGATCGAACCCTACCCCTTGTCCGTGGTAGTCCAGTTCACTATCCAATGAGCTATCGCGGCTCCCTCTCTTCTCATTACATGGCCAAAAAATAATGATTGTTTCTTCCTAATATTGGAAATTAACTCTCGTTTTGCTTTGGCCTCTTTCAGAACGTTTTCATTACTCTTCTTAGTTGTCCATGGTATTCTCAACATTCTTCTGTAAAACCACATCTACAGACTCCAGTGATTTTCTTGTCTATTGTCCTATTGTCCTTGATTCACATTCATATGTTAAGACTTGCTCTACATAACATTTAAGAACTCTTTTTCTTGTTTCTATTGTCAAAAATGGATTGCATAGTATCTTCCTCATTTTCTGGAAAGCTGCTTTTGCCTGAGCCATTCTGCATCTCACCTCTTTTGTACATCTTCCGTCTCAGGTTAACAAAGTTCCCAAATATTTAAATTCATTTATCTGTTTTAATATTGTTCCACTTGTCTTTATTTTGCACTGAGGTGATGTCTTTTTCTTGTTGTTACCATTACCTCTGTCTTTTTGCTATTAAGGCTGAGTCCTTTATTTTTGCTTTCTTTCACTATAATGTCCAACATTTCTTGTAACTCATTTTCACTCTTAGCGATTAAGACTGTATCATCAGCATACCTTAGATTATTTATATTACGACCTCCAATTGTTATTCCGGGCATGTCCCTTATGGATCTTAAAATAATCTCACTATAAATATTAAACAAATCTGGTGACAGCACACAACCTTGTCTAACACCCTGTTTTATTTGTTGAAACATTCACAATTCTAGCCCACACTAAACATTTATTAAAAGAGGAGATGGAAGAAGAGTCTGAGGACCCAGAGTAAGATGGACAGACAACATCCAAGAAACGCTACAACAACATCAACTGGCAATGGTTGAGGCTGCCAGAAGGGCTGACCTAGATCTTTCTATCTCCCTCGACACGCGAAGGTGGTATAAGAGGAAGTGAAAAGCAAAGAAATATAAAAAAAAAAATATAATAAAAAAAAATGAAAGACTTGCCGGAATAATTTTCCCCCAAACACGGCATGTCAACCGTTTCATCAACAATAGAACTAGTCACGCCGCAAAGTCTGTCTCAACAAATTGTGTGTGGTGACATTTCTGTGTGAGAGGAATCAATTCTCAGAGATCAATACTCTCACAATCTCTGTGCTCATGACTCACTGCCTCATCGACCGTAGTCCCCCCCCCCCCCCCCCTTTCCTGACCGGGTATTCTCTAGCCCCGCCGCTGACACAGAGTCCCCTCTGATAGATCAAGTGATAAGACCCCCTGTGGGGTAGTAAGGCCCACATTGTTCACTCGTTGACGTAGATCGAGAAGTGTGAAGCCACCTACAGCGCACGTCCTCTAGTACCCCCTACACCACGACCGGCCGGCTTTTCTCAATCGATATTCTGAACATTCGTCCTTTTCTCTGCAAAAGTTCGTGCAGACACTAGTGGCTCTATTTTATTTCTGCATTTGTAAGAGATCACATTTGTTCATCCCATCTTAATGGCAAAACGTGTAGCTGTGGTAAGTATCACGCAATGTCAGCTCATATATATTCAAGGTAATTATAGTATATATGCTGTTGGTTATGTGAAAGAAATATGTTGTTGGTAGTTCTGTGGTCCAGTTCACATAATCTGATATAATCATGTATAATTAATAATATCGATTTTTAGTAATAATAATTAATAATAATATATAATGTTTGTTTGTTTAGACTGTTGAATGATGTCAAGAATATCCTAAAGTTGGGTGTTTAGTAGCAGGTCCACGAATGGACCCATGTTTGGGTGTAGTTGATGTCTGTCACGATGATGATGATGGTGGTGGCTACAGTTGTCAAGACTGGCAAACATGTTCTGTGTGTGTGCTTCTTGGATGGCGTGACACGAAGCCTCACTCAAGGTTAATGGCCCGCCACTCGTTCATGTCAACAGTTGTGTTGTGGCCTGAATAGCAAGTGGGGATTAAGATATCAACATGTTGTAGCCACATTTAAATGCTTCTGTTAATACTGTTATTATCATCACATGAGCCACGGAGATTGTACATTTGATTATACTTGATGACATGCATACATTTAGATTGCGATTTAGATCTAGCTTATTTGTTAAAATTGTTATAGGTGCCTGAAAAACTAGTATATTTTATAGATGCCTAAAAAACTAGTTTTATAGATGCCTAAAAAACTAGTATATTTTATAGATGCCTGAAAAACTAGTATATTTTATAGATGCCTAAAAAACTAGTATATTTTATAGATGCCTAAAAAACTAGTATATTTTATAGATGCCTGAAAAACTAGTATATTTTATAGATGCCTAAAAAACTAGTATATTTTATAGATGCCTAAAAAACTAGTATATTTTATAGATGCCTAAAAAACTAGTATATTTTATAGATGCCTAAAAAACTAGTATATTTTATAGATGCCTAAAAAACTAGTATATTTTATAGAAGCCTAAAAAACTAGTATATTTTATAGATGCCTTAAAAACTAGTATATTTTATAGATGCCTGAAAACTAGTATATTTTATAGATGCCTAAAAAACTAGTATATTTTATAGATGCCTAAAAAACTAGTATATTTTATAGATGCCTAAAAAACGAGTATATTTTATAGATGCCTAAAAAACTAGTATATTTTATAGATGCCTTAAAAACTAGTATATTTTATAGATGCCTTAAAACTAGTATATTTTATAGATGCCTAAAATACTAGTATATTTTATAGATACCTAAAAAACTAGTATATTTTATAGATGCCTAAAAAACTAGTATATTTTATAGATGCCTAAAAAACTAGTATATTTTATAGATGCAGAAAAAACTAGTATATTTTATAGATGCCTAAAAAACTAGTATATTTTATAGATGCAGAAAAAACTAGTATATTTTATAGATGCCTAAAAAACTAGTATATTTTATAGATGCCTAAAAAACTAGTATATTTTATAGATGCCTAAAAACTAGTATATTTTATAGATGCCGAAAAAAATAATATATTTTATAGATGCCGAAAAAACTAGTATATTTTATAGATGCCGAAAAAACGAGTATATTTTATAGATGCCTTAAAAACTAGTATATTTTATAGATGCCTTAAAAACTAGTATATTTTATAGATGCCATAAAAACTAGTATATTTTATAGATGCCTAAAAAACTAGTATATTTTAGAGATGCCTAAAAAACTAGTATATTTTAGAGATGCCTAAAAAACTAGTATATTTTATAGATGCCCCAAAAACTAGTATATTTTATAGATGCCTTAAAAACTAGTATATTTTATAGATACCTATAACACACTACTAGATCATCAGAGTCTCTTGTCTGTCATTCACAGATTCCTGATATATGTCCCTGTGCAGTCCCCCTCTCACTCCCTCATTGTTGTCCACACAGCACAGTAGTTTGCCACTGATACTTTAGTTAATTTGCTCACTGATGTCTTTCCAGGAATATAAAATACACAAGCTTCTTCTGTCCAAGGAAAGTAGGTTAAATACTAAAATAAAAATGTTCAACTCCAATGTTAAGTCAGTCCTATTATATGGCTGTGAAACATGGAGAACAACAAAATTGACAATCATGAAGATACAGACTTTCATTAATGGATGCTTACGGAGAATAAAAGGATGGAAATTGCAGGACAAAATCACTAACATAGAATTATGGAAATGTACCAGTTAAATCATCATCATCAAGTACCGGGCCTAGTGGCGTAGGTGATCATGTCTCTCCACAACATTCTATCTCGACAGCTATTTATCATTTCTGATGTTGACCTTCTGCCAAGCCTTCTCTTAAGCTGTGTGGTATTTTTTCTCTTTGCTTTCCTCTATCTCTTTGTCCCTCAATTTTCCCAGTTGCTAACAAATATTCCAGCTGTTCTCTTCTCATTACATGGTCAAAACATGATGATTGTTTCTTCCTAATATTGAAATTAGCTCTCTTTTTGCTTTGGCCTCTTTCAGAACATCTTCATTACTCTTCTTAGCTGTCCATGGTATTCTCAACATTCTTCTGTAAAACCACATTTCTACAGACTCCAGTGATTTTCTTGTCTGTTGTCCTATTGTCCATGATTCGCATCCGTATGTTAAGACTGGCTCTACGTAACATTTAAGAACTCTTTTTCTTGTTTCTATTGTCAAAAATGGATTGCATAGTATCTTCATCATTTTTTGGAAAGCTGCTTTTGCCTTACCAGTGGATAAAGAGATACAGCAAAGACGATGGTGCTGGATAGGACACACACTGCGGAAGCCAACTGAGAGTATTACACAACAGGCCCTTTTTTGAATTCCCAGGGAAAAAGACAAAAAGGAAGACCAAGGAATTCTTGGAGAAGACAGATAGAAGCAGAGATGAAGATGATGGGGAAGACATGGAATGATCTTAAAAGAACGGCAAGAAACAGAACGGCTTGGAAAATGTTTGTTGAAGACCTATGCTCCACAGGGAACTAAAAAGGTAGAAGAAGACAACACAACACAGACACCCTCACTTAACGTCGTTTTAAGGGCAAATGATGAAGAGGTGTACTCATTTAGTCATCAGGCAAATGATGAAGAGGTGTACTCATTTAGTCATCAGGCAAATGATGAAGAGGTGTACTCATTTAGTCATCAGGCAAATGATGAAGAGGTGTACTCATTTAGTCATCAGGCAAATGATGAAGAGGTGTACTCATTTAGTCATCAGGCAAATGATGAAGAGGTGTACTCATTTAGTCATCAGGCAAATGATGAAGAGGTGTACTCATTTAGTCATCAGGCAAATGATGAAGAGGTGTACTCATTTAGTCATCAGGCAAATGATGAAGAGGTGTACTCATTTAGTCATCAGGCAAATGATGAAGAGGTGTACTCATTTAGTCATCAGGCAAATGATGAAGAGGTGTACTCATTTAGTCATCAGGCAAATGCAAGCAAGATCTGTTTGTGTGAATAAATCTGTTTGTAAATAAATCTGTGAATAAATATATTTGTAAATAAATCTGTGAATAAATATATTTGTAAATAAAAATCTGTGAATAAATCTATTTGTAAATAAATCTGTGAATAAATCTATTTGTAAATAAATCTGTGAATAAATATCGTTGTAAATAAATCTGTGAATAAATCTATTTGTAAATAAATCTGTGAATAAATATAGTTGTAAATAAATCTGTGAATAAATATATTTGTAAATAAATCTGTGAATAAATCTATTTGTAAATAAATCTGTGAATAAATATATTTGTAAATAAAAATCTGTGAATAAATCTATTTGTAAATAAATCTGTGAATAAATATATTTGTAAATAAAAATCTGTGAATAAATCTATTTGTAAATAAATCTGTGAATAAATATATTTGTAAATAAAAGTCTGTGAATAAATCTATTTGTAAATAAATCTGTGAATAAATCTATTTGTAAATAAATCTGTGAATAAATCTATTCCAACTTATTGAGAAAGATTAATTTCTTGTCCGTCAGGTGACGGGAGCAAACAGAGGCATAGGCTTGGGGATTGTGAGGGGTCTGTGCCAGCAGTTTGATGGAGATGTCATTCTCACAGGTAACAAATTATTTGTTTATGTTTTTTGTTAATGGAGGTCTACACTGAGATGAGAGGCACCAACAGCAGGCATCAGATTCTTCACCGAGATTTAACAGCTTGCCCAAAAATAGAGATGTGTGGCAAGATGCAATGTGGGTCCTGTGCAAGTCCTGATGCTTGATTGTCAAGCACAGAGTCTAGAGCTCTGATGTGCCTTGACTAATAGCTTGCTGTTCTGTCACTGCATCAGGAATAGAGAATAGTGTAAACCTATTGGTGCATGTATCATGAGGTGGCCAGTGTAATAATGACATAGTGCCAAACTTTCAGTGCCAAAATAGGATACTGGATGGTCTAGAGGTAAGATGTCAGTTTCTAGTCAAGAAGTGTCCCAGGTTCGAATCCAGTTACAGGCGGGGGTGGGAATTTCTCACTTTGAATCTGTGGTTTCTTTGTGGCTTTACCCTCCGTTGGTCTCTGGGTAGTGAGATCTGATGTCTAGCCCTCTCTGGGTAGTGAGATCTGATGTCTAGCCCTATCTGGGTAGTGAGATCTGATGTCTAGTCCTCTCTGGGTTGTGACATCTGATGTCTAGTCCTCTCTGGGTAGGGAGATCTGATGTCTAGCCCTCTGTGGGTTGTGAGATCTGATGTCTAGCCTTCTCTGGGTTGTGAGATCTGATGTCTAGCCCTCTCTGGGTTGTGAGATCTGATGTCTAGCTCTCTCTGGGTAGTGAGATCCGATGTCTAGCCCTCTCTGGGTTGTGAGATCTGATGTCTAGCCCTCTCTGCATAGTGAGATCCGATGTCTCACCCTTTCTGGATATTGAGATCTGATGTCTAACCCTCTCTGGGTAGTGAGATCTGATGTCTAGTCCTCTCTTGATAGTGAGATCTGATGTCTAGTCCTCTCTGAATAGTGAGATCTGATGTCTAGCCCTCTCTGGATAGTGAGATCTGATGTCTAGTCCTCTCTGGATAGTGAGATCTGAAGTCTAGCCCTCTCAGATAAGGTAAAGGTAAAATACGAGACTTGAACCGGCGTCTTAGCACGCAAGTATATACCCATATGTGCTCAGCCGCCTATCCAGAAATGTTCGGATATTTCTGTATAGTGTAGCCTCAAGCATCGAAACTCAGATGCGAAGCGACATTCCTCACCTTCCTCACCCTCTCAGATAATGATGATAAACACGAGGTCCACTCTGCGTGAATGTTAAAGAACTCTTGGCTGATGAAAATCAAAATGAATAGGACAAAAATGGCTGCTGTGCTGGCAGAATTGATATGAAAAAAAACTACCCCAAAAATACCACACCTCTCGACTATAATAAATGAGAGTACCTCTGAAGTTGGAAAATATCTGCCTGTATAGTGAGGGACACAAAAGTATATGGCTGTTAGTGTCAAAAATAGGAAACAAGTTATTGAGTTATTTGCGGGTCATCATCATTGCACTCCGAACATGTCCATATGTGCTGAGATCCCCTCCTCAGCAATTCCCACAGTGTCCAGCGACTGACGACTCCAGTTCTATGTTAGTTGATAAGTCTTCTTACACGGCCACTAAGTTTCTCATTTCTGGCTGTGCCCATCTTAACTCCCATTTCCATCATTCGAAGAAGTGACGTGGATCTGTGTTTGTCGAAGTCCTGTGCTCTTCCCACATCTCGGGGGCATTGATGATGTCCGCCCGATCCATTGGTTGCCCATCCTCAATCACAGCGCAGTTAGCCAACCTGTCCGCTCTTTCATTTCCCCGTACTCCCACATGTCCAGGGACAAAGACAAAGGTGAC
Organism: Megaustenia siamemsis; assembly: GCA_032433765.1. Classification (NCBI taxonomy): domain Eukaryota; kingdom Metazoa; phylum Mollusca; class Gastropoda; order Stylommatophora; family Ariophantidae; genus Megaustenia; species Megaustenia siamemsis. The sequence goes on from JAVIAB010000102.1 coordinate 1,255,467, forward strand.
CTTATGTACTTTAGATTTCTGCAACGACTCTACCCATTGCATGCGTACAGAGCCCGCCTCCACTTTTTTATCATGCTTATCGAATCACTCAGTATACATGCGTGGGTGTAGTCTTGTGACTCTAACCATTTGAATGCCTTGGTCACTGCCATCACCTCCATTGTCATGCTACTCATGGTCATGACGTATTCAGGGAACAAGTTATCGTCGTGCAGAATTCAGTCTCTGGACTTTCTTGGGATATAAATCTGACAAACACAAACAAACAAAGAAACAAAGAAGCAATAAAATAGGTAAGATATGGACATTAAATGATGATGTGGTCAGTTGGACATTAAATGATGATGTGGTCAGTTGGACATTAAATAGATGATGTGGTCAGTTGGACATTAAATGATGATGTGGTCAGTTGGACATTAAATGATGATGTGGTCAGTTGGACATTAAATGATGATGTGGTCAGTTGGACATTAATAGATGATGTGGTCAGTTGGACATTAAATGATGATGTGGTCAGTTGGACATTAAATGATGATGTGCATTAAATGATGATGTGGTCAGTTGGACATTAAATGATGATGTGGTCAGTTGGACATTAAATAGATGATGTGGTCATTTGGACATTAAATAGGTGATGTGGTCAGTTGGACATTAAATAGGTGATGTGGTCAGTTGGACATTAAATAGATGATGTGGTCAGTTGGACATTAAATAGGTGATGTGGTCAGTTGGACATTAAATAGGTGATGTGGTCAGTTGGACATTAAATAGGTGATGTGGTCAGTTGGACATTAAATAGATGATGTGGTCAGTTGGACATTAAATAGATGATGTGATCAGTTGGACATTAAATAGGTGATGTGGTCAGTTGGACATTAAATAGGTGATGTGGTCAGTTGGACATTAAATAGGTGATGTGGTCAGTTGGACATTAAATAGATGATGTGGTCAGTTGGACATTAAATAGGTGATGTGGTCAGTTGGACATTAAATAGATGATGTGGTCAGTTGGACATTAAATGGATGATGTGGTCAGTTGGACATTAAATAGATGATGTGGTCAGTTGGACATTAAATAGATGATGTGGTAATTTGGACATTAAATAGGTGATGTGGTCAGTTGGACATTAAATAGGTGATGTGGTCAGTTGGACATTAAATAGATGATGTGGTCAGTTGGACATTAAATAGGTGATGTGGTCAGTTGGACATTAAATAGATGATGTGGTCAGTTGGACATTAAATGGATGATGTGGTCAGTTGGACATTAAATAGATGATGTGGTCAGTTGGACATTAAATAGATGATGTGGTAATTTGGACATTAAATAGGTGATGTGGTCAGTTGGACATTAAATAGATGATGTGGTCAGTTGGACATTAAATAGATGATGTGGTCAGTTGGACATTAAATAGGTGATGTGGTCAGTTGGACATTAAATAGATGATGTGGTCAGTTGGACATTAAATGGATGATGTGGCCAGTTGGACATTAAATAGGTGATGTGGCCAGTTGGACATTAAATAGGTGATGTGGTCAGTTGTACATTAAATAGATGATGTGGTCAGTTGGACATTAAATAGATGATGTGGTCAGTTGGACATTAAATAGATGATGTGGTCAGTTGGACATTAAATAGATGATGTGGCCAGTTGGACATTAAATAGATGATGTGGCCAGTTGGACATTAAATAGATGATGTGGTCAGTTGGACATTAAATAGATGATGTGGCCAGTTGGACATTAAATAGATGATGTGGTCAGTTGGACATTAAATAGATGATGTGGTCAGTTGGACATTAAATAGATGATGTGGTCAGTTTGACATTAAATAGATGATGTGGTCAGTTGGACATTAAATAGGTGATGTGGTCAGTTGGACATTAAATAGATGATGTGGTCAGTTGGACATTAAATGGATGATGTGGTCAGTTGGACATTAAATAGATGATGTGGTCAGTTGGACATTAAATAGGTGATGTGGTCAGTTGGACATTAAATAGATGATGTGGTCAGTTGGACATTAAATAGGTGATGTGGTCAGTTGGACATTAAATAGATGATGTGGTCAGTTGGACATTAAATGGATGATGTGGTCAGTTGGACATTAAATAGGTGATGTGGTCAGTTGGACATTAAATAGGTGATGTGGTCAGTTGGACATTAAATAGATGATGTGGTCAGTTGGACATTAAATAGATGATGTGGCCAGTTGGACATTAAATAGATGATGTGGTCAGTTGGACATTAAATAGATGATGTGGTCAGTTGGACATTAAATAGATGATGTGGTCAGTTTGACATTAAATAGATGATGCGGTCAGTTGGACATTAAATAGATGATGTGGTCAGTTGGACATTAAATAGATGATGTGGCCAGTTGGACATTAAATAGGTGATGTGGTCAGTTGGACATTAAATAGGTGATGTGGTCAGTTGGACATTAAATAGATGATGTGGTCAGTTGGACATTAATAGATGATGTGGTCAGTTGGACATTAAATGGATGATGTAGTCAGTTGGATATTAAATGGATGATGTTGTCATATTGTGCCAGGTTGTCCTGCAAGTTTGTCCCAGTAAAATGTGGTATGAGCTGATATGGGAACTTCCTATCTGAAAGTGAAACTGGTTCATTGAATAGAGTAAAATGGAAGGTATGGCTAGATGATATCACCTTTGTTGATTCTTATAGAGTAAAATGTTAGGTATGGCTAGATGATATCCCCTTGGTTGATTCTTATAGATTAAAATGTTAGGTATGGCTAGATGATATCCCATTGGTTGATTCTTATAGATTAAAATGTTAGGTATGGCTAGATGATATCACCTTTGTTGATTCTTATAGATTAAAATGTTAGGTATGGCTAGATGATATCCCCTTGGTTGATTCTTATAGAGTAAAATGGAAGGTATGGCTAGATGATATCCCCTTGGTTGATTCTTATAGAGTAAAATGGAATGTATGGCTAGATGATATCAACTTTGTTGATTCTTATAGATTAAAATGTTAGGTATGGCTAGATGATATCCCCTTGGTTGATTCTTATAGATTAAAATGTTAGGTATGGCTAGATGATATCCCATTGGTTGATTCTTATAGAGTAAAATGGAAGGTATGGCTAGATGATATCCCATTGGTTGATTATTATAGAGTAAAATGGAAGGTATGGCTAGATGATATCACCTTTGTTGATTCTTATAGAGTAAAATGGAAGGTATGGCTAGATGATATCACCTTTGTTGATTCTTCGGAGAAGTTTTGTTAAAATTGTTGTTGAGAACTTTTCCTGTGAGATAAATAATTAATGGACGCTTTAACCACCAGCACGAGATGAGAGTCGGGGTCAAGCTGCGGTGGAAGCTTTGGCGAAGGAAGGATTGCATGCGATATACCATCAGCTTGATGTTACAGAACACGAGAGCATTGTCAGACTGAGGGTTTCTTGAAAGATAACTACGGAGGACTTGATGTACTTGTCAACAATGCTGGAGTTGCATTCATTGAGGTATGTTTATCACATTTTCTGTACAAATGGCTTCTGTGTCAGCTTTTAGTGAACGTGTTTGATGTGCCATGAGCAACGGCCTGCATCAGAAATAATCAAATGTCTGCATATCTCATATTATTGCAATAATACCTTAATTTGTCTTGAATATGATAAATCATTTATCAAAACATATATAAATGACACACAATTTGTCTAACCACATGTAAAATGACATGTCATTTGTTAAAAGTTGTTGCAGCTGAGCTAAAGACCAAGTAAATTGTACCAAATTAGGCCTGTTGGTAACACCATGTTGGCTCTCTTGACTGACTTAAACCTGGAGCTCCTCATGAAGCCAAGTGACCCTGTTCTGTGCAGCCTTCTCCAACTGAGCCCACATCCATCCTGCAACCTTCGTTCTGTCTCGGTGGTTCTTCTCCAGGTCTTCTTGGGCCATCCAACTTTTCTAGTCCCTTGTGGGTTCCAGTTTATTGACTGTCTTGCAATATTGCTTGATAGTCTTTGCAGTATTGCTTGATAGTCTTTGCAGTATTGCTTGATAGTCTTTGCAATATTGCTTGATAGTCTTTGCAGTATTGCTTGATAGTCTTTGCAATATTGCTTGATAGTCTTTGCAGTATTGCTTGATAGTCTTTGCAATATTTCTGGATGGTCTTTACAATATTGCTGGATGGTCTTTGCAATATTGCTGGATGGTCTTTACAATATTTCTGGATGGTCTTTGCAATATTGCTGGATGGTCATTGCAATATTGCTGGGTGGTCTTTGTAATATTGCTTGATAGTCTTTGTAATATTGCTGGATGGTCTTTGCAATATTGCTTCATGGTCATTGCAATATTGCTGGATGGTCTTTGCAATATTGCTGGATGGTCTTTGCAATATTGCTGGATGGTCTTTACAATATTGCTTGATGGTATTTGCAATATTGCTTGATGGTCTTTGCAATATTGCTTGATGGTCTTTAAAATACTGCTTGATGGTCTTTGCAATATTGCTTGATGGTCTTTGAAATGTGTGCAATTAAATAGCAGGAACCACATAAGATAAGTCTCTCTCTCTATCTCCCTCTCTCTCTATCTCCCTCTCTCTCTATCTCCCTCTCTCTCTATCTCACTCTCTCTCTATCTCACTCTCTCTCTCTATCTCACTCTCTCTCTATCTCACTCTCTCTCTCTATCTCACTCTCTCTCTCTATCTCACTCTCTCTCTATTCACTTCCTATTGTTCCCTTTCAGGTATCAAGGAAGATACAAAATTCTGGCTCTCACTTTCTTGGACAGCTTCACTCATTGTCAATTGATGTTGTTGTGGCATTTCTTTGATGTTTTTGTGGCATTTCTTTGATGTTGTTGTGGCATTTCTTTGATGTTGTTGTGGCATTTCTTTGATGTTTTTGTGGCATTTCTTTGATGTTTTTGTGGCATTTCTTTGATGTTTTTGTGGCATTTCTTTGATGTTGTTGGGGCATTTCTTTGATGTTGTTGGGGCATTTCTTTGATGTTGTTGTGGCATTTCTTTGATGTTGTTGGGGCATTTCTTTGATGTTGTTGGGGCATTTCTTTGATGTTGCCTGTCCATCTTACTCTGTGTCTCTTGCTCTTCTCCCTTCTCTTCATTTAATATAAGCTTTGTATCGTAAGGAACCTCACGGCATTCTTTCCAGATCAGCAAGTCAGTTTATTTGTTGTTTCTGTATGTAGCTTGAGTAATAGTAGATATAAAAGGAATTGAAGTCAACGGTCACGACATCAATAATTTGCGATATGCGGATGACACAGTCTTAATAGCAGAGACAGAGAACGAACTACAAGAAATGATAGACATAATAGTAGAAGAAAGCAACAAGAAAGGTCTCAGTCTGAATAGTAAGAAAACAGAAGTAATGGTTATATCGAAGAAACAATCACCATCATCATGCAGCATAAAAATAAACAGGAGAAATCTGAAACAAGTGCAATGTTTCAAATACTTGGGCATAATAATAATAACATCGAATGGAAGATGCACCTCGGAAATAAAAAGCAGAAATTTTCAGGCCAAAATAGCATAGAAATAGCAATCATGGACAATAGACAAATAATGAAAAAAAAAAAACACAGGTCACAGAGATGGGATTTCTCAGAAGAATGTTGAAAGTTCCCTGGACAGCTAAAAAGACCAATGAGAAAATTATCAAGGAGGCCAGCACAAAAAGGGAGCTCCTAAGAAACAAAAAAGAAACAATCAACACTTTTCGGGCACATCATGAGAAGAGGAAAGTTGGTATACTTGGTTACAACTGGCACAATACAGGGAAAGAGAGATTGCGGATGACAGAGAAAGAAAATACTGGATAGCTTGGTGTCATGGCATGGAAAACAGTCAACAACAGAACTGATACGATGCACTGTGGATAGAAGATTGTGGAAGGACATGATCACCTACAGCAACCGGTATGGCACATGATGATGATGTATGTAGCTTAGGATTGGTTCAGTGCCTACATTTTCTCTTGTGACCTCATTTGTAATTGTCTCTTCTGGTCAAACACTTTTCTCAGACATCTCATCTCTGGTTACTTCCTTACAAATTTGTATGTTTAGTCACAAGTGACCATGTTTGGTGATGGTAGCACAAGATGGGAAAAAATATACTGTATGAACATAGCCTTGACCTGGAGTGTTGATGATTGGTAAGAGAAATTAATTATCAGTTCTACAAGATGAGACACATGATGGTGATGATTAATTCATTGTTTCATATTTGATAATAGGAATGTTTTAATGTGACGATAAATGGATACCTCATATCATATTTGATAATTCACAGTCTTCCATTCCATTTGCGGAGCAAGCTGTGGAAGCTGTCAAAGTCAACTACTTTGGTTCCCTAGAAACCAGTGCAATCTTGTTCCCATTGTTGCGGCCGCATGCCAGGTAGGTGTGGTTATTCATGCCAAAAATAAATAGATTTGGCTCTTGCCAATCTGATTCCCATCAGGAAGATCGTTATGTATTAGTACAACAAATCTATTAGTGCAACAAATATATTAGTACAACAAATCTATTAGTACAACAAATATATTAGTGCAACAAATCTATTAGTGCAACAAATATATTAGTACAACAAATCTATTAGTACAACAAATATATTAGTACAACAAATCTATTAGTGCAACAAATATATTAGTACAACAAATCTATTAGTGCAACAAATCTATTAGTGCAACAAATCTATTAGTGCAACAAATCTATTAGTACAACAAATCTATTAGTGCAACAAATCTATTAGTGCAACAAATCTATTAGTGCAACAAATATATTAGTGCAACAAATCTATTAGTACAACAAATATATTAGCACAACAAAACTATTAGCACAACAAATGTATTAGCACAATAAATATATTAGCACAACAAATCTATTAGCACAACAAATATACTAGTACAACAAATCTACTAGTACAACAAATATATTAGTACAACAAATCCATTAGTACAACAAATCTATTAGTACAACAAATCCATTAGTACAACAAACTATTAGTACAACAAATCTATTAGTACAACAAAACTATTAGTGCAACAAATCTATTAGTACAACAAATCTATTAGTGCAACAAATCTATAAAACAACAAATCTATTAGTACAACAAATCTATTAGTACAACAAATCTATTAGTACAACAAATCTATTAGTACAACAAATCTATTAGTGCAACAAATCTATTAGTACAACAAATCTATTAGTACAACAAATCTATTAGTACAACAAATCTATTAGTGCAACAAATCTATTAGTGCAACAAATCTATTAGTACAACAAATCTATTAGTACAACAAATCTATTAGCACAACAAATCTATTAGTGCAACAAATCTATTAGTGCAACAAATCTATAAAACAACAAATCTATTAGTACAACAAATCTATTAGTACAACAAATCTATTAGTACAACAAATCTATTAGTACAACAAATCTATTAGTGCAACAAATCTATTAGTACAACAAATCTATTAGTACAACAAATCTATTAGTACAACAAATCTATTAGTACAACAAATCTATTAGTACAACAAATCTATTAGTACAACAAATCTATTAGTGCAACAAATCTATTAGTACAACAAATCTATTAGTGCAACAAATCTATTAGTACAACAAATCTATTAGTACAACAAATCTGTTAGTACAACAAATCTATTAGTGCAACAAATCTATTAGTGCAACAAATCTATTAGTGCAACAAATCTATTAGTACAACAAATCTATTAGTGCAACAAATCTATTAGTACAACAAATCTATTAGTGCAACAAATCTATTAGTACAACAAATCTATTAGTGCAACAAATCTATTAGTACAACAAATCTATTAGTACAACAAATCTATTAGTACAACAAATCTATTAGTACAACAAATCTATTAGTGCAACAAATCTATTAGTACAACAAATCTATTAGTGCAACAAATCTATTAGTACAACAAATCTATTAGTGCAACAAATCTATTAGTACAACAAATCTATTAGTGCAACAAATCTATTAGTACAACAAATCTATTAGTGCAACAAATCTATTAGTACAACAAATCTATTAGTACAACAAAATTAGTTCAGCTTCCTCTTAGCATCGTTCACAGTCTATGCCGTGTTACAAAGGTCTGTTTGATGTCTCGTGTCTATGCCGTGTTACAAAGGTCTGTTTGATGTCTCGTGTCTATGCCGTGTTACAAAGGTCTGTTTGATGTCTCGTGTCTATGCCGTGTTACAAAGGTCTGTTTGATGTCTCGTGTCTATGCCGTGTTACAAAGGTCTGTTTGATGTCTCGTGTCTATGCCGTGTTACAAAGGTCTGTTTGATGTCTCGTGTCTATGCCGTGTTACAAAGGTCTGTTTGATGTCTCGTGTCTATGCCGTGTTACAAAGGTCTGTTTGATGTCTCGTGTCTATGCCGTGTTACAAAGGTCTGTTTGATGTCTCGTGTCTATGCCGTGTTACAAAGGTCTGTTTGATGTCTCGTGTCTATGCCGTGTTACAAAGGTCTGTTTGATGTCTCGTGTCTATGCCGTGTTACAAAGGTCTGTTTGATGTCTCGTGTCTATGCCGTGTTACAAAGGTCTGTTTGATGTCTCGTGTCTATGCCGTGTTACAAAGGTCTGTTTGATGTCTCGTGTCTATGCCGTGTTACAAAGGTCTGTTTGATGTCTCGTGTCTATGCCGTGTTACAAAGGTCTGTTTGATGTCTCGTGTCTATGCCGTGTTACAAAGGTCTGTTTGATGTCTCGTGTCTATGCCGTGTTACAAAGGTCTGTTTGATGTCTCGTGTCTATGCCGTGTTACAAAGGTCTGTTTGATGTCTCGTGTCTATGCCGTGTTACAAAGGTCTGTTTGATGTCTCGTCAATAACCAAAGAGATTTCCTCCATCATAAGAATAAAAAGAAACAAAAAAAGAATTTCATGATAAATTGCGAAATTTAAAAAAATAAAAACACCAGTGTTCTTTCAACACTTCGTAAATTTGACAAATCACACATTGTGTTTGAGGAAAACATTCACCATCAAGGGAAACAAATCCAACACTCAGGGGTCATTAGAAGTAATAATAAGAAAGGGGGGAAATGTTTGTCTACAACAATGTGTTGAATTCCAAGAATTTGTATTTTGAGTTTGTGTATTTCATAAAGGTGCTGTATTTTATGGTAAAGAAATAACAATGGATCAAATGGTCAAACCCAAGAGAGGATATGGTTTGGACAAAGATCATAATCTTCAGCATGCCCACAGAACAATAACACTCAGGAGCAGTGTAGAGAAAATGGAAAAGAAAGATCTAGAAGAGGGGAGATTAGTGAAGTATCAGACGACAAACATCTTGCACAAGATAATGCATAGTGACCAGAATATCTACATTTGTATTGACATTGAAGGGGGAGCATAAGACTTGTGACCTGTGGTCTCAATAGCAGGGTCACAGTACCATCAGCTGACCAAGACCTATCAGTTCTACCCCCTTGTGGTCTCCTCGGGGACAATTTGCGTAAAAACAAAGCTAGGATCACTGTGTTTCCTGCAGTGTGGCTCATACTGATATAGAAGACCTAGTATTGAGCCTGTGTCAAAACAGGGTGGCTAACAGAAGCTACGATTGCAGTGTTCTCTGTAGTGGTAGCTCTTACTGATATAGAAGACCTAGTATTGAGCCTGTGTCAAAACAGGGTGGCTAACAAGCTAGGATTGCAGTGTTCTCTGTAGTGGTAGCTCTTACTGATATAGAAGACCTAGTATTGCAGTACTTCTGGGTCAGATACCATAGCCTGAGGCTAGACAAACTCCAACTGCTCCAGTAAGAGCTGGGAATGTCAAGAAAGCCATTACAACCCACCGCAAAGGTAGAATAAAAGGGCACCTTGCCAGCATCAACTCATGGCATTACATCAACAGCAATCTGCTCTTGACTTTGAAACGTGTCAGAAAGTAATGACCTCTAGAGCATACAATGGGACAAATGTGGTAGCTGTGTGGACTGACCATCTCAACTATTTCTCCCTAGGGTGTGCAACGTCTCCAGCATGGTAGCCACCTTCGCTTTGAGAGCATGCTCACCAGAATTGAAAGCCAAATTGACTGACCAGATATCACAATGGAAGAATTGTCTGGATACATGACCCATTTTGTGCAGTGAGTTTTTTTTTTATCTTTGTGTCTGTGTTTGATAATATTTATGTCTTTTGTGGTGTTTCCTTGATGTTGTTGTTGAGTTTCCTTGATGTTGTTGTTGAGTTTCCTTAATGCTGTTGTAGAGTTTCCTTAATGCTGTTGTAGTGTTTCCTTAATGTTGTTGTAGTGTTTCCTTAATGCTGTTGTTGAGTTTCCTTAATGCTGTTGTAGAGTTTCCTTAATGCTGTTGTAGAGTTTCCTTAATGCTGTTGTAGTGTTTCCTTAATGCTGTTGTAGAGTTTCCTTAATGCTGTTGTAGAGTTTCCTTAATGCTGTTGTAGAGTTTCCTTAATGCTGTTGTAGTGTTTCCTTAATGCTGTTGTAGAGTTTCCTTAATGCTGTTGTAGTGTTTCCTTAATGCTGTTGTAGTGTTTCCTTAATGCTGTTGTAGTGTTTCCTTAATGCTGTTGTAGAGTTTCCTTAATGCTGTTGTAGTGTTTCCTTAATGCTGTTTGTAGTGTTTCCTTAATGCTGTTGTAGTGTTTCCTTAATGCTGTTGTAGAGTTTCCTTAATGCTGTTGTAGAGTTTCCTTAATGCTGTTGTAGTGTTTCCTTAATGCTGTTGTGTGTTTCCTTAATGCTGTTGTAGTGTTTCCTTAATGCTGTTGTAGTGTTTCCTTAATGCTGTTGTAGAGTTTCCTTAATGCTGTTGTAGTGTTTCCTTAATGCTGTCACTCCAATTTAGTTTGAGTCAGACTTCTCTTTTCCAACCCATGCTTTTCATGAATCAGATTGTATGTGTTCTTCATTTCTTTCTGATTGATAGATTGCCCAGGATTGTTTGTTATTTCATTTCTTTCTGATTGTCAGATTAGCCCGGGATTGTCTGTATTGTTCATTTCTTTCTGATTGTCAGATTAGCCCGGGATTGTCTGTATTGTTCATTTCTTTCTGATTGACAGATTAGCCTGGGATTGTCTGTATCATTCATTTCTTTCTGATTGTCAGATTAGCCCGGGATTGTCTGTGTTGTTCATTTCTTTCTGATTGACAGATTAGCCTAGGATTGTCTGTGTTGTTCATTTTTTCTGATTGACAGATTAGCCTAGGATTGTCTGTGTTGTTCATTTCTTTCTGATTGACAGATTAGCCTAGGATTGTCTGTGTTGTTCATTTCTTTCTGATTGACAGATTAGCCTAGGATTGTCTGTGTTGTTCATTTTTTTCTGATTGATAGATTGGCCTAGGATTGTCTGTGTTGTTCATTTTTTTCTGATTGACAGATTAGCCCGGATTGTCTGTATTGTTCATTTCTTTCTGATTGACAGATTAGCCTAGGATTGTCTGTATTGTTCATTTCTTTCTGATTGACAGATTAGCCTGGGATTGTCTGTATTGTTCATTTCTTTCTGATTGACAGATTAGCCTGGGATTGTCTGTATTGTTCATTTCTTTCTGATTGACAGATTAGCCTGGGATTGTCTGTATCATTCATTTCTTTCTGATTGACAGATTAGCCTAGGATTGTCTGTGTTGTTCATTTCTTTCTGATTGTCAGATTAGCCTAGGATTGTCTGTGTTGTTCATTTCTTTCTGATTGACAGACTGGCCTAGGATTGTCTGTGTTGTTCATTTTTTCTGATTGATAGATTAGCCTAGGATTGTCTGTGTTGTTCATTTTTTCTGATTGACAGATTAGCCTAGGATTGTCTGTGTTGTTCATTTCTTTCTGATTGACAGACTGGCCCAGGAGAACAGACATTTGGAGGAAGGATACCCAGACAATGCTTATGGCTTCTCAAAGATTGGCCTGACTGTGATGTCCTTCCTACAGCAGAAGGAACTTGATAGGCAGCAGGCTGAAGATATCATTGTTAATAGTGTCAGTTGAGAGTGAATGTTGGATGTATTTTAGTTGTTAATAGTGTCAGTTGAGAGTGAATGTTGGATGTATTTTAGTTGTTAATAGTGTCAGTTGAGAGTGAATGTTGGATGTATTTTAGTTGTTAATAGTGTCAGTTGAGAGTGAATGTTGGATGTATTTTAGTTGTTAATAGTGTCAGTTGAGAGTGAATGTTGGATGTATTTTAGTTGTTAATAGTGTCAGTTGAGAGTGAATGTTGGATGTATTTTAGTTGTTAATAGTGTCAGTTGAGAGTGAATGTTGGATGTATTTTAGTTGTTAATAGTGTCAGTTGAGAGTGAATGTTGGATGTATTTTAGTTGTTAATAGTGTCAGTTGAGAGTGAATGTTGGATGCATTTTAGTTGTTAATAGTGTCAGTTGAGAGTGAATGTTGGATGTATTTTAGTTGTTAATAGTGTCAGTTGAGAGTGAATGTTGGATGTATTTTAGTTGTTAATAGTGTCAGTTGAGAGTGAATGTTGGATGTATTTTAGTTGTTAATAATGTCAGTTGAGAGTGAATGTTGGATGTATTTTAGTTGTTAATAGTGTCAGTTGAGAGTGAATGTTGGATGTATTTTAGTTGTTAATAGTGTCAGTTGAGAGTGAATGTTGGATGTATTTTAGTTGTTAATAGTGTCAGTTGAGAGTGAATGTTGGATGTATTTTAGTTGTTGATAGTGTAAGTTGAGAGTGAATGTTGGATGTATTTTAGTTGTTAATAGTGTCAGTTGAGAGTGAATGTTGGATGTATTTTAGTTGTTAGTAGTGTAAGTTGTTTAGGAAGGGGATACAAGTAAAGAATTACAATCAGAATAGCTAAAGCAGCAATGTCCTTCAAAAGCCTTGAGAAGATGTGGAAATCAAAACTCATCAACACAAAAACAAAACTTAGACTATTCAAATGAAACTTACTATTAACCCTTACAAATGCATGTGAGAGCTGGAAAACAACGAGAGACATAGAAACAAAGTTGAACGCATTCAAAAATAAATGTCTACAGAATATACTTGGTTATGGTTATTGTTATGGAAGGCCCCGGTATCACTGCAAACAAATTAAAATCCATAATTGCTCAACCGCCCGTGCCAGTGGAATCATCTGAATTAATATCTCATCTCCAAAACAAAGAAAGGTAGCTGTAGTCCCCATCGTAGCAGTCTCAGCACACACCTAAAGACATAAGGCGAAACTGCACAGAAAGTGAACACAACCATCTGTTCCACGTCATACGATATCATCATTCATCGTAAGCACTTGGAATATTGAAACACAATCTGGATGAAACAAAGCTCACGGTGTGCACAGAGCACTTAACTCAGTAGCTCCAGCAACAAGCCGGACTTGGAATATGAGGAAACTGCAACAAGGAACACTTTTCAGACACAGCCTTTAACCGTTCCTGTCACCTATCTGCCATATTTACCGGTATTCCAATGATGACGTATTTTTGCAATCAAAACAGAGTACACTTTGCACACACTGTAGAGGATTTAGATCACATGCATGTAATCCGCTTCTCCGGCGAAGATCCCAACAATGGAACTTCCTGTCTATATGCTTATCTGCATCGGAAAGATAGAATTAACCACTTTCCGGCAAAAAACATAACAGTGGACATTGATGCAAACATGACCATGCCATCTTGAAATTGCAAGCCCAAATACTTGGTATAGCCTGGAACGAATTCAAAACAAACGAGGAAATTAGAGAAATCACCAATCAACCACTAGTTTCATTAGTAATCAATAAAAGACATTGGACGAGAAGAGATAATAACCGAATTGCAAAGCAAGCCCTCATGTGGGAAACAACAGGTAGGAGGAAAAGAGGCCGACCCAAAGAGATACTGAGAAGAACATTAATAAGAGAGGCAAAGGCAGCAGGAATCGGCTCCCTCAATGATGATATTGAGATTCTTGCACAGAGCAGAGACAAATGGCAAGATTTGATAAAAGATCTTTGCAAGGATTGAGACTGCTAGAAAGAACATGTAGAAAAGAGAAAGAGCATCTGAGTCCATGACCTATGGGCCGGCCATGGCTCGAAAGGTCATTAGATAGATAGACAGTGAAAGTTGTAAGAGATTGTATGTATTTTAGTTGTAATTTGAAAGGGATTGTTGGATGTATTTTAGTTTATAAGCATTTAGTTTATCATTGTCTTCATCAAGTACCGGGCCTGCTGGCGTAGGTGATCATGTCTCTCCACAACATTCTATCTCGACAGCTATTTATCATTTCTGATGTTGACCTTCTGCCAAGCCTTCTCTTAAGCTGTGTGGTATTTTTTCTCTTTGCTTTCCTCTATCTCTTTGTCCCTCAATTTTCCCAGTTGCTAACAAATATTCCAGCTGTTCTCTTCTCATTACATGGTCAAAACATGATGATTGTTTCTTCCTAATATTGGAAATTAGCTCTCTTTTTGCTTTGGCCTCTTTCAGAACATCTTCATTACTCTTCTTAGCTGTCCATGGTATTCTCAACATTCTTCTGTAAAACCACATTTCTACAGACTCCAGTGATTTTCTTGTCTGTTGTCCTATTGTCCATGATTCGCATCCATATGTTAAAACTGACTCTACATAACATTTAAGAACTCTTTTTCTTGTTTCTATTGTCAAAAATGGATTGCATAGTATCTTCCTTATTTTTTGGAAAGCTGCTTTTGCCTGAGCCATTCTGCATCTCACCTCTTTTGTACATCTTCTGTCTGAGGTTAACAAAGTTCCCAAATATTTAAATTCATTTACCTGTTTTAATATTGTTCCACTTGTCTTTATTCTGCACTGAGGTGGTGTCTTTTTCTTTGTTGTTACCATTACTTCTGTCTTTTTGCTATTAAGGCTGAGTCCTTTATTTTTGCTTTCTTCTTTATAATGTCTAACATTTTAATTTATATATTTTAAAAATGATGTAACCGAATGATTATGTGAACAAAAAGGAATCTTTATTGGATTAGAATATTCATGAATTCTAGATTCTAATTCTTAAATGCAAATATTTCACGAAAGGCTGATTGCCAATTGCTCTATCATGATCTCAATGAAATTAAACCGTTTCATTTCAGTGTAGTCCCGGATACGTAGCCACGGATATGACAAAATGGAAGGGAAATCTAAGTGTGGATGAGGGTATGTTTTTTTTTGTATGTAAATGTGTACAGAAAGTATCTTTATTGTCACTAATATCACACATTTAGTTTTTTTGTTGTTAGTCATAACACATATTTTGGTGGACTTCCGTTTCAAAATAGTGGAACCTTTACACGTTCTCTCGATCGCTGCAGAAAATACATCTGGGGTTTTCTTAATTTCGGCTCTCTGATGCAATTTTCTGTGTTGAAATCAAAATGATGTTCTATTTAGCAAATCTACGCCGACGAAGTGGACAAATCTGCGCCACTTAGTACATACAGCAATGTTTCTTTTTGATAAGTCAAGTATTGTAAAAGTAAAGCGACCTTCACCGTCTAGTGTTGACATGCGGTTTACGTCATATTTAGTGCTGTTCAATGGTGACGTTGGAATTGTTTGACGCAAGTTATTTACATGCTGAAACGCAATGAATTGCTACCGTCAAGTTGACCGAAGATTTTCCTCTTTGGGAATTTGCACCGTGTTTCGTTCGTTGTACGCTAACCGCAGGGTCTTTAGTTTGATGTATGACGGGGATAATTTGATGACTAACTGTGTGTTTATATGTTCGGTTGGAGTCAAGAACGATGTCCTAACATCATCAAGCGCTATATATTTTTTTTTCTCAATATGACAATCATCATTTTCAGGATGATGTGAACTTCCATGGTATATGGTGGATAGGTGGCAGGAACCATTGAAGGCTATGTCTGAAAAGTGTTCCTTGTTGCAGTTTCCTCATATTCCAAGTCCGGCTTGTTGCAGGAGCTACTGAGTTAAGTGCTCTGTGCACACCGTGAGCTGTGTGTCTCATCCATTTTGATCATGTTTCGATATTCCAATTGTTTACGATGAATGATGATATCGTATGACAGGGAACAGTTGGCTGTGTTCACTTTCTGCGCGGTTTCGCCGTATGTCTTTTGACGTGTGCTGAGACTGCTACGATGGGGACTACAGCTACCTTTCTTTGTTTGGGAGATGAGATATTAATTCGGATGATTACGCTGGCACGGACGGTTGAGCAATTATAAATTTTAACTCATTTGCAGTGATACCGAGGCCTTCCATAACCAATAACATATTTTGGTATTTTGATTGTCACAAACAACACACATTTAGTATTTTGATTGTCACTTACAACACACATTTAGTATTTTGATTGTCACTAACAACACACATTTAGTATTTTGATTGTCACTCACAACACACATTTAGTATTTTGACTGTCACTAACAACACACATTTAGTATTTTGATTGTCACTTACAACACACATTTAGTATTTTGATTGTCACTTACAACACACATTTAGTATTTTGATTGTCACTTACAACACACATTTAGTATTTTGATTGTCACTCACAACACACATTTAGTATTTTGATTGTCACTAACAACACACATTTAATATTTTTATTGTCACTAACAACACACATTTAGTATTTTGATTGTCACTAACAACACACATTTAATATTTTTATTGTCACTAACAACACACATTTAGTATTTTGATTGTCACTCATAACACACATTTAGTATTTTGATTGTTACTCATAACACACATTTAGTATTTTGATTGTCACTCATAACACACATTTAGTATTTTGATTGTCACTAACAACACACATTTAGTATTTTGATTGTCACTCATAACACACATTTAGTATTTTGATTGTCATTTACAACACACATTTAGTATTTTGATTGTCACTTACAACACATATTTAGTATTTTGATTGTCACTCACAACACATATTTAGTATTTTGATTGAGAAGCTGGTTAGTGAGACTTTCAAAATTTAGGAAAGAGAGGCAGTTTAATTTGTTTGAGTGATTATCTCTGAGTTGCTTTCTTTATTTTTATAATAAAGTCCTACTTAATCCCACTTGGTCTCACTCCCACTAGATCACACTAGATCCCACTCAATAACACCTGATCCCACAAATCCCACTTTTAAGGGTTCTAAAGGAGGAGAAGACCCCATACATCCAAAATGGAATGTGAGTTGCATGACAGGGCCTCATATGATGCACATTTTCTGTTGGCCTTACTTCTGTCAGTGAGTGCGCTAGAGCAGAGGTTAGGACCTCTAGGACCCAAAGGTTTCTGGTTTGATCCTGACAGAGCTTCTAGGTTAATCCAGCCGTACTCTAGGGGAGTTGCTTGCACGGAACAGAGACAAAAGACGAGATTTGATAAAAGATCTTTACATTGATTGAAAACTGCTAGAACAAAAATTCAGATGGAGTATCTTGGTCTATGCTCTATGGGCCGGCCACGGCTCGAAAGGTCAATAGATAGATAGCTAGATAGAACACCATATTTCATATACGCCACTTGGCGTGACGGGGGCACTTTACTTTTTTTTTACTACTTACACTTTCTATACTATAAGATGACATTTACCTTCACTTCCACTTTGTTCACAGGAGTTGTCACCCCTTTGTATTGTGCTTTGCTGCCACCAAACACCAGCAGTCCCAAAGGAGCAATGATCCGATTGAAGGAGCCCATTGATTGGATAGATAATGACATTGTTAACGAAGTAAAATAGAACTTTTATGCCAAGTTGTGGTTGATCCTCTATGTTCAAAATAGGACTGACTAGTCATTAGTTGACGCTTTCTTCAGCAAATTATTCATTATTTATAGAAGTATTCATATTTATATATTTATAGAATTGTTATTTATTCAAGACTATTTCCTTTCTCCCATAGGAGTATATAATTTTATCATTTGATCTAGTCTTTTTGTCTATATAAATTAATCTATACTCATGAAATTAATGTCATTTACTCATAAAATGTCATTTACGTATAAAAACACATAGGTCCATATGGATTTGTCATTGCTTATGTAGGTCACGTATTTTAATTCTAAGCCTCAAAGAAGTCACAACATTTGTCCAAATGGACGGGTCATTTGTGTAGGGTAGAAACACATTTTTGTATGGACTATATGTTCATGTCATTTGATTGTAGAACATGTCATTTGACTGTAGGACATGTCATTTCACCGTAGGACATGTCATTTGAAAAAAATGGCATGTCATTTCATTGTAGAACATGTTGTTTGATTGTAGGATGTGTCATTTCATTGTAGGACATGTCATTTGATTGTAGGACATGTCATTTGATTGTAGGATGTGTCATTTCATTGTAGGACATGTAATTTATTCTCTAATAACATGCAGTTTAATCTGAAGAATAAGTATTTTGATCTGAGCAATATGTCATTTGTTTAGTTGAAGATGTCATGAACTGAAGGTGCACATCATCTGCTCAAATGTACATGTCATTTACTAATAGGAGCCACACTATGTGCTCATTTGAAATGTCAACGTCTCAGAGGTGCATGTCATTCGTTAAAAAAATTAATGTTATATCAATGAGTGAGATAGAAGGAAAAAGAAGCAGAGAAAGACGAATAGAGAAAATGCTAGAAAACCTAACAACTTGATGTGGAGAATGAGAGTAGCAGCGGAGATAAGGAACATAGGTGATGAGATTTGTGGAGAAATATTATAATCTATGGTCATGGCACGGCACGGGCGTAATACCGACCACATTACCAGAAAAAATGATGTGCTGAAGGTCTGTAAAATTTATGGTCACTAACACCATATTCCCTATACGCCACTTGGCGTGACGGGGGTACTTGACTTTTTTTTTTTATGGTCATGGCACCTGATGATGACGATCATGTCATTTTTTTTTTAGTGACAGATTCATGATATTAACTAAAATTAATATGATATTCACCGTGTCATTTACTCAGATATGCAGATCATTTACAAAGATTAGTATTTTATTTACACAGATGCATATATTCTTACCTCAAGGGGATACACCGAACTTAGATGGACATGTCATTTATTCAGCTGAATGTGTTATATATTTTTAGAAATATGTCATATGCTCATGTGAACGGCATGTCATTCATCCAGTGAGAACATATGTTATTTTCTATGCAAGTTTGCCGTAGCTAGTGTCCATGTTTAGCTGAGATAACATACATCTGTCTGCTTTTGCTTTTTCTTCACGTATGAAGGAACACCCACATGTTAAGTAGAGCACCAATAGTTTGTGGAACATGGGACATTCTGTTACATTCAATGTGGAACCATTATGTACACATAATGAGATTTTAATACTTGTCATATGTGAAAACATAATAGGTTTGTCTTATATTTACTGAAACATGAGGGAGAGACAGAAGGATGTAGATGGGAGAGTAACATTGAGATGGACAAATAACAGTCTTTCAGAATGTACCAACAAGACAAGAGACGGACAAATAACAATCTGTCAGAATGTACCATCAAGACGAGACGGACAAATAACAGTCTGTCAGAATGTACCAACAAGACAACAGACGGACAAATAACAGCCTGTCAGAATGTACCAACAAGACAAGAGATGAACAAATAACAGCCTGTCAGAATGTACCAACAAGACAAGAGATGGACAAATAACAGCCTGTCAGAATGTACCAACAAGACAAGAGATGGACAAATAACAGCCTGTCAGAATGTACCAACAAGACAAGAGATGAACAAATAACAGCCTGTCAGAATGTACCAACAAGACAAGAGATGGACAAATAACAGCCTGTCAGAATGTACCAACAAGACAAGAGATGGACAAATAACAGCCTGTCAGAATGTACCAACAAGACAAGAGATGGACAAATAACAGCCTGTCAGAATGTACCAACAAGACAAGAGATGAACAAATAACAGTCTGTCAGAATGTACAGTGTTTAGTGAACTGGACTACAAAGGACAAGGGGTAGGGTTCGATCCCAACCAATGGCTTCTGGGTTCACCCTGCCTTAAATGGGCACCGGATATTTTTGTGGGAAAGTAAAGCGGCATGGACGTAATACCGACCACATTACCCAAAAATCATGTGCTGAAGGTCTGTAAAATGTATGGTCACTAACACCATATTCCCTATACGACACTTGGTGAGACGGGACACTAACACCATATTCCCTATACGTCACTTGGTGTGACGGGGGGCTCTATACTACTTTACTTTTTAAACAGGAATGAACACACTAACCACAAAGCAACAGAGATTTCAGTATTTGAACAATTCATATCTGATAGTGAACTCACTCTAACATCATGTGGCCGTCATCGTTACTATTCTCAAACAAACTCTATGGAGATGATCTCATGACATCGATTTCTTGTAACACATCCAACTTGATGTTCTAAGGTGATCAGCAAAGAAGAACAACTCCTGGTATACACTTTGTGTTGGTGAAATCATCCACAGCATTATTTAAGACATGGAAAGAGGGTCTCAAGAAACAGCAGCAAGCAAATAGAGAGAGCAAATTCTAAATTATTTCTTGGATCAAATTATAGGAGAGCAGATCAAGCTGTTCTTGTTAGGTATTTTGTGGTCATTTGTCTGTATTGATTGTTATGTGTGAGATGTAGGAGAACTGTTGTGTAAGACACAATCATAAAGTGTAATGAGATACTGTCACAAAGTGTAATGAGATACTGTCACAAAGTGTAATGAGATACTACCACAAAGTGTAATGAGATACTTTCACAAAGTGTAATGAGATACTGTCACAAAGTGTAATAAGATACTGCCACAAAGTGTAATGAGATACTACCACACAAAGTGTAATGAGATACTACCACAAAGTGTAATGAGATACTACCACAAAGTGTAATGAGATACTTTCACAAAGTGTAATGAGATACTTTCACAAAGTGTAATGAGATACTTTCACAAAGTGTAATGAGATACTTTCACAAAGTGTAATGAGATACTACCACAAAGTGTAATGAGATACTTTCACAAAGTGTAATGAGATACTACCACAAAGTGTAATGAGATACTTTCACAAAGTGTAATGAGATACTTTCACAAAGTGTAATGAGATACTTTCACAAAGTGTAATGAGAT
Organism: Megaustenia siamemsis; assembly: GCA_032433765.1. Lineage (NCBI taxonomy): Eukaryota > Metazoa > Mollusca > Gastropoda > Stylommatophora > Ariophantidae > Megaustenia > Megaustenia siamemsis. The sequence goes on from JAVIAB010000102.1 coordinate 1,276,593, forward strand.
ACTTTCACAAAGTGTAATGAGATACTACCACAAAGTGTAATGAGATACTTTCACAAAGTGTAATGAGATACTTTCACAAAGTGTAATGAGATACTTTCACAAAGTGTAATGAGATACTTTCACAAAGTGTAATGAGATACTTTCACAAAGTGTAATGAGATACTGCCACACAAAGTGTAATGAGATACTTTCACAAAGTGTAATGAGATACTACCACAAAGTGTAATGAGATACTACCACAAAGTGTAATGAGATACTACCACAAAGTGTAATGAGATACTTTCACAAAGTGTAATGAGATACTTTCACAAAGTGTAATGAGATACTTTCACAAAGTGTAATAAGATACTGCCACACAAAGTGTAATGAGATACTTTCACAAAGTGTAATGAGATACTTTCACAAAGTGTAATGAGATACTACCACAAAGTGTAATGAGATACTTTCACAAAGTGTAATGAGATACTTTCACAAAGTGTAATGAGATACTTTCACAAAGTGTAATGAGATACTTTCACAAAGTGTAATGAGATACTTTCACAAAGTGTAATGAGATACTTTCACAAAGTGTAATAAGATACTGCCACACAAAGTGTAATGAGATACTTTCACAAAGTGTAATGAGATACTTTCACAAAGTGTAATAAGATACTGCCACACAAAGTGTAATGAGATACTTTCACAAAGTGTAATGAGATACTTTCACAAAGTGTAATGAGATACTTTCACAAAGTGTAATGAGATACTTTCACAAAGTGTAATGAGATACTACCACACAAAGTGTAATGAGATACTGCCACACAAAGTGTAATGAGATACTACCACAAAGTGTAATGAGATACTTTCACAAAGTGTAATGAGATACTACCACAAAGTGTAATAAGATACTGCCACACAAAGTGTAATGAGATACTTTCACAAAGTGTAATAAGATACTGCCACACAAAGTGTAATGAGATACTTTCACAAAGTGTAATGAGATACTTTCACAAAGTGTAATGAGATACTGCCACACAAAGTGTAATGAGATACTTTCACAAAGTGTAATGAGATACTGCCACACAAAGTGTAATGAGATACTTTCACAAAGTGTAATGAGATACTGCCACACAAAGTGTAATGAGATACTTTCACAAAGTGTAATGAGATACTTTCACAAAGTGTAATGAGATACTTTCACAAAGTGTAATGAGATACTTTCACAAAGTGTAATGAGATACTTTCACAAAGTGTAATAAGATACTGCCACACAAAGTGTAATGAGATACTTTCACAAAGTGTAATAAGATACTGCCACACAAAGTGTAATGAGATACTTTCACAAAGTGTAATGAGATACTTTCACAAAGTGTAATGAGATACTACCACAAAGTGTATGAGATACTTTCACAAAGTGTAATGAGATACTGTCACAAAGTGTAATGAGATACTACCACAAAGTGTAATGAGATACTTTCACAAAGTGTAATGAGATACTTTCACAAAGTGTAATAAGATACTGCCACACAAAGTGTAATGAGATACTTTCACAAAGTGTAATGAGATACTTTCACAAAGTGTAATGAGATACTACCACAAAGTGTAATGAGATACTTTCACAAAGTGTAATGAGATACTTTCACAAAGTGTAATGAGATACTTTCACAAAGTGTAATGAGATACTTTCACAAAGTGTAATGAGATACTTTCACAAAGTGTAATGAGATACTTTCACAAAGTGTAATAAGATACTGCCACACAAAGTGTAATGAGATACTTTCACAAAGTGTAATGAGATACTTTCACAAAGTGTAATAAGATACTGCCACACAAAGTGTAATGAGATACTTTCACAAAGTGTAATGAGATACTTTCACAAAGTGTAATGAGATACTTTCACAAAGTGTAATGAGATACTTTCACAAAGTGTAATGAGATACTACCACACAAAGTGTAATGAGATACTGCCACACAAAGTGTAATGAGATACTACCACAAAGTGTAATGAGATACTTTCACAAAGTGTAATGAGATACTACCACAAAGTGTAATAAGATACTGCCACACAAAGTGTAATGAGATACTTTCACAAAGTGTAATAAGATACTGCCACACAAAGTGTAATGAGATACTTTCACAAAGTGTAATGAGATACTTTCACAAAGTGTAATGAGATACTGCCACACAAAGTGTAATGAGATACTGCCACACAAAGTGTAATGAGATACTGCCACACAAAGTGTAATGAGATACTTTCACAAAGTGTAATGAGATACTGCCACACAAAGTGTAATGAGATACTTTCACAAAGTGTAATGAGATACTGCCACACAAAGTGTAATGAGATACTTTCACAAAGTGTAATGAGATACTTTCACAAAGTGTAATGAGATAGTTTCACAAAGTGTAATGAGATACTTTCACAAAGTGTAATGAGATACTTTCACAAGTGTAATAAGATACTGCCACACAAAGTGTAATGAGATACTTTCACAAAGTGTAATAAGATACTGCCACACAAAGTGTAATGAGATACTTTCACAAAGTGTAATGAGATACTTTCACAAAGTGTAATGAGATACTTTCACAAAGTGTAATGAGATACTTTCACAAAGTGTAATGAGATACTTTCACAAAGTGTAATGAGATACTTTCACAAAGTGTAATGAGATACTTTCACAAAGTGTAATGAGATACTTTCACAAAGTGTAATGAGATACTTTCACAAAGTGTAATGAGATACTTTCACAAAGTGTAATGAGATACTACCACACAAAGTGTAATGAGATACTACCACACAAAGTGTAATGAGATACTACCACACAAAGTGTAATGAGATACTACCACACAAAGTGTAATAAGATACTACCACACAAAGTGTAATAAGATACTACCACACAAAGTGTAATGAGATACTTTCACAAAGTGTAATGAGATACTTTCACAAAGTGTAATGAGATACTTTCACAAAGTGTAATGAGATACTTTCACAAAGTGTAATGAGATACTACCACACAAAGTGTAATGAGATACTTTCACAAAGTGTAATGAGATACTTTCACAAAGTGTAATGAGATACTTTCACAAAGTGTAATGAGATACTTTCACAAAGTGTAATGAGATACTTTCACAAAGTGTAATGAGATACTTTCACAAAGTGTAATGAGATACTTTCACAAAGTGTAATAAGATACTGCCACACAAAGTGTAATGAGATACTTTCACAAAGTGTAATAAGATACTGCCACACAAAGTGTAATGAGATACTTTCACAAAGTGTAATGAGATACTTTCACAAAGTGTAATGAGATACTTTCACAAAGTGTAATGAGATACTTTCACAAAGTGTAATGAGATACTTTCACAAAGTGTAATGAGATACTTTCACAAAGTGTAATGAGATACTTTCACAAAGTGTAATGAGATACTTTCACAAAGTGTAATGAGATACTTTCACAAAGTGTAATGAGATACTTTCACAAAGTGTAATGAGATACTACCACACAAAGTGTAATGAGATACTACCACACAAAGTGTAATGAGATACTACCACACAAAGTGTAATGAGATACTACCACACAAAGTGTAATAAGATACTACCACACAAAGTGTAATAAGATACTACCACACAAAGTGTAATGAGATACTTTCACAAAGTGTAATGAGATACTTTCACAAAGTGTAATGAGATACTTTCACAAAGTGTAATGAGATACTTTCACAAAGTGTAATGAGATACTACCACACAAAGTGTAATGAGATACTTTCACAAAGTGTAATGAGATACTTTCACAAAGTGTAATGAGATACTTTCACAAAGTGTAATGAGATACTTTCACAAAGTGTAATGAGATACTTTCACAAAGTGTAATGAGATACTACCACACAAAGTGTAATGAGATACTACCACACAAAGTGTAATGAGATACTACCACACAAAGTGTAATGAGATACTTTCACAAAGTGTAATGAGATACTTTCACAAAGTGTAATGAGATACTTTCACAAAGTGTAATGAGATACTTTCACAAAGTGTAATGAGATACTACACACACTTTCACAAAGTGTAATGAGATACTTTCACAAAGTGTAATGAGATACTTTCACAAAGTGTAATGAGATACTTTCACAAAGTGTAATGAGATACTTTCACAAAGTGTAATGAGATACTTTCACAAAGTGTAATGAGATACTACCACACAAAGTGTAATGAGATACTACCACACAAGTGTAATGAGATACTACCACACAAAGACTAACAAATCAAAGTCACAAAGTAACAAAAACGAGATGTCGTTCTGTTTCTTTCTGCTTCACTTCAACGACTAATCTTGATTGTCTGCCCTTGAAAGGTTGCTAAATGGGTGTAAACGAATTATGTTATGATTGACTACAAGCTGTGATATCCCTGCCTATTTACCCAGTACATCCAACTTCACCATGACATTTTTATGTACTGGGTTTGCCTTCCTTTCATATTATTTCATTTTTCCAGACAGGTTAGTCTATTTCCAGGCCTGTCATTATAAGGTGGAGTCTGCCAGATGTGGTTCACTAATCCTCACACAAGCAGTCAGCTATAAGTTTCTGACCACTTTCAGCCCAGGTTCTGTTAGACATCTTATATCCACATTCCCCTCATTCTTAAGACATTGTCTCTAAAATAGATATTGTCTGGGAGTGGTTCCAACATTACAAGAAGCCAAAATATTCTAATTGACCCAGATTTTCTGTTTGTGATGTTTTCGTATTTTTTGTGTTTGTACAAAGACAATGCTCTAAATATGATATCATTTGTCCTTTTTCTGGTGCAGAATTTTACATTCCTCCACTCCTATACTAAACTTGGATGCACCGTCGAGAAAATTGTTTATTTTTTGTTTTATTTCTGTCCAAAAAAATAACGTAACAAGATTTTTTAAAATGCAAAGTAGAAAACATAATATGCATGATTTGTTGGGTTAGCAGTTGATTACGCATTCATGTTGTGGACTCACACGCTTGATCTTCAATTCACGAGAATGAGAAAATAAAATCTGGCCGATTGTGTCACACATTTGACAGTCTTGGTTCGCTCTTTTAGTGGCTATTTATTTGTGACTTTTGTTGGTAATTATAGAAAGTTTAGAGAAAATGTAATCTGTCCAGGGAAACACTACAAGGAACACAGAGGTGTGAGGCAGGAATGGCAGGTATCAGCTCCTTTGGTGAGATTGAGAGGCTTACTCAGAACTTGGCAGTGTAGCGAGACACACAACGTGCATTCTGTGCAAGGTCTGACACTTGATAGTAAAAGTCATCAGATATTGAAAGTCTAGAGTTTCTACCCGATGTGCTGTCTTCAGCTCAAAAGGACAATAGATGGATGGATGGGTGGGTGGATGGATTTTGATTTGCCATTTTGTCAAAAAGATCATACTAGAATCACTGTCAGAGAATGAGTTTGGCGATGGCGAGAGCATCATTCCTAGTCCTGACATGTGACAGCAAGGACTTGGTGTGTGTGGCATTGTTTGAGAGCATCATTCCTAGTCCTGACATGTGACAGCAAGGACTTGATGTGTGTGACATTGTTTGAGAGCATCATTCCTAGTCCTGACATGTGACAGCAAGGACTTGATGTGTGTGGCATTGTTTGAGAGCATCATTCCTAGTCCTGACATGTGACAGCAAGGACTTGGTGTGTGTGGCATTGTTTGAGAGCATCATTCCTAGTCCTGACATGTGACAGCAAGGACTTGATGTGTGTGGCATTGTTTGAGAGCATCATTCCTAGTCCTGACATGTGACAGCAAGGACTTGATGTGTGTGGCATTGTTTGAGAGCATCATTCCTAGTCCTGACATGTGACAGCAAGGACTTGATGTGTGTGCATTGTTTGAGAGCATCATTCCTAGTCCTGACATGTGACAGCAAGGACTTGATGTGTGTGGCATTGTTTGAGAGCATCATTCCTAGTCCTGACATGTGACAGCAAGGACTTGATGTGTGTTCATTGTTTGAGAGCATCATTCCTAGTCCTGACATGTGACAGCAAGGACTTGATGTGTGTTCATTGTTTGAGAGCATCATTCCTAGTCCTGACATGTGACAGCAAGGACTTGATGTGTGTGGCATTGTTTGAGAGCATCATTCCTAGTCCTGACATGTGACAGCAAGGACTTGATGTGTGTTCATTGTTTGAGAGCATCATTCTAGTCCTGACATGTGACAGCAAGGAATTGTGTGTGTGGGCATTGTTTGAGAGCATCATTCCTAGTCCTGACATGTGACAGCAAGGACTTGATGTGTGTTCATTGTTTGAGAGCATCATTCCTAGTCCTGACATGTGACAGCAAGGAATTGGTGTGTGTGGCATTGTTTGAGAGCATCATTCCTAGTCCTGACATGTGACAGCAAGGACTTGATGTATGTTCATTGTTTGAGAGCATCATTCCTAGTCCTGACATGTGACAGCAAGGACTTGATGTGTGTTCATTGTTTGAGAGCATCATTCCTAGTCCTGACATGTGACAGCAAGGACTTGATGTGTGTGGCATTGTTTGAGAGCATCATTCCTAGTCCTGACATGTGACAGCAAGGACTTGATGTGTGTGGCATTGTTTGAGAGCATCATTCCTAGTCCTGACATGTGACAGCAAGGACTTGATGTGTGTGGCATTGTTTGAGAGCATCATTCCTAGTCCTGACATGTGACAGCAAGGACTTGATGTGTGGCATTGTTTGAGAGCATCATTCCTAGTCCTGACATGTGACAGCAAGGACTTGGTGTGTGTGGCATTGTTTGAGAGCATCATTCCTAGTCCTGACATGTGACAGCAAGGACTTGATGTGTGTGGCATTGTTTGAGAGCATCATTCCTAGTCCTGACATGTGACAGCAAGGACTTGATGTGTGGCATTGTTTGAGAGCATCATTCCTAGTCCTGACATGTGACAGCAAGGACTTGATGTGTGGCATTGTTTGAGAGCATCATTCCTAGTCCTGACATGTGACAGCAAGGACTTGATGTGTGTTCATTGTTTGAGAGCATCATTCCTAGTCCTGACATGTGACAGCAAGGACTTGATGTGTGTTCATTGTTTGAGAGCATCATTCCTAGTCCTGACATGTGACAGCAAGGACTTGATGTGTGGCATTGTTTGAGAGCATCATTCCTAGTCCTGACATGTGACAGCAAGGACTTGATGTGTGTGGCATTGTTTGAGAGCATCATTCCTAGTCCTGACATGTTTGAGAGGTGATATTGCATGTGAGATTGTGAAGGTAAACAGACAATATGTGGCACAGTGGTTTTATATTGGTATTTTAGTTCTAATCTTGGAAGTTTTTCATTTATGGATGAAGATGTCATGAACCTAGTACATTCCCCTCACAGATGAAGATGACTTTAATCTAGTACATTCCTCTCATTAATGAAGATGACTTTAACCTAGTACATTCCCCTCACAGATGAAGATGACTTTAACCTAGTACATTTCCCTCACAGATGAAGATGACTTTAACCTAGTACATTCCCCTCACAGATGAAGATGACTTTAACCTAGTACATTTCCCTCACAGATGAAGATGACTTTAACCTAGTACATTCTCCTCACGGATGAAGATGACTTTAACCTAGTACATTTCCCTCACAGATAATGATGACTTTAACCTAGTACATTCCCCTCATGAATGAAGATGACTTTAACCTAGTACATTCCCCTCATGAATGAAGATGACTTTAACCTAGTACATTCCCCTCACAGATGAAGATGACTTTAACCTAGTACATTTTCCTCACAGATGAAGATGACTTTAACCTAGTACATTCTCCTCATGGATGAAGATGACTTTAACCTAGTACATTCCCCTCATGGATGAAGATTACTTTAACCTAGTACATTCCCCTCATGGATGCAGATGACTTTAACCTAGTACATTCCCCTCACAGATGAAGATGACTTTAACCTAGTACATTCCCCTCATGGATGAAGATGACTTTAACCTAGTACATTCCCCTCATGGATGAAGATGACTTTAACCTAGTACATTCCCCTCATGGATGAAGATGACTTTAACCTAGTACATTCCCCTCATGGATGAAGATGACTTTAACCTAGTACATTCCCCTCACGGATGAAGATAACTTTAACCTAGTACCTAGTACATTCCCCTCATTCATCAAATTGTTGGAGTGGTTTCAGTTTGTGACACCACACACAAGCTAAACATTTCTACCTCAAGTCAACATTGATGTACGATGACATGTTTGTAGTTAGTGCTTGACATAAGCAGGTAACAGGTCAGCAAAAAGGGATTTAAATTCAACATTTAGCTATCTATTGATCTATTGACCTTCCAAGCCGTAGCCGGCCCATAGGGCGTAGACAAGATACTCCTTCTCTTATCTAAATTTTTGTTCCAGAAGTTTTCAATTCTTTTATTCAAGATATTTTATCAAATCTCGCCATTTGTCTCTGTTCTGTGCAAGCAGCTCTATCTCATTAAGGGAGCCAATTCCTGCTGCTCTTGCCTCTCTCATCAATGTTCTTCTCAGTGTCTGTCTAGGTCTTCCTCTTTTCCACTTACCGGTTGTTTCCCACTGAGAGCTTGCTTTGCTATACGTTTATTATCTCTTTTCATCAATATTTAGCTACACAATTTTAAAAAAAAACAACTTTACGGACTCTCCAGACACTTTCAGACACACAGAGCCATACAGACTGTCACACACCCTCCCACTTTCAGACTCACAGAGCCATACAGACTATCACACGCCCTCACACTTTCAGACTCACATAGTCATACAACAGTCTGTATGGCTCTGTGAGTCTGAAAGTGTGAGGGTGTGTGACAGTCTGTATGGCTCTGTGAGTCTGAAAGTGTGAGGGTGTAGATACCATGAGTCCAGTACACTCCCCCCATATATATAAGTGATATTTTTATGGGAGTGGTTCATTCGTTTGACATCACATACTCAACTTCACATTTATAACTAAAGTAAATATTTATGACAGATTTAGCAGAATACTTCTCATAAAGTAATAATTATGACATATTTAGCAGAATACTTCTCATAAAGTAATATTTATGACATATTTAGCAGAATACTTTCATAAAGTAAATATTTATGACAGATTTAGCAGAATACTTCTCATAAAGTAAATATTTTATGACATATTTAGCAGAATACTTCTCATAAAGTAAATATTTATGACATATTTAGCAGAATACTTCTCATAAAGTAAATATTTATGACATATTTAGCAGAATACTTCTCATAAAGTAAATATTTATGACAGATTTAGCAGAATACTTCTCATAACTAAATGATCAAAGAATAGCAAATCTGGGAGTTTTCAGTAGATGCAATATTAACTTTTTAACTACAAGTTAATTGTTTCCATTTTAAGATACAGTTTTCTTCGTTCGTTCGTTCGCTTTCGTCAGCATCGACCTCTGACGAAGTCCCACCACTCAATTTTGTGGGACTGAATTTTGCGTGTAAAGTCTGTTTTATCCCATACAGGATGCCCCTCGCCATGCAGGCAGATTTACTCCGACTTCAGAGGTACTAATTTTTAGGGAATTAGTAAAACCCAGGTGTTCTCGCCAGGGTACGAACCCCGGCTGTTGCCGTGTAAGCCAACCGCCTATCGATTGCGCTAACCGGACACCCTACAGTTTCTTCTAACACCTGTATGTATAATGAAAGAAGTATATTTTACCATTCTGGAAAGACGAAATGAGGAATGAACTAAAGTAACAGTGATAACAACTGTGAGATGTGTTCAAATATCTGAAGTAGGGCGTGTGACTTAGACAAGCTGCACTATCTAAAGCTTATCTTGTCGGAGACTATAAGTGTTTGTGCTAATTATCTTTGTGGTCAGGTCTCGAAAACATCATTTCTTGTTATCATGAAAGCTGTTATCCACATAGTATTGCTGCTCTTTTGTTTTCTTAAAACAATAAAAGGTAAATATTACTTTTGTGCTGTTATTGTGGTAAATATTACTTTTGTGCTGTTATTGTGGTAAATATTACTTTTGTGCTGTTATTGTGGTAAATACACACATATTACTTTTGTGCTGTTATTGTGGTAAATATTACTTTTGTGCTGTTATTGTGGTAAATATTACTTTTGTGCTGTTATTGTGGTAAATATTACTTTTGTGCTGTTATTGTGGTAAATATTACTTTTGTGCTGTTATTGTGGTAAATATTACTTTTGTGCTGTTATTGTGTTAAATATTACTTTTGTGCTGTTATTGTGGTAAATATTACTTTTGTGCTGTTATTGTGGTAAATATTACTTTTGTGCTGTATTGTGGTAAATATTACTTTTGTGCTGTTATTGTGGTAAATATTACTTTTGTGCTGTTATTGTGGTAAATATTACTTTTGTGCTGTTATTGTGGTAAATATTACTTTTGTGCTGTTATTGTGGTAAATATTACTTTTGTGCTGTTATTGTGGTAAATATTACTTTTGTGCTGTTATGTTGTAAATATTACACTTATGTGCTGTTACTGTATTAATATATTACATTTGTATTGATTGTAGTAATATACTGCAGACCATTTTTTGAAATCCTCAAGGGAAGAGACGAAGAGAAAGACCAAAATATTCTTGGAGATGACAGATGGAAGCAGAGATGATGAGGACAGGGAAGACGTGGAATGATCTGAAAAGAATGGCAAGAGACAGGACGGCTTGGAAAGTGTTTGTTAAAGACCTATACTCCACAGGGAGATGAAAAGTGTTTGTTGAAGACCTATGCTTCACAGGGAGCTGAAAGTGTTTGTTAAAGACCTGTACTCCACAGGGAGTTGAAAGTGTTTGTTAAAGACCTATGCTCCATAGGTAGCTGAAGGTGTGTGTTGAAGAGCTGTACTCCACAGGGAGTTGAAAATGTTTATTGAAGACCTATACTCCACAGGGAGCAGAAAGTGTTTGTTGAAGGCCTATGCCCTATGATCCACAGGGAGCTGAAAGGATGAGAAGAATACTACGTTTGTACTGTTATTGTAATGCATTACTATGCATCTTTCTACTATTATTCTTGTCAGATACTACAGGGTGTTCTTATTGTAATGCATTACTATGCATCTTTCTACTATTATTCTTGTCAGATACTACAGGTTGTTCTTATTGTAATGCATTACTATGCATCTTTCTACTATTATTCTTGTCAGATACTACAGGTTGTTCTTATTGTAATGTATTACTATGCATCTTTCTACTATTATTCTTGTCAGATACTACAGGTTGTTCTTATTGTAGTGCATTACTATGCATCTTTCTACTATTATTCTTGTCAGATACTACAGGGTTGTTCTTATTGTAATGCATTACTATGCATCTTTCTACTATTATTCTTGTCAGATACTACAGGTTGTTCTTATTGTAATGCATTACTATGCATCTTTCTACTATTATTCTTGTCAGATACTACAGGTTGTTCTTATTGTAATGTATTACTATGCATCTTTCTACTATTATTCTTGTCAGATACTACAGGTTGTTCTTATTGTAATGAAATATTGCTTCAGCACTATGCTGTAGTCAGGTATTACATAGTAATCTTATTGTAAGAGCTTATTACATTAGTAATCTTATTGTAAGAGCTTATTAAGAACAAGACCAACAAAACCTAGTATCATGTCTCTCCATCCATCCCTATTGTTGGACATAAGTCACAGACAAGCTCTCTCCATCCATCCCTATTGTTGGACATAAGTCACAGACACGCTCTCTCCATCCATCCTATTGTTGGACATAAGTCACAGACAAGCTCTCTCCATCCATCCCTATTGTTGGACATAAGTCACAGACAAGCTCTCTCCATCCATCCCTATTCTTGGACATAAGTCACAGACAAGCTTTCTCCATCCATCCTTATTCTTGGACATAAGTCACAGACAAGTTCTCTCCATCCATCCCTATTCTTGGACATAAGTCACAAACAAACTCTCTCCTTCCATCCCTATTGTTGGACATAAGTCACAGACAAGTTCTCTCCATCCATCCCTATTCTTGGACATAAGTTACAGACAAGCTCTCTCCATCCATCCCTATTCTTGGACATAAGTTACAGACAAGCTCTCTCCATCCATCCCTATTCTTGGACATAAGTCACAGACAAGTTCTCTCCATCCATCCCTATTCTTGGACATAAGTTACAGACAAGCTCTATCCACCCATCACTAGGCTTGGACATAAGTCACAGACAAGCTCTCTCCATCCATCCCTATTCTTGGACATAAGTCACAGACAAGCTCTCTCCACCCATCCCATTCTTGGACATAAGTCACAGACAAGCTCTCTCCATCCATCCCTATTCTTGGACATAAGTCACAGACAAGCTCTCTCCATCCATCCCTATTCTTGGACATAAGTCACAGACAAGCTCTCTCCACCCATCCCTATTCTTGGACATAAGTCACAGACAAGCTCTCTCCACCCATCCCTATTCTTGGACATAAGTCACAGACAAGCTCTCTCCATCCATCCCTATTGTTGGACATAAGTCACAGACAAGCTCTCTCATCCATCCCTATTCTTGGATATTTTCTCTATTCCATTCCAATTTAAGACCAATGTCCTTAAACCCTTCCTCTTCTCCATGTATTCTTGGGCCTTCTTGGCTTTCTCCTTCCCTGTGGCTCCATGACAGTTCCTGTCTTGTTACACTGGCACCTGGTGTGTCCAACCCACCTCAATGTTCTGTCCAGTGTCATCGTCTTCACTGTAACTCTTTATCCCCTTCCCCATAATTCTATGTTAGTGATTTTGTCCTGCCATTTCCATCCTTTTATTCCGCACAAGCATCCATTGATGGAGGTCTGCTTGTCGTCATTTTAATTTGTGTTGCTCTCCATGTTTCACAGCCATATAATAACACTAATTAAACATTGGAGTTAAATATTTTCATTTTTGTATTATCCCTAATTTCTTTGAATGTCCATGTTTCCAGTGCGCCAAATGCTCCTCTTGTTGTTTGTATCCTTATTTGGTATCAATCTCTGTTTCCCCTTCTTCGTCTATATTACTGCCCAGATATATGTAAGATTGTATGTCTAGTAGAGATATTTCTCCTATTGTTATTTGGTTATTGCCAATTGCATTCATTTGTTTGAAGTAAAGAATATATAAATGTTTATCTTTTGTAGGAGGACCAGGAGAATACGACCTTTGCTTTGATTCATTACGTGTGTGTGAGCCAGACAATGTGCGAGTTGAAATGTCCTGAAGGACAGACTTGTAGGTAAGGACGTCTTTATTTCTATTTTAAAGAAATCAGAAGCCTTCAAACAAGCAAGTTATGGTTTTAATTACTCGTGGTTTTGTTGTTGCTCATCAGTCTGGTTCAGTAAGAGAGCACTGCAACCACTCTCTCTTGGAGTGTGTCCAGGTGTGGCCGATGAGACAGGTCTACCATCACTCTCTCTTGGAGTGTGTCCAGGCATGGCCGATGAGACAGGTCTACCATCACTCTCTCTTGGAGTGTGTCCAGGCATGGCCGATGAGACAGGTCTACCATCACTCTCTCTTGGAGTGTGTCCAGGCATGGCTGATGAGACAGATCTACATCACTCTCTCTTGGAGTGGGTCCAGGCATGGCTGATGAGACAGGTCTACCATCACTCTCTCTTGGAGTGTGTCCAGGCATGGCCGATGAGACAGGTCTACCATCACTCTCTCTTGGAGTGGGTCCAGGCATGGCTGATGAGACAGGTCTACCATCACTCTCTCTTAGAATGTGTCCAGGTGTGGCCGATGAGACAGGTCTACCATCACTCTCTCTTGGAGTGTGTCCAGGCATGGCCGATGAGACAGGTCTACCATCACTCTCTCTTGGAGTGGGTCCAGGCATGGCTGATGAGACAGGTCTACCATTACTCTCTCTTGGAGTGTGTCCAGGCATAGCCGATGAGACAGGTCTACCATCACTCTCTCTTAGAATGTGTCCAGGCATGGCCAATGAGACAGGTCTACCATCACTCTCTCTCTCTCTGAGTGTGTCCAATGAGACAGGTCTACCATCACTCACTCTTAGAATGTGTCCAGGCATGGCCGATGAGACAGGTCTACCATCACTCTCTCTTAGAATGTGTCAGGCATGGCCGATGAGACAGGTCTACCATCTCTCTCTCTCTCTGAGTGTGTCCAATGAGACAGGTCTACCATCACTCTCTCTTAGAATGTGTCCAGGCATGGCCGATGAGACAGGTCTACCATCACTCTCTCTTAGAATGTGTCCAGGCATGGCCGATGAGACAGGTCTACCATCACTCTCTCTTAGAATGTGTCCAGGCATGGCCGATGAGACAGGTCTACCATCTCTCTCTCTCTCTGAGTGTGTCCAATGAGACAGGTCTACCATCACTCTCTCTCTCTGAGTGTGTCCAATGAGACAGGTCTACCATCACTCTCTCTTAGAATGTGTCCAGGCATGGCCGATGAGACAGGTCTACCATCACTCTCTCTTAGAATGTGTCCAGGTGTGGCCGATGAGACAGGTCTACCATCACTCTCTCTTAGAATGTGTCCAGGTGTGGCCGATGAGACAGGTCTACCATCACTCACTCTTAGAATGTGTCCAGGTGTGGCCGATGAGACAGGTCTACCATCACTCTCTCTTAGAATGTGTCCAGGCATGGCCGATGAGACAGGTCTACCATCACTCTCTCTTAGAATGTGTCCAGGCATGGCCGATGAGACAGGTCTACCATCACTCTCTCTTAGAATGTGTCCAGGCATGGCCGATGAGACAGGTCTACCATCACTCTCTCTTAGAGTGTGTCCAGGCATGGCCGATGAGACAGGTCTACCATCACTCTCTCTTGGAGTTGGTCCAGGCATGGCTGATGAGACAGGTCTACCATCACTCTCTCTTGGAGTGTGTCCAGGCATGGCCAATGAGACAGGTCTACCATCACTCTCTCTTAGAATGTGTCCAGGCATGGCCGATGAGACAGGTCTACCATCACTCTCTCTTGGAGTGGGTCCAGGCATGGCTGATGAGACAGGTCTACCATCACTCTCTCTTGGAGTGTGTCCAGGCATGGCCAATGAGACAGGTCTACCATAACTCTCTCTTAGAATGTGTCCAGGCATGGCCAATGAGACAGGTCTACCATCACTCTCTCTTGGAGTGGGTCCAGGCATGGCTGATGAGACAGGTCTACCATCACTCTCTCTTGGAGTGTGTCCAGGCATGGCCAATGAGACAGGTCTACCATCACTCTCTCTTAGAATGTGTCCAGGCATGGCCGATGAGACAGGTCTACCATCACTCACTCTTAGAATGTGTCCAGGTGTGGCCGATGAGACAGGTCTACCATCACTCACTCTTAGAATGTGTCCAGGCATGGCCGATGAGACAGGTCTACCATCACTCACTCTTAGAATGTGTCCAGGCATGGCTGATGAGACAGGTCTACCATCACTCTCTCTTAGAATGTGTCCAGGCATGGCCGATGAGACAGGTCTACCATCACTCTCTCTTGGAGTGGGTCCAGGCATGGCTGATGAGACAGGTCTACCATCACTCTCTCTTAGAATGTGTCCAGGCATGGCCGATGAGACAGGTCTACCATCACTCTCTCTTAGAATGTGTCCAGGCATGGCCGATGAGACAGGTCTACCATCACTCTCTCTTAGAATGTGTCCAGGCATGGCCGATGGGACAGGTCTACCATCTCTCTCTCTCTCTGAGTGTGTCCAATGAGACAGGTCTACCATCACTTTCTCTTAGAATGTGTCCAGGTGTGGCCAATGAGACAGGTCTACCATCTCTCTCTCTCTCTGAGTGTGTCCAGGCATGGCCGATGAGACAGGTCTACCATTACTCTCTCTTAGAGTGTGTCCAGGCATGGCTGATGAGACAGGTTTACCATCACTCACTCGGATGGATGGGGGCAGATGGATGAACGGGTCAGTGGATGGTTGGGTGGGTTGATGAATGGTTCAGTAGATTTTTGGTGGGTTGATGGTTGAACAGGTCAGTGGATGATTGGGTGGTTTGATGTTTTAATGGGTCAGTGGATGATTGGGGGGTTGATGAATGTTTCAGTAGATTGTTGGGTGGGTGGTTGAACGGGTCAGTGGATGGGTGGGTGGGTGAACGGGTCAGTAGATAGTTTGGTGGACTGATGGAAGAAGGGTTTATTGGATGGTTGGGTGGGTTGATATATGGTTGAGTGGATGGTTAGGTGAAAAGATGGATGGTTGAGTGGATGATTGGGTGGGTTGATGGATGGTTGAGTGGGTGATTGGGTGGGTGATGGATGGATGGTTGATTGGATGGGTGATGGATGGATGAGTGGATGATTGGGTGGGTTGATGGATGGGTGGTTGAGTGGATGATTGGGTGGGTTGATGGATGGATGGTTGGGTGAGTTGATGGATGGATGGTTGAGAGGATGATTGGGTGGGTTGATGGATGGGTGACTGAGTGGATGATTGGGTAGGTTGATGGATGGTTGAGTGGATGATTGGGTGGATTAATGGATGGTTGAGAGGATGATTGGGTGGGTTGATGGAAAGGTGGCTGAGTGGATGATTGGGTAGGTTGATGGATGGTTGAGTTGATGGTTGGGTTGGTTGATGGATGGATGGTTGAGAGGATGATTGGGTGGGTTGATGGATGGATGCTGAGTGGATGATTGGGTAGGTTGATGGATGGTTGCGTGGATTAATGGATGATTGAGTGGATGGTTGGGTTGATTGATGGAGGGATGATTGATGGATGATGAGTGGATGGTTGGGTTGGTTGATGGATGGATGGGTTGGTTGATGGATGGTTGGGTGGATGGTTGGGTGGTTGATGGATGGATGGGTTGGTTGATGGATGGTTGGGTGGATGGTTGGGTTGGATATTGGATGGATGAGTGGTTGATTGGGTTGGTTGATGGATGGTTGGGTGGGTTGACTGATAGATGGATGGTTGAGTGGATGGTTGGGTTGATTGATGGACAGATAATTGAGTGGATGGTTGGGTTGGTTAATGGAGGGTTGATTGATGGATGGATGGGTTGGTTGAAGGAGGGATGATTGATGGATGGATGGGTTGGTTGATGGAGGGATGATTGATGGATGGATGGGTTGGTTGAGTGGATGGTTGGGTTGGTTGGTTGATGGATGGTTGGATGGGTTGATGGTTGAGTGGATGGTTGGGTTGGTTAATGGAGGATGATTGATGGATGGATGGGTTGGTTGATGGATGGTTGAGTGGATGGTTGGATGGGTTGATGGATAGATGGTTGAGTGGATGGTTGGGTTGGTTAATGGAGGGATGATTGATGGACGGATGGGTTGGTTGATGGATGATTGATGGACGGATGGGTTGGTTGATGGATGGTTGAATGGATGGTTGGATGGGTTGATGGATAGATGGTTGAGTGGATGGTTGGGTTAGTTGATGGATGGATGAGTGGATGGTTGGGTTGGTTGATGGATGGTTGAGTGGATGGTTGGGTGGATGGATGAGTGGATGATTGGGTTGGTTGATGGATGGTTGGGTGGGTTGATGGATGGGTTGGTGATAGATGGATGGTTGAGTGGATGGTTGGGTTGATTGATGGATGAGTGGATGGTTGGGTTGGTTGATGGATAGATGGTTGAGTGGATGGTTGGGTTGGTTGATGGATGGTGAGTGGATGATTGGGTTGGTTGATGGAGAGATGATTGATGGATGGGTTGGTTGATGGATGGTTGAGTTGGTGATGGATGGATGAGTGGATGGCTGGGTTGGTTGATGGATGATGAGTGGATGGTTGGGTTGGTTGATGGATGGATGGTTGAGTGGATGGTTGGGTTGGTTGATGGATGGATGGTTGAGTGGATGGTTGGGTGGGTTGAAAGATGGATGGTTGAGTGGATGGTTGGGTGGGTTGAAAGATGGATGGTTGGGTGGATTGATGGATGGATGGTTGGGTTTGATGGACAGATGGTTGAGTGGACGGTTAGGTGGGTTGATAGATGGATGGTTGAGTGTGTTGGTGGATGGTTGGGAAGGTTGATGGATGGATGGTTGGGTGGGTTGATGGATGGATGGTTGAGTGGACAGTTGGGTGGGTTGATGGATGGTTGAGTGGGTTGATGGATGGATAGTTGATTGGGTGGGTTGATGGATATTTGCATGGGTTGATGAATGGATGGTTGAGTGGATGGATGGATAGTTGAGTGGATGGTTGGGTGGGTTGATGGATGGTTGAGTAGGTTGATGGGTGGATGGTTGGGTGGGTTGATGGATATTTGCATGGGTTGATGAATGGATGGTTGGGTGGGTTGATGGATGGTTGAGTAGGTTGATGGGTGGATGGTTGGGTGGGTTGATGGATGGATGTTTGAGTGGACAGTTGGGTGGGTTGATGGATGGTTGAGTGGGTTGATGGATGGATAGTTGATGGGTGGGATGGATATTTGCATGGGTTGATGAATGGATGGTTGAGTGGGTTGATGGATGGTTGAGTAGGTTGATGGGTGGATGGTTGAGTGTATGGTTGGGTGGGTTGATGGATGGTTGGGTGGGTGGGTTGATGGATGGGTGGGTTGATGGATGGATGGTTGAGTGGATGGTTGGGTGGGTTGATGGGATGGATTGATGGATGGTTGGGTTGATGGATGGATAGTTAATTGGATGGTTGGGTGGGTTGATGGATGGATAGTTGATTGGATGGTTGGGTGGGTTGATGGATGGATAGTTGATTGGATGGTTGGGTGGGTTGATGCATGGATGGTTGGGTGGGTTGATGGATGGGTAGTTGAGTGGATGGTTGGGTGGGTTGATGAATGGTTGAGTGGGTTGATGGATGGGTAATTGAGTGGGTTGATTGGATGGTTGGGTGGGTTGATGGATGGATGTGTGGGTTGATGGATGGATGTGTGGGTTGATGGATGGATGGTTGAGTGGATGGATGGATAGTTGAGTGGATGGTTGGGTGGGTTGATGGATGGTTGAGTAGGTTGATGGGTGGATGGTTGGGTGGGTTGATGGATATTTGCATGGGTTGATGAATGGATGGTTGAGTGGATGGTTGGGTGGGTTGATGGATGGTTGAGTAGGTTGATGGGTGGATGGTTGGGTGGGTTGATGGATGGATGTTTGAGTGGACAGTTGGGTGGGTTGATGGATGGTTGAGTGGGTTGATGGATGGATAGTTGATTGGGTGGGTTGATGGATATTTGCATGGGTTGATGAATGGATGGTTGAGTGGGTTGATGGATGGTTGAGTAGGTTGATGGGTGGATGGTTGAGTGTATGGTTGGGTGGGTTGATGGATGGTTGGGTGGGTTGATGGATGGGTGGGTTGATGGATGGATGGTTGAGTGGATGGTTGGGTGGGTTGATGGGATGGATTGATGGATGGTTGGGTTGATGGATGGATAGTTAATTGGATGGTTGGGTGGGTTGATGGATGGATAGTTGATTGGATGGTTGGGTGGGTTGATGGATGGATAGTTGATTGGATGGTTGGGTGGGTTGATGCATGGATGGTTGGGTGGGTTGATGGATGGGTAGTTGAGTGGATGGTTGGGTGGGTTGATGAATGGTTGAGTGGGTTGATGGATGGGTAATTGAGTGGGTTGATTGGATGGTTGGGTGGGTTGATGGATGGATGTGTGGGTTGATGGATGGATGTGTGGGTTGATGGATGGATAGTTGATTGGATGGTTGGGTTGATTGATGGTTGGGTGGGTTGATGGATGGGTAGTAGTTGATTGGATGGTTGGGTGGGTTGATGGATGGATAGTTGATTGGATGATTGGGTGGGTTGATGGATGGGTAGTTGATTGGATGGTTGGGTGGGTTGATGGATGGATGGGTGGGTTGATGGATGGGTAGTTGAGTGGATGGTTGGGTGGGTTAATAGATGAATAGTTCATCCCTGTTCAACCCCTATGTTAATTATTCTGATACAAATTCATGAGATCTTTCTGCAATCTTTCCTCAACATTGTACTCAGAAGGGAACACCATATTACAAGTTTGTGATGATGGCTGGATGTTGCCTTGAGTGGAGTGATAGTTTAGTGGATGAATGGACTTGTAGAGAAATGGACAAAAGGCAAATTGTTGAAGATTTTCTGAAAAAAAAAAAAAGAAAGTTGTAACAGAATTAAAAAAAGAACATTAAAGTTTTGTTTCTTCTTGACTGCCCTCTCCAGAACCTGCAACTGTCATCCGGACTGTCACGACTTAATTGTTGGATAACAGTATCCTCTTCATTGTCGTAATTAGTTAACATTGACAGCTGGATCAAGTCAGGATTATTTAATATGGAGATGATGAGAAGATTAATTGAAGTCGCTGTGATGTCTTATTTTATGTAATAAACACATGGGCAGATTAATTGAAGTCGCTGTGATGTCTTATTTTATGTAATAAACACATGGGCAGATTAATTGAAGTCGCTGTGATATCTTATTTTGTAGAATAATGTTTAGAATTTCGCTGATGCTGTTGAAGTTAATGTGATGAGAGAAGTGAATGTAAATTGAAGATAACTTGTCACAATTAGAACAACTTCTACATATGGTTGTGTTCAACAACAGCCTCCTATCACATACAGAACAACTTCTACATATGTTGTGCTCAACAACCTCATATCACATACAGAACAACTTCTACATATGGTTGTGCTCAACAACAACTCATATCACATACAGAACAACTTCTACATATGGTTGTGCTCAACAACAACCTCATATCACATACAGAACAACTTCTACATATGGTTGTGTTCAACAACCTCATATCACATACAGAACAACTACTACATATGGTTGTGCTCAACAACAACCTCATATAACAAACAGAACAACTTCTACATATGGTTGTGTTCAACAATCTCATATCACATACAGAACTACTACATATGGCTGTGTTCAACAACAACCTCATATCACATACAGAACAACTTCTACATATGGTTGTGTTCAACAATCTCATATCACATACAGAACAACTACTACATATGGTTGTGCTCAACAACAACCTCATATAACAAACAGAACAACTTCTACATATGGTTGTGTTCAACAATCTCATATCACATACAGAACTACTACATATGGTTGTGCTCAACAACAACCTCATATCACATACAGAACAACTTCTACATATGGTTGTGCTCAACAACAACCCCATATCACATGCAGAACAACTTCTACATATGGTTGTGCTCAACAACAACCTCATATCACATACAGAACAACTTCTACATATGGTTGTGTTCAACAACCTCATATCACATACAGAACAACTTCTACATATAGTTGTGTTCAACAACAAACTCATATCACATACAGAACAACTTCTACATATAGTTGTGTTCAACAACAAACTCATATCACATACAGAACAACTACTACATATGGTTGTGCTCAACAACAACCTTATATCACATACAGAACAACTACTACATATGGCTGTACTCAACAACAACCTCATATCACATACAGAACAACTACTACATATAGTTGTGTTCAACAACAGCCTCATATAACATACAGAACAACTACTACATATGGTTGTGTTCAACAACCTCATATCACATACAGAACAACTACTACATATGGCTGTGCTCAACAACAACCTTATATCACATACATGTTTCCACATCTCCAGACCAAACCAAAGATTCAGCATTCCTAGGTAAACACAAAACAAATTCAAAGAATGACAATCTGGCATAAACTTTGTTTATTGCTCAAATATTGAGTCTGTAAATGAGTACTAAAAATAATTCAGAAAATCTACATTACCAAAAATTTCCTCATAGTCTTGGAATGGATTAAACTTAAAATTATAATGAACAGGCAAAATACTCTTACCTGGCAACACTTTCACAGTTGTGACATGCTCAAAATGCAAAGCAACTAAAGAAATAGACAATTGGACGCATTTGAAAACTAGTGTCTCATGTCAATACTTGGTATACCATGGAATGAGTTCAAGACTAGTGCGGAGATAAGAGAAATGGCAAAGCTTCCAACTATATCAATTATAAACAAGAGAAGAAGGTGGTCATATTGTAAATTGTAAAGGTTTGATAGCACACTTGTTAACTGATTTTTATACTTTGTAAAGAAGAATTAAAGCCCCATTTTATATTATACTTTGTAAAGAAGAATTACAGCCCCATTTTATATTATACTTTGTAAAGAATAATTACAGCCCCATTTTATATTATACTTTGTAAAGAGGAATTTAGAAAAGAATCAAAACTCTGAATGTCTAACACAGAACAGAATCATAACTGTGAATGTCTACCACAGAACAGAATTGCAACTCTGAATGTCTAACACAGAACAGAATCATAACTGTGAATGTCTACCACAGAACAGAATTGCAACTCTGAATGTCTAACACAGAACAGAATCATAACTGTGAATGTCTACCACAGAACAGAATTGCAACTCTGAATGTCTAATACAGAACAGAATTGCAACTCTGAAAGTCTAACACAGAAAAGAATTGCAACTCTGATCTAACGCAGAACAGAATTGCAACTCTGAATGTCTAACACAGAACAGAATCACAACTCTGAATGTCAAACACAAACAAAATTACAACTCTAAATGTCTAACACAGAACAGAATTGCAACTCTGAATGTCTAACACAGAACAGATTCATAACCCTGAATGTCTAACACAGAACAGAATCATAACTCTGAATGTCTAACACAGAACAGAATTGCAACTCTGAATGTCTAACACAGAACAGAATCACAACTCTGAATGTCTAACACAAAACAAAATTACAACTCTAAATGTCTAACACAGAACAGAATCACAACTCTGAATGTCTAACACAGAACAGATTCATAACCCTGAATGTCTAACAGAACAGAATCATAACCCTGAATGTCTAACAGAACAGAATCATAACTCTGAATGTCTAACACAGAACAGAATCACAACTCTGAATGTCTAACAAAGAACCATAACACTGAATGTCTAACAAAGAACCATAACTCTAAATGTCTAACAAAAATGAGATTCATAGTTCAGAATGTCTAACACAGAACAGAATCTTAACTCTGAATTGTCTAACAAAACTGAGAATCACAACTCTGAATGTCTAACACAGAACAGAATCACAATTCTGAATGTCTAACACAGAACAGAATCACAACTCTGAATGTCTAACACACAACAGAATCACAACTCTGTTAGTCTAACACAGAACAGAACCACAACTCTGAATGTCTAACACAGAACAGAATCATAACTCTGAATGTCAAACACAGAACAGAATCATAACTCTGAATGTCTAACAAAGAACCAAATCACTGAATGTATAACAAAGAACCATAACTCTAAATGTCTAACAAAAATGAGAATCATAACTCTAAATGTTCAACAAAAATGAGAATCATAACTCTGAATGTCTAACAAAGAACCATAACTCTGAATGTCTAATACAGAAAAGAATTGCAACTCTGATCTAACACAGAACAGAATTGCGACTCTGAATGTCTAACACAGAACAGAATCACAACTCTGAATGTCAAACACAAAACAAAATTACAACTCTAAATGTCTAACACAGAACAGAATTGCAACTCTGAATGTCTAACACAGAACAGATTCATAACCCTGAATGTCTAACACAGAACAGAATCATAACTCTGAATGTCTAACACAGAACAGAATTGCAACTCTGAATGTCTAACACAGAACAGAATCACAACTCTGAATGTCTAACACAAAACAAAATTACAACTCTAAATGTCTAACACAGAACAAAATCACAACTCTGAAAGTCTAACACAGAACAGAATTGCGACTCTGAATGTCTAACACAGAACAGAATCACAACTCTGAATGTCTAACAAAGAACCATAACTCTGAATGTTCAACAAAAATGAGAATCATAACTCTGAATGTCTAACAAAGAACCATAACTCTGAATGTCTAACAAAAATGAGAATCATAACTCTGAATGTTCAACAAAAATGAGAATCATAACTCTGAATGTCTATTATTTACATTTTCGTTTCTTGTGAAAACACTGCTATCTGCCATCACATAGTCAACCTTATCCGCTACTCTTTTACATCCAGTGGATGAGAAACGTTCTGTTGGTGGATAAAATGTCATTTCCCTCATGACATCATCCACTATTTTATCCAGTCTATAGCTAGGTACATATGCGTATTTCAAAGCTAGATAATCCAGGATGCACTTTTTCACATGTTCCTTCTCCAGCGGTAGAAATGGGACGTAAGCCGTGATTAAATGGCTGATGATCAACTGACTGTGCCAGAGACCGTCTGCAAAAACAAACCAAAATTTGGCTTCAGTAATTTTACACTTTAACTACTTGGCAAACGATTCTAATCATAAAAATATGCAAAAAAGATACAATTCTGCTGTTAGATTTTAATTTTTTAATAAACAACAAAGTATTTCATGATTTGATGTGGGTCAAAAATCTGAGATTTGTCCCACATTTTTTCAACAAGTATTTTTATTCTTTATTTGAGATGGGTAACTATGGAAAGAATTTAACGGATGTCGATTGGGCATTTTTTTTTAGGAGCATTAAAGTATACTCCGTAAAAAAGAAGGAGCATTAACTCTTTCTGTACGGAAACTTTTTATTTATGCAACGTAAGAGATTTCAGAGACAAAATTTGTCATGGTTTTAAGAATCAATCTACATATTTATATTTATCTGACATATAACAAATTATATGTGAATGTTTAGATAATTGAACAAGGTATTAGATTTCACCAATATCAAGATGATACAAGACATGTAACAAGAATATGGTTTGATGGCGTTCACACTAATCAAACTGAGCGTGATGCACTATGCAGCGAAATGTACGCAGCCGAAATCAGCGTGACGCACAGTGCGGCGAAACGTATGGAAAGAGTTAAAATATACTCCTTAAAAAAAGGAGGAGCATTAAAGTATACAGAGCCTCGGTGGCTGAGTGGTTAGTGTTCTCGCTTCCTGGTCAGAAGGGTTCGAGTTCATCCCCCAAAGGTGGTGGTTTTTTTTTCAGACCCACACGACCCCGGGTTTTACCCAGCTTCTAAATATAGGTATCAGACTTTTCTGGGAAGTAAAGGAGGCCTGGCATGATGCCGACCACATACCCACAAAACATGCCGCCGTGGTCGTAAAACAATATGGTCACTAGCACCTTATTCCCCACACACTTAGCAAGGCTTGGAGGGAACCTTGCTCTTATTCAAGTATACATTAACTCACATAATGCAGGGTGAAAACTGTGTTAAACCATGATCTGACGGTGTTACAGATCCAGGAAGGATAAAATGGCAATCAGAGGAAGAATAGAAAGTTAACAAGCCAAGAAGGTGATGTAATCACGACCACACAGGAGGATCCCAAATGCAGAAACATCTTGTGATGTCCAGTGGTAGGAAACGTTTGAGTTCTCTCTGACTAGGAGATCAAAGGTGTACACACAGTCTAAGCCCGCCTAATCTTAAACACCTGTTCGAGCTATTCTCATAGCTTGTTACGTCTCATCGTTCTGAGTTCGGTGGACTAATTTACGCTCACTAATTCTTAAGACTCCTTTGTTATTCTACACCAACACCAACTTATTCTTCTTCTCACGTTCATTGTATTCTTCTATTCTTCATCTGATTGCCATTTTATCCTTCCTGGATCAGTCATCCTGTAGCAACAGGTCCATTTTCTAAAACTAATTTGTATATAATGACAACTAGGCAAATTGAATAATATCTCTACTATTTTTCTTAGTCTGGTCATGTATTGTATACCAAAATGTTCAGGACTGGCTGCTTTTTGTGATTACTGTAGTGTCAGATAATAGCTGTATGAAAAAATAGCAATTAAAATATGATGGAATAAGGAAATAAGAGAAAAAAAAATAAGAAAAAGATAGCTACTGGTCTCTGATGAGCTAATCCATAAAAGAATAATAAGCACACAACACTAAAATATAACTTTCCTTGAATAAACTTAGTTTTGTTGTCAGCATGTGAAACAAGGCTGGTCATAAACTTACTTTTGTTGTCAGCATGTGAAACAAGGCTGGTCATAAACTTACTTTTGTTGTCAGCATATGAAACAAGGCTGGTCATAAACTTACTTTTGTTGTCAGCATGTGAAACAAGGCTGGTCATAAACTTACTTTCGTTGTCAGCATGTGAAACAAGGCTGGTCATAAACTTACTTTCGTTGTCAGCATGTGAAACAAGGTTGGTCATAAACTTACTTTTGTTGTCAGCATGTGAAACAAGGCTGGTCATAAACTTACTTTTGTTGTCAGCATATGAAACAAGGCTGGTCATAAACTTACTTTTGTTGTCAGCATATGAAACAAGGCTGGTCATAAACTTACTTTTGTTGTCAGCATATGAAACAAGGCTGGTCATAAACTTACTTTTGTTGTCAGCATATGAAACAAGGCTGGTCATAAACTTACTTTTGTTGTCAGCATATGAAACAAGGCTGGTCATAAACTTACTTTTGTTGTCAGCATATGAAACAAGGCTGGTCATAAACTTACTTTTGTTGTCAGCATATGAAACAAGGCTGGTCATAAACTTACTTTTGTTGTCAGCATATGAAACAAGGCTGGTCATAAACTTACTTTTGTTGTCAGCATATGAAACAAGGCTGGTCATAAACTTACTTTTGTTGTCAGCATATGAAACAAGGCTGGTCATAAACTTACTTTTGTTGTCAGCATATAAAACAAGGTTGGTCATAAACTTACTTTTGTTGTCAGAATATAAAACAAGGCTGGTCATAAACTTACTTTTGTTGTCAGAATATATAACAAGGCGGTCATAAGCTTACTTTTGTTGTCAGATATAAAACAAGGTTGGTCATAAGCTTACTTTTGTTGTCAGCATGTGAAACAAGGCTGGTCATAAACTTACTTTTGTTGTCAGCATATGAAACAAGGCTGGTCATAAACTTACTTTTGTTGTCAGCATATGAAACAAGGCTGGTCATAAACTTACTTTTGTTGTCAGCATATGAAACAAGGCTGGTCATAAACTTACTTTTGTTGTCAGCATATGAAACAAGGCTGGTCATAAACTTACTTTTGTTGTCAGCATATGAAACAAGGCTGGTCATAAACTTACTTTTGTTGTCAGCATATGAAACAAGGCTGGTCATAAACTTACTTTTGTTGTCAGCATATGAAACAAGGCTGGTCATAAACTTACTTTTGTTGTCAGCATATGAAACAAGGCTGGTCATAAACTTACTTTTGTTGTCAGCATATGAAACAAGGCTGGTCATAAACTTACTTTTGTTGTCAGCATGTGAAACAAGGTTGGTCATAAACTTACTTTTGTTGTCAGCATGTGAAACAAGGCTGGTCATAAACTTACTTTTGTTGTCAGCATATGAAACAAGGCTGGTCATAAACTTACTTTTGTTGTCAGCATATGAAACAAGGCTGGTCATAAACTTACTTTTGTTGTCAGAATATAAAACAAGGCTGGTCATAAACTTACTTTTGTTGTCAGAATATATAACAAGGCTGGTCATAAACTTACTTTTGTTGTCAGCATGTGAAACAAGACTGGTCATAAACTTACTTTTGTTGTCAGCATGTGAAACAAGGCTGGTCATAAACTTACTTTTGTTGTCAGCATGTGAAATAAGGCTGGTCATAAACTTACTTTTGTTGCCAGCATGTAAAACAAGGCTGGTCATAAACTTACTTTTGTTGTCAGCATATAAAACAAAGCTGGTCATAAACTTACTTTTGTTGTCAGCATATGAAACAAGGCTGGTCATAAACTTACTTTTGTTGTCAGCATATGAAACAAGGCTGGTCATAAACTTACTTTTGTTGTCAGCATATGAAACAAGGCTGGTCATAAACTTACTTTTGTTATCAGCATATGAAACAAGGCTGGTCATAAACTTACTTTTGTTGTCAGCATGTGAAACAAGGCTGGTCATAAACTTACTTTTGTTGTCAGCATGTGAAACAAAGCTGGTCATAAACTTACTTTTGTTGTCAGCATGTGAAACAAGGCTGGTCATAAACTTACTTTTGTTGTCAGCATTGACAGCAGATAACATGAGGCTGCCCTCAATCTCAGACAGCTTCAGCGACTCCCTGCTGTTATGAGCTGCCAGGTGATCATGTAAGACCTTGACTATGTCTGTACCACCCGTGTTGCTGCAAGTCAAATGTTGGAGAACATTCTAATTGTGGTGGATCTGGTTACAGAGATGTCAAACTGCAATGAAATTATTGTCGTGGAGATTTTGTGAAAAGTGTTCATCCATGGATATCTTCCATATCTAAGAATTGATCCATGGATATCTGTGGATATTTTCCCAATCCAAGAATTGATCCATGGATATTTGTGGATATTTTCCCAATCCAAGAATTGATCCATGAATATTTGTGGATATTTTCACAATCCAAGAATTGATCCATGGATATCTTCCCAATCCAAGAATTGATCCATGAATATCTATGGATATTTTCCCAATCCAAGAATTGATCCATGGATATCTGTGGATGTTTTCCCAATCCAAGAATTGATCCATGGATATCTGTGGATATTCTCCCAATTCAAGAATTGATCCATGGATATATTATTTATGAGTTATCATCACTGCATTTGAAACATGTCCATAGGTGCCCAAATCCCCTCAATATGTCCTACAGCATCCAGCGACTGACGACTCCAGCTCTGAGTTGGTTGATGAATCTTCTTACACACCCACTAAGCTTTTTGTTTCTAACTATGCCCATCTTACCTCCCACCTCTTTCATGTTGAAGGAGAAATGTGGACTCATGGTTGTTGAAGTCCTCTGCCTTTCTCACATCTCAGAGGGCATTAATGATGTCTTTCTGATCAATTGGTTGACTGACTTTGCCAACATGTCCACCCTTTCATTGCCCTGTATTCCCGCATGTCCAGGGATGTAGATAAAGGTGGCTCTACATATCGACTTCTGTAATGATTTGACCCATTGCCTGTGTACAGAGCCCAACTCCACTTTTCTTATCATGCTCAATGAATCACTTAGTATACATGCGTGTGTGTAGTCTTGTGACTGCAGCCAGATGAATGCCCTAGTCACTGACTTTTGATCAATAGATATCTATGCATATTTCACCGATTCAATTGGTAATCCAGAAATATCTGTGAATACCTTATCAACCAAGAGTTGATCCAAAAACATCTGTGAATACTTCATCAACCTAGTGAGTGTTGAGCGTATGTGACATCTTCTATGTAAAAAATAAAATTCCCTGCATTTGACATGCTCCTGGCCAGCCTTCAGAGTGCCCCATATCAGACCCTCGCTGCCCATCTGTTTTCACTGGTATGCCTCTCTATTTCCTTCCCTCTGGAGTTCACTAATAAAGGTCTTGTGACTGTCTCCAGATCACTTCTCCATATATGGCCTACCCCCCCCCCCCCAACCCCTCCCAAAATCTGCCTCTTATCATTGTGCTCATGTCCCTTTAATTGTACTTTGACATTTTAATATCTGCTACATTTTTTGGGTTATATTTTACATTTTAATATTTGTTATATTTCTATATTTTACATTTTAATATTTGTCATATTTGTATATTTTACATTTTAATATTTGTTATATTTTACATTTTAACATTTGTTATATTTACATTTTAATATTTGTTATATTTTACATTTTAATATTTGTTATATTTTTATTTTTAGATTTTAATATTTGTTATATTTTACATGTTAGTATTTGTTACATTTGTATATTCTACATTTTATTATCTGATCTACAAATAAGGGCCCACCTGAGAAATATAAAAATGGCTTTGCGATAATTAACTCCGCCCAGGTGTTCGTAGTAGTCTATGTAAGGTTTGACAACATCCAACAACTTGGCTGGCATCTTGTCCACTTCATCAAAGACAAACAACGATTGTTCACATCTTGTGATGTTGCCTTCTATCCATAACTTGAGTTGATCCTGGGAAAATCACAAATATTTTCTTGGATTCTTGAAAAAAAATATTTAGCAGTTTCTTCTTCATTTCAGCTCCCTGTGGAGCTTAGGTCTTCAACAAACACTACAAACTCCTTGTGGAGCATAGGTCTTCAACAAACACTACAAACTCCTTGTGGAGCTTAGGTCTTCAACAAACACTACAAACTCCTTGTGGAGCTTAGGTCTTCAACAAACACTACAAACTCCTAGTGAATATAGGTCTTTAACAAACACTTTCAGCTCCCTGTGGAGCATAGGTCTTCAACAATCACTTTCAGCTCCTTGTGGAGCATAGGTCTTCAACAAACACTTTCAGCTCCTTGTGGAGCATACATCTTCAACAAACACTTTCAGCTCCTTGTGGAGCATAGGTCTTCAACAAACACTTTCAGCTCCTTGTGGAGCATAGGTCTTCAACAATCACTTTCAGCTCCTTGTGGAGCATAGGTCTTCAACAAACACTTTCAGCTCCTTGTGGAGCATACATCTTCAACAAACACTTTCAGCTCCTTGTGGAGCATACATCTTCAACAAACACTTTCAGCTCCTTGTGGAGCATAGGTCTTCAACAATCACTTTCAGCTCCTTGTGGAGCATAGGTCTTCAACAAACACTTTCAGCTCCTTGTGGAGCATAGGTCTTCAACAAACACTTTCAGCTCCTTGTGGAGCATAGGTCTTCAACAAACACTTTCAGCTCCTTGTGGAGCATAGGTCTTCAACAAACACTTTCAGCTCCTTGTGGTGTATAGGTCTTCAACAATCACTTTCAGCTCCTTGTGGAGCATAGGTCTTCAACAATCACTTTCAGCTCCTTGTGGTGTATAGGTCTTCAACAATCACTTTCAGCTCCTTGTGGTGTATAGGTCTTCAACAATCACTTTCAGCTCCTTGTGGAGCATAGGTCTTCAACAAACACTTTCAGCTCCTTGTGGTGTATAGGTCTTCAACAAACACTTTCAGCTCCTTGTGGTGTATAGGTCTTCAACAAACACTTTCAGCTCCTTGTGGAGCATAGGTCTTCAACAAACACTTTCCAAGTCATTCTGTTTCTTGCCATTCTTTTAAGATCATCCCATGTCTTCCCCATCATCTTCATCTCTGGTTCCATCTGTCTCCTCTAAGAATATTTTCGTCTTCCCCTTCGTTTTTTTCCATGGGAATTCCAAAAAATGGCCTGCCATGTAATACTCTAAGTTGGCTTCTGCAGTGTGTGTCCTAACCAGCGTCATCGCCTTCGCTGTATCTCTTTATCCATTGGTGTTTGACTGGTACATTTCCATAATTCTATGTTAGTGATTTTGTCCTGCTATTTCCGTCCTTTTATTCTACGCAAGCATCCATTAATGAAAGTCGATATCTTCATGATTGTAATTTTGTTGTTCTCCATGTTTCTCAGCCATGTAATAGGACTAATTCAACATTCTATCTATTCTATTGACCTTTCGAGCCGTAGCCGGCCCATAGGGCGTAGACCAAGATACACCTTCTCCTATCTGAATTTTTGTTCTAGCAGTTTTCTTTTAAAGATATTTTATCAAATCTCGCCATTTGTCTCTGTTCTGTGCAAGCAACTCTATCTCATTGAGGGAGAACTCAACATTGGAGTTAATAATTTGTATTTTTGTATTTAACCTCCTTTCTTTGGATTCCAAATATCTCCAACGAATGTCTTGATTCATCGGCATAGTTCATGCATATAATTGACTTTTGTTGTTGCCCTACTCCAGTTTTATGTCGCTAATGAAGTTCTAAGCGAATTAATTATGTGTGAATATCAAAAATTCTATTTTTAACAACGGCAGCTGAGTTGTCTCTCACTATACATCCTTCCTGGTTCCCCTGGGGAAGTGCCTGCAACCTGCGGTCACAATGGCAGGGTTGGCACACCATCAGCTGAGTTGTCTCTCACTATACATCCTTCCTGGTTCCCCTGGGGAAGCGCCTGCGACCTGCGGTCACAATGGCAGGGTTGGCACACCATCAGCTGAGTTGTCTCTCACTATACATCCTTCCTGGTTCCCCTGGGAAGCGCCTGCGACCTGCGGTCACAATGAGAGGGTCAGCGCACCATCAGCTGAGTTGTCTCTCACTATACATCCTTCCTGGTTCCCCTGGGGAAGCGCCTGCGACCTGCGGTCACAATGGCAGGGTTGGCACACCATCAGCTGAGTTGTCTCTCACTATACATCCTTCCTGGTTCCCCTGGGGAAGCGCCTGCAACCTGCGGTCACAATGGCAGGGTCAGCGCACCATCAGCTGACCAAGACCTAACAGTTCTACATCCTCGTGGTCTCCCCTGGTAACAGTCTGCGTCAAACCAGACTGGCTAACAGAAACTAGGATCGCCGTGTTCCCTGTAGTGGTGGCTGTTACTGATATAGAGGACCCAGTATTGCAGTACCTCTGGGCTGGACTAGTAGTTTCCCAGCATAGACTGGGACAGACGGACTCCAACCTCTCCAGTAAGAGCCGGGAATGTCAAGAAAGCCATTATGACCCGCCACATCTTATGAGTCAAAGGGCAACCTGCCCGCATCAACTCGTGGCAATCCGTCAACAACTAGTTCCCATATCTGGTACTACCACACTTCCGAAGTATGAATCACACATTCACATTTCACTACATATTGTGTTTAAATACATCGATGTCTTATTATCACTTCACAGCACTAAACCTCAGTATGCTGATGTGGCCAGTGATTTCAATTACTATTTTATATTCCTAATTTTCAATTAACTGTTAAGATTGAAAGTTGTGGAGAGACATGATCCCCTAAGCCAGCAAGCATGGTATTTGATGATGATGAATATTTTACAAGTCACGTACCTAGTCACAGTTGTGATGATAAAAAATCATAAATCTTTATAAAGACACATAATGCTTGATGATGATGAATATTTTACAAGTCAGGTACCTAGTCACAGTTGTGATGATAAAAAAATCATAAATCTTTATAAAGACACATAATGATTGATAATGATGAATATTTTACAAGTCACGTACCTATTCACAGTTGTGATGATAAAAAAATCATAAATCTTTATAAAGACACATAATGCTTGATGATGATGAATATTTTACAAGTCAGGTACCTAATCACAGTTGTGATGATAAAAAAATAAATCTTTATAAAGACACATATTTGACCTTGTAAAAAGGAACCAATTTCTGATGAGGAAACTCTCGAGTCGCAGAAAAGAGGTGGACAAACGGACTGTTGATGCCATCTTGATACAGATTATCTGCGATGATTTTACTAACAAAGTTCTTGCCGACCCCAGTTGGACCATGAAAGGAGAGCACCAAAGCTTTGGAAGGGTTGTCTGACTTCATGTGCCCCTGAATGTGTTTAGCAACTGTTCTCCGGACCAAGTGCTGGCCGTGCAGTTTTGTAGTCAAGTCATGCTCGAGGCCTGAAACACAAGACAATGATTGTCATTCAAAGAACTTTTGATTGATTGGCTGATTGACTGATTGGCATTGTTCTCCTCTGCTGTTAGATGCCAAGAATTGCCGTAGACGTTATGTGACTGCCTTTATCTTATTGCTTCTTCTTTGTTCATATCTCTATTCTGGGTGAGATGTTTGATTTTATCTAATGAGTCTATGCCTGCCAACTTTGCTTCTCTTATGTTCGTTTTTGTGTCTCTTTAGGTCTTCCTCTTTATCTGTATAGTTGTGTTTCCTACAGAAGAGCCTGTTTTGGAATTCTCTTGTTGTCTCTTCTCAACACATGCCCGACATATGTCCATCTTCTCTTCCTAATTGTAGATGAGATCATTGGTTGCATGGCCATTTCTCTTATCTCTATATTAGTCCTGAATTCATTCCATTGTAGATGAGATCGTTGGTTGCATGGCCATTTCTCTTATCTCTATATTAGTCCTGAATTCATTCCATTGTAGATGAGATCTTTGGTTGCATGACCATTTCTCTTATCTCTATATTAGTCCTGAATTCATTCCATTGTAGATGAGATCGTTGGTTGCATGGCCATTTCTCTTATCTCTATATTAGTCTTGAATTCATTGTAGATGATTGTATGGCCATTTCTCTATCTCTATATTAGTCTTGAATCATTCCATTGTAGATGAGATTGTTGGTTGCATTGGCCATTTCTCTATCTCTATATTAGTCTTGAATTCATTCCATTGTAGATGAGATCATTGGTTGTATGGCCATTTTTCTTATCTCTATATTAATCTTGAATTCATTCCATTATAGATGAGATCATTGGTTGCATGACCATTTCTCTTATCTCTATATTAGTCTTGAACTCATTCATTGTAGATGAGATCATTGGTTACATGGCCATTTCTCTTATCTCTATATTAGTCTTGAACTCATTCCATTGTAGATGAGATCGTTGGTTGCATGACCATTTCTCTTATCTCTATATTAGTCTGAATTCATTCCATTGTAGATGAGATCGTTGGTTGCATGACCATTTCTCGTATCTCTATATTAGTCTTGAAAACATTCCATTGTAGATGAGATTGTTGGTTACATGGCCACTTCTCTTATCTCTATATTAGTCTTGAATTCATTCCATTGTAGATGAGATCGTTGGTTGCATGACCATTTCTCTTATCTCTATATTAGTCTTGAACTCATTCCATTGTAGATGAGATCGTTGGTTGCATGACCATTTCTCGTATCTCTATATTAGTCTTGAACTCATTCCATTGTAGATGAGATCGTTGGTTGCATGGCCATTTCTCTGATCTCTATATTAGTCTTGAATTCATTCCATTGTAGATGAGATCGTTGGTTGCATGACCATTTCTCTTATCTCTATATTAGTCTTGAACTCATTCCATTGTAGATGAGATCTTTGGTTGCATGACTATTTCTCATATCTCTATATTAGTCTTGAATTCATTCCATTGTAGATGAGATCATTGGTTGCATGGCCATTTCCCATATCTCTATATTAGTCTTGAATTCATTCCATTGTAGATGAGATCTTTGGTTGCATGACCATTTCTTCGTTCCATTGTAGATGAGATCTTTGGTTGCATGACCATTTCTCTTATCTCTATATTAGTCTTGAATTCATTCCATTGTAGATGAGATCTTTGGTTGCATGACCATTTCTCTTATCTCTATATTAGTCTTGAATTCATTCCATTGTACACTGAGTATTTTTCTTAGGCATTTGTCTTCAAAACCATTTAGTTTTTTCTCAATCTCTTTTGATGTTTTCCAGCTTTCACATGCATTGGTAAGTGTTGACAACACGTTTGAGTTGAATATTCTAAGTTCAGTTTTCTTGCTTAGTATTTTTTATTTCCATATTTTGTCCAGGTTTTTTTTAATTCGCTGCTGTTTTTGCTATCCTGCTTCTGATCTCTTTCTTTGTTAATGTAGTGATTATCTTGGTGTAATTCTTCTTCTTCTTCTTTTCTCTTTTCACTGATACCTTAAAGGTGTCGTGGTTTATATCATTTGTCATTCTTGAGCTGCTCGAATTGTCTGAATTAGTGATTTTCCTTTGTTGTTACATGTCTCTGTCACCACATCTATCCATCTTCTTCTGGGTCTTCTCTTGGTCTTTTTCCATGCATTCTTGAGAAGAACGCCCTTGATGGTGATTGTTGAGGATTCATTCTGACCAGGTGGCCAAACCATTTAATTTGTTGTTCTATATATTCTTGGCAGGGTTTTGTTCCTACCATTTTATTGGTGTAATTACCAAACATAATGTAGTGATTATCTTGGTGTAATTACCAAACATAATGTAGTGATTATCTTGGTGTAATTACCAAACATAATGTAGTGATTATCTTGGTGTAATTACCAAACATAATGTAGTGATTTCTTGGTGTAATTACCAAACATAATGTAATGATAGCATCAAAAGTAACTCGACTTTACCTGCAGATCTCACCTGTAAAATTTTTAATGATCTTCCAGTCGTTGCAGCATGTAGCAAATTTGCATCGAAGAGAACCATAACCAGCATGGACTACTGACTGAATAGCGGCAAACATTCCGGTAGCAGTAACCGGTTCAACCAAACCACCACCAAACCATAGCAGAATGATGTTGATCAAAGAAATGTCCATTTTGTCTATGGCACCTGGAGTGTAGAGATTGTCTGGGAGATGTCTTGCATGCTCAAACATGTCAGAATACAAGGCATTCCTTAAACAAACAAAAAACAACAACACAAGAAATGAAACAAATCATGTTCAGACCTATTTGACCAAAATAAAAACATAAAATTAATATTTAGTTATCATGGGAATCTCTGAGGCAAGCCAGACATTAATGGGACAGGACCACTGGTCCCATTACAATATGATCACCTATTATCTTATGTTATTATTTGTGAATTCATTGGTGTGTTATTGTTTGTGAATTTGTCTGTGTGTTGTTGTTTGTAATTTTTTAAAAGTTATTTGTAAATTTCTCAGTGTAGTGTTTGTGAATTTCGCAGTGTAGTGTTTGTGAATTTCTCAGTGTAGTGTTTGTGAATTTCTCAGTGTTGTATTTGTGAATTTCTCAGTGTTGTATTTGTGAATTTCTCAGTGTAGTGTTTGTGAATTTCTCAGTGTAGTGTTTGTGAATTTTTTAGTGTAGTGTTTGTGAATTTCTCAGTGTAGTGTTTGTGAATCTCTCAGTGTAGTGTTTGTGAATTTCTCAGTGTAGTGTTTGTGAATTTCTCAGTGTAGTGTTTGTCAATTTTTCAGTGTAATGCTTGTGAATTTCTCAGTGTAGTGTTTGTGAATTTCTCAGTGTAGTGTTTGTGAATTTCTCAGTGTAGTGTTTGTGAATTTCTCAGTGTAGTGTTTGTGAATTTCTCAGTGTTGTTTAGTCAGCATCTTAATCATTGGCGATGAGTTAAATGGAAGCAAGAGTTGAACTAGACAAAACTCCCTAATGTTTGTGTTCTCATATTAAACTGCAGGACACACTTTTTGCTGATTTCTTTCTTTCCTTCCCACCAACAAAGTAAACAGCTCTACAGTAACCTATCTTAATGTAAACATATCCCTTCATCAGAGCAGATTACATATCAAGTTTAGTTGGCTGAAGTCAAACGAAGAATTCTCTAGAGAGAGAGAGAGAGGTGTCAGTACAGAAACACAACAAATATTAACTTAATTTCTTGTGCGTTTTGTTCTAAAAAAGTGTTTCCAATGAGCAATGACATTCACAGTGTTCTATAAAAGGAATTTTATTAGGATTGACATCACTGCACTCACAGCAGCTACATAGGTGCTCAGTACTTGCAAATAGTTGAAATAATTTTGATTATATTAAAAAAAAGCATTGATTACTACGTGTTGATGAGGAAGGCTAGCGCTGGGTTGTAGCTCCTTCAAAATAGTCACCTATTATTACTTTGAAGTTAAAGATAAAAGACCATGGAGGAGGTACTTCCATAGTTACAGTGGGATGTGGGTACTTCCATAGTTACAGTGGGATGTGGCTACTTCCATAGTTACAGTGGGATGTGGGTACTTCCATAGTTACAGTGGGATGTGGCTACTTCCATAGTTACAATGGGATGTGGGTACTTCCATAGCTAGTTACAATGGGATGTGGGTACTTCCATAGTTACAGTGGGATGTGGGTACTTCCATAGCTAGTTACAATGGGATGTGGGTACTTCCATAGCTAGTTACAATGGGATGTGGGTACTTCCATAGCTAGTTAAAATGGGATGTGAGTACTTCCATAACTAGTTACAATGGGATGTGGGTACTTCCATAGTCACAGTGGGATGTGGGTACTTCCATAGTTACAGTGGGATGTGGCTACTTCCATAGTTACAGTGGGATGTGGGTACTTCCATAGCTAGTTACAATGGGATGTGGGTACTTCCATAGCTAGTTACAATGGGATGTGGGTACTTCCATAGCTAGTTACAATGGGATGTGGGTACTTCCATAGCTAGTTACAATGGGATGTGGGTACTTCCATAGCTAGTTAAAATGGGATGTGAGTACTTCCATAACTAGTTACAATGGGATGTGAGTACTTCCATAACTAGTTACAATGGGATGTGGGTACTTCCATAACTAGTTACAATGGGATGTGGGTACTTCCATAACTAGTTACAATGGGATGTGGGTACTTCCATAACTAGTTACAATGGGATATGGCTACTTCCATAACTAGTAACAATGGGATATGGGTACTTCCATAACTAGTTACAATGGGATGTGTGTACTTCCATAACTAGTTACAATGGAATATGGCTACTTCCATAACTAGTTACAATGGGATGTGGGTACTTCCATAGCTAATTACAATGGGATTTGGATACTTCCATAACTAGTTACAATGGGATTTGGGTACTTCCATAACTAGTTACGATGGGATTTGGGTACTTCCATAACTAGTTATGATGGGATGTGGGTACTTCCATAACTAGTTACAATGGGATGTGTGTACACCCATAACTAGTTACAATGGGATGTGGCTACTTCCATAACTAGTTACAATGGGATGTGTGTACTTCCATAACTAGTTACAATGGGATTTGGGTACTTCCATAACTAGTTACGATGGGATGGGAGTACTTCTATAACTAGTTATGATGAGATGGGGGTACTTCTATAACCAGTTACAATGGGATGTGTGTTTTAAGGTGAAGAAATGTCCAAGGGATGTGACTAATATTAAATTAACAAATTGCATAAGTTGACACTTAAAAACACATAGCTTTTTAAATTACTGATGTACAGGCATGAATGAGGTATCATTTTTTTACTCTCACCAAGGGCTATCTAGATAATATATATAACATTTCTTTTTATATTTGTATCAAAGTTCAAAGAACCCACAACAGACATTTGTAAAGTCACCAAATGAGTCAGATTATAACATTGTCGGCTGAAGTTTATAAGAACTGAGGCAGAATTTTTAGTTTTTAATTAAAGAAGTGAATTTGGGCAGTTCATCAGCGCCTGAATTACAACAAGACATCATTACGAGCTGACATGTCATCATTACGAGCTGACACACCATTATTACAAACTGACACATCATCATTATGAGCTGACACACCATCATTATGAGCTGACACATCATCATTACGAGCTGACACACCATCATTATGAGCTGACACACACCATCATTATGAGCTGACACACCATCATTACGAGCTAACACACCATCATTATGAGCTGACACACCATCATTACGAGCTGACACACATCATTACGAGCTGACACACCACCATTACGAGCTGACACACCATCATTACGAGCTGACACACCATCATTATGAGCTGACACACCATCATTATGAGCTGACACACCATCATTATGAGCTGACACACCATCATTACGAGCTGACACACCATCATTATGAGCTGACACACCATCATTATGAGCTGACACACATTCATTACGAGCTGACACACCATCATTATGAGCTAACACACCATCATTATGAGCTAACACACCATCATTACAAGCTGACACACCATCATTATGAGCTAACACACCATCACGAGCTGACACATCATTATTACGAGCTGACACATCATTATTATGAGCTGACACAATACACACATCATTATAATTATTACAGCTGACACATCATTATTATGAGCTGACACATCATTATTACGAGCTGACACATCATTATTACGAGCTGACACAATACACACATCATTATAAATTATTATGAGCTGACACATCATTTTTACGAGCTGACACAATACACACATCATTATAAATTATTATGAGCTGACACATCATTATTACGAGCTGACACAATACACACATCATTATAAATTATTATGAGCTGACACAATACACACATCATTATAAATTATTACGAGCTGACACAATACACACATCATTATAAATTATTACGAGCTGACACAATACACACATCATTATAAATTATTACGAGCTGACACATCATTATTACGAGCTGACACAATACACACATCATTATAAATTATTACGAGCTGACACAATACACACATCATTATAAATTATTACGAGCTGACACACCAGGACAGGAAGTTTGCCGCATTTATTTACCTTGCAGCAGACTCAGTACATTTAGTATTTAGTTTAGTCAGGGCAAGATTATCATGTAGCCGTAGATTAGAGTGGCAGTTTTCTACTTTCTGTTCTAATTGTTAACATCTCCCTACCACCAACTGTACAAAAAACAACAAAGTGTACAAACAAACAAACCTAACACTGGTCGATGTGTGGTCATGTCTCTCCGGTGGTCGCCATTCAGGCTCTCACTTTCTTGACTTCTCTCAACGAAGAGTTCAGCTCTGACACAAGAGTTACCATACTTGGCTCACTTTGTTTTTGTTTACATGGGGGTCGGTGGAAAGGGGGGGGGGGGGCGCAGTGGAAGAGATTGGGAGAGAGAGGAAAACATTGGGAGAGAGAGAGGAAGAGAAATATATGGAGAGAGGAAGAGAAATAGAGAGGGAGAGAAATAAAGAAAAGGTAAGGGAGGTAAAGAGAGAATTTGGTTATGGAAGGCCTCGGTATCATTGCAAACGAATTAAAATCCATAATTGCTCAACGGCCCGTGCCAGCGTAATCATCCGAATTAATATCTCATCTTCCAAACAAAGAAAGGTAACTGTATCCCCCATCGTAGCAGTCTCAGCACATGCCAAAAGACATAAGGCGAAACCGAGCAGAAAGTGAACACAGCCAACTGTTCCCTGTCATACGATATTATCATTCATCGTAAACAATTGAAATATCGAAACATGATCAAAACGGATGAGACACACAGCTCACGGTGTGCACAGAACACTTAACTCAGTAGCTCCTGCAACAAGCCGGACTTGGAATATGAGGAAACTGCAACAAGGAACACTTTTCATGCATAGCCTTCAATTGTTCCGCCGCCTATCCACCATATACCGGGAGTACACGTCCTCTTGAAAATGATGATCGTAGTATTTTTTTAAAATGTATAGCGCTTGATGATGTTAGGTCATCGTTGTTGAATCCAATTCAGAACATATAGACACACAGTTAGTCGTCAGACAATCCCCGTCGCACATCAAACAACAGACCGTAAGATTATCGTACGGCCGGTCTAGGGATATACGATGAACCATTACGATGACATAGCACACAACAATGTCGCACACACAACAATTTCGCTCCCTTTAGATTCCTGATTTCTTTAGTGAAAGCAGCCTACAACGAACAAAACACGGTGCAAATTCCCTAAAGAGATAAAACTGCGGCTGACGAAGCAGTTTACATTAATGAGTAACATGGAAATAACTTGCGTCAAAGGAATTCCGACAACGGTCATGAACAGCACCAATGTGACGTAAAGCACAGATCAAGTCTAGACGTTGGAAGGTCGCATTCACAACACTTGATTTGTCAAAAAGGGACTGTTGCCGGCGTACGACTTCGCTTTAGCGACGTAGATGTAATAAGTAGATCCTCATTTTGACTTTAACGCAGAAAAGTGCAATGGAGAACCGAAATTAATCAGACCCCGAATGCACTTTCTGCAGCGATCGACAGAACATGACCTAAATCCACCATCTTGGAAAACGGAAGTCAGGGAGAGAGAAATAGAGAGTCAGTATTATGCCAGCGCCGTTAGTCTTTCTGAAAATAAATGTATATTTTAGTCAAGATGTCAACCACCGATAAGGATCGAACCCGTATCCTGTAGTTCCTACACAAGTTTACTAACTGCAGCTCTACCGCGGACGTTTGTATCAGAAAACATTGATCAGATTAATGAATTCTTGTAGAGTACTTGTCCAACCGAACGTTAACCGAAGGAGTTGTTTGGCAAACTCTAATCATGGCTGGTTGTTACTTGTGTGTTGTTTATGGAGCTGCCATTGAGTAAGGTTTTGTTCTGACAATCTGGACAGTACAAACTCTACAATAACAAGAACAAACAACTGATGGCAGTACAAGCTCTCCCATAACAAGAACAAACAACAAGTGGCAGTACAAACTCTACAATAACAAGAACAAACAACAAGTGACAGTACAAACTCTACAATAACAAGAACAAACAACTGATGACAGTACAAGCTCTCCAATAACAAGAACAAACAACTGGTGGCAGTACAAGCTCTCCCATAACAAGAACAAACAACTGATGGCAGTACAAGCTCTACAATAACAAGAACAAACAACTGGTGGCAGTACAAGCTCTCCAATAACAAGAACAAACAACTGATGGCAGTACAAGCTCTCCAATAACAAGAACAAACAACTGATGGCAGTACAAGCTCTCCAATAACAAGAACAAACAACTGGTAGCAGTACAAGCTCTACAATAACAAGAACAAACAACTGATGGCAGTACAAGCTCTACAATAACAAGAACAAACAACTGATGACAGTACAATCTCTACAATAACAAGAACAAACAACTGATGGCAGTACAAGCTCTCC
The DNA here is from genome assembly GCA_032433765.1 of Megaustenia siamemsis. Taxonomy (NCBI): domain Eukaryota; kingdom Metazoa; phylum Mollusca; class Gastropoda; order Stylommatophora; family Ariophantidae; genus Megaustenia; species Megaustenia siamemsis. The sequence goes on from JAVIAB010000102.1 coordinate 1,318,924, forward strand.
AATAACAAGAACAAACAACTGGTAGCAGTACAAGCTCTACAATAACAAGAACAAACAACTGGTGGCAGTACAAGCTCTACAATAACAAGAACAAACAACTGGTGGCAGTACAAGCTCTCCAATAACAAGAACAAACAACTGGTGGCAGTACAAGCTCTCCAATAACAAGAACAAACAACTGGTGGCAGTACAAGCTCTCCAATAACAAGAACAAACAACTGATGGCAGTACAAGCTCTCCAATAACAAAAACAAACAACTGATGGCAGTACAAGCTCTCCAATAACAAGAACAAACAACTGGTGGCAGTACAAGCTCTCCAATAACAAGAACAAACAACTGGTAGCAGTACAAGCTCTACAATAACAAGAACAAACAACTGATGGCAGTACAAGCTCTCCAATAACAAGAACAAACAACTGGTGGCAGTACAAGCTCTACAATAACAAGAACAAACAACTGGTGGCAGTACAAGCTCTCCAATAACAAGAACAAACAACTGGTGGCAGTACAAGCTCTACAATAACAAGAACAAACAACTGGTGGCAGTACAAGCTCTACAATAACAAGAACAAACAACTGGTGGCAGTACAAGCTCTACAATAACAAGAACAAACAACTGGTGGCAGTACAAGCTCTCCAATAACAAGAACAAACAACAGATGGCAGTACAAGCTCTCCAATAACAAGAACAAACAACTGATGGCAGTACAAGCTCTCCAATAACAAGAACAAACAACTGATGGCAGTACAAGCTCTCCAATAACAAGAACAAACAACTGATGGCAGTACAAGCTCTCCAATAACAAGAACAAACAACAGATGGCAGTACAAGCTCTACAATAACAAGAACAAACAACAGAGGATAAGTTAGAACATTGTTTATTTGACATCTCTGCCTATGATAAACAATTGCATTGAACTGAGTAACAGCGAGTAAATATTGTTTGATAACAATGATAGTTACAGGTGGATCTTGTTTGATAACAATGATAGTTACAGGTGGATCTTGTTTGATAACAATGATAGTTACAGGTGGATCTTGTTTGATAACAATGATAGTTACAGGTGGATCTTGTTTGATAACAATGATAGTTACAGGTGGATCTTGTTTGATAACAATGATAGTTACAGGTGGATCTTGTTTGATAACAATAATAGTTACAAGTGGATCTTGTTGGACAGAAATAATAGTTATAGCTGAGTCATGATTCAAAATTCTTGTTAACGATGAGTCTCGTTTTTTAATTATATTTTCATGAATGAATTCCCAACATCACCGAACAGCAGTCAGTGAACCTTGTTTCTCAGCTCTTGTCAGTGATGAGGGGATATTGTTCTTGTCAGCCGGCTCTGTTAGTGATGAGGGGATCTTGTTCTTTGTCAGCCGGTTCTGTTAGTGATGAGGGGATCTTGTTCTTTGTCAGCCGGCTCTGTTAGTGATGAGGGGATCTTGTTCTTTGTCAGCCGGCTCTGTTAGTGATGAGAGAATATTGTTCTTGTCAGCCGGCTCTGTTAGTGATGAGGGGATCTTGTTCTTTGTCAGCCGGCTCTGTTAGTGATGAGGGGATCTTGTTCTTTGTCAGCCGGCTCTGTTAGTGATGAGAAAATATTGTTCTTGTCAGCCGGCTCTGTTAGTGATGAGATACTATTGTTCTTGGTCAGCCGGCTCTGTTAGTGATGGGAGAATATTGTTCTTGTCAGCCGGCTCTGTTAGTGATGAGGAGATCTTGTTTTGTCCTGACCAAAGATTTGCTGAAGGAAGATTCTCTGGGCTTCAAGTTGAAAACATCTTGTAACGAAGTTCAATAAAGAGACAACGAATAATTAGGAAACATAGAAGAATAAGAGTCTTGTTTCTCAGCATTTTCTAATGATAAGGAGTGAAGCTTGATTCAAAAAACTTCATATTTGGAAACTATGAATCTTGATTATCAACTCATGATAATTGTGAACAATGATTCTCAACACCTGATAATTGGCTACCGAGGCCCCCAACTAGGCTACCGAGGACCCAACTAGACTACTGAGGCCCCCAACTAGGGTAAAGAGACCCCCAACTAGGCTACCGAGGACCCAACTAGACTACCGAGGCCCCCAACTAGGGTAAAGAGACCCCCAACTAGGCTACCGAGGACCCAACTAGACTACCGAGGCCCCCAACTAGGGTAATGAGACCCCCAACTAGGGTAATGAGACCCCCAACTAGGGTAATGAGACCCCCAACTAGGGTAAAGAGACCCCCAAATAGGCTACCGAGGTATTGTAATAATATGAAATCAATAACTACAGAGAGATATGAAATCAATAACTACAGAGAGATATGAAATCAATAACTACAGAGAGATATGAAATCAATAACTACAGAGAGATATGAAATCAATAACTACATAGAGATATGAAATCAATAACTACAGAGAGATATGAAATCAATAACTACATAGAGATATGAAATCTACAACTACAGAGAGATATGAAATCAATAACTACATAGAGATATGAAATCAATAACTACATAGAGATATGAAATCAATAACTACATAGAGATATGAAATCTACAACTACAGAGAGATATGAAATCAATAACTACAGAGAGATATGAAATCTACAGTCACAGAGAGATATGAAATCAATAACTACAGAGAGATATGAAATCTACAACTACAGAGATATATGAAATCTACAACTACAGAGAGATATGAAATCTACAGTCACAGAGAGATATGAAATCAATAACTACATAGAGATATGAAATCAATAACTACATAGAGATATGAAATCTACAACTACAGAGAGATATGAAATCAATAACTACAGAGAGATATGAAATCTACAGTCACAGAGAGATATGAAATCAATAACTACAGAGAGATATGAAATCTACAACTACAGAGAGATATGAAATCTACAACTACAGAGAGATATGAAATCTACAGTCACAGAGAGATATGAAATCTATAACTACAGAGAGATATGAAATCTACAAATACAGAGAGATATGAAATCTACAACTACAGAGAGATATGAAATCAATAACTACAGAGAGATATAAAATCAATAACTACAGAGAGATATGAAATCTACAGTCACAGAGAGATATGAAATCTACAACTACAGAGAGATATGAAATCTACAGTCACAGAGAGATATGAAATCTACAACTACAGAGAGATATGAAATCAATAACTACAGAGAGATATGAAATCTACAACTACAGAGAGATATGAAATCTACAACTACAGAGAGATATGAAATCAATAACTACAGAGAGATATGAAATCAATAACTACAGAGAGATATGAAATCTACAGTCACAGAGAGATATGAAATCTACAACTACAGAGAGATATGAAATCTACAGTCACAGAGAGATATGAAATCAATAACTACAGAGAGATATGAAATCAATAACTACAGAGAGATATGAAATCTACAGTCACAGAGAGATATGAAATCTACAGTCACAGAGAGATATGAAATCTACAGTCACAGAGAGATATGAAATCTACAACTACAGAGAGATATGAAATATACAGTCACAGAGAGATATGAAATCTACAACTACAGAGAGATATGAAATCTACAACTACAGAGAGATATGAAATCTACAGTCACAGAGAGATATGAAATCTACAACTACAGAGAGATATGAAATCTACAACTACAGAGAGATATGAAATCTACAATCACAGAGAGATATGAAATCTACAATCACAGAGAGATATGAAATCTACAACTACAGAGAGATATGAAATCTACAATCACAGAGAGATATGAAATCTACCACTACGGAGAGATATGAAATCTACAATCACAGAGAGATATGAAATCTACAACTATAGAGAGATATGAAATCTACAGTCACAGAGAGATATGAAATCTACAACTACAGAGAGATATGAAATATACAGTCACAGAGAGATATGAAATCTACAACTACAGAGAGATATGAAATCTACAGTCACAGAGAGATATGAAATCTACAACTACAGAGAGATATGAAATCTACAGTCACAGAGAGATATGAAATCTACAGTCACAGAGAGATATGAAATATACAGTCACAGAGAGATATGAAATCTACAACTACAGAGAGATATGAAATCTACAACTACAGAGAGATATGAAATCTACAGTCACAGAGAGATATGAAATCTACAACTACAGAGAGATATGAAATCTACAACTACAGAGAGATATGAAATCTACAATCACAGAGAGATATGAAATCTACAATCACAGAGAGATATGAAATCTACAACTACAGAGAGATATGAAATCTACAATCACAGAGAGATATGAAATCTACAATCACAGAGAGATATGAAATCTACAATCACAGAGAGATATGAAATCTACAATCACAGAGAGATATGAAATCTACAACTACGGAGAGATATGAAATCTACAATCACGGAGAGATATGAAATCTACAACTATAGAGAGATATGAAATCTACAGTCACAGAGAGATATGAAATCTACAACTACAGAGAGATATGAAATATACAGTCACAGAGAGATATGAAATCTACAACTACAGAGAGATATGAAATCTACAGTCACAGAGAGATATGAAATCTACAACTACAGAGAGATATGAAATCTACAGTCACAGAGAGATATGAAATCTACAGTCACAGAGAGATATGAAATATACAGTCACAGAGAGATATGAAATCTACAACTACAGAGAGATATGAAATCTACAACTACAGAGAGATATGAAATCTACAGTCACAGAGAGATATGAAATCTACAACTACAGAGAGATATGAAATCTACAACTACAGAGAGATATGAAATCTACAATCACAGAGAGATATGAAATCTACAATCACAGAGAGATATGAAATCTACAACTACAGAGAGATATGAAATCTACAATCACAGAGAGATATGAAATCTACAATCACAGAGAGATATGAAATCTACAATCACAGAGAGATATGAAATCTACAATCACAGAGAGATATGAAATCTACAACTATAGAGAGATATGAAATCTACAGTCACAGAGAGATATGAAATCTACAACTACAGAGAGATATGAAATCTACAGTCACAGAGAGATATGAAATCTACAACTACAGAGAGATATGAAATCTACAGTCACAGAGAGATATGAAATCTACAGTCACAGAGAGATATGAAATCTACAACTACAGAGAGATATGAAATCTTCAACTACAGAGAGATATGAAATCTAAAATCACAGACAGATACAGAACTCTACAAATACAGAGATACAGTGAAACCCTAAGAAAGCAGAGTTCAAGAAAATCCATTAAAATAGAAATAGAGACGCAGGAAAAAAAAAACTAAAACAGAGGCACATAAAGTCCACAAAAACAGCGAAACTGAAAGTCACCAACGAAAGAAATACATAAAGTCCATGAAAACAGAAACACAGAAATTACGTGAAAACAGAAACATAGAAATTCAATGAAAAAAGAAACACAGAAAGTCAGCGAAACCAGAAACACAGAAATTACATGAAAACAGAAACACAGAAATTACATGAAAACAGAAACACAGAAATTACATGAAACCAGAAACACAGAAATTACATGAAAACAGAAATTACATGAAAACAGAAACACAGAAAGTCCACGAAGATTGATAAAGTCCACGAAAACAGAAAGCCCATGAAAACAGCGACACAAAAAAGCACAAAACAGAGACACATAATATTAACAAAAACCGAGTCACAATAAGTTTATGAAAACAGAAACACAGAAAGTACACTAAAATAGAGACACAGAAAGTCATAAAAACAAGGACAGACAAAGTCCATGAAAACAGAGACACAGAATGTCTACAAAAACAGAGACACAGAATGTCTACAAAAACAGAGACACAGAATGTCTACAAAAACAGACACAGAATATCTACAAAAACAGAAACACAGAATGTCTACAAAAACAGACACAGAATATCTACAGAAACAGACACAGAATGTCTACAGAAACAGACACAGAATGTCTACAGAAACATAGACACAGAATGTATACAAAAACAGACACAGAATATCTACAAAAACAGAAACACAGAATGTCTACAAAAACAGACACAGAATATCTACAGAAACAGACACAGAATGTCTACAGAAACAGAGACACGGAATGTCTACAGAAACAGACACAGAATGTCTACAGAAACAGACACAGAATGTCTACAGAAACAGAAACACAGAATGTCTACAGAAACAGACTCAGAATATCTACAGAAACAGATACAGAATGTCTACAGAAACAGAGATACGGAATGTCTACAGAAAAAGACACAGAATGTCTAGAAACAGACACAGAATGTCTAGAAACAGACACAGAATGTCTACAGAAAACAGACACAGAATGTCTACAGAAACAGAGACACGAAATGTCTACAAAAACAGAGACAAGGAATGTCTACAGAAACAGAGACACAGAATGTCTACAAAAACTGACACAGAATGTCTACAAAAACAGACACAGAATGTCTACAGAAGCAGACACAGAATGTCTACAGAAAAAGAGACACATAATGTCTACAAAAACAGACACAGAATATCTACAGAATCAGAGACACGGAATGTCTACAGAAACAGACACAGAATATCTACAGAAACAGACACAGAATGTCTACAGAAACAGACACAGAATGTCTACAGAAACAAACACAGAATGTCTACAGAAACAGACAACAGAATGTCTAGAAACAGACACAGAATGTCTACAGAAACAGAGACACGGAATGTCTACAGAAAATAAGACACGGAATGTCTACAGAAACAGACACAGAATGTCTAGAAACAGACACAGAATGTCTACAGAAACAGAGACACGGAATGTCTACAGAAACAGACACAGAATGTCTACAAAACTGACACAGAATGTCTACAGAAACCGACACAGAATGTCTACAGAAACAGAGACACGGAATGTCTACAGAAACAGAGACACAGAATGTCTACAGAAACACACAGAACGTCTACAGAAACAGACACAGAATATCTACAGAAACAGAGACACAGAATGTCTACAGAAACAGACACAGAATGTCTACAGAAACAGACACAGAATGTCTACAGAAACAGAGACACAGAATGTCTACAGAAACAGACACAGAATGTCTAGAAACAGACACAGAATGTCTACAGAAACATAGACACAGAATGTATACAAAAACAGACACAGAATATCTACAAAAACAGAAACACAGAATGTCTACAAAAACAGACACAGAATATCTACAGAAACAGACATAGAATGTCTACAGAAACAGAGACACGGAATGTCTACAGAAACAGACACAGAATGTCTACAGAAACAGACACAGAATGTCTACAGAAACAGAAACACAGAATGTCTACAAAAACAGACTCAGAATATCTACAGAAACAGATACAGAATGTCTACAGAAACAGAGATACGGAATGTCTACAGAAAAAGACACAGAATGTCTAGAAAGAGACACAGAATGTCTAGAAACAGACACAGAATGTCTACAGAAACAGACACAGAATGTCTACAGAAACAGAGACACGAAATGTCTACAAAAACAGAGACAAGGAATGTCTACAGAAACAGAGACACAGAATGTCTACAAAAACTGACACAGAATGTCTACAAAAACAGACACAGAATGTCTACAGAAGCAGACACAGAATGTCTACAGAAAAAGAGACACGAAATGTCTACAAAAACAGACACAGAATATCTACAGAATCAGAGACACGGAATGTCTACAGAAACAGACACAGAATATCTACAGAAACAGACACAGAATGTCTACAGAAACAGACACAGAATGTCTACAGAAACAAACACAGAATGTCTACAGAAACAGACAACAGAATGTCTAGAAACAGACACAGAATGTCTACAGAAACAGACACAGAATGTCTACAGAAACAGACACAGAATGTCTACAAAAACAGAGACACGGAATGTCTACAGAAACAGACACAGAATGTCTACAGAAACAGACACAGAGTGTCTACAAAAACAGACACAGAATGTCTACAAAAACAGACACAGAATATCTACAGAAACAGACACAGAATGTCTACAGAAACAGAGACACGGAATGTCTACAGAAACAGAGACACGGAATGTCTACAGAAACAGACACAGAATGTCTACAGAAACACACAGAACGTCTACAGAAACAGACACAGAATATCTACAGAAACAGACACACAGAATGTCTACAGAAACAGACACAGAATGTCTACAGAAACAGACACAGAATGTCTACAGAAACAGAGACACAGAATGTATACAGAAACAGACACAGAATGTCTAGAAACAGACACAGAATGTCTACAGAAACAGACACATAATGTCTACAAAACAGACACAGAATGTCTACAGAAACAGAGACACGGAATGTCTACAAAAACAGAAACACGGAATGTCTACAAAAACAGAGACACAAAATGTCAACAAAAACAGACACAGAATGTTTACAGAAACAGACACAGAATGTCTACAGAAACAGAGACATGGAATGTCTACAAAAACAGAAACACAGAATGTCTACAAAACAGAAACACAGAATATCTACAAAAATAGAGACATAGAATGCCTACAAAAACAGAAACACAGAATATCTACAAAAATAGGGACATAGAATGTCTACAAAAACAGAAACACAGAATGTCTACAAAAACTTGTGTGTTCATGAGGAAATGTCATCCATTAAAGGGGAGCCATCAGGCCAGACAAACTTATTTCTGTTAACACAACACTGTAGACTTATTTCTGTTAACACAACACTGTAGACTTATTTCTGTTAACACAACACTGTAGACTTATTTCTAAACTCTGAAGATAATACCATCACTTTTATGTGGACTATAGTCCCGTCGACTTAAAGAACATGCTCAGAACAAATCTTGTACACAAGTGAACTGTACACGTAGCTAAGTATCAACATATTCAGGGAAAGAAACTACATGTTTATATAAAGAAACTGAACTCAGAACAATAATAACAACAACAACAATAACAATAAAAACAGTGACAAAAGCATCAACAAAAACAATAATAATAAATAATAGCAACAACAATAACAACAAGCAATAAAACAAACAAAACCACAATAACAAAAACAAAACAAATAACAACATTAATAATAACTTCAATAACAACAATAACAAAAATAACAAGAACAATAACAAAAACAATAAAACAACAATAACAATAAAAAATAATAAAACGAACAATAACAACATAACAATAATAGAAACAAAAACAATAACAGCAACAATACACATAGATACACAATAAACAAACAGTTGCTGTCTGTGTTACATGTAATAGATACACAATATACAAACAGTTGCTGTCTGTGATACATGTAATAGATACACAATAAACAAACAGTTACTGTCTGTGTTACATGTAATAGATACACAATATACAAACAGTTGCTGTCTGTGTTACATGTAATAATAGATACACAATATACAAACAGTTGCTGTCTGTGTTACATGTAAGAGATACACAATAAACAAACAGTTACTGTCTGTGTTACATGTAATAGATACACAATATACAAACAGTTGCTGTCTGTGATACATGTAATAGATACACAATAAACAAACAGTTGCTGTCTGTGTTACATGTAATAGATACACAATAAACAAACAGTTACTGTCTGTGATATATTTAATAGATACACAATAAACAAACAGTTGCTGTCTGTGTTACATGCAATAGATACACAATATACAAACAGTTGCTGTCTGTGTTACATGTAAGAGATACACAATAAACAAACAGTTACTGTCTGTTATACATGTAATAGATACACAATAAACAAACAGTTGCTGTCTGTGATACATGTAATAGATACACAATAAACAAACAGTTACTGTCTGTGATACATGTAATAGATACACAATAAACAAACAGTTACTGTCTGTTATACATGTAATAGATACACAATAAACAAACAGTTACTATCTGTAATACATGTAATAGATACACAATAAACAAACAGTTACTGTCTGTGATACATGTAATAGATACACAATATACAAACAGTTTGTTGTCTGTGATACATGTAACAGATACACAATAAACAAACAGTTACTATCTGTGATACATGTAATAGATACACAATAAACAAACAGTTACTGTCTGTGATACATGTAATAGATACACAATAAACAAACAGTTACTATCTGTGTTACATGTAATAGATACACAATAAACAAACAGTTAATGTCTGTGTTACATGTAATAGATACACAATAAACAAACAGTTGCTGTCTGTGTTACATGTAATAGATACACAATAAACAAACAGTTACTATCTGTGATACATGTAATAGATACACAATAAACAAACAGTTACTGTCTGTGATACATGTAATAGATACACAATAAACAAATAGTTACTGTCTGTGATACATGTAATAGATACACAATAAACAAATAGTTACTATCTGTGATACATGTAATAGATAAACAATATACAAACAGTTACTGTCTGTGTTACATGTAATAGATAAACAATAAACAAACAGTTGCTGTCTGTGTTACATGTAATAGATAAACAATAAACAAACAGTTATTGTCTGTGTTACATGTAATAGATACACAATAAACAAACAGTTACTGTCTGTGTTACATGTAATAGATACACAATAAACAAACAGTTACTGTCTGTGTTACATGTAATAGATACACAATAAACAAACAGTTACTGTCTGTGTTACATGTAATAGATACACAATAAACAAACAGTTACTGTCTGTGTTACATGTAATAAAAAGTTAAGTAAAGTACCCCCGTCACGCCAAGTGGCGTATAGGGAAATATGGTGTTAGTGACCCTATATTTTACAGACCTTCAGCACATGATTTTTGGGGTAATGTGGTCAGTATTACGCCCGTGCTGCTTTACTTTCCCAGAAAAAATCCGGTACCCATTCAAGGCTGGGTGAACCCGGAAGCCGTCGGTTGGGATCGAACCCTACCCCTTGTCCGTGGTAGTCCAGTTCACTAACCACTGAGCTATCGCGGCTCCCGTTACATGTAATAGATACACAATAAACAAACAGTTACTGTCTGTGTTACATGTAATAGATACACAATAAACAAACAGTTACTGTCTGTGATACATGTAATAGATACACAATAAACAAACAGTTACTGTCTGTGTTACATGTAATAGATACACAATAAACAAACAGTTACTGTCAGTGATACATGTAATAGATACACAATAAACAAACAGTTACTGTCTGTGATACATGTAATAGATACACAATAAACAGTTACTGTCTGTGATACATGTAATAGATACACAATAAACAAACAGTTACTGTCTGTGTTACATGTAATAGATACACAATATACAACTTAAACATCTAATCGTTACTTCTTTTAATTCTTTCTTTTTTAATCAAATCCAAAATATATAAATAATTTCTGATTTCTCAAGAAAATATTCTTTCTTTGCTCATATCAAATAGTTTGTGACTCCACAAATCAATTATTCTTTCATTCCTCAAATCAAATATTTTCTAATTCAACAAATCAAATATTTTTTAATTGCACAAATCAAATATTTTTTAATTCAACAAATCAAATATTTTTTAATTGCACAAATCAAATATTTTCTAATTCAACAAATCAAATATTTTTTAATTCCACAAATCAAATATTTTTTAATTCCACAAATCAAATATTTTCTAATTCCACGAATCAAATATTTTCTAATTCAACAAATCAAATATTTTTTAATTCCACAAATCAAATATTTTCTAATTCCACAAATCAAATATTTTCTAATTCCACAAATCAAATATTTTTTTTTGCTCAAATTAAATAGTTTCTGACTTCACAAAATCAAATTTGTTTATTTTCTTCAACAAATGAACTGTCCACTGGCGTCAACTCACATCTACTATTAATGTTCTCATGTCTTTAAACAAAGAAAAATAACGGAAAGAAATAAAGAGAGAAAATCAAGATATTGTTTGAAACTGAACCTTGTGGTAGAGAGACTGAAATAGAAACAGAGATTGAGTGAAGTCCACTATTGGTGGATAAATAGGACAAAGGTTAAAGGTTGAATTCAGATGTTTGTGACCTTACATGGGAATCACGGCTTTTACAGTACAAATCAGTTTATAGTCATAGTCTAGTTCGAAGGTAAATGTTGTAAGAGAAAGATCATATTTAACTCTCTTGATCAAGCTCTTTGGCTCATCCACTACATGTCTTACTGTAACCATGTCATCCTGGTGTGATGTCACGTTGACGACCTGAGAGCAAATAAAAATAAACAAGGTAAAGTGAGTTCTTGCAACACATTTAATGCCATCATTGTGAGTGTCTTTGACAACACACAAGCCACCTTATTTCAAATCTCTCCACATTTACTACATTCAATGTGAATGTCTTTGACAACACACAAGCCACCTTATTTCAAATCTCTCCACATTTACTGCATTCAATGTGACTGTCTTTGACAACACACAAGCCACCTTATTTCAAATCTCTCCACATTTACTACATTCAATGTGACTGTCTTTGACAACACACAAGCCACCTTATTTCAAATCTCTCCACATTTAATGTCATCATTGTGAGTGTCTTTGACAACAAACAAGCCACCTTATTTCAAATCTCGCCACATTTACTGCATTCAATGTGACTGTCTTTGACAACAAACAAGCCACCTTATTTCAAATCTCGCCACATTTACTGCATTCAATGTGACTGTCTTTGACAACAAACAAGCCACCTTATTTCAAATCTCGCCACATTTACTGCATTCAATGTGACTGTCTTTGACAACAAACAAGCCACCTTATTTCAACTTGTGTACACACTATCAGATCAAATCGAGAATAAACAAATAAACGTGACCCGTCAAACTTAGGTTTCTTAAAGATATAAAGAGAGTAAAATTCAGCTCACAAGAGATACAACGAGAGTAGAATTCAGCTCACAAGAGACACAAAGAGAGTAGAATTCAGCTCACAAGAGACACAAAGAGAGTAGAATTCAGCTCACAAGAGATACAACGAGAGTAGAATTCAGCTCACAAGAGATACAAAGAGAGTAGAATTCAGCTCACAAGAGATACAAAGAGACTAGAATTCAGCTCACAAGAGATACAAAGAGAGTAGAATTCAGCTCACAAGAGATACAAAGAGACTAGAATTCAGCTCACAAGAGATACAAAGAGAGTAGAATTCAGCTCACAAGAGATACAAAGAGACTAGAATTCAGCTCACAAGAGATACAAAGAGACTAGAATTCAGCTCACAAGAGATACAAAGAGAGTAGAATTCAGCTCACAAGAGATACAAAGAGAGTAAAATTCAGCTCACAAGAGATACAAAGAGAGTAGAATTCAGCTCACAAGAGATACAAAGAGAGTAAAATTCAGCTCACAAGAGACACAAAGAGAGTAGAATTCAGCTCACAAGAGATACAAAGAGAGTAAAATTCAGCTCACAAGAGACACAAAGAGAGTAGAATTCAGCTCACAAGAGATACAAAGAGAGTAAAATTCAGCTCACAAGAGACACAAAGAGAGTAAAATTCAGCTCACAAGAGACACAAAGAGAGTAGAATTCAGCTCACAAGAGACACAAAGAGACTAGAATTCAGCTCACAAGAGATACAAAGAGACTAGAATTCAGCTCACAAGAGATATAAGAGAGTAATATTCGGTTCACAAGATATACAGAATAGAATTCAGCTCACAAGAGATATAAAGAGAGTAATATTCAGTTCACAAGAGATACAAAGAGAGTAGAATTCAGCTCACAAGAGATATAAAGAGAGTAATATTCGGTTCACAAGATATACAGAATAGAATTCAGCTCACAAGAGATATAAAGAGAGTAATATTCAGCTCACAAGAGATACAAAGAGAGTAGAATTCAGCTCACAAGAGATACAAAGAGAGTAAAATTCAGCTCACAAGAGATACAAAGAGAGTAGAATTCAGCTCACAAGAGATACAAAGAGAGTAAAATTCAGCTCACAAGAGACACAAAGAGAGTAGAATTCAGCTCACAAGAGACACAAAGAGACTAGAATTCAGCTCACAAGAGATACAAAGAGACTAGAATTCAGCTCACAAGAGATATAAAGAGAGTAATATTCGGTTCACAAGATATACAGAATAGAATTCAGCTCACAAGAGATATAAAGAGAGTAATATTCAGTTCACAAGAGATACAAAGAGAGTAGAATTCAGCTCACAAGAGACACAAAGAGAGTAGGATTCAGCTCACAAGAGACACAAAGAGAGTAGAATTCAGCTCACAAGAGACACAAAGAGAGTAGAAGTCAGCTCACAAGAGACACAAAGAGAGTAGGATTCAGCTCACAAGAGACACAAAGAGAGTAGAATTCAGCTCACAAGAGACACAAAGAGAGTAGAAGTCAGCTCACAAGAGATACAAAGAGAGTAGGATTCAGCTCACAAGAGACACAAAGAGAGTAGAAGTCAGCTCACAAGAGACACAAAGAGAGTAGAATTCAGCTCACAAGAGACACAAAGAGAGTAGAATTCAGCTCACAAGAGACACAAAGTAACTCTTCTTCTGCTGGTAGTATATCTGGAGGATTATTTGAGCCGGGTCTGTTCAAAAGTTCTTCAAAGTGTTCTTTCCATCTCTCCATTTGTTCCCTTATATTACTAAGCAGATTTCCTTTCTTATCTTTAATAAAGGCATTGATCTGTTTGGTTTTTTTCCGCTTAATTTCTCTGTGTTGTTGTAAAATTCATTCAAATTCCATTTATTTGCTGCTTTTTCTGCCTCTTTAGCTAGTTCATCTATATATTTCCTCTTATCCCTTTTAATGCATCTTCTCACTTCTTTGTTCACCTCTGTGTAAGCTTCCTGTGTCTTGGCTTTATTACTTCTCTCGTTTTGCTTTTATTTATGTCTGCTTTCTTGTTCTTTCTTTCTTTAATTTTATTCAGGGTCTCTGCTGTCATCCATGCCTTATTCTGGCGTTCTCTTTTCCCCAGCGTTTCTTCGCATGTCTCTTTCCATATATTTTTTACCTGTTTCCAATGATCTTCTATATTTATTGTATTTTCTAATTTTTGGAGGACTTGTATTTGATACTGTGATTGCAAATTTATCTGTAATTCCTAGCTCTTTGAGAAACCCTACATTGAAATACTGTCTACCCGTATGTATATCTTATCAGTTTCAGTTGTCTACAACAGTATATCCATGAGCTACCTCTAACAATCTAACCGTTAATTCATGAGCCCTGATCTAGCCAGTGACAGAGAGTCCCGTGTTGTTTATTTTAAATAAATCTTAAGATAAAACAAACAAATGACGTCAAATTACCGCCAATAGGACAACGAGGGCCATGATCAGAACACAAGATTTCATCTTCAGAACTGGAGTCTCGTAGACAACGATGTTGTTTGTTGAATAGTGGGCTTGTAGAGACTTGAACGACTCGTAGACAACGATGTTGTTTGTTGAATAGTGGGCTGGTAGAGACTTGAACGACTTGTAGACAACGATGTTGTTTGTTGAATAGTGGGCTTGTAGAGACTTGAACGACTTGTAGACAACGATGTTGTTTGTTGAATAGTGGGCTGGTAGAGACTTGAACGACTTGTAGACAACGGTTGTTTGTTGAATAGTGGGCTGGTAGAGACTTGAACGACTTGTAGACAACGGTTGTTTGTTGAATAGTGGGCTGGTAGAGACTTGCACAGAACGACATGTAGACAACGATGTTGTTTGTTGAATAGTGGGCTGGTAGAGACTTGAACGACTTGTAGACAACGATGTTGTTTGTTGAATAGTGGGCTGGTAGAGACTTGAACGACTTGTAGACAACGATGTTGTTTGTTGAATAGTGGGCTGTGGAGACTTGAACGACTTGTAGACAACGGTTGTTTGTTGAATAGTGGGCTGGTAGAGACTTGAACGACTTGTAGACAACGATGTTGTTTGTTGAATAGTGGGCTGGTAGAGACTTGAACGACTTGTAGACAACGATGTTGTTTGTTGAATAGTGGGCTGGTGGAGACTTGCTCAGAACGACTTGTAGACAACGATGTTGTTTGTTGAATAGTGGGCTGGTAGAGACTTGAACGACTTGTAGACAACGATGTTGTTTGTTGAATAGTGGGCTGGTAGAGACTTGAACGACTTGTAGACAACGATGTTGTTTGTTGAATAGTGGGCTGGTAGAGACTTGCACAGAACGACTTGTAGACAACGATGTTGTTTGTTGAATAGTGGGCTGGTAGAGACTTGAACGACTTGTAGACAACGATGTTGTTTGTTGAATATTGGGCTGGTAGAGACTTGAACGACTTGTAGACAACGATGTTGTTTGTTGAATATTGGGCTGGTAGAGACTTTAACGACTTGTAGACAACGATGTTGTTTGTTGAATAGTGGGCTGGTAGAGACTTGCACAGAACGACTTGTAGACAACGATGTTGTTTGTTGAATAGTGGGCTGGTAGAGACTTGCACAGAACGACTTTGACTGAACGTTCAGTAGCTGTGACCGGTAGCTGTTATATCAAACGAGTCCGGCTAGGGGCTATATATACACACAATCTGGCCAAAAAGAACAAAGGCAACACAAAAACAATTGGTATTTATATCAGAAGTGAGCAATAGACGGCTCGCGTACATACGCTCAGCCAGCCAGCCTCGTTTCTAATCCGCCCAGCAAACCTTCGTATTGTATCGTTTAATTGTAGCGGTCACTTATCTCACTCTAGGAATCATCATTAGATACAGCAACAAAAGTCTCAATTTTTGTATTTTGGTCTTTTGTGTCTTCACCGAAGCAGATCTTTAATCGATCATGGGGTCTCACATCTTAAAGACCTGATAAACTTATGGTTTCTCACTTCCTCTAGGCCACATCTGTGCATGCCGCCTCTCCTCTTACAGGACTGATCTAATCCTAGGGCCTCGCTAATTAAAACTCTGATCTACTCATGGGATCAACACTGATCTACGAATGGGATCTCACCTACTGCAGAACTGATCCACACATGGGTTCTCACATCCTGATTGTCTAAAACACATGGGGTCTCACCTACTAAATAACAAACACTCATGGGGTCTCACCTCCTATATAACTAACACTCATGGGGTCTCACCTGCTATATAAATAACACTTATTGGGTCTCATCTCCTATATAACCAACACTTATTGTGTCTCACCTCCTATATAACTAACACTCAGGGGTCTCACCTCCTATATAACTAACACTCAGGGGTCTCACCTCCTATATAACCAACACTCATGGGGTCTCACCTCCTATATAACCAACACTCATAGGGTCTCGCCTCCTATGTAACCAACACTCATGGGGTCTCACCTCCTATATAACTAATACTCATGGGGTCTCACCTCCTATATAAAGAACACTCATGGGGTCTCACCTCCTATATAACCAACACTCATGGGGTCTCACCTCCTATATAATCAACACTCATGGGGTCTCACCTAACATAACTAACACTTATGGAGTCTCACCCCCTATATAACTAACACTCATGGGGTCTCGTCTACTATATAACTAACACTTATGGGGGTCTCACCTCTTATATAACTAACACTTATGGGGTCTCACCTCCTAAATAACTAACACTTATTGGGTCTCACCTCCTATATAACTAACACTTATTGGGTTTCACCTCCTATATAACTAACACTTATGGGGATCTCACCTCCTATATAACCAACACATATTGGGTCTCACCTCCTATATAACCAACACATATTGGGTCTCAACTCCTATATAACCAACACTTATTGGGGCTCACCTCCTATATAACCAACCCTTATGGGGGTCTCACCTCCTATATAACTGACACTTATGGGGGTCTCACCTCCTATATAACTAACACATATTTGGTCTCACCTCCTATATAACCAACACATATTGGGTCTCACCTCCCACATAACTAACACTCATTGGGTCTCACCTCCTATATAACTAACACTCATAGGGTCTCACCTCCTATATAACTAACACTCATGGGGTCTCACCTCCTATATAACTAACACTCATGGGGTCTCACCTCCTATATAACTAACACACATAGGGTCTCACCTCCTATATAACTAACACTCATGGGGTCTCACCTCCTATATAACTAACACTCATGGGGACTCACCTCCTATATAACCAACACTCAAGGGCTCTCACCTCCTATAAAACCAACATTCATGGGGTCTCTCCTCCTATATAACCAACACTCAAGGGGTCTCACCTCCTACTTAACCAACGCTCATAGGGTCTCACCTCATATATAACCAAAACTCATTGGGTCTCACTTCCTATATAACTAACACTTATTAGGTCTCACCTCCTATATAACTAACACTTATGGGGGTTTCACCTCCTATATAACTAACACTTATGGGGGTCTCACCTCCGATTTAACTAACACTTATTGGTTCTCACCTCCTATATAACTAACACTTATTGGGTCTCACCTCCAATATAACTAACACTTATTGGGTCTCGCCTCCTATATAACCAACACTCATGGGGTCTCACCTCCTATATAACTAACATTTATTGGGTCTCACCTCCTACATAACTAACACTTATTGGGTCTCACCTCCTATATAATTAACATTTATTGGGTCTGACCTCCTATATAACTAACAGGCGTGGGTCTCACCTCCAATATAAATAACACTTATTGGGTCTCACCTCCTATAGAACTAACCGTCGGGGTCTCACCTCCTATATAACTAACAGTCGGGGGTCTCACCTCCAATACAACCAACACTTATTTGGTCTCACCTCCTATATAACCAACACATTTTGGGTCTCACCTCCTATATAACTAACACTTATTGGGTCTCACCTCCTATAACACCAACACTTATGGGGGTCTCACCTCCTATATAACTAACACTTATGGGGGTCTCACCTCCTATATAACCAACACATATTGGGTCTCACCTCCTATATAACCAACACATATTGGGTCTCACCTCCTACATAACTAACACTTATGGGGGTCTCACTTCCTATATAACTAACACTTATTGTGTCTCACCTCCTATATAACTAACACTTATTGGGTCTCACCTCCTATATAACTAACACTCGGGGTCTCACCTCCTATATAACTAACACTTGGGGGTTTCACCTCTTATATAACTAACACTCATGGTGTCTCACCTCCTATATAACTAACACTTATTTTATCTCACCTCCTATATAACTAACACTCATGGTGTCTCACCTCCTATATAACTAACACTTATTGGGTCTCACCTTCTATATAATTAACACTCAGGGGTCTCACGTCCTATATAACTAACACTCGGTGGTCTCACCTCCTATATAACTAACACTCATGGGGTCTCATCTCCTATAAAAATAACACTTGGGAGTCTCATCTCCTATATAACTAACACTCATGGGGTCTCACCGCCTATATAACTAACACTCATGGGGTCTCACCTCCTATATAACTAACACTCGGGGGTCTAACATCTCTATAATTAACACTCATGGGGTCTCACCTCCTATATAACCAACATTCATGGGGTCTCACCTCCTATATAACCAACATTCATGTGGTCTCACCTCCTATATAACCAACATTCATGTGGTCTCACCTCCTATATAACCAACATTCATGGGGTCTCACCTTTTATATAACTAACACTCGGGGGTCTCACCTCCTATATAACCAACATTCATGTGGTCTCACCTCCTATATAACCAACATTCATGTGGTCTCACCTCCTATATAACCAACATTCATGGGGTCTCACCTTTTATATAACTAACACTCATGGGGTCTCACCTCCTATATAACCAACATTCATGGGGTCTCACCTCCTATATAACCAACATTCATGTGGTCTCACCTCCTATATAACCAACATTCATGTGGTCTCACCTCCTATAAACCAACACTCATGGGGTCTCACCTCCTATATAAATAACACTCGGGGGTCTAACATCCTATATAATCAACACTCATGGGGTCTCACCTCCTATATAACCAACACTCATGGGGTCTCACCTCCTATATAACCAACATTCATGGGGTCTCACCTCCTATATAACTAACACTCGGGGGTCTAACATCCTATATAACCAACACTCATGGGGTCTCACCTCCTATATAAATAACACTCGGGGGTCTAACATCCTATATAATCAACACTCATGGGGTCTCACCTCCTATATAACCAACACTCATGGGCTCTCACCTCCTATATAACCAACATTCATGGGGTCTCACTTCCTATATAACTAACACTTATGGGGTCTCACCTCCTATATAACTAACACTCATGGGGTCTCACCTGCTATATAAATAACACTTATTGGGTCTCATCTCCTATATAACCAACACTTATTGTGTCTCACCTCCTATATAACTAACACTCAGGGGTCTCACCTCCTATATAACTAACACTCAGGGGTCTCACCTCCTATATAACTAACACTTATTGAGTCTCATCTCCTATATAACTAACACTCAGTGGTCTCACCTCCTATATAACTAACACTCAGGGGTCTCACTTCCTATATAACTAACACTCGGGGTCCCTCCTCCTATATAACTAACACTCGTGGGTTTCATCTCCTATATAACTAACACTCGGGGGTATCACCTCCTATATAACTAACACTCATGGTGTCTCACCTTCTATATAACTAACACTCATGCGGTCTCACCTCCTATATAACTAACACTCATGTGGTCTCACCTCCTATATAACTAACACTCATGGGGTCTCACCTCCTATATAACTAACACTCATGGGGTCACACCTCCTATATAACTAACACTCGGGGGTCTCACCTCCTATATAACTACCACTTATGGTGGTCTCACCTGCTATATAACTAACACTCGGGGGTCTCACCTCCTATATAACCAACACTCATGGGGTCTCACCTCCTATATAACCAACACTCATGGGGTCTCACCTCATATATAACTTACACTTATTGGGTCTCACCTCCTATATAACTAACACTTATTGTGTCTCACCTCCTATATAACCAACACTCATGGGGGGCTCACCTCCTATATAACCAACACTCATAGGGTTTCACCTCCTATATAACCAACACTCTTGGGGGTCTCACCTCCTATATAACCAACACTCATGGGGGCCTCACCTCCTATATAAACAACACTCATGGGGGTCTCACCTCCTATATAACCAATACTCATGGGGTCCCACCTCCTATATAACCAACACTCATGGGGTCTCACCTTCTATATAACTAACACTTATTGGGTCTCACCTCCTATATAACTAACACTCATGGGGTCTCACCTCCTATGTAACTAACACTCATGGTGTCTCACCTCCTATATAACTAACACTCATGGGGTCACACCTCCTATATAACTAACACTTATTTTATCTCACCTCCTATATAACTAACACTCATGGTTTCTCACCTCTTATATAACTAACACTTATTGGGTCTCACCTTCTATATAATTAACACTCAGGGGTCTCACGTCCTATATAACTAACACTCGGTGGTCTCACCTCCTATATAACTAACACTCATGGGGTCTCATCTCCTATAAAAATAACACTTGGGAGTCTCATCTCCTATATAACTAACACTCATGGGGTCTCACCGCCTATATAACTAACACTCATGGGGTCTCACCTCCTATATAACTAACACTCGGGGGTCTAACATCTCTATAATTAACACTCATGGGTCTCACCTCCTATATAACCAACATTCATGGGGTCTCACCTCCTATATAACCAACATTCATGTGGTCTCACCTCCTATATAACCAACATTCATGTGGTCTCACCTCCTATATAACCAACATTCATGGGGTCTCACCTTTTATATAACTAGCACTCGGGGGTCTAACATCCTATATAACCAAACATTCATGTTGTCTCACCTCCTATATAACTAACACTCGGGGGTCTAACATCCTATATAACCAACACTCATGGGGTCTCACCTCCTATATAAATAACACTCGGGGGTCTAACATCCTATATAATCAACACACATGGGGTCTCACCTCCTATATAACCAACACTCATGGGGTCTCACCTCCTATATAACCAACATTCATGGGTCTCAACTCCTATATAACTAACACTTATGGGGTCTCACCTCCTATATAACTAACACTCATGGGGTCTCACCTCCTATATAACTAACACTCATGGGGTCTCACCTGCTATATAAATAACACTTATTGGGTCTCATCTCCTATATAACCAACACTTATTGTGTCTCACCTCCTATATAACTAACACTCAGTGGTCTCACCTCCTATATAACTAACACTCAGGGGTCTCACTTCCTATATAACTAACACTCGGGGGTCCCACCTCCTATATAACTAACACTCGTGGGTTTCATCTCCTATATAACTAACACTCGGGGGGTATCACCTCCTATATAACTAACACTCATGGGGTCTCACCTTCTATATAACTAACACTCATGCGGTCTCACCTCCTATATAACTAACACTCATGGGGTCTCACCTCCTATATAACTAACACTCATGGGGTCTCACCTCCTATATAACTAACACTCATGGGGTCACACCTCCTATATAACTAACACTTATGGCGTCTCACCTCCTATATAACCAACACTCATGGGGTCTCATCTCCTATATAACTAACACTCGGGGTCTCACCTCCTATATAACTACCACTTATGGTGGTCTCACCTGCTATATAACTAACACTCGGGGGTCTCACCTCCTATATAACCAACACTCTTGGGGGTCTCACCTCCTATATAACTTACACTTATGGGTCTCACCTCCTATATAACTTACACTTATGGGGTCTCACCTCCTATATAACTTACACTTATGGGGTCTCACCTCCTATATAACTTACACTTATGGGGTCTCACCTCCTATATAACTTACACTTATGGGGTCTCACCTCCTATATAACTTACACTTATGGGGTCTCACCTCCTATATAACTTACACTTATGGGGTCTCACCTCCTATATAACTTACACTTATGGGGTCTCACCTCCTATATAACTCACACTTATGGGGTCTCACCTCCTATATAACTTACACTTATGGGGTCTCACCTCCTATATAACTTACACTTATGGGGTCTCACCTCCTATATAACTTACACTTATGGGGTCTCACCTCCTATATAACCAACACTCATGGGGTCTCACCTCCTATATAACCAACACTCATGGGGTCTCACCTCCTATATAACCAACACTCATGGGGTCTCACCTCATATATAACTTACACTTATTGGGTCTCACCTCCTATATAACTTACACTTATTGGGTCTCACCTCCTATATAACCAACACTCATGGGGTCTCACCTCCTATATAACCAACACTCATGGGGTCTCACCTCCTATATAACCAACACTCATGGGGGTCTCACCTCCTATATAACCAACACTCATGGGGGTCTCACCTCCTATATAACCAACACTCATGGGTTTCACCTCCTATATAACCAACACTCTTGGGGGTCTCACCTCCTATATAACCAAACACTCATGGGGGCCTCACCTCCTATATAAACAACACTCATGGGGGTCTCACCTCCTATATAACCAATACTCATGGGGTCCCACCTCCTATATAACCAACACTCATGGGGTCTCACCTTCTATATAACTAACACTTATTGGGTCTCACCTCCTATATAACTAACACTCATGGGGTCTCACCTCCTATATAACTAACACTCATGGGGTCTCACCTCCTATATAACTAACACTCATGGGGTCACACCTCCTATATAACTAACACTTATGGCGTGTCACCTCCTATATAACCAACACTCATGGGGTCTCATCTCCTATATAACTAACACTCGGGGGTCTCACCTCCTATATAACTACCACTTATGGTGGTCTCACATGCTATATAACTAACACTCGGGGGTCTCACCTCTATATAACCAACACTCATGGGGTCTCACATCCTATATAACCAACACTCATGGGGTTTCACCTCATATATAACTAACACTCATGGGGGCCTCACCTCCTATATAACCAACACTCTTGGGGGTCTCACCTCCTATATAACCAACACTCATGGGGGTCTCACCTCCTATATAACCAACACTCATGGGGTCTCACCTCCTATATAACCAACACTCATGGGTCACACCTCCTATATAACTAACACTCGGGGGTCTCACCTCCTATATAACTACCACTTATGGTGGTCTCACATGCTATATAACTAACACTCGGGGGTCTCACCTCCTATATAACCAACACTCATGGGGTCTCACATCCTATATAACCAACACTCATGGGGTTTCACCTCATATATAACTAACACTCATGGGGGCCTCACCTCCTATATAACCAACACTCTTGGGGGTCTCACCTCCTATATAACCAACACTCATGGGGTCTCACCTCCTATATAACCAACACTCATGGGGGCCTCACCTCCTATATAACCAACACTCATGGGGGCCTCACCTCCTATATAACCAACACTCATGGGGGTCTCACCTCCTATATAACCAACACTCATGGGGTCCCACCTCCTATATAACCAACACTCATGGGGTCTCACCTCCTATATAACTAACACTTATTGGGTCTCACCTCCTATATAACTAACACTCATGGGGTCTCACCTCCTATATAACTAACACTCATGGGTTCTCATCTCCTATATACCTAACACTCATGGGTTCTCATCTCTTATAGACCTAATTGTTGGAGCACCACCTACAGACGTCGTCAGCCTGGTGGTTAATGTGGCATCACTGACAGACATCGATATCATTTTCTTCTTCTGTCTGTTTTCAGCCATTCTAGTGATTCTTCAAAGTCAATGTCTGTCCGCTATTTATGTTATCTCCCCATCTTTATCTCAGCCTACCTCCCCCCCCCCCCTTTCAGAGTCCCTTATAGAATGATCTCTTCTAGCCCAGATGCCCGAGATTCGTGGCCAAACATTCCATTTTTTGTGTTTCTTCACGAAAGTCAGATATAGCCACGATATTACTGAGAGCCCATGATTTATGACAAACGAAGATAGGCAATAACATGTGTATACAAAGCTTGATATTGTTTCTTGTTGAGTGGAGGATTAACATCCAGACACATAAACATCTTTGCTTAAGCTTCATAGATGGAGGAAAAGGTCGATGAAGGCAGCAGATGTTTGATGAGTAGATTTATGTTTTTCTAAGTTTTGAGTCAACACTGTTGGACAGTCTCTACCGGCTACAGTTTTGTGTTTCTCCAAGTTTTGAGATAACACTGTTGTACAATCTCTACCTGCTATAGTTTGCTAAGCTTGAGTGACATTTTTACATATTGTTTATATATATTTAACATATTTTAGTCCACACTTCTATCTTGGGTTTGAACTCAAATCTACTTGTGAACGTGGTCAGAACACTGAAGATAAGACGTGTCTCCGAGGTATACATGTCAGGCCGGTCTACAGTTTAAGACCATGTCGTGGAAACACTTGAGGAGAAATCTAGTCCTAGGAGAGACAACTGACAAAGTGATTAAGGGACACTTATGATGGGTAGAAAGCTAGTCCTAGGAGAGACAACTGACAAAGTGATTAAGGGACACTTATGATGGGTAGAAAGCTAGTCCTGGGAGAGACAACTGACAAAGTGATTAACGGGCACTTATGATGGGTAGAAAGCTAGTCCTAGGAGAGACAACTGACAAAGTGATTAAGGGACACTTATGATGAGGAGAAATCAGGTCCTAGGAGAGACAACTGACAAAGTGATTAAGGGACACTTATGATGAGGAGAAATCAGGTCCTAGGAGAGACAACTGACAAAGTGATTAAGGGACACTTATGATGGGGAGAAATATGGTCCTAGGAGAGACAACTGACAAAGTGATTAAGGGACACTTATGATGGGGAGAAATATGGTCCTAGGAGAGACAACTGACAAAGTGATTAAGGGACACTTATGATGGGGAGAAATCTGGTCCTAGGAGAGACAACTGACAAAGTGATTAAGGGACACTTATGATGAGGAGAAATCTGGTCCTAGGAGAGACAACTGACAAAGTGATTAAGGGGCACTTATGATGGGTAGAAAGCTAGTCCTAGGAGAGACAACTGACAAAGTGATTAAGGGACACTTATGATGGGTAGAAAGCTAGTCCTAGGAGAGACAACTGACAAAGTGATTAAGGGACACTTATGATGGGTAGAAAGCTAGTCCTAGGAGAGACAACTGACAAAGTGATTAAGGGACACTTATGATGGGTAGAAAGCTAGTCCTAGGAGAGACAACTGACAAAGTGATTAAGGGACACTTATGATGAGGAGAAATCAGGTCCTATGAGAGACAACTGACAAAGTGATTAAGGGACACTTATGATGGGTAGAAAGCTAGTCCTAGGAGAGACAACTGACAAAGTGATTAAGGGACACTTATGATGGGGAGAAATATGGTCCTAGGAGAGACAACTGACAAAGTGATTAAGGGACACTTATGATGGGGAGAAATATGGTCCTAGGAGAGACAACTGACAAAGTGATTAAGGGACACTTATGATGGGGAGAAATATGGTCCTAGGAGAGACAACTGACAAAGTGATTAAGGGACACTTATGATGGGGAGAAATATGGTCCTAGGAGAGACAACTGACAAAGTGATTAAGGGACACTTATGATGGGGAGAAATATGGTCCTAGGAGAGACAACTGACAAAGTGATTAAGGGGCACTTATGATGGGTAGAAAGCTAGTCCTAGGAGAGACAACTGACAAAGTGATTAAGGGACACTTATGATGGGTAGAAAGCTAGTCCTAGGAGAGACAACTGACAAAGTGATTAAGGGACACTTATGATGAGGAGAAATCAGGTCCTATGAGAGACAACTGACAAAGTGATTAAGGGACACTTATGATGGGTAGAAAGCTAGTCCTAGGAGAGACAACTGACAAAGTGATTAAGGGACACTTATGATGGGTAGAAAGCTAGTCCTAGGAGAGACAACTGACAAAGTGATTAAGGGACACTTATGATGGGTAGAAAGCTAGTCCTAGGAGAGACAACTGACAAAGTGATTAAGGGACACTTATGATGAGGAGAAATCAGGTCCTATGAGAGACAACTGACAAAGTGATTAAGGGACACTTATGATGGGGAGAAATCAGGTCATAGGAGAGACAACTGACAAAGTGATTAAGGGACACTTATGATGGGGAGAAATCAGGTCCTAGGAGAGACAACTGACAAAGTGATTAAGGGACACTTATGATGGGTAGAAATCTGGTCCTAGGAGAGACAACTGACAAAGTGATTAAGGGACACTTATGATGGGTAGAAATGAGGTCCTAGGAGAGACAACTGACAAAGTGATTAAGGGACACTTATGATGAGGAGAAATGAGGTCCTAGGAGAGACAACTGACAAAGTGATTAAGGGACACTTATGATGAGGAGAAATGAGGTCCTAGGAGAGACAACTGACAAAGTGATTAAGGGACACCTTTGATTAGGAGAAATCTGGTCCTAGGAGAGACAACTGACAAAGTGAATAAGGGACACCTTTGATTAGGAGAAATCTGGTCCTAGGAGAGACAACTGACAAAGTGAATAAGGGACACCTTTGATTAGGAGAAATCTGGTCCTAGGAGAGACAACTGACAAAGTGATTAAGGGACACTTATGATGAGGAGAAATGAGGTCCTAGGAGAGACAACTGACAAAGTGATTAAGGGACACCTTTGATTAGGAGAAATCTGGTCCTAGGAGAGACAACTGACAAAGTGATTAACGGCTGGGAGGTTGGAGCTTGGAAATGGAGGCTGTAGTTTTGGTGCTGAGGCTGGGAGGTTGGAGATGGGAAATGGAGGCTGTAGTTTTGGTGCTGAGGCTGGGAGGTTGGAGATGGGAAATGGAGGCTGTAGTTTTGGGCTGAGGCTGGGAGGTTGGAGATGGGAAATGGAGGCTGTAGTTTTGGTGCTGAGGCTGGGAGGTTGGAGATGGGAAATGGAGGCTGTAGTTTTGGTGCTGAGGCTGGGAGGTTGGAGATGGGAAATGGAGGCTGTAGTTTTGGTGCTGAGGCTGGGAGGTTGGAGATGGGAAATGGAGGCTGTAGTTTTGGTGCTGAGGCTGGGAGGTTGGAGATGGGAAATGGAGGCTGTAGTTTTGGGGCTGAGGCTGGGAGGTTGGAGATGGGAAATGGAGGCTGTAGTTTTGGGGCTGAGGCTGGGAGGTTGGAGATGGGAAATCGAGGCTGTAGTTTTGTGGCTGAGGCTGGGAGGTTGGAGCTGGGAAATGGAGGCTGTAGTTTTTGGGCTGAGGCTGGGAGGTTGGAGCTGGGAAATGGAGGCTGTAGTTTTGGTGCTGAGGCTGGGAGGTTGGAGCTTGGAAATGGAGGCTGTAGTTTTGGGGCTGAGGCTGGGAGGTTGGAGATGGGAAATGGAGGCTGTAGTTTTGGGGCTGAGGCTGGGAGGTTGGAGATGGGAAATGGAGGCTGTAGTTTTGGGGCTGAGGCTGGGAGGTTGGAGATGGGAAATCGAGGCTGTAGTTTTGTGGCTGAGGCTGGGAGGTTGGAGCTGGGAAATGGAGGCTGTAGTTTTTGGGCTGAGGCTGGGAGGTTGGAGCTTGGAAATGGAGGCTGTAGTTTTGGTGCTGAGGCTGGGAGGTTGGAGATGGGAAATGGAGGCTGTAGTTTTGGGGCTGAGGCTGGGAGGTTGGAGATGGGAAATGGAGGCTGTAGTTTTGGGGCTGAGGCTGGAAGGTTGGAGCTGGGAAATGGAGGCTGTAGTTTTTGGGCTGAGGCTGGGAGGTTGGAGACGGGAAATGGAGGCTGTAGTTTTGGGGCTGAGGCTGGGAGGTTGGAGCTGGGAAATGGAGGCTGTAGTTTTGGGCTGAGGCTGGGAGGTTGGAGATGGGAAATGGAGGCTGTAGTTTTGGGGCTCAGGCTGGGAGGTTGCAGATGGGAAATGGAGGCTGTAGTTTTGGGGCTGAGGCTGGGAGGTTGGATATGGGAAATGGAGGCTGTAGTTTTGGGGCTGAGGTCTGTGGGGTTGGAAGACTGGGGACGGAGAACTAGGGACTGAGGGCTGGGGGGATGGGGGCTGAGGGGTTGGAGGACTGTGGTTTAGGCCTGTGGGTTTGGAGAAATGTGGATTGAGGTGTTGGAGGACTGAAGGCTGTGGGATAGGAGAATGGGTGCTGATGGGGGTTTGGAGGATGGGGGCTGAGGGCTGCAGGATTGTGGGACTGGGGCTGAGGGTCGGAGGATGGGGCCCTAGACTGGTTGCTGGAGTACAGGGGGCTGGGAGTTTTAGGACGGGGGCTGAGGTCGGGGGGTTGGAGAACCGTCGGTGGGAAGTAGATTGTGGTTCTAGCAGGATTGACTGTGAGAACCCCCGGAAGTAGACTCCAGTCAGGGGAACTT
Organism: Megaustenia siamemsis; assembly: GCA_032433765.1. Classification (NCBI taxonomy): domain Eukaryota; kingdom Metazoa; phylum Mollusca; class Gastropoda; order Stylommatophora; family Ariophantidae; genus Megaustenia; species Megaustenia siamemsis. The sequence goes on from JAVIAB010000102.1 coordinate 1,348,307, forward strand.
GTTGACTGCTGTCCTCTGAGAGACACGACCCGAACGCTGACTGCCGGTTTGTAACCGAGACAAGGGGTTGATGTACACAGTTGTTGCTGTCATCACAAAGTGGCATGTTAGTTCTAACCTTGGAGTCTACGGTTAAAGATGTCCGGAGCCTAGTGCATTCCCCTTATTCTTCAAACCGATGTTATTGTCGTCACCAATTCTACACGATTTTATGTCGATATTGATGTTGACCTTTGATGTTGATGTTGACCGTTGCTGTTGACCTTTGATGTTGATGTTGACCTTTGATGTTGATGTTGACCTTTGATGTTGATGTTGACCTTTATGTTGATGTTGACCTTTGATGTTGATGTTGACCGTTGCTGTTGATATTGACCTTTGATATTGATGTTGACCTTTGATGTTGATGTTGAAGTTGACCTTTGACATTGATGTTGACCTTTGATGTTGATGTTGACCTTTGATGTTGATGTTGACCTTTTATATTGATGTTGACCTTTGATGTTGATGTTGACCTTTGATATTGATGTTGACCTTTGATGTTGATGTGGACCTTTGATGTTGATGTTGAAGTTGACCTTTGATATTGATGTTGACCTTTGATGTTGATGTTGACCTTTTATGTTGATGTTGACCTTTGATGTTGACCTTTGATGTTGATGTTGAAGTTGACCTTTGATATTGATGTGGCCTTTGATGTTGATGTTGATGTTGACCTTTGATATTGATGTTGACCTTTGATGTTGATGTTGACCTTTGATGTTGATGTTGACCTTTGATGTTGATGTTGACCTTTGATGTTCATTTTGATGTTAACATTTTATGTTGATGTTGACCTTTGATGTTGATGTTGATGTTGACCTTTGATGTTGATATTGATGTTGACCTTTGATGTTGGTGTTGACCTTTGATATTGATGTTGACCTTTGATGTTGATGTTGATGTTGACCTTTGATGTTGATGTTGACCTTTGATGTTGATGTTGACCTTTGATGTTGATGTTGACTATCAATGTTGATGTTGATGTTTACCTTTGATGTTGATGTTGATCTTTGAGGTTGATGTCTGATGTTGATGTTACCTTTGATGTTGATGTTGACCTTTGATGTTGATTTTGATGTTAACATTTTATGTTGATGTTGATCTTTAATGTTGATGTTGATGTTGACCTTTGATGTTGATGTTGACCTTTGATGTTGATGTTGACCTTTGATGTTGACCTTTGATAATGGATTATTGTCTTTTACTGTCGTGATCGTATAGTGGCTTTGATGATTTACTTCGCGTTGTGTTTCTTGTACCGTTATTGTCATTAGCTACACTTACCTTTGGGAGCACTTCCTGATGTGAATATCATATCAACAACATATATATCAAATTGACACGGCGTGAGTTGTAATACAACACCAACTTATGTTTGTTGCAAGAGTCCAGAGGAAAACATAAGCCTTGAATACTTCGATTCTCTTCTTATTCCAGTTACACAAGTCATAACTACTTGGCCGTTTAGAACAGCCACGTACTCACTAATCACAAATGTATCTATGTACAACAGCCGTGAACTCACTAATCACAAATGTATCTATGTACAACAGCCACGAACTCACTAATCACAAATGTATCTATGTACAACAGCCGTGAACTCACTAATCACAAATGTATCTATGTACAACAGCCGTGAACTCACTAATCACAAATGTATCTATGTACAACAGCCGTGAACTCAGTAATCACAAATGTATCCATGTACAACAGCCGTGAACTCACTAATCACAAATGTATCTATGTACAACAGCCACGAACTCACTAATCACAAATGTATCTATGTACAACAGCCACGCACTCACTAATCACAAATGTATCTATGTACAACAGCCGTGAACTCACTAATCACAAATGTATCTATGTACAACAGCCCCGTACTCACTAATCACAAATGTATCTATGTACAACAGCCACGAACTCACTAATCACAAATGTATCTATGTACAACAACCGTGAACTCACTAATCACAAATGTATCTATGTACACAACTCAAATAGTTCACATCTCACAATGCTATCAAGTCTATGACTAACATACATCCCAGAATTTGAAATATAATCCTATGATTGCTGAAGCTGTTCACGTGAATATCCCTCCTTTAGCTCATGTGTTGTCTCTCACTCAGTGTGTTTCATAGAGCGGTTCTCTCTTCAAGCGTTTCTTTGTTCTGATCGACTTAGCGATCGCCATTTTCGGCTTGCTACGCGAATCATCGTTTGTCCATTGCTCCTCTGAGCTCTGGTCTCCGGTTGACTTAGTTCTTTTGCCATTCCGGCAGATTTCTCTGTCAGCTTTTTAAGTGAGAGTTTTGGTCTTTAAGCGTTCCGCTTCTTTGTGAGAAAACGTTTCTTATCTCTGATTGACTTAGCCGTTGCCATCTCTGGCAGATATCTCCATCAGATGTGTGAGCCGGTCGCTCCATCTGAGGTTGGCACTCGGCCCTTCCAGTTTGCCCGCCGAACCCTCTTGGCGTTACTGACCCGTCTCTCTCCAAGTGTTCTCTGCTAAGTGTCGTGTTCTTCTCAGTTTTGGGTTTAAGCATCACCCTCTTCCGCGCTTTTGTCGGGTGACGTAACGCCTGATGACGTTTGCTACTGGTAACGTAGTGTCTGGTGATGTACCGTCTGGTGACATAGCGTCTGTCCTATATCTATAATACTTCATACACCTACTCGTGACATTGACCATCTTATCTATTTTTAACCATTCTTCTCTGCTCTCTCAGCAACCGTGTAAAAATACATTGCTCTGACCTTCACTTTAATAATGTCCCAGTCCATGTCTACAATATTTGATGGAGCTGGTTTCTGTTTGTAACATGAAACACAAAGTGTCAACAAACATGTTCAGCTACAGTCAATATTTATGTGTGATATTTTAGTTGTTTCTTTCATTTTCCTCTCGGGCCGAAGACGTCACATAGGGCAGAAGTCATAGTTCATAGGGCACAAGTCATAGTTCATAGGGTAGAAATCATAGTTCATAGAGCAGAAGTCATAGTACATAGGGCAGAAGTCATAGTTCATAGGACAGAAGTCATAGTTCATAGAGCAGAAGTCATAGTTCATAGAGCAGAAGTCATAGTTCATAGAGCAGAAGTCATAGTTCATAGGTCAGAAGTCATAGTTCATAGGGCAGAAGTCATAGTTCATAGGGCAGAAGTTATAGTTCATATGGCAGAAGTCATAGTTCATAGGGCAGAAGTTATAATTCATATGGCAGAAGTCATAGTTCATAGAGCAGAAGTTATAGTTCATATGGCAGAAGTCATAGTTCATAGGGCAGAAGTTATAGTTCATAGAGCAGAAGTCATAGTTCATATGGCAGAAGTTATAGTTCATATGGCAGAAGTTGTAGTTCATAGGGCAGAAGTCATAGTTCATTAGGCAGAAGTTATAGTTCATATGGCAGAAGTTGTAGTTCATAGGGCAGAAGTCATAGTTCATAGGGCAGAAGTCATAGTTTATAGGGCAGAAGTCATAGTTCATAGGGCAGAAGTCATAGTTCATAGGACAGAAGTCATAGTTCATAGGACAGAAGTCATAGTTCATAGGGCAAAAGCCATAGTTCATAGGACAGAAGTCATAGTTCATAGGGCAGAAGTCATAGTTCATAGGGCAGAAGTCATAGTTCATAGGGCAGAAGTCATAGTTCATAGGGCAGAAGTCATAGGGCAGAAGTCATAGTTCATAGGGCAGAAGTCATAGTTCATAGGGCAGAAGTTATAGTTCTCCACGATTAACGATCTGCTGCTAGTTCTTGTAGTTCTTGATTGTTTCTTAGTTCCTTGGTTGAGTCTTCCCTAGAAATTGTTCTGCGTAGTTTAAATCATCATCATCATCATCATCATCATTGAGTGCAGTCTTCGCATCGAAGGTTGGCTACCATGGAGCGCCATGTCTCTTGATTTGATGGTGTAGAAAATCACCTAACTTGTCCATCTTTTGATGTTAGTCGTCAATGTTAGTCTTTGTCTGCGTCTGTCTCTTTTACCTTATATTTTCCTTTCCACGATTACTTTTAGTAGGCTGCTGTGTCTTTTATCATGCCCCAAAAATTTCAGTTGTCTCGTTTGTATTGTGTTTAGTAGTTCTTTTCTTTCCATCCAATTCTACCTATTCTTCTATAAATCCACATTTCAAAGGCTTCAATTTTCTGTTCTGTTTTCTTGTCTAATGTCCATGTTTCTGCACCATAAATGAATGTTGAGAAGAGATAACAATTTGCTACTCTTAGTTTGTTGTTAAAAGTTTGTAATAAAAAATATCAAAGAATAGCAAGTTGAGAGTTTCGGTCGATGCAAATCTTTAACCTTTTCTCTTCGCCATTATTTTGTTGGTTTGAACTGAATTATCGGACTTAGATTTGTGAAAACCTAATTTCGCAAGAGCCGGTGTGAGCGTTACTGGGAAGGTAAAGGCAGAAGAAAATCTCCGATGTGAGCGTTACAAGGAAGGCACAGAGTTAAATTTTAAAATACAGCTTCGCCTAATCGTATCTTATCTTCCTAGAAAGACACGAAAGGCGAGTAAACTAAAGCATAACCGACAAACAACCGTGAAAAAGGAAAAAGTGAGGGCGGGAAGAGAGAAGGGTGGACTCTTCGAAAAAGGGTGGGATATGTTTAGGAGTGGAATGGCTGAATTGTATGTAAACAAAAGTACGAGTGATGTAATCAAAATAAACATGGCGTTGTGGGTAGGGTTGGCTGCTGTACTGCACGACACACGATAATGCTGCTACTCTATCAGTAGCTTCAATGACCGCTCCCGTTATTTACGTGCTGTTGGTCTGGCCACCGCCCACTTGCCTGATATCAGCCAATCGTAGGTGACGTTTTTTAACATCAATCGTAAACGTCATTTGATATGTCAGTCGTAGTTGTCATTGTTGGACATCTCTTGTATTTGTTGTAGTTGGGCAGCTGTTGTATTTGTCGCAGTTGGACAGCTGTTGTATTTGTCGCAGTTGGACAGCTGTTGTATTTGTCGCAGTTGGACAGCTGTTGTATTTGTCGTAGTTGGACAGCTGTTGTATTTGTCGTAGTTGGACAGCTGTTGTATTTGTCGCAGTTGGACAGCTGTTGTATTTGTCGCAGTCGGACAGCTGTTGTATTTGTCGCAGTTGGACAGCTGTTGTATTTGTCGCAGTTGAACAGCTGTTGTATTTGTCGCAGTTGGACAGCTGTTGTATTTGTCGCAGTTGGACAGCTGTTGTATTTGTTGTTGGACAATTTCCAGAGAAACATGCCAATTTGTTAAGACATGAGGATTGACATTGTCGCAACCAACAAGTTCTGTAAGTATTTGTCAGCTTTTTTTGTTGCTCTTTTATCAATCATTTATGAATAGTCATATCGAAGAAACAATTATCACCATCATGCAGCATAAAAATAAACAAGACAAATTTGAAACAAGTGCAACGCGTCAAATACTTGGGCACAATAATAACATCAGATGGAAGATGCAACACAGAAATAAAAAGCAGAATAGCTCAGGCCAAAATAGCATTTCAGAAAATGAAAAACGTCTTAAGCAGCAGGTGTATGTCAAGAGAAGTGAGAAAGCGAGATCATCGGTGCTATACAGAGTCAATTCTGACATATGAAAGTGAATCATGGACAGTAGACAAACAAATGAAAAGACGATTAGAGGCCACAGAGATAGTATTTCTCAGAAGAATGTTGAAAGTTCCCTGGACAGCTAAAAAGACCAATGAAGACATTCTCAAAGAGGGCAACACAAAAAGGGAGCTCCTAAAAAACATCAGAAAGAAAAAATCAACATTTTTAGAGCACATCAAGAGAAGAGGAAAGTTGAAATACTTGGTTACAACTGGCAGAATACAGGGAGAGAGAGATCGCGGACGATAAAGCTTGGTGTCACGACATGGAAAACAGTCAACAGAATTGATACAAATCACAGTGGATAGAGGATTGTGGAAGAACATGATCGCCTACGCCAGCCGGTAAGGTACATGATGATGATGAAACGTCTGATGAAGGTCGTGACATCAACAACGACAACAAGGAGATTATATTTTAGTTCTCCGCTTATTTCTAACGTTGACTCTTTTCTTCATCGGGTCTCAAAACAGCGTTAAAAGAGCTTAGTTGCGTTGTGTCGTGATTTACAACAGGCTAACAGTGTGCGCTGACAATGTGCACCTATGCACTGACAATGTGCACCAGTGCGCTGACAATGTGCACCTGTGCGCTGACCCACAAATTGAGCGCTGATGCGTCGTGTTACTAGTTTACGATTACGTAGTGATATTTACGACTGTCAGTCCGACACATTCGCCGTCTGCTTGGATAAGTTGATCTTGCTATCACTTTTTGCCCGGGCAGCGGCCGTTCTCGGCCTACTCTTTTCGACTTAACCTTGGTCTTGATTCTGTCATCCATGGTTGGAAAGTCAAGAAGATACCTCATTGCTACACAGGGAGTGTCCCTCGTACATCCCAGGTTAATGCGCATGGCTTCATTTTGTATTTTCTCCAGCCTATCAATTTGAGTCGTACTGACAGTAAGAATGGCCAGGGCATACTCGATTGGTGCGAGGACTAATCCCTGGAACAGAAGAATAAGTAGCCTCTGCTCGATGTTGGCAGCTGCCATGACCTTCAAGGCGGCTAATCCTTTGCGGGATTTTGTTATCACATGGTCGACGTGGTCCCGAAAACACAGGCTGCGATCAAACTTGACTCCGAGGTATGTCATCAACTTGTCCCTGGTCACCTCATCAGCTCCCATTCGTACTACCGGTGTGGTCGTATGAACGATATGATTGTTAAGGGAGACCCATGAAACTGATGCTTTATTAGGATTAACCACGGCACCTGATACCCCACACCAGGAAGAATGCGATCGAGATGGTAGATGTACAACAGAGGTGAGATGGTAGATGTACAAAAGAGGTGAGATGGTAGATGTACAACAGAGGTGAGATGGTAGATGTATAACAGAGGTGAGATGGTAGATGTATAACAGTGGTGAGATGGTAGATGTTCAACAGAGGTGAGATGGTAGATGTACAACAGAGGTGAGATGGTAGATGTATAACAGAGGTGAGATGGTAGATGTATAACAGAGGTGAGATGGTAGATGTATAACAGAGGTGAGATGGTAGATGTACAACAGAGGTGAGATGGTAGATGTACAACAGAGGTGAGATGGTAGATGTATAACAGAGGTGAGATGGTAGATGTATAACAGAGGTGAGATGGTAGATGTACAACAGAGGTGAGATGGTAGATGTACAACAGAGGTGAGATGGTAGATGTACAACAGAGGTGAGATGGTCGATGTATAACAGAGGTGAGATGGTAAATGTATAACAGAGGTGAGATGGTAGATGTACAACAGAGGTGAGATGGTAGATGTATAACAGAGGTGAGATGGTAAATGTATAACAGAGGTAAGATGGTAGATGTACAACAGAGGTGAGATGGTAGATGTATAACAGAGGTGAGATGGTAGATGTACAACAGAGGTGAGATGGTAGATGTACAACAGAGGTGAGATGGTAGATGTACAACAGAGGTGAGATGGTAGATGTACAACAGAGGTGAGATGGTAGATGTACAACAGAGGTGAGATGGTAGATGTATAACAGAGGTGAGATGGTAGATGTACAACAGAGGTGAGATGGTAGATGTACAACAGAGGTGAGATGGTAGATGTACAACAGAGGTCAGATGGTAGATGTACAACAGAGGTGAGATGGTAGATGTACAACAGAGGTGAGATGGTAGATGTACAACAGAGGTGAGATGGTAGATGTACAACAGAGGTCGGATGCAGAATGGCTCAGGCAAATGCAGTTTTCAACAAAAAACAAACCAAAAAAGTGAGGAAGATACTGTGCAATCCATTTTTGACAACAGAAACAAGAAAAAAGTTCCTAAATGTTACGTAGAGCCAGTCTTAACATATGGATGTGAATCATGGACAATAGAACAAGAGACATGAAAATTACTGGAGTCTGTAGAAATGTGGTTTTACAGAAGAATGTTGAGAATACCATGGACAGCTAAGAAGAGTAAAGAAAACGTTCTGAAAAAGGCCATATAAAGAGAGAGCTAATTTCCAATATTAGGAAGAAACAATCATCATTTGTTGGCCATGTATTTAGAAGGGAACAACTGAATATATTGTAACAACTGGGAAAATTGAGGGACGAAGAGATAGAGGGAAGTAAAGAGAAAAGATACCAGACAACTTAAGAGAATGGCTTGGCAGAAAGTCAACAACAAAAATGATAAATAACTGTCGAAATCGAAAGTTGTGGAGAGACATGATCACCTACACCAGCAGGCATGGTACTTGATGATGAAGATGGTGATGATGATTATGATGATGATTATGATGATGATTATGATGATGATTATGATGATGATGATGGCGATGATGATAATGTTGATGATGGTCTTACTACAGCAGTTGCTGTCATCCTTTATTTTATGACTTAAAAGCTGTAGATTGGAAAGAAACATTTGAGAAGGAGATGGCCTTGTGGTTAGGACACTCGCCTGCCGACCTCAACGTCCGATGTTTAAATCCCTGTTGTGCTAAATGTTTTTTTTTCAAAACTAAAAGGCTCCCCAGGTCCACCTAGTCTCCACAAATGGGCACCAGGATATTATCGAGGGAGGGGAGGGGTGAGGTGGGTAGCGAGGAAGGGAACTGGACACCCCGTTCTCATGACCCGAGGACTAAGTGCAATGACGTCACTAACACTTCATTACACAACAACGATTGCTATGTGACTGTCCTTGCCTTGACGTTTAACAAGAACCAAACTTATCAACTAGCTCCATTGTCTGGTCTTGCTCAAGTTTTCCCTTGACCCTGGGATGTTGTAATTTGCACAACAAGCTAGTTGATAGTGGAAAAATGCAGTTATCAACGAATGTTATCAACGAATGTTATCAATGTCTCTGACATACCAATTAGGTAAGATGATATTTCACAATATGTGCACTGATAACTTTGTTTTTTGGGTCAGTGGAATGATACGGATTGAATAGTTCACGATTATCTCACTCAGGTGATGTCATGCCAGTCGTGTGTATCACGCTGGTCGATAATTGTCTAGCTTTTGTGTGTGTCTTTAGTTTTGTGATATCACTAGATCAACAGACAGCAAAAACATGTTGTAAAGAGAGTAGAACATTCAGAATACATCAAACATATTGTAAAGAGAGTAGAACATACAGAATACATCAAACATGTTGTAAAGAGAGTAGAACATACAGAATACATCAAACATGTTGTAAAGAGAGTGGAACATACAGAATACATCAAACATGTTGTAAAGAGAGTAGAACATACAGAATACATCAAACATGTTGTAAAGAGAGTGGAACATACAGAATACATCAAACATGTTGTAAAGAGAGTAGAACATATAGAATACATCAAGCATTTGTTGTAAAGAGAGTAGAATATTCAGAATACATCAAACATGTGTTGTAAAGAGAGTACAACATTCAGAATACATCAAACATGTGTTGTAAAGAGAGTACAACATTCAGAATACATCAAACATGTGTTGTAAAGAGAGTAGAACATACAGAATACATCAAACATGTGTTGTAAAGAGAGTAGAACATACAGAATACATCAAACATGTGTTGTAAAGAGAGTAGAACATACAGAATACATCAAACATTTGTTGTAGCTCTTAAACAACACATAGCAAGTAACATAAACACTTCGTGTCAAACAAAAAATAAGAAGACGTAAAAAAAATAAATACCAGCAAACAAGCACATACCAAGAAACACTTTCTATAACCGACATATGAGCACAGAATATTGAAACACTTTCTATAACCAACATATGAGCACAGAATATTGAAACACTTTCTATAACCAACATATGAACACAGAATATAAAAAAACTTTCTGTAACCAACATATGAACACAGAATATAAAAACACTTTCTGTAACCAACATATGAACACAGAATATAAAAACACTTTCTGTAACCAACATATGAACACAGAATATAAAAACACTTTCTGTAACCAACATATGAACACAGAATATAAAAAACACTTTCTGTAACCAACATATGAACACAGAATATAAAAACACTTTCTGTAACCAACATATGAACACAGAATATAAAAACACTTTCTGTAACCAACATATGAACACAGAATACAAAAACACTTTCTGTAACCAACATATGAACACAGAATATAAAAACACTTTCTGTAACCAACATATGAACACAGAATATAAAAACACTTTCTGTAACCAACATATGAACACAGAATATAAAAACACTTTCTGTAACCAACATATGAACACAGAATATAAAAACACTTTCTGTAACCAACATATGAACACAGAATATAAAAACACTTTCTGTAACCAACATATGAACACATAACATTCTTCTGCGCATCGCCAACAACTACTTCTCTCTCCCCTCTGACGTTAATTGACGTAGAAGTCTTGTGTTGTGCTTTACGAGTCACACATTTCAATGTTTGCTGTTTTCGACCAAGCGCATCCGAATTCAGCATTGAACGTTAAATTACTGGATTGCCTTGCACCTTCTTCAGTTGTCCAGACTTGCTAATCTGTTTCCAATCCCACAACGGGAAGACAGAATAGGATCTTGTTCAGTTATAGTTCTTTGCTTCTGTCGTAAACAGTCAGCTATGAGTCTCTGAAGACACCTAACCTATTTGCTTGTGGGCATCGTCTGCCCTCCCCCTTTCCAGTTCCTCTCTCGCGAGATTAATATTGGCAGTCCTGGGGTGGGTGTTTTGAGAGCACTTCAGAGCTTATCTACAATGGTTAGATGATCATCCCATTAACCAGGATCGTTCTAGAACCCCATTGTTGATCACGTAGTCTTTTTCTGGGAACACAGGAAAGCTTCTCCTATTGAAAGTGTGTTTATTACCATTAGTAACGACGTCATAACATCTTCGTGTTGATCTATGTTGTCAGAACATCTTATATTTGAGCTATGTTGTAAGAACATCTTCTAGTTGATCTATGTTGTCAGAACATCTTCGTGTTGATCTATGTTGTCAAAACGTCTTCGTGTTGATCTATGTTGTCAGAACAACATTGTGTTGATCTATGTTGTCAGAACACCTTCGTGCTGATCTATGTGGTCAGAACACCTTCGTGTTGGTCTATGTTGTAAGAACATCTTCGTGTTGATCTATGTTGTCAGAACATCTTGTAGTTGATCTATGTTGTCAGAACGTCTTCGTGCTGATCTATGTGGTCAGAACACCTTCGTGTTGGTCTATGTTGTCAGAACACCTTCGTGCTGATCTATGTGGTCAGAACATCTTCTAGTTGATCTATGTTGTCAGAACACCTTCGTGCTGATCTATGTGGTCAGAACACCTTCGTGTTGGTCTATGTTGTCAGAACATCTTCGTGTTGATCTATGTTATCAGAACATCTTCTAGTTGATCTATGTTGTCAGAACGTCTTCGTGTTGATCTATGTTGTCAGAACGTCTTCGTGTTGATCTATGTTGTCAGAACGTCTTCGTGTTGATCTATGTTGTCAGAACGTCTTCGTGTTGACCTATGTTATCAGAACATCTTCTAGTTGATCTATGTTGTCAGAACGTCTTCGTGTTGATCTATGTTGTCAGAACACCTTCGTGCTGATCTATGTTGTAAGAACATCTTCGTGTTGATCTATGTTGTCAGAACGTCTTCGTGTTGATCTATGTTGTCAGAACACCTTCGTGCTGATCTATGTTGTAAGAACACCTTCGTGCTGATCTATGTTGTCAGAACGTCTTCGTGTTGGTCTATGTTGTCAGAACGTCTTCGTGTTGATCTATGTTGTCAGAACGTCTTCGTGTTGACCTATGTTATCAGAACATCTTCTGGTTGATCTATGTTGTCAGAACGTCTTCGTGTTGACCTATGTTGTCAGAACACCTTCGTGTTGGTCTATGTTGTCAGAACGTCTTCGTGTTGACCTATGTTGTCAGAACACCTTCGTGTTGGTCTATGTTGTCAGAACGTCTTCGTGTTGATCTATGTTGTCAGAACGTCTTCGTGTTGACCTATGTTGTCAGAACACCTTCGTGTTGGTCTATGTTGTCAGAACGTCTTCGTGTTGATCTATGTTGTCAGAACGTCTTCGTGTTGACCTATGTTGTCAGAACACCTTCGTGTTGACCTATGTTGTCAGAACACCTTCGTGTTGGTCTATGTTGTCAGAACACCTTCGTGTTGGTCTATGTTGTCAGAACACCTTCGTGCTGATCTATGTTGTCAGAACGTCTTCTAGTTGATCTATGTTGTCAGAACACCTTCGTGTTGACCTATGTTGTCAGAACACCTTCGTGTTGACCTATGTTATCAGAACATCTTCTAGTTGATCTATGTTGTCAGAACGTCTTCGTGTTGACCTATGTTGTCAGAACACCTTCGTGTTGACCTATGTTGTCAGAACACCTTCGTGTTGGTCTATGTTGTCAGAACACCTTCGTGTTGGTCTATGTTGTCAGAACACCTTCGTGCTGATCTATGTTGTCAGAACGTCTTCTAGTTGATCTATGTTGTCAGAACACCTTCGTGTTGACCTATGTTGTCAGAACACCTTCGTGTTGACCTATGTTATCAGAACATCTTCTAGTTGATCTATGTTGTCAGAACGTCTTCGTGCTGATCTATGTTGTCAGAACACCTTCGTGCTGATCTATGTTGTCAGAACACCTTCGTGCTGATCTATGTTGTCAGAACGTCTTCGTGTTGACCTATGTTATCAGAACATCTTCGTGTTGATCTATGTTGTCAGAACACCTTCGTGTTGACCTATGTTATCAGAACATCTTCGTGTTGATCTATGTTGTCAGAACGTCTTCGTGTTGACCTATGTTATCAGAACACCTTCGTGCTGATCTATGTTGTCAGAACACCTTCGTGCTGATCTATGTTGTCAGAACGTCTTCGTGTTGACCTATGTTATCAGAACACCTTCGTGCTGATCTATGTTGTCAGAACGTCTTCGTGTTGATCTATGTTATCAGAACACCTTCGTGTTGACCTATGTTATCAGAACGTCTTCGTGTTGACCTATGTTATCAGAACATCTTCGTGTTGATCTATGTTGTCAGAACGTCTTCGTGTTGACCTATGTTGTCAGAAACTTTATGTGAATATCTTCTGAATTCTTCTATTATATATACTGTGCCTATACAACTGATGTCGATTTGATCAACTTTCTCGTTTGTGGAGTCCCTCATCACATGATCACGTCATTTCTGGTTTACGTTTCTTGTGTTTGCAGGATTTCCTTGAGTGAATTCTCTATCAGTGAAAGAAACAGAAAATCTGGCTGCAGATCGTAGCACATGGAGAACATAAATACAAAATGGCACAACAACATTCGAGGTAGTGCTGATATCAAATTCAGAATACAAAAGGTGCAGGAGAAAGGAGACGAGGCCAGGCACCACGAATACATCTTGTTCATTCCGTGGTTGAATTTGTCTATCTAAAAATTCACGGACTCAACCACGAGAGAAGCTGTTCAGCAAAACAGCATCCAGCATAAGACATCCATATTTGACCAAACTACTGACTTATCATGGTTGCTTGCTATCAAGGTCACGCCAAAGGTCATATATCTTTTATGTTTTTCTTTTATGTTTTCTTAAAAGAAAAAGTAAAGTAGCCCCCCGTCACGCCAAGTGGCGTATAGGGAATATGGTGTTAGTGACCCGTCACGCCAAGTGGCGTATAGGGAATATGGTGTTAGTGACCCGTCACGCCAAGTGGCGTATAGGGAATATGGTGTTAGTGACCCGTCACGCAAAGTGGCGTATAGGGAATATGGTGTTAGTGACCCGTCACGCCAAGTGGCGTATAGGGAATATGGTGTTAGTGACCCGTCACGCCAAGTGGCGTATAGGGAATATGGTGTTAGTGACCACAAATTTTACAGACCTTCGGCACATGATTTTTGGGGTAATATGGTCGGTATTACGCCCGTGCCGTTTTACTTTACCAGAAAAATCAGGTATCCATTAAAGGCTGGGTGAACCCAGAAGCCGTCGGTTGGAATCGAACCATTCCTCTTGTCCTTTGTAGTCCAGTTCACTAACCATTTGAGCTATCGCGGTTTCCTTGTATGTTCTGTGTTTAACGACAATTCTTTTCTTCTTTCTTTTACAGGTGTTTTGATATAACGAAGATTAACCAACAAGTCAGATTTGAAGAAATTGCAAAGACCGAGCACAGCCTTCATTGATACGACGATAGTGTGTATATTAACAAGTCAGTGACGCTTCCTGATAATCTACCAGGACTATATATATAAACAAGTCAGTGACGCTTCCTGATAATCTACCAGGACTTTATATAAACAATCTCGATAACATCTTTGATCATGTCGACACTTGTAACCGAAAATACGACTATGAACTTCACTGTGTATCATGTGACGACAGAGGCGCCCCGGCCGTACCCCGTCTACGTGGGATACATCACTGCAATCATTGCTGTTATTATGTACGGCAGTAACCTTGTTCCTATTAAGAAGTTCTACACAGGAGACGGTCAGTCATCCCTTATTTATTTTACTCTTATTTTTTTCCTTTGTTTTCTCTCATGTTACTCATCATCGTCATCATCATCATCATCATCATCATCATCATCATCAACGCGTGCCGTCTCCGCAACGAAGGTTGGCTACCATGGAGCGCCATTCTGCTCTGTCTCTTGCTTTGATGGTGCAGGTTGTCAGAGGCTGGTTTGTCCATCTTTTGATGTTACTCGTCCATGTTAGTCTTGGTCTGCCTCTTTTACCTCGTATTTTCCCCTCCAGGATTACCTTTAGTAGACTGTTTTGTCCATCTTTTGATGTTACTAGTCCATGTTAGTCTTGGTCTGCCTCTTTTACCTTGTATTTTCCCCTCCAGGATTACCTTTAGTAGACTGTTGAGTTACTAAATATGTTTATCTTCCTAATTCACGTTTCTTTCATTTCTAAATTCCTTTCATTCCTTCATTATTTATTTTGTTATTTCTTACTTTCTGACGTTCATCAGTTATTCCTTAATTTCTTACTTTCTGTCGTTCATCAGTTATTTCCTAATTTCTTTCTTTCATTCTTTCCCTCTTTCTTTCTTGCTTTCTTTCTTTCTTTACTACTTGATTTATTCCCTACTTTCTCTCTTTCCTATTTTATTTATTTCCTAATTTCTTTCACTATTTCCTTATTTATTTCTTAATTTTTCTCATTTTTTCCATCTTTCTTTCTTTTTATGTACTTATTTTTCCCTTATTTCTTTCTTTCTTTCCTCATTTCTTTACTTGTTTCTGTTTTGTTTTTCTTCAAATTGACTTCTTCTGTTACCAGCTTCTTTCCTTGATTGCTGTCAATCTGTTGGTATCCTTTAATTTAACTGCATCTATTTTCAGTCTCTCACATTTATTTGTTTCTTGCCACTATTTCTACCATTACTTTTCTTTCTGTTTTACTTTCTGATATTTATTTCTCTGTTTATATTGATTTTTCTCTAATTGGAACATTTCCCTCAGAACTTCTTCTGTCTCTGTATCTTCATTTTTGTCTCCCCTTATTTCTTTCCACATTCTTTCCATCGTTGATTTATTTCTATATCTCGCTATCCTCTTTTCTATTCACTATTTCTATATCTCGCTATCCTCTTTTCTATTCCCTATTTCTATATCTCGCTATCCTCTTTTCTATTCCCTATTTCTATATCTCGCTATTCTCTGTTCTATTCCCTATATCTATATCTCGTTATTCTCTGTTCTATTCCCTATATCTATATCTCGTTATTCTCTGTTCTATTCCCTATATCTATATCTCGTTATTCTCTGTTCTATTCCCTATTTATATTTCTCATGTTGGAAGTTACCTGGACAGCTAAAAAGACCAATGAGGAAATTTTCAAAGAGGCCAACACAAAAAGGGAATTCCTAAAAAAACATCAGAAAGTAACAATCAACATTTTCGGGCACATCATGAGAAGATGAAAGTCGGAATACTTGGTTACAACTGGCAACATAAAAGGAAAAAGATATCGCGGGCAACAAAGGGAGAAAACACTGGATAGCTTGGTGTCATAGCATGGAAGACAGTCAACAACAGAACTGATACGATGTACTGTAGATAGAAGATTATAGAAGGTCATGATCGCCTACGCCAACCGGTAGGGCACATGATGATAATGATTTCTATTTCTCACTGTTCTCTTTTCTATTCCCTATTTCTATTTCTCGCTATTCTCTTTTCTAATTCCTATTACCAATTCTCACTATGCTGTTTTCTATTCCCTATTTCCATTATTTTTTTATATTGTAAATCGATTAGTTCAAATATAAGATTCGTGCATCCACTGAAATATTCAAAGTGCCAAGTTAATTAATCATTATTGTTTAATGCTGATAGAGTAATTGTTTAATGTTGATAGAGTAATTGTTTAATGCTGATACATGAATTGTTGATTTCTTTTTATTTTTTGTTCAAATATTATTGGTCGTGTTTTATTATTTGTAACATTGTGATTGCCTATGTTATGTAATGTTAATGTCGTATTGGAGATGGTGGTTGTAGATGAGCTACTGTTGAACCTGTTCCTCCATCCAAGTTTTCACTGAATCTCCCTCTACACTCCATCCACATTTCACTGAATCTCCCTCTACATTCCATTCACGTTTCACTGAATCTCCCTCTACATTCCATCCACGTTTCACTGAATCTCCCTCTACATTCCATTCACGTTTCACTGAATCTCCCTCTACACTCCATCCACGTTTCATTGAATCTATCTCTACACTTCTACATTTCACTGAATCTCCCTCTACATTCCATTCACGTTTCACTGAATCTCCCTCTACATTCCATCCACGTTTCACTGAATCTCCCTCTACACTCCATCCACGTTTCACTGTATCTCCCTGTACACTCCATCCACGTTTCACTGTATCTCCCTGTACACTCCATCCACGTTTCACTGAATCTCCCTCTACACTCCATCCACGTTTCATTGAATCTATCTCTACATTCCATCCAAACAGGGATGTTCTTCCAGTGGATTCTGTGCAGCGGTGTCTTCATGGTGGGCCTGGTGGTACAGCTGATCCAGCAGTCAGAGTTCTACCCCCTGGTCATGTTGGGCGGGGCTCTATGGACAACAGGTAGTGGGCCTGGTCACGGATATCTATTCTAGGCTAACGGGCTGACAGGAATCACCAAACGTTTGTGACGTTTACAGCATTGTGAGCAGAGGCGGGTGTGTGTAAAATGACGTCAGTCGCCTATTGCTCACATAGCTGAATATGTCACAAACTTTGGGTGGTTCCAAGATTTCCATCTCATCCCGTGAGCCTTAGTAAAACTATAGATGGAAGTGGCCTGGTTTCTGCGTGTTTGGTTATGGCTATCATCATATTATACTGGATCTGCGGTGACGACCATCCTCTGTCTGGAAAAGGAAACTAATATTTTCCTCAGTAACAAGCCACAAGATCTACATCATCTTTGAGATGAAGTTGTGACGGAAAGTGTACAAAATGCCTGACTCTCAACATCAAGAAGACAGAAACTTTGATAATATCAAAGAAAACAAACACACAAGAATGTGGAGGAAAACTAAATGGACAAATCTTGAAACAAGTGAGTAGATTCAAACACCTGGGATCAATAATAACATCAGATGGTAGGTGAGCTGCAGGAATTAGAAGCAGAGTAGGGCAAGCAAAGACAGAATAGGGAAAGCAAAGACAGAATAGGACAAGCGAAGACAGAATAGGGCAGGCGAAACCGAATTCCATCAAAAACATCCTATGTAACAAATCATTGTCAATATTAGAAAATGTGTCCTAAAGTGCTACATCGAACCCGTTCTACTATATGACAGTGAGTCATGGACAATAAGTAAGACAAGACAGAGAACATTAGAGGCAGCTGAGATGTGGTTTATCAGAAGAATGTTACGAATTCCATGGATAGCAAAAATTACAAATGAAGAATGTTCAAACGAGCTGGAGAAACTAGAAATATCAAAACCATAAGGAAGAGACAATCTACATTTATTGGGGGCGTGATGCAAAAGAAGGCATTGATAATACTATAACAACAGACAGAATGAATGGAAAAAAGGTATTGAGAATACTATAACAACAGACAGAATGAATGGAAAGAAGGTATTGAGAATACTATAACAACAGGCAGAATGAATGGAAAGAAGGTATTGAGAATACTATAACAACAGGCAGAATAAATGGAAAGAAGGTATTGAGAATACTATAACAACAGGCACAATGAATGGAAAGAAGGCATTGAGAATACTATAACAACAGGCAGAATAAATGGAAAGAAGGCATTGAGAATACTATAACAACAGGCAGAATAAATGGAAAGTAGGCATTGAGAATACTATAACAACAGGCAGAATGAATGGAAAGAAGGCATTGAGGATACTATAACAACAGGCAGAATGAATGGAAAGAAGGTATTGAGAATACTATAACAACAGGCACAATGAATGGAAAGAAGGCATTGAGAATACTATAACAACAGGCAGAATGAATGGAAAGAAGGTATTGAGAATACTATAACAACAGGCACAATGAATGGAAAGAAGGCATTGAGAATGCTATAACAACAGGCAGAATAAATGGAAAGTAGGCATTGATAATACTATAACAACAGGCAGAATGAATGGAAAGAAGGCATTGAGGATACTATAACAACAGGCAGAATGAATGTAAAGAAGGCATTGAGAATACTATAACAACAGGCAGAATAAATGGAAAGAAGACATTGAGGATACTATAACAACAGGCAGAATGGATGGAAAGAGGGCATTGAGAATACTATAACAACAGGCAGAATGAATGGAAAGAAGGCATTGAGAATACTATAACAACAGGTAGAATAAATGGAAAGAAGGCATTGAGAATACTATAACACAGGCAGAATAAATGGAAAGAAGGCTTTGAGAATACTATAACAACAGGCAGAATGAATGGAAAGAAGGCTTTGAGAATACTATAACAACAGGCAGAATAAATGGAAAGAAGGCTTTGAGAATACTATAACAACAGGCAGAATGAATGGAAAGAAGGCATTGAGAATACTATAACAACAGGCAGAACAAATGGAAAGAAGGCATTGAGAATACTATAACAACAGGCAGAATGAATGGAAAGAAGGCATTGAAAATACTATAACAACAGGCAGAATGAATGGAAAGAAGGTATTGAGAATACTATAACAACAGGCAGAATAAATGGAAAGAAGGCATTGAGAATACTATAACAACAGACACAATGAATGGAAAGAAGGCATTGAGACTACTATAACAACAGGCAGAATGAATGGAAAGAAGGTATTGAGAATACTATAACAACAGGCAGAATTAATGGAAAGAAGGCATATTGAATACTATAACAACAGGCAGAATGAATGGAAAGAAGAGCAGAGGAAAACCAAGAGAAAAAATATATTGAACAGCTTATCCAAATGGCATAATAAAAATTCACAGACTGAAATTATGACATGTTTGGAGGACGGAGAGATGTGGAGAGAGATGATCACCTACGGCAACCGACATGGCACATGATGATGAAGAACAAGCCACAACAACTGATAAACTAGCACACAAATACGGACAAACCCACCGTTATCAATAACGGTTTCATATATCACCTTTGTCTACGTCCATGGACATGCTGGAGTACGGGGAAATGAAATAGCGGACAGGTTGGCTAGCTGTGCTGTCGTTGAAGTCGGTCAACCAGTGGATCAGGCAGATGTCATTAATGCCCTCCGAGATATGGGAAGGGCACAGGACTTGGACAACCATGAGTCCACGTCACTCCTTCGGATGAAAGAGATGGGAGTTAAGATGGGCACAGTCAGAAACGAGAAACTTAGTGGCCGTGTAAGAAGACTTATCAACCAACACAGAACTGGAGTCGTCGGTCGCTGGACGGGACTAACTGAGGAGGGGACCTGAGCACTTATGGACATGTTCGGTGTGCAATGATGATGACCCGCAAATAACTCAATAACTCAATGCAATAACTCTATGACGATAACCCACAAATAACTCAATAACTCAATGCAATAAATCTATGACGATAACCCCACAAATAACTCAATGACGATAACCCACAAATAACTCTATGACGATAACCCACAAATAACTCAATGACGATAACCCACAAGTAACTCTATGACGATAACCTACAAATAACTCAATGATGATAACCTACAAGTAACTCTATGACGATAACCCACAAGTAACTCTATGACGATAACCTACAAAAAACTCAATGATGATAACCCACAAGTAACTCTTTGACGATAACCTACAAATAACTTAATGACGATAACCCACAAATAACTCTATGACGATAGCCCACAAGTAACTCTATGACGATAACCTACAAATAACTCAATGACGATAATCCACAAATAACTCTATGACGATAACCCACAAATAACTCTATGACGATAACCCACAAATAACTCTATGACGATAACCCACAAATAACTCTATGACGATAACCCACAAATAACTCAATGACGATAACCCACAAGTAACTCAATGACGATAACCCACAAATAACTCTATGACGATAACCCACAAATAACTCAATGACGATAACCCACAAATAACTCTATGACGATAACCCACAAATAACTCTATGACGATAACCCACAAATAATTCTATGACGATAACCCACAAGTAACTCTATGACGATAACCCACAAATAACTCTATGACGATAATCCACAAATAACTCAATGACGATAACCCACAAAAATGCAATAACTCAATGACGATAACCCACAAATAACTCAATAACTCAATGATGATAACACACAAATAACTCAATTATGATAACTCATAAATAACTGAATAATTCAATAAATGATAACCAACAAATAACTGAATAACTCAATAAATGATAACCAACAAATAAACGGAATAACTCGATAAATGATAACCAACAAATAACTGAATAACTCAATAAATGATAACCAACAAATAACGGAATAACTCGATAAATGATAACCAACAAATAACTGAATAACTCAATAAATGATAACCAACAAATAACGGAATAACTCGATAAATGATAACCAACAAATAACTGAATAACTCAATAAATGATAACCAACAAATAACGGAATAACTCGATAAATGATAACCAACAAATAACTGAATAACTCAATAAATGATAACCTATAAATAACTGAATAACTCACTAAATGATAACCTACAAATAACTCAAAGCTTACGGTTATTCACAAATGTTGGAATGGACCAAGTCTGCATTAACTAGCCTCCAGTCATCTACTGTTGTTTCTATTTCTCCGCTCGACAACTTCATCAATTGTTTGTGATTAGGTACCTGACTGTGACACACCATAACACTTGGTGTCGATCGTTGCAGGGAACCTGTGTGTGGTGCCAATCTTCAAGACCATCGGGATGGGGCTCGGCATGAGTACATGGAGCACGTTTGGTCTGGTCATGGGATGGGCAACCGGCAGGTAAATCTTGTTCCATGTCCAAGTGAGTTGTGTCCCCTTGGATGGAATCTATTCAGAATTCAGTCACCCCCCCCCCCCCACCAACATCTATCACTCTATTGAATCATTTGTAATGGGACTGGACTAATGAGTAAGGTGCTTATGTTTTGTGTAAAGACACGCCTCATGCTTGAGATGTGATAGCTGACCGATTTATCACTGCCTTTGTCTATATTTTATCTTTATCTTATATTCTGCATGTCTTATATTCTGCATGTCTTATATTCTGCCTTTATCTTATATTCAGTCTGTCTTATATATTGCCATTGTCGTATATTCAGCATATCTTGGTCTATATTCTGTCTCTGTCTTATGTAATGTCTTATAGTCTCTCTTAATCTTTTTTTTATGTCTTTGTCTGCCTGTCTTCAGCCTGCCTTACCTGTCTTGTCTTCAGCCTGCCCTACCTGTCATGTATTCAGTCTGCCTTACCTGTCTTGTATTCAGACTTCCTTGCCTGTCTTGTATTCAATCTGCCTTGCCTGTCTTGTCTGCAGTCTGCCTTGCCCGTCTTTTCTTCAGTCTGCCTTGCCTGTCATGTATTCAGTCTGCCTTGCCTGTCTTGTATTCAGTCTGCCTTCCATGTCATGTATTCAGTCTGCCTTGCCTGTCTTGTATTCAGTCTGCCTTTCCTGTCTTGTCTTCAGTATGTCTTACCTGTCTTGTATTCAGACTGCCTTACATGTCTTGTCTTCAGTCTGCCTTGCCTGTCTTGTATTCAATCTGCCTTACATGTCTTGTATTCAGTCTGCCTTTCTGTCTTGTATTCAGACTGCCTTACCTGTTTTGTATTTAGTCTGCATTACCTGTCTTGTATTCAGTTTGCCTTACCTGTCTTGCATTCAGTCTTCCTTACCTGTCATGTATTCAGTATGCCTTATCTGTCTTGTATTCAGTCTTCCTTGTCTGTCATGTATTCAGTCTGCCTTATCTATCTTGTATTCAGTCTGCCTTACCTGTCGTGTATTCAGTCTTCCTTGTATGTCTTATATTCCGCCTCTCTTACATTTAATCTGCTTTATCTGTCTTGTATTCAGTCTGTCTTGTATTTAGTCTGTCTTATATTCCGCCTGTCTTGTATTCAGTCTGTCCTATATCCGCCTGTCTTGTATTCAGTCTGTCCTATATTCCGCCTAACTTGTATTCAGTCTGTCCTATATTCCGCCTGTCTTGTATTCAGTCTGTCCTATATTCTGCCTGTCTTGTATTCAGTCTGTCCTATATTCCGCCTGTCTTGTATTCAGTCTGTCCTATATTCTGCCTGTCTTATTTTCAGTCTGTCCTATATTCCCCCTGTCTTGTATTCAGCCTGTCCTATATTCCGCCTGTCTTGTATTCAGCCTGCCCTATATTCTGCCTATCTTGTATTCACTCTGTCCTATATTCCGCCTGTCTTGTATTCAGTCTGTCCTATATTCTGCCTGTCTTGTATTCAGTCTGTCCTATATTCTGCCTATCTTGTATTCACTCTGTCCTATATTCCGCCTGTCTTATATTCAGTCTGTCCTATATTCCGCCTGTATTGTATTCAGCCTGCCCTATATTCTGCCTATCTTGTATTCACTCTGTCCTATATTCCGCCTGTCTTGTATTCAGTCTGTCCTATATTCTGCCTATCTTGTATTCACTCTGTCCTATATTCCGCCTATCTTGTATTCAGTCTGTCCTATATTCCGCCTGTCTTGTATTCAGTCTGTCCTATATTCTGCAGTCTGTCCTATATTCCGCCTATCTTGTATTCAGCCTGTCGTATATTCCGCCTATCTTGTATTCAGTCTGTCCTATATTCCGCCTATCTTGTATTCAGCCTGTCGTATATTCCGCCTATCTTGTATTCAGCCTGTCGTATATTCCGCCTATCTTATATTCAGGCTGTTCTATATTCCGCCTGTCTAATATTCAGTCTGTCCTATATTCCGCCTATCTTGTATTCAGTCTGTCCTATATTCCGCCTATCTTGTATGCAGCCTGTCCTATATTCTGCCTGTCTTATATTCAGTCTGTCCTATATTCTGTCTGTCTTGTATTCAGTCTGTCATATAATCCGCCTGTCTTGTATCGCCGCCAGGTTTGCCTATTTAAGACAGACGCCGACAAATCTCCAACTCGGCCATGAACTACGCCGGCGTGGCTCTAGCTTGTGGCAGCATACTCTTGTATTTCATGGTCAAGACAGAGGTTACCGGGTCAACCGATATGGAAATTAATGTCAAAGTTAATGATCCTGAATCGTCTTTGTCTGCAGTAAGTCTGTCCGTTGTTTGTTCGTTTGTTTGTTTGTTAGTTTGTTTGTTTGTTAGTTTGTTTGTTGTATTCTTTCTTATTCTTCCTCTCCCTCTTCTTCTTCTGCCTTTCAGCTCCCTATGGAGCATAGGTCTTCAACAAACACTTTCAGCTCCCCATGGAGCATAGGTCTTCAACAAACACTTTCAGCTCCCTGTGGAGCATAGGTCTTCAACAAACACTTTCAGCTCCCTATGGAGCATAGGTCTTCAACAAGCACTTTCAGCTCCCTATGGAGCATAGGTCTTCAACAAACACTTTCAGCTCCCTATGGAGCATAGGTCTTCAACAAACACTTTCAGCTCCCTGTTGAGCATAGGTCTGCAACAAGCACTTTCAGCTCCAATGGAATATAGGTCTTCAACAAACACTTTCCAAATCGTTCTGTCTTTTGCCATTCTTCTAAGATCATTCCATGTCTTCCCCATCATCTTCATCTCTGCTTCTATTGTTGGTTATCATTTATCGAGTTATTCCGTTATTTGTTTGTTATCATTTATTGAGTTATTCAGTTATTTGTTGGTTATCATTTATCGAGTTATTCCGTTATTTGTTGGTTATCATTTATTGAGTTATTCAGTTATTTGTTGGTTATCATTTATTGAGTTATTCAGTTATTTGTGAGTTATCATAATTGAGTTATTTGTGTTTATCATCATTGAGTTATTGAGTTATTTGTGGGTTATCGTCATTGAGTTATTGCATTTTTGTGGGTTATCGTCATTGAGTTATTTGTGGATTATCGTCATAGAGTTATTTGTGGGTTATCGTCATAGAGTTACTTGTGGGTTTATCGTCATAGAGTTATTTGTGGGTTATCGTCATAGAGTTATTTGTGGGTTATCGTCATAGAGTTACTTGTGGGTTATCGTCATTGAGTTATTTGTGGGTTATCGTCATAGAGTTATTTGTGGGTTATCGTCATAGAGTTACTTGTGGGTTATCGTCATTGAGTTATTTGTGGGTTATCGTCATAGAGTTATTTGTGGTTATCGTCATAGAGTTATTTGTGGGTTATCGTCATAGAGTTATTTGTGGGTTATCGTCATAGAGTTATTTGTGGGTTATCGTCATAGAGTTATTTGTGGATTATCGTCATTGAGTTATTTGTGGGTTATCTTCTCCAAGAATACCTTGGTCTTCCTCTGTATCTCTTTCCTTGGGGATCACAAAAAAGGTGCTGTTGTCTAATACTCTCAGTTGGCTTCAGCAGTGTGTCCTATCCAGCGCCATCGCCTTCGCTGTATCTCTTTAGCCACTGGTATTTGACTGGTACATTTCCATAACTCTATGTTTGTGCTTTTGTCCTGCCATTTCCATCCTTTTATTCTGTGCAAGCATACAGTAATGAAGGTCTGTATCATCATATTATAATTTTATTACTCTCCGTGTTTCACAGCCATATAATAGGATTGACTTAACATGGAGTTTAAAATTGTGTATTTAACCTAATTTCTTTGATTTTCCAAACTTTTACTTGTAGTTTTTGTTTGTATGTATGTTTGTTTGTTTGTGTGTTGACATATGTTTGTTAAGAAGTGAGAGCTGTGTGCTTGCAGATACTTTTCTGCAGTAATTGATGATCAACTTCCGACAGTGGAACGTCCACTGTAATCCCACCGATCCAGACTAGAAATGGCTATCCCTAAGCTGTCACTGGTACGTCCATTGATCTAGAATGTAAGGACTGCTTCCTTAAGCTGTTGTTTGAAAGCCTCAGAATACAAAAGATTGATTCCATTATCATCATGTGCTATACCGGTTGGCGTAGGCGATCATGTCCCTCCACAATCTTCTATCTACAGTGCATCGTATCAGTTCTGTTGTTGACTGTTTTCCATGCCATGACACCAAGCTATCCAGTATCTTCTCTCCTTGTCGTCCGCAATCTCTCTTCCCCTGTATTTTGCCGGTTGTATCCAAGTATTCCATCTTTCATCTTCTCATGATGTGCCCTAAAAATGCTGATTGCTTCTTTCTGATGTTTGTTTAGGGGCTTCCTTTTTATGTTGGCCTCTTCGAGAATTCCTCATTGGTCTTTTTTAGCTGTCCAGGGAACTTTCAATATTCTTTTGAGAAATCCCATTTCTGTGACCTGTACTTTTTTTCATTTATTTGTCTATTGTCTATGATTTGCTTCCATAAGTCAGACTTGGTTCTATATAGCACCGATGAACTCTCTTTCTCACTTCTATTGACATAGATTTGTTGCATAAGATATTTTTCATTTTCTGAAATGCCATTTTGGCCTGAGCTATTCTACTTTTTATTTCTGTGGTGCATCTCCCATCTGATGTTATTTTTGTGCCCAAGTATTTGAAACGTTTGCACTTGTTTTAGATTTGTCCTGTTTATTTTTATGCTGCATGATGGTGGTGATTGTTTCTTCGATATAACCATTACTTCTGTTTTCTTACGACTAAGACCTTTCTTGTTGTTTTCATTTACTATTATGTCTATCATTTCTTGTAGTTCATTCTCTGTCTCTGCTATTAGTCTATCATTTCTGTAGTTCATTCTCTGTCTCTGCTATTATGTCTACCATTTCTTGTAGTTCATTCTCTGTCTCTGCTCATAAGACTGTGTCATCCGCATATCGCAGGTTGTTTATGTTGTGTCCGTTCACATTTCTGGACTGCTTCTCTAGACTGTGGGTGAGAGAATCTCTATCATTGTACCATCTCTAGACTGTGAGAGAGAGAATCTCTATCATTGTACCATCTCTAGACTGTGAGAGAGAGAATCTCTATCATTGTACCATCTCTAGACTGTGAGAGAGAATCTCTATCATTGTACCATCTCTAGACTGTGAGAGAGAATCTCTATCATTGTACCATCTCTAGACTGTGGGAGAGAGAATCTCTAT